>VZSR01001854.1:13372674-13531919 GCA_013398615.1 Brachypodius melanocephalos
GTCTTTTTTATATTAATTTGATTCACATTCGTTTATAACACCTGTATCTTTACAAGGTAGTAACTTGTTTCACTGATCTCTTATGCTAAAAATTGTCATAAGTAACAGGACTGGAGACTTTTGTAACATAAACTGAAAGGCCTTTTTTATGACTTCAGCTTTCTGATGTTTCAGATGAAGTATTGTTGAATTAGAAAAACTCTGTTCTGGAAGAATTAGTACTTTATTTTTGGCTACATTTCTCTAGATGAAATAAATATGCAATGGGATGCTGCTTTCAAGTAACAAAAGGGGTCTTGATAGGGTGACTGTGACACTTCATCCTGCCCTTCAACCTGCAAGGACAAATCACTGTGTATTCTGGTAAATGAGCTCAGTGTTTGCATGAGTTTTTATTCTCAGACAAGAAGAATACAAATCCATCTACTGGAGTATTCAGATGTAAATATTATTATTTCAGAATGTTGCAATAGGCTGAGTCACATCATCCTGAAGATACACACTAAGTTATAAATAAACACAATAATAGTGTATGTTTGCCTTTTTAAGGCTTGTGAACATATTTGTTCAAGATGAATGTCAGAGGCTTTGAATAACTAAATGCCTTTTATTTGGTGCCTGCAGTATTAGTGCAGAAGTATTCTAAGTCAACAACTTAATTTGAAAGGGAGAATGGAATGAACCAAGGAGGAGGAAAAAAAAAGAAGTTTTGATAACTCCATCAATAAATATTCAGAAGTTGTTAAAATTATTTCTCAACCTCACATAACTTGTGTAAGAACAGGGCTGCCTGACACTATTTTCAATGAAATTTAAAATCCTACCACAGCCAAATAAATTAAAAATTACTATGATGCCCTGAGAGTAAGTAAAAATAAAAGCTGACACATAAATATAATTAATTTGGTTGGAGTTCCATTTAATTGCACTCAGATGGCTGAGGACTGCTGTCAGTCAGCTCAGCTAATAAATTAGTCTCTTACTCTTCAAGAGCTGCTGCATTAGTGAAGCTATATTACTTACTCAGGCTTCATCCATGCCTCAGTCTAGTGAGGTCAAATTGAAGAATATTGAAACAAACCCCTGCTTTGTGTTAAGGTCTACACGTGAGCAGACTTTTTGGTATAAAATGTGTAAACACAATTACTGTGTTTGCACTGTGCCATTTTAAGTAAAGGTGACCAAACTTAAAAGGAACAAAATAAATCAGAGGGACAATTTGTTGCAAACTGATTCAACACTCCCTTACAAAGAGGAACATTGGAAATGCCATTCTAGATCAGACCTGCCTTCCCTGGTTATTGTCAAATGGCAGCACAGAAATAAGCAGAATGCAAAAAGCACAGCTCTAAATCTGATTGTTAATATTCACGAAAAAGACTTAAAACTTTAAAATTTGATTTACTATGCTAACAAAAATTTAATTTTTTTTGTCTATTATAATTCTACTTCATTCTGATATCCTGCACAATTTTAGTTGCATGGAGTTTTATTGGTTCTTAAGATTTAAGCCTCAACAATTTCTTGCAACAAGTTATATCATTTAACAATGCCCTGGACAGAAATGAATCCTCTTCACTGGCTTCATTTTTCCTTAAAACTCAGTATACTACAGCATAGTACTCTATGTACTCATAGTACTCTACTACACAGAAAACCCAGTGTTCCCTCTCTAAACCTGTCATTAATTTATATATTAGTCCTTCATACACTAGAACCCTGTGTACTCTGATTTACGAGGACCCCAGTCTTTTCCCTTTCTTTGGAACACCTGCCTGAGCTCAGCTCACATCCACCATGGGCCATATTCTTTAAGAACAGCAAGCATGGCTACAGAACAATTTCATGTAACTGCTCCATCAGGTTTCTGAGGTAATTTTCAATGTTGTGCCTCATGCACCCTTTTTTCCTATTTTGATTGCAACTGTACAATGGAGGTTGCTACTGAACTGACTACAGTAAAATTAAGGTTTCTTCATACTTAACAAAGACATATCTCGTAATGGAAGAGACTTTGAAATTTGTACATGAAATCATAATGAGCTTTCATTACTTCAGTCATTGACACAAAGCTGTCAGATAAATTCAGCTTCAAAATAATCTCAGCTTTGAAGATAACAGCAGTGTTGGAGAAATCACATTATTGCAATACATGAAACAAAAACTGTGATTTTATCCGACTTCAGTCCAGATTGTTGCAATCATCTCTTCTGAGATTAGTTTATATGTGAATCCCTAGACTACCTTTTTTCATCTCCCTTGGGAATATCTTGCTGAAACTTCCTAAATGCTATAACTGAATCTAATTTTGTTCACTATTGCACAATAATAGCAAGAATCGTAAACAATTCACACACCAGTCATTCTTCTGTCTTGTTCCTTGCTGTGCTTCAAGGTGAAAGCAGGTGCTTCTGTAAGTTCATGACTGCAATTGTGATACAGAATTCTTCATTCCTATTACTTCAGCCCTCAAAGACATCTAGTGCCTCCTATATGACATGCAAATCAACTTTTGTATCAATGATGCCCCAAAAGTTCAGGTCACCAGAAAATATAATCCAAATTTTTCCTCCAAAATGACTAACAGCACTTACAAGTAAAATCTGTCTAAATGCATTCCTTTAGGAGATCTAAAGTAACCTTCTAATAATCTGATGTTTCTCCTTCTACAATAAACCAGTAGTATGTCCAGTGGATAAAGCTAACATCAATGTAACAGAGATAATAAATTATAACTAATAATAATGCTATGTAACCCTTCTATCATGAATTTAATATAATTTACTTTGAAGTTGCTCCATTTTGATTGTCAGAAACCCCTTTTATCTTCTTGAAGAACAATGTCAGAAAGATATTAAATGGTCTATATTAGTAATATCCTAAGGGACTGCACTGCACTTTCCATTTACATCAGAATTATGTTTTACCCTGGAGTTGTTCAGCAATTTGAAAATCAGATATCAGGTGAAGCAGCCTGTCTTTACCTTCATCGATTTTTTATTCTCCCTAAATTTGGATCAGAGATTTACTATCTTTTTCTTCCCTTTTAAAAACAAAACATAAGAAAAAATATCCTATGTTAAATACAGTTTTAGTTATTCTGAAAGCTCCAGGATACTCCAGAACAATCCTTTTCTTTTCTTACAGCTGTCCCTGTTTATGCCAATTCTGATTTCATGGAAATACTACTTATGTACCAAATAAAGCTACACAACCCATACAAAAAAAATCCCTAGATCCACAAGCACTGGTATTAGTGAAGACTGATTTCCTACAAGTTTATAAAGTCTTTTAAGTTGATCCATTTAATCCTCTCACACTCCACCTTCCCATACTCCTGCCAGTAGGATTTGGCAGTCCAATTGCTAAAAATTAAGAGATGCAGTGTCCAGTCCCAAACAACACGTGTGCTGGTATCTACACTCATTGACCAGCACCTGACATCACTGGACCAAGCAATGGACTCAGCTGCAAATCTGTCTCTCAATGCAGAAACTAATTTAGTTTTTTCTCCTTGCTGGGCCACTGTGTTTCATGCAACTTGTCCCAATGCCATGTTGTCATCTAAGACCACTCTCCAATCAAATCTCTTTGTAATGGGGAAGTAGGTGCCTTATTTATTTGCAGAAGAATAATACCTGACAGACCACAACCTGATCCTCTAAGCCCTATTACTTGATAAAACTAAGCTAAAACTATGTCATCTGCCTTTTTGCTCTGGTTACAAATTATTTTTCAGAGACAACTGAATGTTCTAGGTCCACAGCAATGAAAAAATCTCCATGAAGCATAAGTCCTTTGGAAATATCCTCTGGTTTCAGTTTCACTCATTAATTCAATTTAAAACTGGTGCAGCACAAAACTGTGGCACCCAAGTTTCTTTCTTCCAATTTTTCTCCTTTTTCATTCACATTCAAAACTTTTCCAGTCATGGAAAGCAGAAGTTCACATCTCTTAGCAGTGAGTCCTTGAGCCCAGCACTGTGCCTGCTGAGCACAGATTTTTGGGTACTTTTCCTGTAGTTGTCAGAGGCAGCAATGACCTCAGCCCAAACACAGGGGCTCACAGAGCTGGGGGTACTGTATTGCGTCTAAATAACAGTCATGAAAACTACATCTACAGCACAAGAACTGCTGAAAACTGCACCAAGTGGCAGCACTTGAGACAGGACACACTCCAGTGTGTCTGGTGTTCTAGGACACAGTGGGGCAGATTCTGGCTGAAGGGCATCTGGTCTCCTATCTCTGATCAGTACAACTCCCTCAGTGGATGAAGGCACTCGGCTGTCACTTGACCATGAGGCACACACTGGCTGTAGCCTTCACTCAAAACCCGAAGAAAGCTTATGCACAGTTACACTAAAATTTGTTTCCTACGGTTTTTTTAATAAGATTTGGACTTCTGAATCAAACATTCATCATCTGTATGACATACGCCCAATACAAAGCTCTTGAATGTGTTTGCTTTGGCAAACCCTTTAAATTAGATTTTAAAGAGATTACAAATCAGATGGTATTGGTCCATGAAAGAAGTTCTCTTACATGACCTGGAAGTCCCTGAAAGAGCTCGCTGAAAGGAATCTCAGAACAGGACTGCAGTCAGCGTCAATTGTCAGAGGTTGAACTGTATAGTTTGAAATAGAATAGGGATAGTTTCTTTGCAGCTAAAAATGTATTTCACAACTTTAAATTACTTTAAAAATTATATTTCTAAAAAAAAGGGATGCTTCACACTATCCCAAGCAAGAAAGCAAACACCTTACAGTTTAGCCTCTTTTTCAAAATTAAATAAATGAAATAGCAACACGACTGCTGGATGTGTGCCCAAATACCACCTCACACAGCTCACATTTGGATAGATATGCACATCAGTTCAAGCAGTTTATTTTTCATATTTACTTTGATCATGAATGCCAAGCCGGTAACTCACTTTACTGACCAAAGTAAGCAGATGTCTATTGTTGATCAATATGTTTTAGCATTTTCTGAAACTATTTCTCATGATTTTGTGGGTTTTTTGGTTTTACTCTCTTTAAGTAACTTGTTATTGCTTACAATTGCAGTAGCATGTGCAGAATCAAAAAAAAAAAAGAGAGATTCTACTTTGTTAAGCTTTTAAAACATAAAAAAAACCAGTTAATACCCCATGGAGTTTGCATTACAGAAGAAAAAAGTATTGAAAAAGGAAATGAGTATAAAATAGGAAAACATCATGTAAATAGTACAATTTCTTATACGTCATGCTTGTGAGATTGTTTCCTGGTTTTGCAATAGATTATTTTTCTCAAGTCAAATGGAAACTTTAAAAAGAATTACAAAAAAAAGCATAATAACAATTTTATTTTCTGGTCACTTTTCTGGACTAGAAATTTCCAACTTATTTAGGCAGACAAAGTATGATGTCTAATGGACAAAGTATTTCTGAACACCTTCCATCTTCAAATTCTCTTTAAAAATTGATGCAAAAAAAATTCTGACTTTTTTTTCTTTTTTTATCCTGTTTCATTACAAAAACACTAGAATACAAACACACTCTCTGAAAAAAATTTATGTTCAGAGAAATTCAAGAATATTGAAACAATACTACTACTACTAATAAGCCATTATTTTCTAAGAAACAAAGAAAATTCCTGCTTTTTTTTTTTTTTTTTTTTTTTTTTTTTTTTTTTTTTTTTTTTTTTTAAATTCCACAGCAAAACACAGCATGCTTTGTTGTGGTATGTGGAAAGTATATACCCCTTATCAGTCTCCCAGTACAAAAACGAAGATTAATGTATATGTTAGTATGACTGAAATGAAAACACAGACAAATATACACATAAAGCATGTCATCCAACTTGAGCCTCAAACTAAATTCCTCATTCTATTAATGATGCTTTAAAAAAGTTATTCGTTTATTACTGGCCTGAGGCAAATTCAAGTGAGATTATGCCTCTCAAGGGAAAAGAAGCATTTTCTGAAGGAAACATACAGCTTATCTGAGTATGCTGTAAAATCTGAAGATGTTTGTCCTCTGAGTCACATTAGCACAGTCCAGAGAATTCCACAGTTCCTCCTCTAGTGCCTGTATCACCTGCATACTCAACATGAATACCTGTTTTGTGATCCCCTTAAGCTTTCTATTACCAGATTTTAGCTGCTCTTAAATTTGGTTGCAATGGTTCTATCTCTCATTAGACAACTTTAAGCACTCTTTAGTAGCTTTGATTAACTTAAAGACTTGTGACAGGTCCTTATGACTCCAGAGTTTGATTTCAAACTTCATCTTTTTGACCTTTATGAGTCTCTATGGCCTAATTCTCCTGTATCACACTGATTTATGGTTTTCTATATTCAGTGAAAAAGCCTTTAGTCCTAAGTCTCTGGCCATCCATTTTCATGTATTGAGTGCACTTAAGAAACAGATGCATCTTTAAGATACCATCATGGTTTTCTCTCTGTAGAATATTTATATGCATCAAAAGATTTATTAATATTATTTTATAAAATAATTTGGAAATAACGGTAGGGAACTCTACTGAGTCCTGATAAAAATATTAGAGTGGCTTGGCTGATATCTGCTATAAGAGAGATAAAGTCAAGGAAACAACTGATGAGAAACATGCAAAAAGACAAGCACAGGCAGTAGCCACCTGCTGTGATATTGCAGCTTAGGAGCAATAAAATAAAACTAACAGGAGGAAACACTGTTCATTAAAAATTATGTGGTATAAATCACTAGGTGGACAAAGAAAATAGACATTAATACAGTAAAAGGTGCAAAATAAATACAGGAAAATAGATTAGGATTGGCTGTACTGCAGTCTCACAGCTAGGTTTGCAGACTGGAAAACAGAAGAGTCACGTTCTCCTAAGAAATTAAATCTGGTCCCCTGATTCCGCTGGCAAGCATACTGTAAGACTTCCTTTCTTAAGTTTACAAAAACAGTTGTTGTTGTTGTTTTTCCCATGATTCCCTACAAAGTTCTAAAAACAAAGAATTTGCACAGTTGAAAGAGGTCCCAAGACAGTATTTCGTCCATCCTACACCTCTGATGCATCCAAAATTTCTTTTCATTTCAAGATGAAATGAAGCCTAACATAGTTACTGTCTTCTTAAATAATAATTTCTCCAAACCTCTACCTGTTTTTCTTCTCCTTTTCACAGATCACCAACACTGAACTATTCAGCTGCACCTCATGCTGCTCAAATGTTGTGAAGGTTTCAGAATTCATCCTCAATGAAGAAGGTAAATCAGAAACCTGGGAAGCCTTTTTATAGTTTAAAGCTATCTTTTAATGGTTGAGAGAACCAGGCACTTTAAGTCCCTGAGTCTACTCCCAACTATGCCTTTAATTCAAGTGGTAAATGTTTGGCTCATAACATCTTTTACTCCTGACAAAACAAACAGCAGACAGCATAGATTACTACCATTTTCACTGCAACACTTCCCGAGATGTTTTAGCTTCTCAAGTTATCAGAGATATTCAGGATAAAGTTTTCTGAAATAAACTAAATTCACTAAATACCTTGCACAACCTAAGCTGAGTATCACTATAACCAGTAAAGAATGGAAAATAGTAGTAAGAAGATACATTAACTTCTCCTTTATTCACTATATTCATGATTCTAACTTTTACATAAAAATTCATAATTCTAACTTTTTGGAAAAATACGTACTTACTATGATAAAACCAAAAATTTAGTTGAAGCAGAAGCGCATCCAACAAGTTTCATATTTGTGCTCGTCATTCATAAGACTTTATAAGTATAAATATTTTATCTATTCAACAATTAAAAGAAGGCATAAAACTATTTCTGATTGCACTCTCTTAGATTATTGAAACAAACTCTGAGAAGAAATAAAGTACTTATTCTCCAGCTACAGTTGGTGACTAGTCCCTGCTGTGGCTGCAAAGTCTGAGTCAAGACAAGTAACTCAAAGGTTCAAATTCAGTGAAACTTAAACAGAATACAGACTTTATACCACAGTCCTTTGTCTTGCAAGAACACCAAGGTTTATAGAGGATTTCTACACTGGATGGGTTTCCATTGGTGCCTAAGTTTTAGCAAGACAACTATGTACTCCAAAGCTTGAAACCATCAACATAAAAATTTTCTAATTAATAAAAAATTTCCAAAACATTTACATAGCTGAACTGGTAACTATTCTGTGGTGCAGCAGAGTATGTGCTAGGACTGTTAATAAATTACAAACCCCAGTACCATTAATCTCCTAGTAGTTATAATAAGAAATTTTTACATTAAAGGTTTTCCTACTTTCCTCATAGAGCCTTCCAAGGAAATTAGAGCCACATATTTTTGATTTAAGACCATGGGAAGAATCTCTGCAAAATAAAATGCCACTATATGTGACAAACATTATTATAGGATAAATAGGAACAAATGAGGGAGAAAACCTTCATGTTGTGGTCTTTTTGTAGTGAGTCAGGATGGTTTAACAATAGATCTAGACCATATGTTAGTTTTTTTGGTGTGCCATCAGAAGAGACAAATATTTTGGAAAACTTGATAGAATTCTAAGTTATTGGGTTAATTCTTAAAATTCAATTGAAAAACTTGAAAGAACAAGACTCTTTGATGTTTTTAATCTATGGAAAACACCATTCTATCATCAGAATAAATTCTAAAAAGAGAACAAATCCTGGGAAAATGCACAAAATCTTCAAATTAGGAAAAGGTAATAAATTATCCTTTCTTTAGTATTGAATTACAGCCAATCTAACAAACAGACCACAGATTATGACAAACCTCAGAATTAGGCCTCTCTGAAATTAAGATGTGTAAAGATTGTTTTAATTGTGAAAAAAACCCCTCTTCTACCTCTTTATCTACCCACCTCCATTTGTTCAGATAAAAGAAAAAACCCTACATGGGTTCCCATATGTTTCTCTTAATAAAGTGGGTATCAGTAAAGCACTTCTACTCATTCCAATCATCCTACTGTGGATTCAAAGTCTGACAGCTGTTAGGGTGCTGCTGTGTCAAGATCACCACTACTATCCAATCCCACCTCAGCACTTTCCTGGTGCTTCCATGCACTCACTGATTATGCTCCTTATGTATTCAGATGCAAAACTTAGCTTTTTCTCTGCTGTACAGAACATGGTACACTGGAGCCCTGGGCTCATAGCTAGGGTTCCTATGCACTCTGGTGATAGAAATAAAACCCACTAAAAACCTGCAACGACACATGTATGTCTGCACAAGTTTCACCTCAAGAAGCTTAAATTCCAGATGATACCATAAAATAGCCAAATTTTATATCTATTTCTGACTGAAAAATTGCATGGATTTCTGTACACACAAGCAACACAGAGATAAAAACTGTCTGATGACTACTCATGTTAGTGGTAGAGCTTATATAGATGCTTTATGGGCATAGAACATTAATGTTAGGATGGGTGGAAATGGCTTCAAGTTTTACCAGACGAGGTTTAAATTAGATATTAGGAAAAATTTCTGCACTGAAAGGGTTGTCAGGCGCTGGAACAGACTGCCCAGAGAAGTGGCAGTCACCATCCCTGCAGGTATTTAAAACACACATAGATGAGTCTCCTGGGAATATGGTTCAATGGAGAAGTTGGCAGAGCTGGGTTAATGGTTGGACTTGATAACCTCAGAGGTCCTTTCAAACTTAAATGATTTTATGATTCTATAACATAGAGACATCCGTGGCATATGGCCATAGCTATTTGATGAAGAGAAAGCTGAAAATTGCTCACCACGCTGCAGCCAGGACAGTCAGGACCATTTTCACATGTCCTGCGCCGTGCCTGGATCCCTCCTCCACACTGAGCCGTGCAGCGCTCCCAGGGCCCCCAGCCTGTCCAAAACACATGAGGGGGGCACAACAAATGCTCATTGCAGTACCTGTGAGAAAAGAAATAAGGAGACAAAGAATCTATTTATTATCAAGCTAAGACCTTCCCCAAAGCCTCCCTCATTTGCATAATTCAGATAGATATTTGTACAGGGAAATATTTTATACAAAGGGCCTCTCCCTACTCATTGAGCATTGCACTAACAGTTGTCACACTGCACAGAGTGGCTAGATATTTGTGTGGGCTTTTTTAGGCTGCAGTTGTGTGGGTGGAGCATTTGTTTGCTTTATTCAGTGACTTTATACATTCCGTGCAACTCAGCCACGCGATTGTACTGCGGTCACGTAAGCAAGATTGCAAACTACTCTATTAAAACCAGTTGTGGCTATCCCTCTGTGGCAGTCACCCAAACAGAAGGCAAACATTCATGCAGGAAGTCTTTTATCAGTCTCCAGCTAGGAATTGATTAGGATCCATCTCTCTCATCTTCAGATAGCTGCACTTGCTTTTTGCTTTTTATAGCGTCTCTGTTTCTATGGGCAATATAAAAGTTAAAACATTGATTCTAGGCCTAAAGAGCTGCACTTGTTTATAATTTTATTACTTTACCTTTTAAAGGGTGTTTTTAGCTATTATAATCTTTCAAGTATTCTCCTGTAGGCTGCAAACGGATTCAGAGGCTAGTAGGTTCTTGAGGGAAGCACCATTGAATTGTCATTATTGTAACAATACATTCAGACATGTGGGAAGGTCCCAGCCTCAGCTGAGTTTTTTCAATTTTTGTAGAAACTTTAGATTTCTGATTTTTCAAGTGTGCCATCCAATATTTCTAGCCATACCACATGCTGCTTTTTAAGGAGCCTCTACACAGGTCCAAATGATTTGGACCAGGGCTCCCTAAGAGACCAAGCTCTTACTCAGATAAAGCAAACACACAACATAGTCAGGAAAGATAACCCTGAAGACATTCTCTGATATTTTATGGAGGCATCTGGGTAACTCTTGTTACAAGACTGTCTTGAATGAACAGATCAATCTGATACAGTATTTCCTCAGTTTTTACACCATTCATCCAAAATCCAATGTCTTCTTGCCCTTCTAACAAGTTTTCATCTGTTGGCACTCTTCTGCAGTGAAAACTGACTCTAATACTTCAGTTGTTCATTTTCCACAAAAAAGAGAAATGACAGTATGAACATTTTCAACAAAGAACAGTTTTTTGTTTGTTTTCAGAAATCCCCAATATCTACAAGCTCTAATTCTTCATTATCCTTCACTATAAGGAATTTGAACATTTGCCCTCTGTGGAGGGCAAAAAAATAATGTTGGTGGTGTAAGTGACATACAGAAGTAGATTTGTCACATATGCTGGAGCCTAAAATTTAAACTTTGTCCCTCGGTCTGGGAAAATCCATCAAAATCTAAAGACTGGGAGTAGGGTTAACAGGGGAGTAACATTTCATTTTCTGCTTCTGTAGAATCAAGAAAATTATTCACAGCCTGTATTGACCTTTCTTCTGGGAACAGGAAAAAATGCCCAAACCCTCAACATTTATGAATCTGGTGTCAGAATTTTTCAGTGCGTGATTTGGGTACGCACATTACAGTTCATATTATGCCATCATTAAGGATACATAGGAATGTTCTCTGCCTGGATATTCTTCCCCCAGAACTCCAACTGCACACATTCCTTGTCACATGCAGTCAATTATGTGAATATGTGTGATAGTTTCTTTGAGATCATTTGTTGAGAATGTGTAGTCAATCAAATATAGATGTAACATCAGCATTCATTTAGTCAAATTAGTTCAAACCTTGCATAATTTCAGTTCTTAATGAAGATGTGTTAAGTTAATTTGGGAGATACACTGAGGCTAAAGCAAATCTGCCATGAAGTTGAGAATTACTGATATTCAGCCATGCAGAAGTAAAATGAAGGAACATGTCTTGCCTTAAAATAAAGGCATGTACAGTGTAGCTATCTAAAAATGAAGTAGTTATCTAACTTGAGCAACACCTCATGGAAGGAAACAGCCCAGTTAAAAATATGATCTATGTTACCCTAAAGCAAAGGTCATATAAACACACCCCTCAATGTACAGATTGATTTTCTTTGACTATAAATGCTACATGGGAGACAGACATCTAAGCAGCCATTAAAGGCAATGGAAATCTTGTCAATACAAACTAGGGAGACTAGAATGATTTATTTGGAGAAGTTAAGGAATATACAGCAGAAGGACACAAATTACTGTTCTCCACAGCCTGTATTGACTAAGTTTTTACAGACCACAGTAGAAGTTCAAACACCTGACTCACACATTAACATTCACACTCATGAACACCTGAAGTAATTCATGACAGATCAGATCTCACTTTGAGGACAGTCGAGCCACTATGTAGTGACTCTTCTAGTGTCTGTGTGCCTGACCTTCCACTCTCTCACTACAGCAGGAGATGGAAAAGAAACCTAATAACAGTGACCCTTCACAGTAAGCACTTCAAAGGGCTGGCATTTCTGTTATCCAACTCCAATTAAAGATGCAGCTGAAAAAAGCCCTTAAATCTCTATGCAAACTACTTCAATTTAGGAAACAGTTGTTTTTTACTTTTAAAAAAGTCAACATCATCAATTTTTCCTTTTTTTTTCAGGAAAACAAAAAAAAGGAGAACAAATCAAAAACTAACACAGCATACAAGTAGAATCTTATTTTTATTTCAGCCAGCCAGCCTCTGAAAACATCAGGTATGTTTTCACAGCTAGAGACATCCCTGCAATTGATCTTTGAGAACTGTGCTACAGCACAGGGCTTTGAGCCAAGTTTCATTATATCTGTTCTTGGCTGCATTTCAAGTCACTCAGCAACCCTTTTTCCCTTTTGCTCTTTCTTCCCCTCTTAATTTTGTTCTCAGGACCCAGGGCTAACGTTTTACAGTAATTCAACAAAACATGCAATGCAAGAAACTTGAATCTGTGAAACCACTGCCCTCTCTCCTAACCTAACTGTAGTGAGGTCAGACTGGAGAACAGCATAGAGAAATGTGGGTTTTGTACAGTGACCCTTCACATTTCCCTTGAAGTGAACCCAAGTTCAAATGCCCTAATAAAGGAATTGTCATACTGGGGGAAGGGTGAACATCCTCTGTCCAGTTGTGTCCACAGCTATTAGTGCCTACAGCAAATTTTACAACTACAATTTCTGTGCAACTGGCATTACTTTCCTGTTTGTATAAAGATCTCAACCTTTAATAAGACATCAGTTTGTGCAATTTATTTCAGTGCTGCTATCCAGCACTGAGTACTACAGGCTAACTGCATGACAGTCACAAATATGCCCTTTCTATTCCACAGATAGATGTTATTTAAACAAATAGTTTGTAATTTTGAAGTATGTTATATCACCCTGTTTTTAAGAAAAACAAACTAAGTTTCATCCCTGTCTGCCCCTTCCTGTGCAATGTACTGTTCTGTGGTGGGTAGCTGTGATTACCAGCTGGTGATTTTCTGGGTTGCACAGACTATACCGAGGCTGATGGGAATGCCAGATTCTTTAAACTGAAGGCAGGTGCATGACACACACGCCCTGCTGGACTGAGATTGTTACACTGACAGAAAAACCCATCCAAGAGACTGTGGAAGGCGGCATGTGGTCCCAGGGCTTCTGTGGAAGAGGAGGAAGCAGAGAAAGCACAGAGGGTGGGAATGGACACTTCCCAGCAGACAACATCCACGGGAGTGCAAGCAAGCCTAAAGCCTTGTGGTGTTCAAGCTGCTCTGCTGAAGTGGCCTGGACTTGTTCACACTGCTCAGAAACAAGTAGTGCTACACAGAGCAGGCACTTGACTCTCAGCAGTTCCTCTTTCTTATGGAAACAAGCCCAAAAGCTGAACGTTTGCTGAGAACCGTGTACAAAATAATGGGACAATATGTTCTGCTTCTAATAGTTTTGTACACCCCAAAATATCCAAGGCTTTTAAATGTTTACTCCTTGTGTGCAGCCAATTTACTTTTCTAATTGCCATGGTTTTTTTCCTATTCTTTCCTGTGTAATAAAAGATAAGTGCATCCACTGAAAGGAAGCGATTCCCATTTTAATGTCCCTCTTTTTTTGCACAGATAGGAGGGGGGCCAGTGGACTTAATGAGGCCACATCTACAGCACCTTCCACAGAAAGGACAAACATTCTCACTCCATGATAATGTCAAGACAGGGTACTAAAGACTCTATAAACAAAGATCGAGAGAATTTCCAGCAGCTTCAGTGAATATTTCTTATACACAAAAAATCAGAAAAATTAAGCCCCTAAGGAATTCATCAAGATGTCTTCCATCTGGAGTCTTAACTACAAAATTATTATCTGATTAGCAAATTTTGTTACAAAGTTATTTTTTACTCCCTCTCCATATTCTGTCTAAATGCACATCAGCTGCACTTTTGACCTACTTCTACAGGGGGAATTTGCTTTGTAATATGAGCATTTGCTATTATCTCTCAACTGCTTTCCTCCCCTTCCCACACACCCCTTTAGCAGCAGAGCATGAAACAGTTTAACCTATCTTCAACGCTTTAAATTGGCAAATATTGCCATTGATTTCAAGGGAATGGCCAGCAAGCACAGAGCTGCCTGATACATTAGCCATGATAGGATCATGGCTTTCATGAGGTAAAACAAATATATCCTAGAAAAACGTTTAGCTCTTAACACATGAACAAATACTCTCAAGCTGAATATGCATCCACATCTGGAGGTAAATTTACCTCAGATATAAGCCGCCTTTTTTGTGTTTGCTTTCCATGGAGTTGTGCACTGGATTTCTACTAAAATCACTGCTTGTTGAAAAGCTATTTCAAAGTTTGGCACGTAGATGGCTGTGGAAACTGAATCCTATTTTTATACCCCGAACATGTGAAGGTGATTAGAGTACACACGTTTACAAAGACAAATGCACTCAATGTGTAAACCAACTAATTCAAATTATTACTAATACTAAATATATATTAAATTTACCTATGAGCTGGGTCATAAAAAAAGTAGGCTGTTTATAAACATTGTTTGATTTAAATAAGAAAATCTGAGAAGTTCCTTCTTGGCACTTTGGAAACAAAATCAGTAAATGTTTCTCAGGAGTCACTGCACATGTAATATTTATTCAGCCTGCCTAAATGTTATGGGCTCAAAGGAACTGTTTCCATTTGGTGCTGATGTAACTCAATGAGACTGAAACAGTGAAATAATACTACTGTAAATGCTGGTACTCCATTGCCCTCACAGTTCAAAACTCTCTACAAGCTGGCAGAGCCATGAGGACACTCATAAAACTCTACTGGCCCCAACCAGCTTCCCCTGGGTCCTCCACGCACACCAATGAGCCAAGGAGCTCTATTTAACCTGATCCTAATCCTGGCCTGTGGTTTAGCTTCCTACCTGGACTTCACACTTCTCTAATTTTCATGATGTCACTAGGATCTAGACTCTTGGTTGGATCTGGTCATAATCTCCAGGCTTGCCCTGCTCCCCTGCTGTGAGTGATGGGATGGGCCCTGCCTGGCAAATATCCCAGGACTTTCTGCTTTTTAAAGTTCTGAAAAGATTTATCCAAGTACTTGGCTTAACACTGACAAAAATCCTGGCAAATAACTGATGCCTCATTCCTCTAGCTGCTTTACAAATTATTTGACAAAATTTTCTAACTTACCGCACCCTCTGGAAAAAAAATTAAAGGCACTTAAAAATTATTAAAAAGTATCAGGACATAACATGGATAACAAACAAAACCAAGGTAGAGGCAGGAAGGTCAGCTGTGAGCAAGCTGTGAGTGAGAAAGGTGCAGGGCTTTTGGGAGTGAAGGATCTTTCAAAGAGACAGGAGACAGTGACAGAAGAACTCCGAGGGAAAAAGGCATCCTGCAGTAAACTCACAGGCACATTCATCCCAGATTGCTGCTGAACTGGATGGAGATAGAAAGGACAAATAGGCTGCAGGCTACAAAAGCAAAGCAACATAAGCTTATTGTTCTTTCAGAACTGTTGCATACCAAAATTCAATCCTTCTGGACTGCTATTACTTCAACTCATCATAAGTCATTTTCCCATTTGTAACTGCTTTCACAGTGCACCCGCTGTCCTAAGGCTTGTATAATTGAGAAAGTATTTCTCATGGTTTTCTTTATTTCTGTGAAACTTCTTATCAAACTTTTATTTGTGTTAAACTAAAATAGACAATTATTTTTTACCATCTTTAGTCCATCACTCTAAAGTCTCCCCAAACTGATTTTTTCTTTTTCTACATTTAGTCTCATTGTGTCCTGCCCTGGACTGACCTCTCAGTTCAGGAAAATCAATAGCTGTTATTCATGCTGGGACAGAGCTAAACAACAGTAGATACGATCTGTGTTTGATGGTGATGGCTTTCTGTTTGGGAAACCTATTTTCAGAAAGCAATTTACAAAAGAACAAAATCCTCTCCTCTGGAATGAAATGGTAAATATTCATGTCCTTGAAACAGTGAGAAATGTTCACATGTTCTGTAATACTGATCCTTTACATTTAAGAGTTAGAAAGACCAGGTCCCTGGTGATCTGTTAATACAGAAATGTGTGATGCAACCTTGCTTCAATGAGCCTCTTAAGCTGAAGAAATGCTAGAGTTGGTGTTTAATTAAACACCTCACTGAACCTCTTCATAAAGGTTACTGACTTTAGTTTACATCCAACAGCAATATAGGATACTACATCATCATCCATACAGAAACACTGAGGTAACATATCTGCATACATCTCTTGAAATGGATGGCTACAGGACTCCAAATTTTCACACCAATGCTAGTCTTCTGCTATCCAGCTTTCTGGTATGCCTCTGGAAACAACATAATGCATGCAAGAGTTGCAGTTTATCTGGATATATTCTAGCTTGATTTAAAGAACTATTTAATTCCTGTTAAAACTGCAAACATAAAAATTAGAGATGCATGTAGGGTCCACATAAATTAGAGATGTAGTTAGGGTAAATGTAAAATAGAACAAAAGGCCTGAATTTGGCATTCTGAGCTAGTGATAAAATACTTAGTCTGGTACCAAAACAGTACATGGTGAAATCAAAATCTGAGCTAACTTGATCTGCTTGGGGGTTAAAAAAATATATACAAACAATTTTAAAAATCCCGCCATGCTTGAAACCTTACTAAAGATATTTGACTTTAAGGTGTATTATATTTATTGAATGGAAAACAAAGCCCTTGAAACTTCCTTCCATTTTATAGAAATGCTTAATTTATTTACAACAGAAAAAAATGAACTCACAGCATCAGTTACACAGTGCTGTGACCTTATTATATTTTGTTCTGAATTCCAGGTCTTGATGCTGGATGAGTTACAATTCAAACACAGTGCAATCAATTTTCAAGGAGAATCAATTTTCAGGGTCTCAAGGGACAGCAGCACATTGCTTCAGCACAATTCTCTGGCAATACCAGGAGCTCTCAGGTGGCTCAGGAGGGATGAAGCTAAGCAAAAGATGAAAGATCTGCTGCAGACCCACAGCCTCATTAATGAGAATACTGTACAGTGCAGCAATGGAGTTAAAGAGAGAGTGAAAGGAAAGAGAAGGGAAAACCAAGCAAATAAAGGAGAAAATGTCCTGTGGAACACAACCGCACAGAAGAAATTAGAACAGACAACAGAAGAAAGATAACTCACCTCTCCTCGCGATTCTGTCCCACACAGACACGTCCTCCATGCCGAGGGGTTGGATTGCTGCAGGAACGTTGACGAACTTGAAAGCCTATGCCACAAGTGGTGCTACAAGGTGACCAAGAAGTCCATGGTGTCCAGCCTCCATTTCTGGTAGAATAAAAAGCTCAGGCTCTGTCATCTGTTATACATAGCGAATGGCTGATTAGGTGTGACTGACAGCGGCATCTGGCCTATTAATATTTCTGTAGAAGTCATTAATACTGCATGGTGTTCCATTTCTTCAAGAATACTGAACCAAAAATAAAGGTGCTCTGATATATTCCATATTCCATGCTTTGTAATTAGCAACTGCTAAAATTACCTCCTTACACAACAATTACAAAGATATGAAGATATTTACTATACTTTTGGTCACTTTGTTCTGGGTAAACTACATATGCAAACCCCTGTATCAGTGTTATGAAGCTAACTTTAAATTATGTATCATTTTCAGGGAGATTGAAATGTCAAATTTTGCTACCTTGTCTGAAATGAAAGTGGTTAAAACCTGGAGGAAAAGGAGGCTCAGTGGACATTGTATTGCTCTCTACAACTACCTGAAAAAAGACTGTAATGAGATGGGGGTTGGTTTCTCCTCCCAGGCCTTTGTCTCTTGATTTTAACAAGGAACAGAATGAGAGGAAATGGCATCATGTTGTGTCAGGAGTGATTTAGATTGGATATTAGGAAAAATTCCATCCCCAGAATAGTTGTCAAGCATTGGAGCAGGGTGTTCAGGGAAGAGGTGGAGTCACCATCCCTGGAGGTCTTAAAAGACTTACAAATGTTGTACTTGGGGACATAGTTTAGTGGTGGACTAGGCAGTGCTTACTAATGGTTGGATCAATCTTAAGTGTTTTTTCCAGCCTACATGACTCTATGAGACTAAAGTAAGGGTTAAAATGCAGTAGTTCTCAATTTCAACAGGTTATTCTGACAAGATGTCAATATCTTGCCTGTAATGTAACAAAAAAGCTAAGAGATTTCACATGCTGTACCTTGCATTTGTGAACTTTCAGAAAGGACTGCTGCCCCCTCCAATACACCCTAGAAAAAGAATTATAGATAGACCTATCTATATATCTATTATCTATTGTCTATCCATATATAATTATATGTATATATGTAATTAAAGTATTATATACAGAGCAAACATCTGAAAAGGAATTTCATATTCTGTCCTAGGTGAATAAACAAAACAAAACAAACTTTTTCAGCTGTTATCCAAAGGTTTAATGGGTATCTTGCAGTTTTTGGACTGGTAGAACACAATCAGAAATAAAGAAAAATAAAACTAAACTATATTGAGTTTTTGATTTTTCATCATAAAAGCAAAAGATAAAAGAGTGCCATACTAATATAACATGTTAACAGAAGTAAGATGTTAAACCAGTGGTGTAACAATGCCAAAGGTAGAATGTGAATCCAGTCCCAAATCACATTACAAATTCCCTTCTAAACCTGACAGCTGTTGTTTGATTGTTCAGCATCTCACAGCATGTTTGTCTTTTCTATCATTCACCAGACTATTTTCAGACTATTTTCATTTACAGAGCTCGGTTACCTTGTGCAGAAGTGTAATCGATTTTATTCACTATTGTGATGTGATTGTGATGTTAAAAAAAAAAAAAAAAAAAAAGGCAAAAAATCAGACAGAATCACTGAAAATAAGTAGAATGCATCAGTATATGTTTCATCTTCCAATTAAAATATGTATATGTGTATAATATTTTAAACATGCACTTCTGATGCAATTCAAAATATGTAGTGTTCTGAGTCTCTTTGAAATGATTTGCTCTCACTGATTTTCTCTGGGACTGGTTAAATTCCTGAAGAAGACAAAAGAGTGGCTAAAGACTTCTATAGAGACTGATAATAGAACTTGCTATCGTGATACAACTGAAAGATACAATGAAAACATTTTTCCAGAGTAGAAAGGGGATCTACAATGGTAAAATGAGACTTCTAAAAAATTAAGTCATTCTCATTTACAGCAAAGAAAGTTGTATGAATTACAAAACTGAGAAAAAGTATCATACTTTAGATACTTTTAGATACTTTACATACTTTATCTGACATTGATTTTTTTTTTTTTCAGAGCTTTTGGTAAAATTACCTGAAGACAACATTATTTGGTACACAGCATTTGAAATGACTCTTTGCTCACTGACTCATTCTCTCTCCTACAAAGTCTGAGAGAAACTTTCTAATGTCCCATTTGCCCTTTCATGCACAGAACAGGATCAGTAGATTTCAGGGGAGATTTCAAAGGGTAGGCTTCTGATTAAGTTAAAACATTTTAAATCACAAATGATAGAATCTGAAATTGTCTTGCATACCTGGAACAGTTGGCAATCTCCATGGTTGGTCCTTCACACAGCCATCCTCCACATTGAGGAGCAGGACTGTCACACACACGTGTCCTGCAGAGGCAGGAGCCAACACTGGCACCATCAGTGTGGGTGCAAGGTTTCCACTGTGACCACGTTCCAAAATGTCCATCCACTGTCAGATTCCTCATCTAGAAACAAACACAACAGAAAAGCTTACCTGAGGCTTGATAGTCCCTTTACACAACCTTTTTATTCTGCTGTGCATGAAGGTTTAGCCTTCAGCCACCAACAACAGCAGCCTCCACTGGAGAGATACATCTTCCAGACAGCAATCTCCCTTTACAATTTCTGTAGCTGCATAATTTCCACAACTTCTGACCAATCTGAGCCACTGGATGCCACCACCACCGCAATAACAGAAATCACAACTAACTGTTGCCTTTCACAACCATGATTGCCTACCTCTCAATTGTCTTCTGCGTTCCCTAATTCCTAAAATTTTCTGGTGAAAATGGAACCTGGAGACTGACTGTAAAACCCAAAATCAAAAGGAAGAGCCAGCAGAGGGTAAGGAAGAAATGAAGAAGAAATTCTCTATAAGGATGAGACACTGCAACAGTTTCCCATGAGAAACTGTGGATGTACAATCCATGGAAGTGTTCAAGGCCAGGTTGGATGGAGTTTTGGCAATATGGTCTAGCGGAATGTGTCCCTGCCCTTGGCAGGGGGAAATCAAGATAAATGGTCTTTCCGTTTCCTTCCAATGAAACAATTCTGTGATTCTAAACACAGATGCTGAAATAGTCCAGGGTAACAAAACTGGATTGATCAAACTCAAATCTCCACGACGAGTGTCTTTCTTTGAAAACAGCTTTTGAAGCGTATGTCCTACAGTACCATTTCCTAAGGACAAAATGTGGTTTTAAACATGACAGTCTCTAAGTGTTATATGAAATTATATGTATAAATCCCAGAAACATGTCCAAAAAGCACCACTTAACCCTACATGATGAAAGAGTTTCCTCCCACAGAATTCAATTCTTAACACCTTTGGCTGGAAGGTTCAGACCATTGTCATCTTGACTGGAATGTTTCCATCAAGCAGCTGTAACACATTTAATACAAAATCTTCATTCCCTAGCTGAAACAAAATGAGCCAGTAAATGAGCTTTTCTAAAGAAAATGAGGCAGGACATGGGGAATTCAGCTCCCAACAAAGACAGATTTTCATAATATTCTTTTAGCAATGTGTTAATCTTGACAAATTTGTGATCCCAAATGGAAAGGATGGCCACTTTTGCAGTTAAGTATTGAAGAATTTGCCTTTTGTTTTCCACGTGTTAACTTTCAGTTAAGACAACAGCACCAACAAGTGCAGACTAAGTAGCATTTAAATTCGCTCTTAGTAAGAATTAATTATGTATCACGTGTAGTCATGCATTTTTCACCCAATATGTGAGAACATTTTAATATTGTGTGTGATAACACTTTAATATTTGCTTATATGTGCTTTGTTTGTTTATATTGAAACAGAAATTACAGTTGTAGACTGTCATAACCAATCTGAAATGGTATCTTCCTTTATTATTTTTAGTATTTTAGCAGCAGTGAGAGAAGTGTGCATTTCACAAATACTTTGAAGATACAAAAGATTCAATTACAACATAAGGCATGTTTCCACTGACACTCTGGATGTTGGCTGATTCTTTCCATTGTGGCAAAGATAGCATGATTTAACTACTAATTACAATTCCCACAATTTATTTTCATAAGTATCTCTTGTACAAGAACAGCTACGTGTATTTTCTGTCAGCTACAACCGACATAACCATAATTCATCATTTCAAAATCTGTTGACAGTTATTTATTGAAATTAACTCACCAACCTTTGCTCACATAGAATTTACATTGTTGGGTTTTGTAAGACAACAAGAAATATTTCCTTTTAAGTGACAAGCAGGCTCATTCTCTCTTACACTGCTGGTCTAACAAATATTTATAGTCCATAAACTAACAATACTATGTCTCCAATCTGATTATGTCAGAGATGTGAAAATGCCTTTGCTGCTTTCTGTTTCTGTGCTACATCAAAACATCTTTATTGTCGCACCTACAATTACAAAATAAAGCTTGTCTATGGTTAGACAAGCTAACAGTTGTCTATGATTACCACATATTAAGTGGCAGAGAAAGTATACATAAAACATAGCTGAAAGCTAGAACTCAGAAAGATAAAGTGATGACATACTCTCTTTCCTCATTATTTTTCCTTTCTCCTGCAAAGATCATCCCACTGGGGTCTCTGCTGTTCCCATGACTCACCTGCTCTGTCTCTCTGTGAATATCTCCCTTTCAGAAGTGATATCAAACAATTCCATCATACGACTGCAAAATGCACGGATGAGGGGCCTTTGCTACCCTCACCAGACTCCATGCCCATTAACCTTTCAAAATCTGACATCTCAAAGGCAAAATCACAGTCAATCAGACCATCATGACATGGCTACACTCTGCTTTCTCCCTTGACCACCCTAGTTTTGTCACCCCTTCCCTTCTGCAGATACCTTTAGACCTTTCTTCCTCCTTAATGTCTTCCAAATATCCATCTTTGTCTCAAGTCTCTGCATTCACCTCATCTTCCTGCTTTGTGCTTCTGCACTCTGAGTAAAGCACACAGTTTTTGACTCTGTCAAGAGATCTTTGGTTTGAGTTTCCTTTTTGTAGAATTTTGCGGCTGTGGAATTTCCTGAAGCTCCTAATGAAACCAGCTCCTAATACTACACCTTCTCTGAGAATAACTGCAAAAATAAAGCCATTTCATGTTGCATACTTTCACTAAACAAACAAACAAACAAACAAGCCAACACAAAAACAACGAAAACTGAAATCCTGAAACACATTTTTTAAAATTGTTTTTACTTTCCTTGTAAAAGCTGCTAGATAATGTCAGTATATTTTAAAGTGATGGATTGGAAGTTGTCCCACTGGAAAATATTTCAAAAGAACAATGAACCTTAATTGCCATAAAAATTATTGGATGAATAATAAGGATACATGACCAACTGGAAAAAGATCAAAGTGGATAGATGTGCCATAGCAATAATTAGTGTCCATACTTATGCCTAATTGCTGTACTCATGCCAACTGAAACAATAACCTAAAAATCAAATTGAGAATTAAATCAGAGCAAGATACCCTAAATAACCACATTTTTCAAAACTGATCTTCAAAGTTCAGAGATGGTAGCACAGACACTCATCCATCCCTCCTATTCACCTCTCTCCTCTACCATGACATGCCTATAAGTATTCAGTCATATGAATAATTCTGTAGGAAATAATTTCTCAAAGGAAACTGGTCACACTTTTTATCCTGGATGAAACTATTGTATAAACAGACCACTCTCTGATCCAATTTTAGAAGAAACTGGTCATACATTAATCTAAAAAAAATTTCTACAATGTCAAAAAGATCTAAGTAATTTTACTAACAATTAAGATATTGGAAGCAATTGAGACCAAAAGAAGGAGAGTAGGTTTTGAATATTCTGTTATGTTCTGCCTGCAACAGTGTCTTGAATATATCTAGCACATGTTAAGGATGCACATAGCTCGGTTGTCTAAAAAATTAAATTAATTACAGCTTGGCTTATATATCCTGTGAGCACAGCAGATAAAAATGCTATAAAAACAAGTATTTGAAAGCCTCGCTAAGCAAAATTGTAACTGACTGCAGTTTGCCAGAATACTGTGACTCCTTTAGAGGAAAGTTTCTAAAAAGTTTTCCAGTCTCTTAAATAATGTGTTTCTTAGTGTATAAGGCTTTCAAACAGCAAAGGCGTAAACCCCCACTTTTCAATTTAGATGATTCTAAAATCTTCCTTATTTTATGCAAGCTCAATCTGCTCAAGGACAACATTTCTTTGGAGGTTCACTAGGTCTTTGAATTTCAGATCAGCAGGATAAGTCTCACAGCTACAGATAAATTTCTAAGCAAGACTTAGGGGCTCCTTTGCTTTGACTAGACTGCTATATCCTATGCAAATGTCATATAATAGATAGTAAATGATTGTTTTTCCAGTTGAAGGGAACAGAATGGAATTATGCTTTCTAAATTACTCCTCTCTCCACCCCATCTTGGCCTTGTATCCTATATCTACAAAAGAAAATAAGCCCTAGTGCCATAATTCAAAAACTGAGCACAGCAGGCTGACTGCCTATGCAAATATCAACAAAATAAAGCATTTCAGTAAATATAGTATTTTCCTCAAAGTTGCTCCTGATTTCAGCTTAAATGCTAATGCAGATGAATCCAACACAGACCTATTTTATTAAGCCTCTATGTAGGAAGATCGATGCAAAGTACAGGACAAGACATAGACATTTTTTAAGGTTTTAAAAATTTGAAAATATGTTTAAAAATTGCTGTTTAATGTCAAAGAGTCAGAACACAGGAGCATGTTCTCAAGGCCCTCAGAATCAATGTAGTGTTTGTATCTCTGAGGCTGTTGCAACACATGTAGAGAGCACAGGTCAAAGCTGAAAGAACTTTATACTGATTTTGCACATCTCTAGTTCACTAAACAAAGCCCAGCTTAGGAGAGAAAAGCGTCATCAAGATGCTAAAGGGAGCTTGTAAACACATGGAGATTAGAACGTGAATGCCATGTGAACATAAATTTACAGATGCATGTGCCCCACTGGTGAGTGAGGACAAGATCAAGAAGTCCTTACTAGGAATGAAAGCAGAATTGAGTTGGAAAGGCTCCCTCTTCATGGGCAGAAGGACAAAGCAGCAAGAATCTCAAAAAAAAAAAAAAAGCCCAATAGCACAAGAAACATACTTCTTAACCCTCTTTTTGCATGCTTTGGAGTGAGAGAAAAGAATGAATATTAAAACAATACCAGAATAAATTTAAAAATGAGAGATACAAATCAATTTTGTTGGCACTTTGTTATATTATATTGAAATTATTAAAAATAAAATTTTAAAGAGAATTGTCAAGCCACTGTGAATATAAATCCTGCATTTATTGTAATTATCACCTCTGTTGTTAATATGAGTGACACTCAACTCATGGAAGTCAGCCTTCCAGTTCATGGACTCTAGAACATGTTATTTGGCTTTTTACATTAGCAATAATAATCCTAAAAGAAAATATTATACCATCAGTGATTAAACTTTTTCAAAGCACATAATGGAGAAAAATTCTGCAGAGAAAAATATGTCAGTACCACTAGTCTTAGAAGACGTTTATTTTCAAGGTGGGGAAATAGACATTACAGATTAAAAACAAACAACCTTTGAAATTACTCTAAATAATTTTATCATATAAGTAGTTTGATAATAAATAGAAAAGAAACTAGGTATTCTGCTAAAACCTATGGAAAATGGCATTAAATGCAGTTTTCTGAGCTTGAAAAATCTATGCAAATTCATTTTCATGAAATTCACATGGAATCAAAGGTTTTAAGAGACAAATGAATGCATCTGGACTTACTGGACACACGGTAATGCTTTGCTCCCATTGACTCATGCTCAGACTTTCTTCCAGCGTTGTGCATTTCTTCATCACCATGTCCCAGCCACAATAAGGGTCTTGGGATCCAATGCATGCACTGTGGATGAAAACCATCAGAGGTAACCAGGACATTTATCTTCATTTGTAGTGACCAAAGATTTCTAAATAACTATGTGCCATCTCTTGGTATTCCATAGGCAGATAGTGAAATTTATCTCTACTATGGTACGGCATGGACAAAATTACCAAGACCAGAGGAAAAAATTAATTTAAATGCCAACACAAAGCTAGGATTTCTTTTAAGTGCATTCCTCTGAATTTCTGTCTGCATGCATGGTATGTTGTCTAGACTGACTGTTGTACTTAATTATTAGAGAATTACAAAAATTCATTAAAAGGGTATACTGTCTACTCCAAGTAAAAATTTCAGCAGCTACAGTTCTTGTTTTTTTTTTTTCTGTCAGTTTTGGAATTGTAGCTATCATCTTTTTCAGAAATCAGAGGATAATGTCTGCTCTTTGAAAATTAATTAGAAAACCTTCTGATCTATTTTCTGCAACTGTATAAAATCTCTGGAAGTTAGTTCAAAGAGGCACTGGTAGCTGCCATCACACCTCTTATATTTCACATGCTGCACTCAACACTCCCTTTTAGTGGTACATGAGGAGGGAAAGAAAAGGATTACAGAGAAGGATGATAGTCCAGTTTCATTACAGACACTGAAGGATCCACTGTACAAAACTAAAAGTACATTTCTCTAATAAATAGCAAGTTTCTCTTGCTAAGGTCTAGTATTAACAGTTCAGGCAATAAGTCTGCAGCTTCAAAGCTAAAGATCCATAAGAAAGGAGGTGGAACTCCCATTATTAGTGAAGCCCAACATAATTGGTTTAACACTTGTAAAAATGCCTATAAATTATACATTAAAATAATGCATTCAAACATTTTGTCTAGACTGTTAGACCGATCATTTTTCTTCAACTCAAATCCATGGGCATGTTCCTTCTCTCTAATTATCTGTTCCCATCACATTTGTTGACTGAAGGGCCACAGAGATAATCAAGCAACAGGAGCATCTCTCCAGTGAGGAGAGGCTGAGAGCTGGGAAAGCTGTTTAGCCTAGAGAAGAGAAGGTTCAGAGAGGATCTCATCAATATGTGCAAAACCCTGAAGGAAGCGTGCAAAGAAGAGGATCCAGGGTCTTTAGTAGTACCCAGTGACAGGACCAGAGACAATGGGCACAAACTGAAACACAGGAGGCTTCAACATCAGGAGACACTGCTGCAGAAAGGGTGACTGAGCCCAGCTTCTGGAATCTCCTTCCTTGGAGATATTCAAAACCACCCAGACATGGCCCTGGACAGCTTGTTCTGGGAGACTCGGCAAGCATTGGATCAGATGACCATGAGAGACCCCTGCAGCCTCAAATGTTCTGTGATTCTGTCCTAAGAACTAATCTATGTGTTTTATTGATATTTCTATTTATCTCTGGCATTCCTCATGTACTTCCATGTTAACACCTGACCAAATGCAGACTTACTAATTCTCTGGCGTGTTATTCCAAAATGCCATAATTATAAATTTCAAAGAATTCACTTCTACATTCTACTTGGCAATGTGGATTGCCAGTATCATATGGGAGCATAGTTCATCTGCAAAAAGGGCACAAAGACAAAGCTTTTGGTTTAGGGAATCCTCTGTTCAGAAGAGTTCCCACTGTTGGCTCCTGCAGCTGTGAGCACTTAGCATTTTTGTAACTCAGGCTAGACATGTTTCCACTTAACTGTTTAGAAAGTGAGAAGGAACATTAATGCAAATTATGGAAAGTTTTAATTGTCTTGGTCTTCCAGTGTTTGCAAGATGTGATGTCCAGTGTTTTCCTTCTGAGTATCTCTGATAAAGCATGTGTTTTATGAGAAAAGAATACAAAAACAAATTAAAGGCTGACAGGGCACAACTGGCAATGATAGCAATGATAACACTGAAATGAGAACTTGTGCCTCAAAGCCCAAGTGCTCAATTTTCTAACTTAAAAGTGTTCCTTATTATGCTTTAGAAGACTTTTTATTAAAAACAAAAATAATTCAAAGTCTTTTGAAATATCATTTCACTTAGAACCACACTCCATCTTTAGTGGGAGTAAGCTGATCCTTCTCCCACTCTAGTCTTAGACCCCATTCCCTCTTTTGCTTTTGTTTTCACTTTACCTTTGATTCAAGCAAATCAAAACTACTTGCACCTTTCATTACGTGTCACTCAGAAGTTTTAAGCAAGGTGCTAGAAACATATTTTGCCTGTCCTTACAATTTTCTGGTATCAGAACAGATCCTAGTTTCATGGAAGAAAAAAAGGTTTTGTCCTGCTATGACAAAGAATGTTTGATCACTCTGTGAACACTGAACAGGGTTTCTTCAGTGGCTGACTAGGTTTGGAGTGCTCTGCAGCAAGGTAAAATGAGGTGAATCTTTTCAGAACTTAGTTAAGAAGATCCACTGAGCACATAAAAGTTATCATTGTAAGAAGTTAATAACTCAGCTAAACTCACGCAGATGACAAGAGGATAACTTCCTTCACAAATTAGAGGTATTACCAATCTTCAATAACGTTTTTCTTTACACTACAATACAGAAATTAATCCTCTAAACATATGAACTATTCCAAAAAAAGCAACAAGAAATTGTTTCAGAGAAATATTCCTCACATGAGAAACTAATTTTGCTGGGAATCTTTCACTAATGTGCTCACTCATTGTCCCAGTCATTATATCTAAGCTTCATATTGCAAAAAGTTGGGGTTTTTTTAATTCTTATATACAGACAGGAAAAAAAATCCTACAAAATTGTAGTTCAGTATCATCAACCTCCTTTAGCTCACTGTGTCAGACATATTCATGAATTGTGACAGGATCTAATTTAAATAGCTGCCCTGCTCTCAGATATTGGCACAATTTTATTCTATTCTCTACCCTGCCTCACATCTCAGAGGGTTTTCTTATTTATTTTTTTCAAATCACCAATATCTCTGAAAAGCAGACATAGTTTCTTTAAAATTAAAAGAAGGGAGGTAATATGACGGTAAGTTTTTATCCTTACTGCCTAATTATGTCACTTTTTAAAACCATTTTCTTTCCTTTGAGGATTGATTCCTTTGATTTAATGCGTTAGTAACAGCAGCTAATTATTTTTATCAGCTATGCCTAGATAAAACAAAGAAACACATAACAAAAGAAATTAACAGATAAAAAAATCAGATAGACTAAAACTTGTAAGTATAAAAATATCAGAACTTCTATCTGAAATGGGAAATTTAAAGGGATTATTCTTGACTTGCACTTATGTGTCCTTAGGAAAATTTCATACTGTTTTAACTCTTTTTAATGAATCTCTCTCCAAAGAGACAGCACTAAGAGGAAAATCTTAAACATGCACATGAAATAAGAAAAGAAACTATACAACATGGCTGTCAAATTTATGTCAATTTTATGTAAGTAAGGAAAGTCAAAAATCAGATACCACTACACATCTTTATTTCCTGTTTCTCTCAAATCTCTGTTTAAATTAAAGCAATTTTAGATGCTACTGTCAAAAAATTAGATATATTTTAAAGTAGGTGGTAGGTCTTTCATTTGACAGGGTCCTTTCAGACTGTCACACTGGATAACATATTTTTTCATCTTGTCTCTAGAAGCATACCTTACATCTCAATTTCAGCAGAGAATGAAAGTTTTGTCTGTTAATCCCAGTAGGCACCAGCTCACATCTCTAAGACTTCACATGATTTGTCACTGCACTGCTAAAACTGGCAATTTTGTGCAGGAAGGAAATTCAGGAATAAAATTAAACTGGTTCATTTGAAGACTCTTGATGCCACTTACCTTGTCAAGTCAGCATTCTTTGCAAAAATATTCAACAGCTTTTGGCCTCTCCTGACTGATTCTAATTTTGCTCTGTGCTGTCACTTTATGGTTTTTTTTTTACCAAATGTAAATGATAGGTAGCAGAGTGTGTCCTGCAAGGCACTCATTTGGCAGTGATGGCTCGGTGTGCCTGCTGACAGTGGTGCTGCAC
The DNA here is from genome assembly GCA_013398615.1 of Brachypodius melanocephalos. NCBI lineage: Eukaryota > Metazoa > Chordata > Aves > Passeriformes > Pycnonotidae > Brachypodius > Brachypodius melanocephalos. The sequence goes on from VZSR01001854.1 coordinate 13,402,151, forward strand.
TTTAGCAGTGGGTTTTGACTGACTACTTACAGAACCAGGAGCCACCTCACTCTAAAGCGAGTCAGTAAGAGCAGGTTATTTCTTCAGCTATTTTTAATTATCACCAAGTAGGCCAGGAGTATTGTCCTTCTTCAGTTATATTTAGGATGATTTATTGAGTTAGAAAATAAGGCAGAATTGAACACAATTCAGAGTAAACTTTGTTAAAAATCCCATGGAGTTTCAGACTAGAAAGAAAAAGAATTTGCATGCTCCAAAGAACAACAACAAAAAACCCCTTAATTTTAAAAGCTGCATCATTAATTCCAAATTATTTTAAATTGAAATTATTTTAAATTCCAAAGTATTTTAAATTTCCTTTGAGGGGGAGAATACATTCCCATGTGAACATGAAAGTTCTAATCAGGTATCCTCTTGGGCAGTAACATTTTATTTATACAATATATATAAATGCAAGAGGTGCATCTTCTAAGGCTGTTCAAGGAACACTTTTCTGTCTTTACCTACATACAGCATTACTAAGAATTGAGTCTCCTGACCCTTTGAATAATTTCTACTGAAATATCCATGCCTACATAGTCCCAATTACCATCAAATCTCATCTGACACTTTGTCTACTAGGAACTTAACCGGGGTCACCATCTCTTTTTGCAGAAGACAGATTCATCACTGCAAATTCAAACAGAAAACTGAAACTATAAGCCTGTCTCATGTTCCAGATGCACAGTTCTATCCATTCCTGAATGAATACATGAATGTGATACCAAAGAAAGATACCTATCAGTGTTTTCATTTCTACTGGTTTTGCAGCTATATACATACATACACATGTGCAATGAAGAATAGGCTTCTAAAGATATAGATGAATGATGCAGAAGAACATAAATGATAGGAACACAACTCACAAAATCCCTAGTAGCTAAAGCTAAGATGCATGCCAAATATTACCTGTATTAGTAAGAAAAATCAAATTCTTTAATCTTCTCAGACACTCTGAGTGGACTACCATTGCTTACTCTTATTTTAATTTTTGTAGCATAGTCAAAATATATATAGGTACAATTCCATCACTGAGAATAGCAGCCTCAAACCCAGAATGTCCTTCCATCAAATCTGGAATCAGAAATTTATGTACAAAAGTTGTTTACATCACACAATTCACTGAATGTTGATAATGTGACCATAGTGACCATATATGAAGCAAATGTGAAAGGCAACTTTCAGAATATGCACTCCATCCTCTCAACACCCTCCCTTCAGATATTTATATACATTGATAACTCTCCTCTCAGTTTTCTCCTCTCATGGCTGAACAGGTCCAACTCCCTCAGTCTCACCTCATAGAAGAGATGCTTCAGACTTCCATCATATTTGTTGCCCTGTGGTGGACGTGCTCTAGGAGCTCTGGATCTTTCTTGTCCTGAGAAGTTCAGAACTGCACACAGTAGTCCAGATATCATTGGCCTTCCTGGCCCCTAGAGGACACAGCTGGCTTGTGGATTCCATGAGGATCCCCAGGGCCTTCTCCACAGTGCTGCTTTCCAGCAGATCAGCCCCCACTCTGTGCTGGTACCTGGGATTATTTTTCCCCAGGTCCAGACCCCTGCACTTGCCTTTGTTGAATTTCAGAAGGTGCCTCTCCACCCATCTCCCCAGCCTGTCAAGGTCCTCCTGAAGGGCTGCACAGCCCTCTGGAGTATTGGCCACTCCTCCAGCTTTGTGGCATCAGCAAAATTTCTGGGGAGACATCTGTCCCTTCAGCCAAGTCATTGATGAAGGAGTTAAAGAACACTGGGCCCAGTATGACCCTTAGGTGATGCCAGTAGGCCTCCAACTAGATTGTGACTCTGATCACAACCCTCTGAGAGCCACTGGCATTCAGCCATTTCCCAATCCACCTCACTGTCCACTTGTCCAATCCCCTCTTACTGAACTTGCCTGTAAGCACCTACAGTTACCAAGAGTAAACACATTGAACTTAGAATTCCTGAATCTATTGATATTTTTGAAGCAACAAAATTAATTACATCATGATATATGAATACCGCATGCCTATTTTAATTTTTTCTTTCTAGGGTCACTTCATTTTTTTTTTGAAAAATAATATTCTACTAATAAAATCTGAATTGCAAATATGTGTTCAAGTCTACTTGGTCAACTTATATCTTTGCAAACTAAAAGAACAAGACATTTTTCCTTCCTTAAATTTGGAGCAAGTTGTAAAGTTCTTGTTTGACAAACATCTGCTTACAACACAATACACATATACATACATATATACATACATAGATCACACTTTGAAGAGCTGTCACTAAATATTTCAGGGGCAGCAAAATGTAAATGAACAGTTTGTCCCTGATGTATTTTGCAGGAAAGATAGACAGACACTTTCTGCAAAAGCTTTTGTCTTCACAGGGGCAGAAAGGGTCAAGCTATTCCCTCTGCAGTATGGGTCTAATATTCTACTTCTTTTGAGTGCAACAAACCTAAAACTGTGTTTATTTCATAGTTCTACTGACTTTAATAGTGTTCATAAGTTGACACCAACTGAAGATACTTTTACAGTGTATCTAATACCCCTCCAAAAAAAATTGCCATTTTTAATATGTGCTTATAATCTAAACGTGCAGACAAGAGTACAGTTTATCCCAGTCTGGGAAATTTATGAGGATTCTGATTCTGGAATATTACTCTGGAATCACTAATTCAGATCAGTCCTCATGTGGTTCTGACATTATAATGGAGCAGCGGATTTCTCATATTTAAACTGGAATAAAGCCTGAATGTTTTGAAATCAGGAAATCCACCTGAATAACAAAAATTGAATACTTTGGAATGATTATTTCCAAACAGCAATTACAATTCCATTTGTTGGCAAGCTCTTCTGGACATATGAGCACCTAGTAATAGTTTAGACCACATACTTGTTATTAACTTGTATAGTATCAGTATATAGGAATAATTATTTGACCATTTAATGTTACGAAGTGTTTACTACCAAGAAAACAGGTTCCTAGTGAGTATAAGGGTACTTCTGAGGACACAAAACCTGCAGCTACGGCAAAATAAAGGAATGCAAAAGTGGTTGAAATATTTGACCCAATAATCTTGCAGGAGTTCTAGGAATGAAATAACATATATTGTTTTCTTCTGTTAGTTGATTCAGTACCCTTTTTAGCACTGTGCTGATAGAGTTTTTTTATGTATGTACGGATTGCTAAACTGATGGCTCACAAAGACACCAAAATAAGAATAAAGAAGTTCAAAGAGCAAAAGGCTAGTTACAGTAGAATAGCTATGATAACATAGCTATACTTAGCAAGACAACCTTGTGACCTAGTAGCATCTCAGGCATATATTGGAAAAAAATATAAACTCAAAAATTCCCAGAAGTTAGTGGGGGTTTTTATGTCAGAGAAGTCACTATTTGTACAGCTTTTAGCAGATGGCACTATTTATTTACTTAGACATAACATCATAGTAAGATTAGTTCTCAAGCCTTTCGAGTGTGTGAAACTCATCTTCAGTCAGAAATACCAATCCTTGACCCTTGCTTGGCGAGATTATAAGGAACATTGGGCTGATACAGCCTTTCATTGCCCTTTCAGAACTAATGCACTGAAAATACCAATACAAAGTATAATTTTGACGAATTTGCCTCAGAAGAATCACTGCCATCCAGGAGACAGAGTCTGCACCCTCACACTACATATCTTATTTCTTTTTACAGATACATAGAACCTTCAAAGTGAAACACAGAAACTGAAATTTTAGAGTTTAATAGTTATCTTCTCATTATAATTATTCTATTTATCTCACATTATAGTTAATTAGCAGATATATAAAAGTCAGTTGTGCTTCATGCTTGGCCTACTGAACTCTGAAGAAGTACAGAGAGATGGAGACTTTATCTTTGAAAATAGTTCCAGTGAATATCATTGATGGACTTCTGTAAAAGTTTGATAAATGTGTGAATTCAATACCCTAGTGATAATAACCTGGTCAAACCTTAAGGATTTTCCCCAAGGAGAATTGAATTTAGGTAACTGCTCTGCTGCTTTCTGCACCTTGAAGATGGCAGGGTTTCTTGGAGAACTCATTCTCCTAAGTACTGACACACCTCAAAATTACTTTTCTCTAGCTGACTTTAAAAACCAGCACAATTATGACAGGATGTTCAAAACCATTCAGGCATTGGCAGAAGTCTGCATGAGATACCCTCCACCTGTCCCCATGGAAACTGGCAATCCAAATAACTGGCATGGGCAACCCAGGAATGATGGAAACATCAGAGCATAATGGAAAGTGCTGGGGAACCCAAACTATGGGTGTGACAACAGGTTTTGCCTATGGTAAGGTCTGCTGTCACAGTAATAAAGTGCAGCAAACTGCACTTAAAACACACACACACACACACAATTATCCCCCAAATGTATTTTCAAGAGCATTTGTTAACAGTGTTTATGGGAGTAGAGTCATGACTGGAGTGTGCTGAAGCAGATGGAATATCTGCCACAGCAGCAGGTCACAGGGTTCCTCCACCACTGAAAAGTGCTGGAGAAACAGATTTATGATACGCAGAGTATATTAGAGTGATTGTTAAGGAGACATAATAAACTACAAATAAAAGCAATAACCACTTGCATTTAGAGCCTACTGTGGGAATATGAAACAAGGAATAATGAAAAACAGTTAAAATGGACAATCTCAAGAAAATTATCTTGACATTGAGATATTAGCTCATGAAAGTCTGCTCAACAGAGGGACTGAAGTTGTATTGTAAGAAAGCTCAGCAAGAAACCTAACCAAAGAGAGTAGATAAGATTAGGCACTGAGCACTCTGCCATTTACACAAAAAGAGCAGGTGAGGTAGCACATCTTCAAGCTTTTGACTTTTTTAAGGCTATTATTCATACACAAGTATGCCCTATTCCTCAATAATAATGTGGATACTGAAGAGTACACATCCTTGATCTGGGGAAAGGGACTCTAGCTATCACTGATGGAATTTCAGAATGTAGCTTTGGCACAGTTATGCAGCCCAAATATGATAAATGTGAATAAATAAAATAATACACAAAAAACCAAAACACTATGCTCCAAGGCATTACTTTAGGTAAGGTTTATCCATTACTCTGTTCACTCATTGCTACAGTATAGAAGTAATAGTTAGCAACATAATAGAAGAATGTGAGTATTAAAGCACCCAGAAATGCAGTGAGCAAGTTTAAGATGTTTCAATGCCTGGAGAAATGTATCGCCCCACATAATGTATTTGTACTCTCTCCACATGAAAAAAAAAAAAAAAAAAAAAAAAAAAAAAAAAAAAAAAAAAAAAAAAAAAACAAACCCCCCCCAAAAAAAAAAAAAAACCACCAAAAAAAACCCCCAAAAAACGCAGCATAAGCCAGGAAAAAAGTAGTCAAATCAAAAATAAATTATAGGTGAGAGAAAGATTACATCTGCATTCTCCTAACAACCTGAGTCCCTAATGAGAGATGACAAGGAAATTTCTTTTTCCGTTTGGATCATATCTGTAAATCCTCTCCTTTTTCACAAAACAGAGCTAGAATTGCTGGTGAACTCTTTAACCAAGGAAAAAAAGGAAGGATGGCAAGCCTTTTGGTGCAATGAATATTTAATTACTACAAGAGAAGTCAAACAACTACAAAAGACATGCTTGAAAAACCCCACAAGGAATCATTTTATCTCCTTTTAAATAAGTAATTCCACTGGAAGATGAGACTTCATATACCTCTGGGCAGAGGAATAAATTATAATTTGAGCAGTATTTGAGGCATTTAACTACTGTTCTCTGTAAAATGGGAAATGAACCACTTGTTTTGTTTTCTTTTGTTCTAAAACGAATTTTAAAAATCAATCAGAGCCCACTGCTCAAATGGAGAGGAATGAATAGCCTGCAGCCCTGCATGGGGTCTGTGATTTGAAACAGCAGTCCTACCCTGCAAGGGCAGAAGCATGTTTGGGCCCTGCAGCTGGAATAACATCACCATGCCTTGGGAATTGTCCTGAGAGAAGCAGAGGTACCAGGGACCTTGGGCATTCACACCTCACTAAAAACAAAGTGAGGCAGCAGTCTTGAAATGTGTGAAGTGGACTACAGGCTTGGTGTAAATACTACCACACACCTTTTTTCAACTCTCTGAACCAAGGAAAGATGAAATTTCCAAGGACACTGAAACTTGGGGCTATGTAGGCCACTAAACCAACAAAATGCTTGAAAAGAGACTTGCCCATATAAAAGTTTTTCCTAAAGTAAGCTGTGCTTATTTTAACGTAATCTTCCAATGGGTTTCAAGTGTTCTTCTATTTCAATAGAAAATGCCAAAAATACACTGCATAAGACAGCATAAAAAAATCAGGCTGGTAAAAATCTGTAAAAGGTAGAATTCTTCCTTTCCCTGGTATACTTGTTCTCTAGGGCACACCTTTTCCTTTCTTCAGTCTTGTTTCCAACTCAGCAGCCTTTCACTGGCTTCCTGCATGGTACCAGTCCCCATGGGGAGCCAGGTCCTTTGGAAATGTCCTTCCACAGTCACCAAGCCACAGCTTTACTACACCTGTGTCCCGTGGTCACCTCTCTGCTGTGACCAACCATGTGGCACCTGTGATGGCCAGAAATGTCTCTACCTGTGAATGGTCATGCTGCCTTCTATGGGAGGTAACATCTCTGATGCACTAATAATGTCTCTGTGAGCCTGAGCAGCCAAGAGAGGCAACTTCCAGCCTTTCTCCCTCCTTTAACAGCCCAGCTTTTCAGAGGAATCTATGTTAATCAAGGTGAAGCTAAAAGAAGATAAAAAACCAACCACATGCCTCTGTCACAGTTCTCAAAACCTCATGACTGGTTTAGTGTCTATCTGATGTAAAATAAAGCAATTATATTGAATTACCAAGACCACACATATCAAAGGGAAGATACAACTAATTAGATGAAATTAGAAATCTCTAATAGCATATTTTGCAACCCAGATGTACTTTCAGATAACCCACTGAAAAAGTTGTGTGCTGAATTTTAAATTTCCTAACTATCATAATACAGTCTACAATCAAGTGATAATTTGTAAGTTATCCTCTTTCTTTGATTGAACAACTCTTGGCTGCACAGGCCTTTTACCTAGTAGCATATTTATATTTATCACAGTTTGCTGTTCCAACACTACCTTTAAGTAGCCACTTTTCCAAGTACTCCTAATTCTCAGCTCATCCAACCCAATTTTCTTTCTAAATCTACAGAGACACTGTTTACTCAGTTATAACACAGCTTTTAAACAAACAAACAAAGAAAAACCCTCTTGAATTTGTCTTAGTCACATGTTTTAATACTTTAAACCAGTAACTCTATTTCACTTTACCAGATAACTGTTTTCTATATAAAACATTTCTTACTGTTTCAATTCACAATTCAGAATCTGCATAATGACACTTCAATACAAATATAATTCATTGAGAACTTCATCTAGTCCTAATAAGTTAGTAAAAGTAGTCAGGGATACTTCTGATAAATAGTGTACACAGGAAGTCATTGTTGAGAGAGACAATAATTTGGATTCCTACTTGCAGTCATTTATCCTTCCCATTTTTCTGCAACCCCCTGCATGTACTTTTCTCCAGTCAAATAAAGCTAGCTGATTCTTCATACCTGTATGTTTTATAAAAGGGACATCTCTTCAGGGGGACCTTAATCACATGTTCCTGAAGGCCCACAAAAAGGACACTCTGGCTGTGCAGGATCTGAAGGCTCCTGATGGGCTCTCGCTGACTTTTCGGCAGGAGTTCAATTTCCTCAAGCAGGCAGCTGCTTGAATTCTGGTTCATTGGGGCAAGTACTTTCTTAATAGTGCCATAGTCTGAAAAGGCAAGAGGAAAATGAGTCACAAAAAGTCACACTAGCATTTCTACCTCCTTGGTGTCATTCAATGAAAAAATCTTTGCGCCGGATGTTTCCAACGAAGCCTCAGAATGCAGGATTATTTTGACTGACGTTTCCTAAATTGATTATAGTACAGTGAAAAGAACTTAAAAAAACTTTAAAGTCTGTTTTCATGTGATGCAATACATTAAAGAAAAAAAAAAAAGGGAAAAAGTCACAAAAGTTATTAGTGCAGAACGACCTTTACAGCAGTAGTCACAAGAAAACAAGGTTTCAAAGTCTGCCTTTGTAAATGAACATTCATGCCAAGGGTTACTGATTTCAGTCTACTGGACTGTTCTACAATTTATTATACTTAAAGCAGTTTAAAAAGCATTAAATTCCATAATTTCCCCAGTTTGTTTTAATATTCTTTGTGTTAAAAATTATGGGGTTTAGATTAGTATCACATTCATTTAATAAAGCACATGTATATGAACATATGCAGGCCTTGAGTCTAGGTGAATATGAATGAATGAGGCTGAACCTCTTCTTCTTATTTATCTTGATTTTGACCTCTGAGCTTTTAGCATTTGCTCTTCTCTTCTATTCTTAATGTGATTTCTGAGGAAAGACAGTTACACACTGAAAACCAGTGTCAGAATATATGATAAAATTTATAATTCACTCCTGCAAAGTTTTTAAATAATTTAAAAATATCAAAGCACATTTGTTCTGAACACAAAGGATCACACTCTCACACTGATAAATATTTCAGGGAGCCACAGCATTATGCAATCTTTTACATGTCAGCAACAGTAAGTATTAAAGATCCAACACTGCAAACACACACAGAGATAAGCCCTGAAGTCTTGAAAGACTTCCCCTTTGAGCTGTTAATAATGGCAAGAGGAATGTTTGTGAAGGCCTGTTCTGCAGTCTGGGAAACAGTGGGTTTTCCATCACCAGCACAAGGCCAGAGGTTTGGATCAGAGTTGGCAGCGCAGGCTCTCAGGACGTATCTGGCCCTGGCTTGGTGAGTACTGGTTTTACCCACGGCAGGAAACACCTGGTGGCCATGTGTTTGTGGCCTCCTATACCAGCTCCACCCTGGGAACATCCGAGGCCAGGAGCTGGCACCCCTACACAGTCACTGCACCCTCCAGGATAACTGGGCTGGGGGAGGGCAGTGCGAGGTTCCCAAACTTTGCTTGGAAAGTGGTGAGGAACAGCAAGTAAGCAACCTAAAGAAAATACAGAAAAGCAGCCTCAAATAGACTCCAAAACTAAAGAGAAGGGGAAGAACCAAGATGACAGTTACTGTTGAAAGTCCTCATTTTCCTGAGAAAGACCGAGTATTCAATCCTAAGACCTGGAGTAGTACTGGAAGGGAGAGCGCACACCAAATAGCAGGGGAAGTTAATAGGAAGTTTATGTATAAGATTTAACATAATACTACATAATTCTATTAAACAGTCAAAACTGATTAGATAAACCATAAATGATTAGCTCAGTATATAAAATGGATTCCTCTTAGTCCATAAAAAATTTTGATCATATCAAACCATGTAGGCATATTAAAATCTTCTGCCTAGCTGCTCAAGTTTTTATATAATCACTTCGTGTACTTGTTTGCATTTTTCTCCTTTCTTGATATAAACATGCTTGACCATTTTTAGAGAAAAAACTTCCAGTAAACTACAATTTTAATTTTTATTAACTGTTTTGGTATTAAAATGACTAATTTGATGATCACTTCTTTTTCCCAAACAATCTAAAACCTAATTAAATTATTGCAAACAGTTGGTTTTGCCTCACAATTAAGCAATAATCAGCTCAGCTGAACAACAGAACAAGCAGAGTTTCCACTGACAACTACTGGATGCAAAATCTTGACTCTAATTACAGTAAGCATCACGGTCAAAATATGGTCTTAGACGTGTCCCAAAATTTCAGTGCCTGTATGTGCTTGTTTTGGCTGAGGTAGAGCTGTCTTCACAGTGGCTGGTGTGGGGCTGTGTTTTGTGTTTGTGCTGACCATAGGGCTGATAATATGGAGGTGTTTTTGTTATCCTGAGCAGAGCTTGCTCAGAGCCAAGGCTTGTTCTGCTTCTCACATTGTCATGCTGGAGAGGAAATTGGGGGTGCTTGGGAGTTTGGGAGGAGACACAGGCAGGACAGGTGACCCCAACCAACCAAAGGGATATTCCAGGTGACATCATATTCAGATATAAAGTGGAGGAAGAAGGAAGAAGGGGATGATATTTGAAATTATGGCGTTTGCCTTCCCAAGCCACCGTTACACCTGATGGAGCCCTGCTCTCCTGGAGATGGCTGAACACCTGCCTGCCCATGGGAAGGAGTAAATGAATTCCTTGTTTTGCTTTGCTTGTGTGTGTGTCTGGCTTTTGCTTTTCCTATTAAACTGTCTTTATCTCAAGCTACACATTTTCTTCTGATTCTCTCCGTGATCACATTGGTGGGGGCTGCGTGGTACTTGGAGGTTGGCTGGGGTTAAACCACAACACTGCCTTAACTACTGAGTGAAAGATGAATGATTTTCTTTTGAGCATAGAAGTCAGAAAAGTGTACTAAGAAGAAGAAGGAGCAGTGAGATCATTTTACAGATGTAAATTAATTGGTATTGCTTTATAGATCAGTCAGTGCAACTCTATATCACTTGCTTAATTGGCAGACAACAGATTCAGTATGATTCATGACACATCGTCTTTGGCTGGTCAGTTTTCCTGTATGAGACAAAAATCAGGTATGCATTCAGCATGTGCTTCTTCTACAGACTAATATTTCTTCCTACCACTGTGTTGGGTCTGGCATCCAGAGACTGAATCACTTGCTGTCACCTTCCCCAAGAGAAGAGAAAACACATGACTGCAGGTCTCCCTCCCCTATGTCTACATACACATTCAATTTAGAAATACTTTGGACAGGAGAATATGATCAAACACGAATACTTTGTTTCTTGTGGCTTGTTTATTATAGATGGCAAACTTAGAGTTCTTTGTATTCAAGTATATGACCTGGAGATCATGGTTACAACAGCATACCACCCCAGAAAGAAACAAAATATTCTCACTTTGAGAACAGCAGCACTAATGCCTTCCCCAAGGCACCTGTCATTGCTCTTGTTCTTCTTTCTAATCTTGGCATACACGCTCCATTCCTCATATTTCCTTTTGCTCTCTTTCAGCATCTCCCAAACCTTCCTTTTCCATTTTTTGTCTAAGAGGATCAGAAATGTTCAAAGTCACAACTGACTGAGCCTCATGTGAAGAAACAGTGCCTGAGGTCCCACAGATTATCAAGAAGACACACTGCTCTTCTCAGGAGCAATGTGGGTCATGTGCAAACTCAACCAAAAGGAATAGAATGTTACCTGAGACCTACTTCTGCCCCATTAAAGAGCCTCCAGCAAAGACTGCAGATTTCCTAAAGAATTTGTAGCAGTACCATCCTCAAAAGTGTTGTATGTCTGGCCATTTTCATACCACAGTTGCAAAGCAAAATAGGGTGTAAAAAAAGTAGGGAAAGAAATAAGTCTGGAACATGGCTCTAGGGCATGGAGTTTTTCAGACCTGTCATAAGCTTTCAAGTGAATATTTAATTATATAATCAAACTAAGTGTCCACTTCTGCCAAGAAACTGCTACTAAGGATAGTAACCACAGAGCATCTTAATGGATGTAACTTGATTGCCATGGACACAGGGAAAGCTGCAGTTTAATCACAAATGTCAAGCCTGAGCCTAACAGCCATTTAAGAATTCAAATGAATGGCATCCTTGTATCCTGACTGTAAGCAAGACATACTGGGATAGATCCAGACACCTGACAGCCTTTTTTTAAGGATGGTCAACTACATACAGGAGTAGTAAAAGATAATGACATTGGCCAGAATGAGTAAATAATGTGCTTTGTTAGCTTGTACTGCAATAGTTTCAGAGAGACTTGCAAAACCAGCAACTGAACACTAGTAATCTAATCACTGTGGATGAAGAGAAAAATTCTTGTTGAGGTATCGCTATGTAATGTGTAGGAGACTACGAAGAATTGCATGGAGAACCTGAGATGGAGTTTTAAAGAACATGATTGGAAGCAACAGTCTGTAAAGAACAAAATTATAATTGGACAAGATGAAAAGATGATTTCTAAAAGTGCAAAATAAAGTTTAAAATGTTAAGTGGTATAAATCACAGCCAGCAATGGAAAACACTGCAAGAGTGCAGGTGGAATTATTTTAACATCTTTGGTGACACCTGCAAAGCAATACAGAAAATGAACACACAAAACAAACAGCAGATGCAACAAACTAATAAACCCATAATTTCCTGAGTTTCCTAGCAGAAATAAAACCACTCAGCTTTAGCAAATTCTTGCTATAGAGGAAAATAAATATCTACATGAGCTGTTATGTTTACAAAATATTGCTGCTTTCTTCAAGCAAACAGATCTTTAACAAATCATCATGAGGCAGTATAGAAGTAAGTGCATTTCACTTCTTCAAAAGAAGGGGGAAAAAAATCTCTACCCATTCCTTTTTGAGAGGGAAACACTTTCAATCTTAACTCTTGCCATAGTACCTTGGAGAGTGGGTTGGTCTCCAGAAAACAACTGAATCAGCACCAGGAGACAGAGTCCAAACCAATGGTTTGCAGAAGAGAAGCCTACAGTGTTATCTTTCATTAATGTAGCTAAAAGACATTGCTGTCTTCTAAGCTATATGAGTTGTAAGCAAAAGAAACTTCTAATAGTCTCAAATACCTCTTCAAGACAGCTCTATGCCTATATTTAAGACTTAACAAACATTTTTCAGAATGATAACGCATCTTAAGCCAATGGAAGGATGTGGTCAGTGTGATGGAAAAGGGCAGTCAACACAACACACGGAAGCAACATTCAGAACTTCAGGAGATGCTTGTAGCTAAACTAGAGTAAGATACCACCTATGCAAGAAGTACACTATTCTGTATGTCATAATATGTGAAAACAGACTCATTGATAAACTTAATCTGGCAGCACAATGATCAGGGAGTTTAACAGATGGAGACTCGAGAAAATACATTTTCAAGTGTAGCTGAAACACATATGAATTATGTATATTTTCAAGAAGTGTAATTTGAAATAGATTTTGGAAAATTATATATTCAATAAGTATTTTAATTTAATCCATTATACACTGGTTGTGCATATTATTGCATACAAATTATTTTTCCCATTAGAAAATAAAAGCATTAAGACAGTATTAAGACTGTTGAAATTAAAGAAAAAATCTGTTAATGCTAAATATCTTGTAAATATCCATATGTACATATAAACAGTGTTTATACTAATCATATAACACTTGTATTAAACACTATAGAAACAAAAAGAAATAGGGCATTAGGGTCATCTTCAAGGCAGAGGTCTTTCAGAATAATAAACTGAAATACCAAATATAAAACTGATTAGCAGAATGTGTAATAGTAAAAAATCAAAGAATGTGCAAGGTGATTGATAACAATTCAGCTACCATGAAAAAAATGTATCATCAATATTTGCTTTCCTCCACCACAGGAACTGAAAAAAACCTCTACCACGAAGTAGGATGTGCATTTGGCTAATAGCAGAAAATTATTTTCATGAACAGAAAGTATTAGGTTGCATAAGGGCTTTAATGCACTCGACACAGAAAAAAAAAAAAAACCAAAAAACAAAACAGGAACTGCTAATGTAGCAGCTGGTTCAGCCTGAGAAGGGGAAGCCCAGGACTTATGATTTAGCAATCCGTGTAACATCAGACAAGATACATAGGGTACACAGAATGCAATGAGGTTTAAATCCTACTCTTGTCTGCCTTTTCTAAAAATAACTTTAAAAATTAGTGAAATCATCAGTAGAATATGGATAATTAAAGCTTTGGCTATTATCTGTTTTCCCACATGGAGGTGGGGTACAATTTGGTTTCAAGCAAGGGCATATTTAGAAAATAAAATCATATAACCATGCTCTGTAACTTCATTTTTCTTTTACCTTCAGGTTTCTGGGATACATACTTATACTTGAAATACAAGAATACATTTTTAAATCATGCTCCAGTCCAAATGACAAGTGAAAGACTGAGCTGCAATTCTTCTTTAAAAATTAAAAATGTACTATGGATAAGCATAGTACTTATATAACGATTCAGAAAACAAAAATATTATAGTTTGATTTTAAAATTCCCACCTTAATTTACAACTTTAATTAAAATATTTTTTATATTTTTAGATGTATATTCATTAATTGTTTAGGGAAAAGAATATGGAATTGTGATGCTTCATCAAGATACAGATTTTAAATTTTTATTTAAATTTCTTTTTTATTTTCACAATTGTTTTACATTTTTGTCTATGCTTCTTGTTTGAAGCCAAACCACTGTTTGAATGATCCAATTAGTGTCATAGATAATTTGGTCTTTTTCTCTACTTTTAATATATTTTTATGGTGTAATAAAATATAGAGATGTGATTTTTCTACAAGTATCAGACAAAAATGGAGGCCAAAAATCTGAATGTTTTTTTTTGTGAGCTTAACAGAGAATGGAATGTGACAAGCTTGTGAAGCATTTAAACAATAAAACATTGTGATTTTCTTAGTATTATAGGTCATTATCATCATGATGATAACAAGGGTGGATATTAAGACAAATAGAGATATAAAGTGCATTTATTGTTTCAAAAAGGCAATTATGTAACCATATAACAAAACCTTCTATGAAATAATGTAGCCGGGAATAGAAAAAAATAATTTTGTTGCCTTTCCCTGAGAAATATTGTAAATTGTTCTGCCCTACCAATATGGGAGATTTATTTTTAAACACCAAAACGGATAACAAATTGTTGGTTACCCTCTGCTCCATCACTTGCAGGAAACAGACAAGCTTAAGCTTTCCCTTATTCAGGTCTCAGTTTTCCTTACTCCATTGTAGGATAGTTGAAGAAAAAACAAATTCAAGTGACCTGGAAAACTCATAAATCATTGCTTATTGACATCTAATTAAATTTCAGTAAATTAAATTAATTAAAGCAATTAAAAAAAAATGCTTTACTCCGGGACTTGAAAAACCTTGCAGTTTGTTCATGTGAGACCTTAGTACAAAATCATGAATATTTCTGGTCTTGGGGATTTTGTCCCCATGTGAAGTAAAAAACAGGCATAAAAACATGTCTGTTCTAGGCATGTTACAGGAAGAAAAACAGAGTGTGATGGTTTTTTATCATTCCAGAATTTAAACTAAATAATTGTTTCCCCATTATCAAAGGGCTTTGCATTTCAGAGGTTGTTACATAGTACTGTTATTGCTAGAGAACAACAATAATCTAAATATCTTTGGTCATATGACAACACTGAATTTTACAGCTTAAAAGCTTTTAGGCAAGTCCATGGTCATTGCTGCTCTACTGGTATATTATTAGACAGAGAAAATAACAAAAAATAGTGGGAAAGTTAAGACTAAATTTAAGAAAAAAACAACTACTAATGAAATAAAATGTCCTGCTTTGTGCCAAACTATATGCAATATATAGCAATCTTAAAATGAGACATTCAGTTGTCCAGTGTCTTGCAATTAGAATAGAAGAAATAAGAAGCGTTAAAAAGGTAAATGCTTAATTTAATATATTTATTAAAAGCTACTTTTAAATTATATACAAACAGCTATACCACACAGTGTTTAGTGTATTAATAGTTTCAAACACCAAACAGCTGCTTAACTTAGGAAATGGGAAAGGTTTGACTCTTTCTCAGAAGAGACCTTTGGAAGCAGCAGAAAAAAAACACAAAAAAACCCTATATTAAATTATTCTCATCTAAGTAAGACCCCGAGTATTTCTGAAATCTAGTGTAGTTTTCTTTTTCAGTTCTTGGATACAATGACAACAGTTTTGAAAGACAGTCTATAAAAAGCAAGCACCCATAATATTTTAGATTTATGATCTTTATCTTTGGCTCCAAGTCCTTGATTCCCTTTTTCCTATTATATTTTAACTAAATATCGATTTTCTTCCTTATAGTATTGGAAATTATTTTAAATCAGCACTGAAATGAGATACATTTTTGATAATGCTTGTCAACAAAGGAGTTCTGATGGTCTATTACACATCCCCAGACTTCCATGCAGGAGAGAGAATTTGACTCATTTATCCACTACTAAGAATCTGAAAGGAGCAATTTAAACCAAAAACTATTTGCATACCTTCTAAAATTATCAGCAAGCTTCTTAATACCCCAGTGGCTATTCTGAGAGAAATTTAGTTGTACCTCTTCAACTAGAGCAATTTCTCATGGTTGTATGTCAAAATTTAATATATATTTGTTTTACAAAGGGAATATTTATGGGCTATCCTTTCTACACAGAAATTTGAACCATTGACTTAGAGAACCTTTTGAATAAAAAAGTGTTGATCTAGGTACTAGTTAGTAAAAAAAGAGACCTTTCTTGAAAGCCATGTGTCTGGGAGAACAAAGAACACATGAATTAACAATCTACACAGCCCAATAATTATTGGAGAACCAATTCCCTCTCTAAAGAAGAATAAAATAAAATTCTAAAAAAATTGTTTCCATTTAAAAATAGAACTATTTGGGATGTATTTATCAATCACCATCTCAATCCTCTCTTTACTGTTTCCCAGAGGAAAAGTGTGTAAACACACAACATTTTTTAGAATACTTCCACCCCTGTAGACTTAATTCCCATGTGTTATAATGTCTCAAAAGCATCAAGGATATAGTCAGTTGGCAGTTGAATTAGCAAAGCTTTCTTCCAGTGTCTACCGTGCAAAGAGTTAAATATCTGCCTTTAGGACAGAAAATATCCACCACTCCATTACAAAACAGATTATAAATTGGTACAAATAACATTTCTACTGGTAGGATTTCCAATGAATCAAAAAGCTCAGGAAATATGACAATGAAAAGTTCAGGAAATATGTCCCATTCCTCGGCAGCCATTTCACGCCTCAAATTGGAATTTACATCCAACTCCAGTCAGACTCATTCAAAAATCTTCCAAGTAGAGAATTCAAGCTCTGACCAGAAATGCAGATCTAATTGAGACTAAGATGCAAAGCAACTGGCAGCTAAACCAAGCTAAGCCTTTTTTTGGAGACTATTTCTATAAAGTTGAAGTTTCTAACTCCTCAAACTGGACCTTCTAACTCCTCAATCTTCTGAAACAGACCAAGCAAAAATCTATACTAAATAACAAGTACATGTTGAATTACATGTCTCACCCACCACATCAATTATGTCTGTTTCTTTCAGAAAGAAAAATAAACTATCTCAGATTATTAGACTGATTGTCATATACTCTAGTGGCAGTTTTACCTTTCCTAGATCTAGACCAGATGTTTTTTCTTGCCTGACCAAAAAAAAAAGTAATTTCAACACTCTCAAAATACATATATTTTTAATGAATCATGCTCACTGGCCCACCTTTATCTACTACTTCTATTTCCAATCTTATAGAGATTTTTCAGCTCGCCAAAGATGTGCCTTAGAGCTGAGAGAGAAATTCATAACATTTTGTCTTCATTGAAGATTGATCTACCCATAACAGTTCATGCACTCCACTTAGAAGTAACATGTGTCTGTAGAATATCTATAAGGGAATGCTATAGCAGCTACAGTTTCTTAACAGACTAGAGTTGATGAAAAATCATTTAATAATATTTCATTCTGTGATACATTCCTTTTACTTGCTAAGATAAATCATTATCTATTTTAAGACTTTATGAAGGGGTTTCTTTTATCTGTCTTCTATTTGCAATCTCATCTAACTGGTTTTCAGTTATAAAAGTTTTAGTAAAGAATAAATAAAGAATAACATATAATAGAGAAACTTTTTTATTAAACAGTTTGGAGACTTGTGAAATCTGGATTCAATTGTCAACTTTTTTTCTCTAGATTTCATGTGTGAAACTGGTATTCAGAACAGTAATACCATGTAAAGTGAAAAAAATTACAACTTGAAACTTCACTTTTTGTGAAATTGTTTCATTTAACTATAACAATATCTAATCGCAAATACTTCAACTGATACATTTCCCCACTGAAACTTCTTTTGTTATGCTGTTTGCTTGGCCACTGACTTGATTCCACGACAAATTCAAAACCAGTGACAGGTAGTTACTTTATTCTCCCTCAGTATTCAGGAGACAGTTGGACCAAAGATAGAAAAGTCTGTTGCAGCTAAGAAAAATCACGATTTTTTTTATGCCCTGCAAGGAATAGGCGTCTTCCGTGTCCTTAGGGATTTTTTGTTGCTGCCATCCAGATGATGTCAACAGCAGACTGACCCTTCTCTCTTGTGTTGATGTGTTTATTGCAGAGAATAATCCCCAAGAAATGCATCCAGTTTTCTCAATGCATAGCTACTTGATCACGTTCCTATACAGGGTATCACCATTTCTAACCCCTTCAGGGAGTTTTATTAAAATGTGAATAACAATACTTTAGTTACTTCCATTGGTTTAAGAAATGTTATTTAAGCAGAAAGGATATGGTTAAAATTACAACATAAAATCTTTAGATGAGGCTTTAATGAGTTGGAGAAGAGAAAGCTGTTTCTTGGCAAAGAGATGATGAACAAAAATTTCAAGCTTGGCTCTAGTACCTCATAGTCTTTTTCTTCTCTTTCCTCAGGGAGGTATCAGGAAATGTCAAGTAAGCTATGTAGATCAAGGCACGATTTGTAACAACATCAAGCAAACATTTCTTGATTTCACCAAACAATATTCTCATTTTGAATTCTTATTTAAATTATCCAAGTTCTGTCTACAAAAGTACTCAGTAGTAAAAATAAATACAAGGATCATGAAAAATGGCATCAACATCCTCAAAGAAGGCCAGGAAAACTATTTTTTTTTGTCCTGCATCACAAAAATAAAATAACTTGGCATATAAAAAGACACATTCTTCCATCTTAGAAAAGGAATGGATTTCAACAATGTCAGATTCAACATTACACAGAATACCCAGACCATTTTGGGGCACCAAACCTACAGACAAAACAAATTGTACATATGTACCAGTGTTGATTGTACATTTATTACTACATCTGAGTCAAGCAGATGCTGCCAATATGCAGACTGACCTGTAAGCATGATCTGTGAGACCATCAGTACCAAGATTCCTGTCAGATGTCTACAGAAGTCTCAAATGTTTTGGTCTGTTGGATATGAATCCTTCTTTTAAACCAACACAATCAGAAGAAATTATTATGCAGGGGCTGCTTAGAGCTGTACTTCAGGTTGTAGTCACTAGATAGTGAGTTACCCAATTTGTAATTCCAGATGTAAACTAGGACCAGCTAGGCAGCAGTTCAGATACAGCTAGCTGAGATGACTGACTGACAACATGCTTTCATTCCTAAAATTTTACTCCCTAAGTACAGTTAGATGATCAAGAGCGACATGTGAATAACACCTATCCCAGCAAATGCTCATTTGGCAATATATTAAAATTACAGTCCTTTTTTTTTTTTTTTTTGCATTATCCAGCTTTTACTGCGCTAAAAATGATACATACACACACAAAACCTGAAGCCATGAGACAAAGAAGACACAAGAAATCTTACGGTCCTAAATGGGAAACATTACATTTGTCAAGAGACATGCAATTTCAATATCCTGGATTCTAAAAAGAAAAACAAATAAAACTATAAGGTTATTACTGGGGACTGGTTGCTCCAATTGACTATGAAACAAAGAAAGTCTATATTAATTTCCCATAAACTTCTCATGAAGAGAAAGCATTCCAATTTTGAAGAGATCCTCTAAAATATTTAATCAATATCTAGGACTGGGCTTCTCAGATAATGGAGAAGTAGTAGAGTAGGTAATAAATGTAGATATTAATCACAAGATGAAGAGGTTTGTGGGATTTAAAGCTTGATATCTGACACAGAGCAGCAGTGAAGAATGCCACACTATGAACGAAGGAAAAAATTACTATCCAGTAGAGGCCCTGGATCCCTGCCAGTCTTCCAAAGTTGAGATATATAAACTCTGATTGGATCTGACTGGACAGGGAGTGCTTACTGCTCTTATCATTTTTTATTGCCTTACTTTGTACCACCAAAACAATAAATACCTTGTAGGACCCAACACATGCTATGAATATGATAGTGCTTTCCCACTGAATAAATTTTTCAGTGCTCAGATCAAAGAAGCATTTAGATGCAGAAGTGGAGAAAAGTGTTTCTCAGATAATAACCCACAACATACCTTGCCTGATTTCTTAACTGTGTCATATGTGGTTATTTTCACTGGAAGTGTCAGAAAGACAACTGACTACTGTACAGATCCATAAGCATCACTAACTTGACTGAAAAGAAAGTTTCAGGAACTGTCTTCTACTCAAACTCATCTGTAGTTTGCACAGCACATGCCCCAGTCCCCAGATGAGTCTAATCCAGTAATGATATCCATATGGAACCTCAGCAGCAATTTAAGTGTAAAACACATCTTTTGCTGAGAAATGCAGATGGAAAGAATGATGCTGATTTTTTTTTTCCTAATCATAGTAAATAAGAAATTAAATGGACAGGAAACAGAAACAAAGATGGAATTAGAGAAAAGACTCTCAGAACTTCTCACCAGAAGTTGTTAATCTCATTATTCTCCCTGCTACATTAAAGTAGCCATAGCCATAGTACATAGCCATCGTATACAATATATACAATCATATTGCATTATAGTCTTTATATAATGGTCTAGGAGCCAGGATATCTAGCAATAACCAGAAAGTCTCACAGAGCTTGTTAGTTGAAAATCTTGGTGTATTTCCTAGGCAAGTGATGTAACCACTATTCTGGTTGTAGTCATCACTATTCCTCCTAAAGACATGTAGCAATAGAACCAAATTTCCAAGGTTTATGGGATAAAAAAGAAAAATAAAAACCTCTTAAAAATTAGAAGAATGAATCCGTAAACAACTCTTTGCTCCAAATATTATGACTCTTACACAGTGACTTGATTACAGTAAAATGCATGGAACCTAATCCATCATTTGTGATATAACCTGCAGGTTACAGGACTCTTCACACAAATACCACAAAGTAATATAATAAAGCATCTTCACATTTTGATGATTTACAAGACACATACCAAAGTAAATAAGGCAGATCGTTATTGAGAAATTCTTTAACTTGTTAAGATTTTCCATGTCCTATGACCAGACCTGGGTACAAGCAAGGGGAAAAGAATCCCAGTGATCCCAAGCCACTGCTTGTAAATTCTTGGTTATAAACCTCTGGATTTATTGAGGTTTACCAGGAAAATGATGTAGAATCAAGCAGCTCAAAAACATCAACAAAACCAAAAGGTCAGTAGAATACCCCTTTTAATGACTGTTTTTCTGACAATTCACACCAAATCTTCCACGATCATGGAAAAATACTTGTGATCCAGCTTTGGGATTTTTAGGGTTGAAGTTGAGTTTCATGTAAGGTTCAAACTTTTCTTTCTCCCCATGATTTAGCTATTCCACTTTCTTCTTTGGTTACCATGGGTTTATTGAGACACTCCTATGCACGTCCACCTTTAAAAAAAGGGGTTTTTTTTAAGTAAAAGGCCCTGCAGAATATTCTAAAGAAGTTTCAGCAACATGTGACAAAGTCAAGTCCCTTCAAAGGGAAAGCTTCTTCCCCACATCTCTCAGGAAGAGTCCTGAGTACTGTGTACTCACACAAGGGCTACACAGTTGGTACAAAGAACAAATTTCACTCCAAAATAAGGCTAATTCCAACACTGTTTCCAAAATTAAGACCAAGCCTGTTGACTGGCAGTACAAGTATTGGGGCAAAATGAGAGTTTTGATGGTAGGCGTAGGATAATAGATCTTGAAGACAGCGGGACAACACTGAGCACCTCTCAGATAAGATTCCTCTTTTGCCCACAGCTTCACACTTTTTGCATTAGAATTATGTAATAATAAATGAACATATGGGGTTGTCAAGTCTAGTTTCTCCTTCAGGAAGAAGAGGAGATATTAAAAAAAAAAAATAGGAAGAAGGAAAGGCTACTTGGCCATTCTAAGTTTATAAACTAGTCAAACAGGATTTGAAAGCTCAGCATCACTATGATAAAGAGGAGCTGTTCTTTTTTTAATGGAAGGTTGAGACTTTGTCTCCAGCTCTTTACAATCTGTTTCCCTCCCTGGCCCATGTATTAATCTCACTCCCATGCAAGCAACGCCAGCTGTTCTTCAGCCAGTAGCTTCCTGCAGCAATTCTGATTTCCAGTGGCAGCACAGAAGTGCACACACCGTATGTTCTTGGGACATTTATTTATAGTCTTTATCTGACAGAGCTGGGCAATTAGAAAGACATAATGATAATTTGTGAACAGAAAAAAAGGGCTTCTCCTACTTAAATTTGTCCCTCGAGCAAACAGAACACCATCTACTTGCAGCAGGCAATTCATGAACATGATAACCAAAATATGAACAAACTCTATGAGCAAACAGCAACAAACTAATCAAAATCATGACCTATTTATGGGTTGATTATAATAACAAAAAATGACTACAAATAAGTGCTGGGCAATTTGTGAACCAAATAAAGGGCTACAATTCTCACATATAAATTGCTGTCAATGAATAATTTAACCAGCTCTAGTTAGAGCCATCTATTTATTAAGAGAGCTCACGAGCTGGATCTGGCAGAAGGATTTATCTCTACACACAGTGATAAGGCCAAGGGAAATCAGTACTGCTGAACATTTTAAATGCCTGGTTTGATCCTCTGGAGCCCCACAGTATCATTTATAATTTTGCAGCCCTGACTTTAGATGTAGCCACTCTCATTTAGTACTATTTTAAAACCACTTTGCTCAGTACAGATGACGCAATACATAAGGCAGGGAAAAATGAACATTTCTTTGTTTAAATCACATAGAAAATAACAAAGGTTTGCTTTGTCTTTCTTTGCCTTTAGAGATATTCTACATGGAAAATAACATAAATATGCTAACAGAAATATATAGCAAGCCTTCTTAGAAAAGCTAGGATAAATCCCAGAATGATCATTAGACTCTTCAAGACAAAACCACGCAATCTTTTACATCTTTTTTTGAACCTTGCAGCAAAATATTTCCTGAAAAGATTAATAATATAAACAAAGTATGAATTCAGCTAGGGTTTTACTTTATCAGAGATAGGGGTCACTGCAAAAGGAGAAGAGAGTAAGGTTATCAATTATATGGTTCACTGTTTGATTTTTTGAAAAATATGTTCAAGATCATCATGTTGCTGTTAGGAATGGCAACATGCACCATTTCCAGCACGTATCAGTTTTCCTCATCAAAGTAACTGATGAATATCCTTGCTTCCAGCCTCTTAAAATAGCATTGTGTAAGGCCAGAAGGTAACAAGCTACAGGGAAATAGTTTTAAAACCACTACAAGAGTGCTTTACACCTCTGTAAAAGTGCACTATACCTTTGTCAAGCAAAGGCATAAAAAACAAAATAACTGTGTTTTCTGTAACAACAAAAAGAAGCATTTTTTCAAAAGTGACAACTGTGTGCCACAGTGCACATATCCCATTATCCAACTGTACTCTGATTCCACTGTTTCTTTTTTTGAGCTAGAAAGAATTAATACATACAAATAGACTACCTACTACTTTCACCATTGACTTCTGACTCAAATTACAACTACTTTGATCCTTATAATTATTGCATTTATATTGTAATTTCTAGATGAAGACAGTGGTTCTTAACTGAGATGAAAAATCTGTATCTCCTTTCTGCAGATTGCTTCCAAGATCCTCAATGCACTTCAGATAATGCAGTCAGGAATAGCACCAAACAGGAGAAAATGCAGCCAACTTCAGCTTTGTTGCTCACTTCACCATGTATGAAAAATATATAAGCACATATTTTTGCTTATAACTTTCAGGTTTGGAAACTGCACAGATCCTACATATTTTCTGACACCATGCCTATTGAAATGCAAAAGTTGCACACTTTGATCAGAAGCTGTAGTCTTCCAGGAAAATGACAGTATTTTATAAGAAACTTTCAAGTAACAACACACACAACTTTTTTTCTTGCTAAGACCTTGGGTTATTTCCTAGAAAAAAAAAATTGTAGTGTACTGATTACAAATCAAAATGTACAAGATAGAACTGTAACAAAAAATCACAGAGGAATCAGTTCAGGCAGTACTTTGCATCAGTTTACTCCCATCTAGCAAGACAAACAGAAGAAATACAAACTGTTATGATGGCAATCCCAAACTGAGTTTCAAGCAAACTTTCAAATCTCTTAATTAGGGTGGAACTAGTTTCTGTATAATCTACAGTTTCAGGGCTTCATGAGAAAAAAAAAAAAAAAAAAAAAAGTTATGTTTTTGGAGATTTACTACCTGTTTCAATCCTTCTAAAGGCAAATGTATGAAAATTCCATCTTGCATGTTCCAAAAATATCTTTAGAAATTTCTTCATGAAACTTCTCTACTTGTTCATTATAATTGCTGCATGTGTTTCATCAGAATTATTTTCATCATTCTTCTCTGCATTGGTACCTGCAATTTTTAGAACTTCTTGGAAACCTGTCATAACATCCTCCAGTGACCTTTAAGCCTCAGATAAAACCTGGATTTATGGCATAAAAACTGTGGTTCACTTCAGTGAACAATCCATTCTTTAGAGACATGCAATGTAGCCAACAATAAATCTTTCTCCAGGTTTCATACTTTCTTTATAAGTCAGCCATACCCCAATTTCATCAATGCTATACTATAAATGCCAGTAACTAAGATCTACCACTGGGCATATACCATTTCTACTCAGGACACAGAGGGGACATTCTCTGTCCAGTGGGACTGAAGAACAGAAGAAAACATGGGAGTTTTTTCAATAAGCAGTTTTTAAGGATGGTCTTTAAAGTTTTTCACCAGACAGTGCACATATTACCTTTTCTGAATTCCCAAGTTTATTGTATGTTCATAATGTCTTCAAACTAGACACTATATCCAAGAATTTTCTTGTTTATTAGAGTAAATAACTACATTTTGAAACAGCCTTTTGAATAAAGGCTACCTGTTCTTGCTGCAGCATTCTATTTTGCAAAAACATATCAGCAACGCTTTTAACCACGGGACACCCTAGGCACTTATAGTGTAGGAAAGAAATAAAATGTAGGAAAGAAATATGAAGAGAGGGGAGAAGTAACAAAAGGGAGGGAAACAAACAATGACATATTGATTGGGGTTTTTTTAACAAAGAAAGAGCCTTTCAAACTTTAAGAGTTTTAAGAATATTTAGTGTTTCTATAGCTTGCTCTATGTTTCATGTATTGTTATAGATGATTTTTAGTTCAGAACATCCGTACATGGTTTCCTTGAGCTTCCTTTTTAAATCATGGAAAATTGTTCCAGGGATTTCTTCTTGCCTAAAGACAGCAGCACAAAATGTGCAGGAATTGATATATCCCTTCATTCTGTGTTAGAAGTCAGTACAGTGAAAGATTAAGACATTTCTCCAAAGTACCAAAGTATATGTTTTATATAAGCAGTAGCTGCTAAGCCCTAGCACATCAGAATCTCCCAGCAGAATAATGACTTGGCAAAGGTTTAGGAAATGAAGACTGTTGACTCAGCAGATTAATGCATTTGTTTGCTTACTCCCAATCCCTCCTAAAGTAATACTACATCAGTAATACTACATCTGTTTAAGGTTTAATGAAATTAAATTAAACTTCTATATTCCCAGGTTTATTCTCCCCTGTAATATTTGTATTTTAACAACAGAGTGGGTAGGTGAGAGGAAGAACTTTCTCTTAACTAATGGCCATCTGTTTGAAAAAATGGGATTTTTGCTTTGAATAACAAAGACAGCAGAACATTCATTTTTATTAAATCCAATCTATTCCTACTTTTCCACTGAAGCTTTGTGCATTTTAAAATACAATTTTTGCAGAACATTGGACTGAATTATAGCTACAGAAGTTATGTGGTGTCCATATCTCGCAGCATGGTTTGGGTCCATCCTGCTTTACACTGCTAAGTGCAAATTGCTTACTGACAGAACAGAGTTGAATGCACTTTCCTTTAGGCATCAGAAGGTACAATGACATCTATTATTACAGCATTGAATAAAAATGCAATTTAGCCAAGCAATTTGACACGATACCGGCATACTATAAACACAGGATAATTTATGTTGGAAAGGAGATCAGAAGGTCTCAAGTCCAACCTTCTACCCAAAAGACAGCCAGCTATAACAGAGCGTGTTGCTGTCTGGTCTCAAAAACCTCCAAGAATGGAGACTGCACAACCAGTTGCTTGACTGTCCTGGAAGTGAGAAAGTTTTTCTTTATATTCAGCCTGAAATTCTCTGCCTGTTGTCTCTTGTCTTCCCACCATGCACCAGTGTGAAGAGCATGTCACCATTCTCCATGTAAACTCCCTGCAGGTATTGGCAGGATGCTACCAGCATCCTGCTCCACACAATGCCTTTTCTCCTCAAGGATGAACAATGCCAGCTCCCTCAGCTTCTCTTCCTAGGACATGGTACTTCAGCCTCCAACAGAAGGCAGCCCTCCACTGAATTAGTTCCATTTTATCCATGTTCTTTTTGAACCGGGGGAGGCCAAAACTTGGGAACAACCTCCTCCCTTGATCTCCTGGCTGTGTTCTGATAATACAGCCCAAGACACTACGGGCTGTCTTTGCAGTGGTGGCATCCCTTCTGCACGCCTAAGTCCTTTGGATGGCACATCCTCCAGTGTAACTACTGCTATCCTAGTGGGGTGCCACCTGCATACATGATAGAGCGTGCTCCTTGTCCTCCTCCAGGTCATTGATTAAAAAATGTCAAATGGGACAGTACTTGGCTCCTTATCATTTCTATACACCACATTAAAACTACCTTCTGAGCCTGACATCATAGCAGGTTTTATAGATCCAGCTGCCCAGCCATATAGACCCTAGATCCTAATTTGGATATATGAATATTGTGGGAGACAGGGTCAAAAGTCTTGCTAAAGTTGAGGTACTACTTTCTCCTCATGCACAAATTCAGATGTTTTACCACAGAAAATAATCAGATTTTCAGACGAGCTTAACCCTTGAGTAATCCATGCTGAATGTTCCAAATCACCTTTTTTCTCCATCATGTGCCCAGAGAAGTGTGCTCCAAGGAGGTGTCTTCCTCGACTTTCTCAGGGACTGAATGCCCACTAAACTGTTGTTCCCCAGGTCATGGAATCATAGAATTGTTTAGCTTGGAAAAGACTTTTAAGATCATCAAGTCTGATTGTTAACCCCACACTGACAAATCCACCACTAAACCACATCCCTAAGCCCCACACCCACATATCTTTCAAATACCTCCAGGGATGGTGAGTCCACCACTTCCCTGAGCAGCCTGATCTAATGCCTGAATACTGTTCCAATGAAGAAATTTTTCCTAGTATCCAATCTAAATTTCCTCTGGCAAAACTGGAGGCCATTTCCTCTGGTCCTATTGCTTGTTACTTGTTAGAAGAGACTAACTCCAACCTGGCTACAACCCCTTTTCAGGCAGTTGTGGAGAGCGAGAATGTTCCCCCTGAGCCTCCTTTTCTCCAGGCTAAACACCCCCAGCTCCCTCAGCCACTCCTCAGAAGACTCCTCAGTCTCTCAGGCTCCAGGCCCCTCACCTGCTCTGTTGCCCATCGTTGCACACCTTCCAGCACCTCAGTGTCCTTCTTGTATTGGAGGGTCTGAATGCATGTTTCAAGGGGCAACCACACCAATGGTTGAGCGCAGGATGAAGATCACACCCTGGTCCTGCACAGGATGAAGATCACACCCTGGTCCTGTACAGGATGAAGATCACACCCTGGTCCTGCTAGCCACACCATTGCTGGTACAGGCCAGGATGTCCTTGGCCTTCTTGGCCACCTGGGCACATGCTGGCTCTTGTTTTGTTGCTGTTGACCAGCACCCCCAGGGCCTTTTCTGCTTGTCAGCTTTTATTCCTTTATCTCTTTTTCAAAGGCGGAGCATTGTGGTAAAAATTTAATTCCAAATTTAATTTACCACCACTTTTAATAATGCAAATAAGTTAAATCAGGAAAGATATAACAACATTTCTCAGACTCATAGTAACTGCCGGCCTAGTCTTTCATCTCTCCCAAATATACACATGCTTCATGGTGTTAGGAGCTTGGGGTGGAGGATATTCTATGTGGGAGTAAAGCTGGACACTAGGGAAACTCAAAAATCTTAAACTTGGGCTATTTCCAAAATTATTGTTTATTTTCATAGTTAAGGTCACAGCCTTTCAGTTTCTGTTGTTTACTAAAGTAGTGGCATTTTTCTCAGTAATCTTTTACCATATTCAGTTTATGATGAAAACTCAATGCTAATTACTCCACAGTTTCTACATAAGCAAAGGCAGGGCTCAGGAGAAAGATGCTGCACAAATAACAATATAATGAAATTAAAATTATGATCTGCACCCCAAAGAAGGCAAGGTACCACCTTTCTCCTACAATCTTAATATATAAATAAATTACACTGTGTAATTTGGTACATCTTGGGATTTTTAAACTACACGTATGCACTGTACTTGTGGTGTTTGTATATAAATGTGTGGTAATTTCAAATTCTACTAAAAGTGAGGTTCAATATTTCTCAGAAAAGAAGTCTTAGTACTTACGCTCAATTGGGGTAGAAGAAATGTTAAAAAAATCTACTGTGATTCAGTGAAATACCTGTGGAATAGAATTAACTACATCAAGAAAATTGCAATAATAGAATAGGGCGTTTATCAGGGGCTTTCTCGCACTGGTAAAACATATGCTGCCCAGTTACAGGAAAGCATGTGCTGAATTCAGACTAAAGTTCCAGCTAAGTACCCTGCTTCCATGAATGATCAAAACCAGACACATAGAGAAGAATTAAAGGGAAAGGCAAGCATACATCACAAGGAGCACAGGAGCAATATCTTTTTTTTAGCAGCATGAAAAGAACACTGAGTCACTCCCAAACACAATTTATTAATGAGCCATAAAGCATAAAATTTTAGATCCTCATTTACTGACTTGAAAGTAAAAGGTAATGCACCAAGGGAAACTGAAACCTGAAGACAATCAGAATTATGACAAAAGTCATTATTCTTGGTGCTTCCAAGACTGTAAATAATGTAAATATCCCAGAATGCAATGATAGTCTCTTCATATAAAACAATCAATGCATGTTTCTGTAATTCAGGTTTGGCCAAAAATGTAAATTTCAGGAGGCCTCTACAATACAAACACCACTTAGTATTGACATGATTTCACTTAAAATGCACTGATTTACCAACCAGGGTATTTTGACTAGAACTGGTCAAATCCAAGTAAAGTTTTAACTCACCAAAGCTTTTCTGTTACTGCCCAGCTTTCAATGAGCACAATGAGACAAATTGAACATTAACAAACCTCTCCTTTGATGAGCTATTCTCTACTAATGTGCACAGGCTCAAGTCTTTAAAAACTATCCTAAGTTTTATACCGTGAGGCTTTAAACATAGTAGTCCAATTTAGTATTTCAGTCTCAGCTGGAAACATTCTTGTTTCTGCAAAAATCGTTTTCCAACACCCTCGGTATTTTCAAGAAAATTGAAATTTTGAACCAAGAAGACAATAGCTGTGACCAAAGCAATATAAGGTGGAGGGTTGTTTTTCTTTCATTGCTATGGCTACATATAAATGGGCAAATAATAAGACAGGGTATAAAACTGCATAATGAATGTTTTAAAAATGAGATGAAAAGAAAAGTTAATAAAATACATGTGATAGAAAATTCAGAAATAGAAATATCAGCAGCTGCATTTGCTATTTACAAAGTTACTTCTTTATCAGAGGGTCCTAAACAATCTTATACTGGGCCCTTAAATTTGTACCCCTAAGTAAGTAAAAAGAACAAAAGACAGTGAAAATTTGTAAAATTTCCAACATTTGATTACATCAAGAGCACACAAGCTTCACAGCTTCAAAGGAGAATAAGAAACAGACACCAAAATTAGAGTTCACAAAATATCATAAAAGACATTGTAATGGCTAAATTAATCTATTCAGGAAATGTAAAAGATAGACAGGTGATTGTGTCAAAGAGGAAGAACTGATATTCAAGGTGCTGTACACATATTTTATAAGTAATTAACAGAACATTAAAACTCAGAGACCTCATAAACTTTTGCGGTTATCACAGCAATGAAGATTCATACCTGTGGCAAGATAGATGATATGGAAAAGCATGTCCTTGCCCTGCACAACATCCACAACCACGTGGGAAAATCGGCTGTTGTCTTCCATGAAGTATGGAATTGGAATAACCGGCTGAACGACCTCATGCATTAAGAAGAACTTTTGTGCATCTTGAAGATTTCTCTCAGTGAGATTTACATACAAACCCTGGTCCATGGTGCCACACTGTAAAGACAGAAAAACAGCATGACTATATGTGCCAACAATAACAATAGATTTACCCTCTGATTTACAGCACAAGAAAATAAAAGCAAGAGCACATCTTGTAATGACAATGTAGAATTCACCTTTCAGGTCCCATTTTGGTGTTAACCAGACTGTCCAAGGACTCAGGAAGCTCAGTCTTCCTGAGGCAGTTCTATGGAGGTTCTCTAATTCTAAACAATATGGAAGAGCACCAGACTGACCAGCACGAGTGGATTATGGAAATATTTTGCTATATCCCATGTTCACAGGGCAGGAAGTAGACAAACTACCATTCAAACTGAACAGTTTTCTTTATAATTTTCACTGACCTCAGTGCTACAGACATAACAAATTTTCAAAGGAAACCCAATGTCCTACCACAGCCAGGTTCTGACAGGAATCCCAGGAGAAAGTAAAACATGCTGTTCTAGAAGCTTCATAGGACTCCGTCTTAAGTAGCAAAAATGGACAGTGCAGAGCTCAATTAAATATTATCCACCACAAAGACTCTTTTTGCTTTAAAACTGACCATATTTTAAATCTGAAAATTGTGCTCTTGTCCTACAGGACAACATCCACTAGCTGCATGGACAAGTTCCAAACACAAATAAAGCAAAGTAAGTGGGAGTTAATTTAGCATATTTGTGTTCAACTGAGGACACAAAAGAGAAAGCTTCTTAATGCATGGGAATATATAAACATTCACATGTTTACTGAGGCATAATTGCATCACAGAAGTAAAGCACTACTTCACAACATTTATCAAATATTTGGGTGATGTGAAAGGCATAACTAAGTCACCATTTTCATTCTGCTTTACTATGTCATAAATTATGCCATGAATTACAGCATGAGCAAAATAACAGTATGCAAAACCGTACCAGTTATTTTTTTATTACTATCGTGTTTTCAATCCAAAATTGAGTGATCGTTCCAAATCCACAAATGCTAAAAAAAGTCAAATTCTTTCATAGTGGGAGATCAAATGATGAAGAATGATAAATTAGCAACTGGCAGAAAACAGTTACTTGCTCTGTATGTCAGACCAGTGAAAAAAAATAAACCACACCAAAGAAGTTCTCTGGATCTATCAAGCAGGAAAAATTCCAGCTGAATACTTATAGTACACTGAAACGCAGACAGTCCTTGGTCTTATGATAGACATTGCCCTGTCTAAAGAGAAAAGCAATGATCTCTGAAGAAAACAATGTTCCTCAAAACTGGGATTCCAATAGTATTCTAAAATGGAAAATATTTCATTAATATAATCCAGCCTTAGAAATACAATGTCTGATGTAACTATTCCTACACAACAGCAGTCTTCCTTCAAATTACATACTTGTCTCTGTTGCTACGGAGTAGGTGAATACTCAGAGGATAAATCTACTTCTGGGACTACACAAACAGAACTTCTGATCTTTTACCATATGGACCCTACAAAAGAAAAGTCGTTTCTTGGAAGGAAACCAATGACTCAGTCAAGGAATATATCTCATCTGTGTGAGGTGTGTACTCTAAAGTCAAAAAGTCAAGTCACAAAAAATTGTTAAAGGTCTAAGCATTAGACTAGCTTCTAGTATGCACCACTGCTGCAGTTATGGAGCCAGAAATGTAGCAGAAAGTTATTCAAGGGAATAAAAAGCAGCATCGGCAAAAGAAGAGAAGTTGGACATCCCTAGAGATACCTAAAGACCAGCTGACATCAATTGCCTTCAATATTGTGTTGTAAAAGGCCACATTACAGCTTTTAACGCTAGCTCTGCCTTCAAAGCTGTTTGTAGCTCAGTGAGATATGATAGAACTGTTGTCACAGTTCCTGTAAATTGAATGAAGTACCAGCTGTATTAAAATCAGCCAGGCCATCTAAGAAATAAATTTCAACACCTGTCTTGACTGGGACTTGGAGACGTGCACTAACGGTACAGCAGAGATTTAAACTGTTTTTACACAGCCATCAGGCTGTCATCTTTCTTTGTAAGTACCATCCGGTATGGGCTGCTCTCACAATAATTAACACCACATTAATGCAATGTTTGTAGGGAGAGTTTAACAAGTTTTATTGGATGTGCTTACCTAGTCAGAAAGGTGATAAGATTTTTACATACAAGCATTTTTTCAGGCTTTCTCCTTCAAAAATTTTGCATCTCTTAAACCCTCTTCCTATCATTATTTTGACAATACAAGTATTTCTACAACAGGTGAAAAGCTGTATACAAACACAACCTGCTTCTGCAGGCTTCTGGCGCGCTTAGACTCTTGTCACTTGGCTGATGACAAATTTAGGGAAGGTAACATGGCTCTAGCCTGTGAACTGTACCTTGTTTTCCTTCATTTGCATAGATCAGGAAGTAATTTACCTGCAATCCCCAGTGGGTGATTCTTTTTCAGGCCAGCAAAGATCTTATGACCCTTACAATCTCAGGCAGACTGTTCCAGGAGAAGAAGTGAACTTGTGAAATTGCATTGAGGTTAAGGGAGGGTGAAAGGTGGATAGAGGTGACTACACTTAAACACCCTGATGAAAAGCTATCGTTGTTAATCTCTATGCTAATGTTGCTTTTCCTTCCACCTCCCTTGCAGGAAGCACATTCATTAAAATTGTCCTAGTAGGAGCGGTGATGCTGCAAAAGACTAAAACAATGCATATATCCTTACTGAAATACCCTTTTCTTTTTGTTGAATTCCTCTAAATGACTCACCTTGGACTAGCTGGTTTTACACTGTCAGCCAGCTGCAGATTATTACACCCTCTGAGGCCAACAAATTCAAATGAGGGGCAGAACGTGTCCAAATTCTTTTAATCTGACTCTTCAAGGAGTGTGGACCACCTTGCACATGAAAATATACAAAATCCTGACCACTCCTCCTTTACCACCTCTCTCTCACTTTCTTTTTTCTGCCAGACACTGCTCCATTTTTTAAGTCCTAATAGCACAAATGCAATGTAAAAGAGAATAGCAGTTTGATCATACTTCAAAGAGGAGTTAATGCCACCTTGACAGATAACTATAGTGTTTTGTTTTGACAGAAGGTTGAAGTTAAGCATTTTTTCTCCTGCCCTTCAAAGTACATCTGTTTTTCAATCCAAATTATTTTGTGGAGGGATAAAATTAAAATTAAATATGTTAAAATAAAGGGCTATCCCAAGCACTTTTTAAAATTGAGGGCTTTTTTAAAGGTCTTAGGCTACAACACAGTGCAAAACTGGATTTATAATCTATGAACCATCCAGTACTTAGAGAAAAGCTCACATAAAATGTTGTCCTTCTCCCACATATCCATACCTGAAAATTAGGGTTAGGATTGGGATATGGAAGCCAAGCAGAGCGAGAGTTCTCCTGGTATTTGAAGGGTCCATTAAAAGCCTGAGTTATGGCACTCAGATTGAAAACACAAACTGCTGATGCTGCTATGCTGTTCCTGCAAAAGAAGTAAATACATTAACCTATGTAATAACATTAGGAAGTCAAATTGCTGAAAAATAAATCAAAAAGGCAATAACTTGTCATTCCTTCAGGTAATTAATGAATCAGATATGATCAGCTAGGAGATGATATCTCAAGATAATGACATATGATGAGCTGATTTAGCAAAGTCATTGCATTTAAAATCTTTTTCAGCCTTTCCAAGAAGCTGGTGTAGGGAGGAACCCAGAACTTCCTACTTTCTGCTGCTGTTCTAATACCATATTATACTTCTAATACCACACTGCTACACTTCCACACACAATGACAAGCACTAGGGGCACCTCTTTCTCAGAACAAAGTTCAGGATATTATTCTCAGGGTTCAGTAAAGTTTCTTCCATACAACAAATGACTGCATGACATAAGCAAGGATCTTCAATGTGTGATATGTCTCTAGATCCTATGGAATCCCTGGACAACACACATCCACAAAAATCCTGTCTTCCAAGACATGTCATAGAGCAATAAGAATGCAAGTTGCAGAAACCCATCAAAAGAAAACAACTTGGACTGCTTTCAAGATATTATGTTAAAAAATAAACATCTATAAATGGCAGCTGGACAAAATACACAGTTTCCTGGGTTTGCCTCGAAAATGTGACATACAAGGTAATAAAGCAATTCTGCATACTGTAAATAATCTAATAACCACAAAAGCTCCTAATATGGAAAGCTGCATTGTTCTTTTCCTCATTTTGAGAAAATGGAATAGATAATGAAGGTGTCAATTTCATTGATTTGCAGCTAAAACTGCTGGCAATTGATCCACACAGCATTATTCTCTATTTTATTTTCCTTTCCCACCCCACCCACAACAACAGAAAAAAGTCAGGATACATGGAATAAATAGAAGGACAAAAGTGCAGTTTGCTTTTCCCTCTTGTTTCAAAGGAAGCCCAAAACTTGAAGTTTGATCCATGCTTACAACTTCTGCAGAATCAATCATCATTGGAACGTATAAATTCGTGCTTATATCACTAAATGTATCTCACTAATAATAATTGTACCAATGTTTTCTTGAATTTCATTAAGTCCTACGAGGACATGAGACTATGTTTATCAATTTTTTGGATAGTCTAAAAGAAACAAAATCAGCTTTTTCATGAAGCAGTGGCTATAGTGGACTTGACAGTCACATATAAAAGATGCAAGTTTGGCTGTTAGAGAAAGGTTTAAATTTTTTCACTTCACAAGTATATTAAAGTATACTAAAAAAGGCATTAAGGTCCAGTAAAGTCATTGTGATTCTGAAGATGTTAAAACTGAAAAATTATGAATGCCATTAATTTATATCTGATGCTGTTACATGAAGAGAGAGGTTTCTCTGGCATAGGAAATCCTTGTGCTTCTCTAACATCACTTGCAGGTCAGAAAGGTGGATCATATGAGTTCCACAAAATATCTGTGAACAGGTAGTCAGCATGGGGAAGTAATCCTAACTCTAAAACATTTCAAAAATGTCCAAAAAATTACAGCATTTGATAGCAGCCATTTAAATAGAGAAACCACAAAACCCTACCCTCAAAGAGTTATAGTTAATAAGTTCCTGTTTCAACAGTCCATCTCTCTTGGACAGCCAGAACGTTGTGCCACAGGGAAAGAGGAAAGTACCAACAAGATTTAAAATACTGTCTATTTTCATTGGAAAAGTAGTCTTAACAATAGCAAGTCCATTTTCAGGAGACCCAGGGAGCATCAGGAACATAATTCCTGCCCTTTAGGCCCTTCCATGGCCAAAGCCCCGTCGATTTTTTAGAGCAGAGTTCCTTTGCTCAGGCTTTTCAAGGCAGGAACATGCCTTGGCTACTTTGACTTCTCAAGAAAGATCTGGTTGAACAGTGTATGTGGACACCATGTGACAAATACCTGTCTTTTAGTACATGAACAAATTAGGAAAAGAGAACAAAATTAAAAGTATTGATTGAAATAACAGCAAATTTTCTTATCCCCAGTAATCTTAATGTCTCTGCTATTCTCTTTACATAAACTGTTTAGATTCCCTACATTGCCCCATTGCAGAAAGAGGCTGAGCACATCATCCAATGTCATGAGTTAGGAATTGCCACAGCCTGGTGCAAACATCTCATCACCAGCCTTGTTACAGCCTGAGCTGCCAGCCCAGGGGTGAGCCTGAGTCTGGAAAACACCGAAATGAGCTCGAATTTGTGCTCACTGTCTAGAATGCATAGAGAATATGATTTGTTGGCATTAACTTGTGAATGTTTCCACCTGTATAACAGATATTTAAAAAAGGTAGGTATCCCTGTGGTCAAGGATGCCTTACCTATATTTTAGGTGCCAAAGGACCTTTTAAAATTCTAGATAAAACTGGTTTACACAGTAAAACAGTACCAGAAGGCTGGAGAACTGGAACTTGAAATTGGAAATTATTCCAGTGGTCTGAACACTGGGCTGCACAGCCATAATACAGAGGCTGCTCTCACTGAGCAGCATTTGAACACCATTCACTATGTTTAAAATTACAAAGGACATTTCTGAAATAAATGTCTCTTTTTTTCTCTGTCCATCCAACCTTTTAATATTTAACAAATTTGAATTTTACGACCAAATTGTACTTTTTTTTTTCTTTATTTTTACCTTATTGATATAACAGGTTCACTTAAAACTAGTTTAAATTCTTGGTTTGACCTTTAAACTCACACAAGGATATGTTAGGACTAAATTAAAATACATGAGAGCATCTCTTCTGCTGGTGTTGGTAAGATGGGTTCTTTATGAAATGGTCAAATTCCATCATGTCAAATTCATGATCATGTCGCATTACAATTATTAATGATTTATTTCATAAATACATATGTCATTTATGTATTACAATAGTAAAAATAAAAATTAATTACGTTCCAAAAATAAGTGAAGAATATGGCAGAATAGTCTTAAACATAGCTGGCTCTCTGCAGTAAAGAAATATTAAGAATTTATTCCTTCCCTCATGTTTTCAACAATTCATGTGGGAAACATTTGGAACTGATACTTGTTCACAGAAAACAGTGGATTGGGCAAAACAGTGGTTTGAATTTATGATGTTTACTTGGCATATGCAGAAGAGAGTAGCTCAGAAGTTCTAGGTTTTTCTGTCACAAACAGCAAGAAAATAAAATATATCATTCAGCTGACTTACACATTAGTGGTAAAAATCCCATAGATCAAGTCCAGTTCTGGCAGGAAGAAAGTACTCTGAAGTTCATTATAGTAAAATGGAATTTCCCCAGGGCGAGAGCAGTTCAGACGAGCTTTCATGAAGGTAGTCCAGGTGTCCTCCAGCACAAACTTGCCACCAATATCATTTTTGCACACCCGAGCAGCACGAGAGAAAACTGTTTTCCCACAGTCATGCTCCACCGCGTTTTCTCGGAAGAAGAAGTAGGTAAAGTTCCCAATGTCATAAGATGACACAAAATTCGGTTCTGAAAATAACAGAAGACCATTTATTGCCTGCTTGTGATACATGCACTCATATTAACATGGAAGTTGGATTTATCTTCAAGCATTATATTTAGATAAACACACTTTTTAATATCGCTTAGGGATATGGCACCATGACATCTGAATAGACCAGCTCAGGTCCAGCTGGGATTATGAGATACATGATCAGGATGCACTGCAGTTGCCTGGGTAGAGTTAATTTTTTCACAGAACTAGCATGGTACTGTGTTTTGGATTTATGCTGGAAACAGTGCTGGTAATTCAGAGACGTTTTTGTTATTGTTGAGCAGCACTTACACAGAGCCAAGGCCTTTTCTTTCTCACACTACTTCACCAGCACAAAAACCCAGCTGAGCTGCCATCTGGGGTCAAACCACAACATGTGGCCTGACAGGTTTTGCTCTAAGTGTTTACAGAACATGACTGTGCTGGGCAACCTTGGCCCAGCTCACTGTATTCCACCATCAAAAGTGTCTCAGAGTTTTCAGTCTTCACATAAGGGCACAGTGAATTCTTACAATGCAACTGCTTTATCTTTTAACTCTGTTTCTGCTTTGCCACCATGCCATTACTCCAGATTAGCAGGATAATGGGTGGTAATTGATGGCGAGTAAAAATGTGCTCAGAGGCTGTAATTAAAAGAGAACTACACAAGAATATTTGATGGTAAGATAACTGCATTTCAACCCCATCTTGCTTAATGCTTTTGAGAGCATTACAGATTT
Organism: Brachypodius melanocephalos; assembly: GCA_013398615.1. Lineage (NCBI taxonomy): Eukaryota > Metazoa > Chordata > Aves > Passeriformes > Pycnonotidae > Brachypodius > Brachypodius melanocephalos. The sequence continues at coordinate 13,440,122 of VZSR01001854.1, forward strand.
CTTTTTTCTTTCTTTAAAAAAAGTGATTGAAAACTGTTCTAAAAAAGCATCAAAAAAACCTGATGGTGATGGAGAAATTAGGGAATATGTAAAAAAAAAAATCTGGAAAGCAACAGATGGGAATTCTTCTTGAAAGAAGAAAAAAAGGAGCAGTGGATACGACAGACAATAAACATGTCGTCCATTTCCTGTAAAGATTACTAGAACTGAGTAAAATCCATGACCTTAGAAGAGGCTGACAACTCGATAAGTTCTTTAAGGAAAGATAAATTTGATACACGGATTTGTGAAGAAGAGCCCCACTTGTGCAAGGAACCATTTCAGAATGCTGATACCTTTGAGAAACAAGAAAACTTTTGTTTCTCATTTCCAAATTTTATTCTGAAGTGGGAAAACAAATAAACAAAACTGTTTTTAAAACATTTGTTGTGAGGAAGCACTTCAAATAAAATTAATAGGTGAACACTTTTTGACAGCACTACCGTATTAAAAAAGGCTGCCATAATTCAATGTAAGCATTTTACAAGAGTATCTCAAACCTATCAGAACTTTGGAGGGGCATTAGAAAGGAAAGCAAGCTGGCACTGTCTCACAGCAATCCAAACTGTCAGAAAACTCCTTTTCAAAGACAGACCAGATCCCAGCTAATGTGGCCTCTTGTGCTGTTTCCATCTCTATCTGCTGTGCTGAGAGTTCCCAGGGCAGGTTTTTGGCAGCAGTGATTATGAGCTGCTTCGGATGTATGAAGCTGAGCAGATCCAATAGTGCTCTCACTCCTCCCTGTAACTTTCACTCTCTATTTTATGAAGTGCTTCTTTGAGAGCAGTCTGGAATACACCACATTTTCTCCACATCTGGGGCTGCACAGGTATTTTGCTGGCAGATCACAACTCAACAATTTTAAGAACTAGGAGCCTTGATACTTTGTAAGTTACATACTATCAGGGCACTTGTGTCTTTGAAAAAAGGGATAAAAAAGGCAAAATAGTTGGATAGGACTTATGATATCATAAGAAAAAAATTACACTGACAATATACAAAGAACTAAACTATTAGTAATGTTAACCCTACTAGAACCTTAAATCTTCATTCCCCATCTGTGTAAAACTTTCATTACAATAAGGATTTTGCTTCAAAGGCCTCAAAACTTCAAATACTCAGACTGAATTTGATCCACCCACAAAAAAACATTTTGTACAAATATTAAAAAAGGATGCCCTGCCTTGCAATCAGGCCTGAAAATACTTCTCACTGAAGGCCCACTGATACAAAAAGATCTCTACGTTGGCACCACAGCACCTCACTGCAGAGTTTAAAAAACATTATTGGAAGCACTCAGTGTAAAGAATGATGAACCACAAAAATAAAACAAACTTCACAGACCAGAGGAGTAAAAATAATATGAAATGGATTCATAATGTATTAAAGGTTCTTGAAAACCCATGTCAACCTTTCAAAAGACAGTTTTTTAAAGTTGCACTGATAATCATAATACATGTATAAAAAATACCTAGTGCTCATATTTCATGCTTTCAAAACTGAGAAACAATATATACATCTGCAAACACCTATACTTTATTGATTATGAACTGATGAAATTGCGACCTGCTGTTGAAACTTGTGAAAACTGCTTTCATTTGCACTGTGCAATAATCTCAGGGTTTTCTTAGGGAATTCAGTGGACATGGAAGGATTACCATGTCAAACTTTATTTCATTTTCTCTTTGGGAAGAATGAACAGGGTCATTTCAAAATTTCAAAGGGAAAAGTAGTTTCTCAGCTAGGAAAAATCATTTAAGTGTCCAAATACTGTGCTGTGAACTGCTATTTGTTGACATGGAGGCCTTACCATGTAAGTAATTTTAATACAGCAAATGAAGTGAATCTTGTTTCATGCTGACTTTGCAAATAGTTCTTGGAAGGGCAAACACATCTCATTTCTGATCACCACAACAAGTGCAAGGATTCTGCTATGTGGCACGACACAGTTAATACAAAAATGTCAATCTGTCACAAGTACTGTATATGACCTTTATGGGGTTTTTTTATATACTTAATTTATGGATGTGTCAGGCTGACTAGACTTTCCCAAATTAAATGGGACCACTGGAATCAGGAAAGCAAGAAAATGACTTTGTCAATGTGGCCCAAAAAATATCTCCAGTGTACATCACAGAGCAGTGCCACACAGAGAACAAGCCCGAGCACCAAAAGCACTGGGTGGCTAGTTAGTACTGCCCCTGAGCAAACACCCTGCTGTTTGTGAAGTCTGAATACCCAGCACAGGGCCTGGGAATCTCTACCACTTCCTTCATAAAGCAGCATGAGTGCCCAACAAGGATGTTTCCCCATAGACTCTTCTGAGTTACTGCAAAAAGGACAACTCAACCGTATGAAGCCAAGATAGTGATTCAACTAGAGATAATATGATTGTTTTCTGAAAGTTGGGGACAAACCTACATTTTCTGGGGAGCACAGTCTCTGTTCTTAATGTGAAAGCACTTAACAGGAAGACACAATGATTCCCTTCAGATTATTCTCTCCACCTACCAAAGGTGGCATGCATAAGTTTATTTTCTGTTCCTTTCTTATTTAGTGGTGTGGATACAATCTGAGCGGGTAAAAGGATGAGAGGAACTGTACAGAAATTTTTCTGTGCATATAAATGGGGAATAGGAGCCTAAAAGAGCTCCCTGAGAGCATCTGAGTTAGTCTTGACCTCTTCTTGCTATCTGAACTTAGGAGCAAGAAAGTTCGCTTGTGCTCTTAAATCCATGTAACTTCACTTCTTCTGAAGCAATCTAACATGGCTTAATTTATATAGCTAGTGGATGCTACTGTTTCCAGAGTGAACCAAACGACAAGAAATGAACTAACTTTCTTCAAGGAGGTAACAGCAATTAACCTTAAGGATTTAAAGGTCCAAAGCCTACTCTAAGCAAGTAAGAGCTGTGATTTCCACTGACTGACCCTGTGAGATGTGACCATTCACATCTGAAGTGCAAGGCATTCAAAGACCCAATCAAAAGTGAAATTAACCCCAGAAATGTTAAAAGAAAGCCAAAATATTTTTTTTTTCTGATTTAGACACAGACCAGATTATGTATGTATATATGCACACAAAATAAGATATACACAAAGATATATGAATACTTAATATATTCAAAAGTTTAGATAGTGCTCTAATGTTGAATGACACCTACCCGGAACTTGTTCACTGACCTCACTAGATCAATGAATCACACCACACTGTTGATCACTCAAGACCCATTTCTTCCACATAATTGTATTCAGCCAAACGCTTAATAGCATTAAATTCTAGAAAGATGCATTTGAGGTTTTTTGAATAAACTTCAGATTTCAGCTAGAAATGCTCTTCAAAAGGGACACTTAAAGTAATGGAAAGAATTTAAGCCTCAGATGTGCCAGTCTATATTATTCCCTTTCATCTTATTAACATAATCAACAAAGCTCAGTTGCAATTCCATTCCGCCATTTCAGTTTATTCATTAATTATATTCGTTGTGGCCCTTTGCAGCTGTTGGAAAAAAAGTATAGACCTTCCATTAGGCTGATTGAGGCATCACTGCTCATGAATGTTTAGGGACAAATTTTAATTATAGAGTAAAAGTTTCCTACAGCATTATATTTCTCAATAGTAAGGCATAACTTGTGGTCATCACAGCTGTATTCATCCTCAGGAGCTGAAGTATAAAATGTTAAGTCCTGTATGAAACTGCTGGAAATGGTTTATTAATAGCTATTTTTCCTCTGTGTTTCACAATTACCTGTGATGCGTGCTAAAAATGCCAACCTGCCATAGAGTAGCTGGCTACCAATCTATTTTGACTATTTCCTTTGCAATGCCTTAGCTCTCCATGATTTCTTTTACATTCATTTCCTTTTGCTAAATTGAAAATTTTATAGGTATGGAAGAGCAACGACAGCAAAATACACTAAGACTGTGTACCCCAGACATTTTTTTCCCATCTTCTCTTATATTGCTGATAGATTTTATAATACAATTCAGCATAAACATAAAAGTGGATGCACTCATTACTTTTTTACTGATATACTCTAATAAATTCTGAAATGTAATTATTTCTTTTCTGAAAAATTGTTTTCAAATATGGTATTACAAAATTCCTTGTTTTATTTCCTGTTGTTTATTTCAAATAAATCTCCTTCATTTTCAAGGTAAAGCGTTCTTACATGGCATAATACTTTGCAATTTATTATATCATTTTGCTGATGCAAATTTGCCAGTGACAAATTTAGTCACAGAAGCTATTCTCTACTCTAACCTAACACTTATTGAAGCCCTTGAAAGTTTCACCTGGAGTTCAGTGGATTTTGTCACATATATTCACTGGATAGACACTTTACAAAGCTGTGTATGCAAAGGCAGAGGGGCAAGGGTGAAAAATACATAGGGATTTCATTAATTCACTCAAAACCTCTACACATTTGGAGTATGGGGAATCCATCAAAAGATCCAGAAGTCTGGATAGTTACTTAAAATTGAATCCAGAATTCCACATACATAGGAATCTAGTGTTCTTTAATGATATTTTGCCAACCAGCCATTATGGAAAGAAAACGGAATTATGATGTCTTACCCATTTCTCTCCAAACATTTTCACTGCCATTTTTTCCCCCTTTTCTCTGCTCTAGTTTTGCAGGGAGGGAGACAATTAAATGACTTTCCCTGCAGACTTGTGCATTTGGTTTACATGGCCAAGCTTTGGTAGCAGGTGGGGCTACAGGGGTGGCTTCTATGAGAAGCTGCCAGAAGCTTTCCCCATGTCCAGCTGTGCCAGTCCCTGGTAGCTCCACCAATGGACATGTCACTGGCCAAGGCTGGGCCAAGTAGAAATGGTGGTAATGTCTCTGTGATAACTGATTTAAGAAGGAAGAAGAGTTATTGTGCAGCTGTAGCTGTGGCCACAGAAGAAAGGAATCAAAGGATGTGAGAGAAGCAGCCCTGCAGACACCAAGGTCAGTGGAGAAGGAGGGGCAGGGGGTGCTCCAGGTGCCAGAGCTGAGATTCCCATCCAGCTGGATGTAAAGACCATGGTGAAGAAGCTGTGCCCCTGCAGCCCATGGAGTTCCATAGGGATGCAGATATCTATCTGCAGCCTGTGGAAGAGACCCATGCCAGAGCAGGTGGATACCTGAGAGGAGGTTGTGACCCCATGGAAGGCCCATGGGAAGAAGCATCCATGCTCGAGCAGCCTGTCCTTGAAGGACTGCACCCTGTGGAAGAGTGACCCACCCTACCACAGTTTGGGGAGGACTGTTGCTTGTGGGGTGGACTCACACTGGAGAAGTTCATGGAGAACTGTCTCCCATGGGAGGGACACCACAGTGCAGCAGGGAAATGACTCCTCTCCCTGGGCAGAGGGAGAAGCCACAAGTGATGAGCTGACCATAACCCCCATTCCCTGTCTCCTTGCACTGATGGTGTAGGAGATAGAGCTGGGAAGGAGGGAGGCATATAGGGGAAGGTGGAGGGTTTTGAAGTTTTATTTTACTTCTCTTTATCCTGCTCTGATTTTGTTAGCAATAAATTCAGTTCATATCTCTAATTTGAGCTTGTTTAGCCCATTATATTTGGTGAGCGATCTCTCCCTGTCCTTATCTCAACTCATGAACCCTTCGTTATATTTTTTTCCCCCATCCAGCTGTGGAAGGGAGTGACAGAGAGGCTTTGTTGGTGAGTGCCTGGAATCAGACAGCATCAACCCATTACAATCTGCTCCTCTTTTCCTTTTTCTATTTTTTTCCTTTTTTTTTTTTAATAACAAAAAGGAAACCAATTTCATAATAATCCTCTTCCCCCTTCATCTTAAGGCTTGGTATATCTGCTGTTGACATTCCATCCAATACTTCTGTCAGAGGATCACACAGAATCACAGAATGAGTCAGGTTAGAAGGGTCATCTGATCTAACCTCCCTGCTTAAGTCAGGTCATCCTAAAGTGCAATGGACAGGATTGTGTCCAGACCGTTCTTGATCTATCTATCTAATGATCTCCAATGAATCTCCAAACTCCACAACCTCTCTGGGTAGTGTGTTCCAGTGCGCATTTACTCGCACAGTAAAGACGTTATTCCTCATATTCAGGTAACCTTTCACTCCCTTCCTTTCTTTGACAAATGCTGGTTTTCATGTGTTCATGTTCCCTGAAATTTGAAATTTTCCACCTTCCCCTGACTGAGACGCATTTCAGTCCTAAGTTCTTTCATTCTCCCCGGGTCACTGTGTATCATAGTTTCATGTGTTCACTCTCCTGTTGTGCCTCTCCTCAGTTGGGAACAGATGATCTGCTTGCAGAAGTGCCATCCTTCCTCATGCAGCCTCTCTGACTGGCACCTGACAAAAGCAGGCTAGATGAGATATAAAAGAACAGGTTCTGTCCTCAACAGCCTCCTGGTGTTTTTAATAAATGTTAGGTGGACCTTGCTGTTTTACCTAGAGTAGATAAGAAGTAAAAATATCCTAACTCCATGGGTAGTGCTTCTTGTCGACCATTTCAAACAGGTAAGGAAATGCTAGGAAGGAGTTTTTAAATAACTTAGTCTGGCATTGGAAAAAGGAAGTCAGGGGAGGCACCTCCACCTCACACCAACTTACTGCTCTCTTACTCTGTCACTGCCATCAGGGAGAAGATTTCAAAACCAGCAGGTATTTTCTCTTCTATTTTAGCATGCTGGCAAAAATGATGATACACACAAAAGAAAAGAAACACCCTTATGGGTGGCACAACCAAAGAAATGTAATTATTTATCTTCTTGCAAAATAAGCAGAACTGGTAGAATATGCTTTGTATATTTTCAGTCAGGTCTCTTATCTGAAAGAGTACATTGCACATTCAACCACACGCTGATTTTCAGTTACATGAAATATTACATAATAAAGAAAAGCTTGCACTGGGTAATTACAAGGCTTTTCATTAAAACCCAGAAAAATGAAAGGATAACATTGAATTATTATAGCCATTTCCATTAATCCTTAAAAACAAAATTGAAAGAATTAATTTTTATTCTTAGATCATAAATTCTCTCTACAAATGCTACTAGCAGAAAAAGTTGTAATAAAAGTCTGCTAACAAACAATAATAGGCATTGATTCAGAGCTGTATTAAACCCCAGAAACCAAACCACCTTTGTAAGAATTTTGCTCTTACTAATGTAAGACCAGAAGTATCTGCTTAGTCGTGTGAAGACTAAAGTATCTGCTCTGGATTAATAACCTTTTTATTAGTGTTTTTAAGAAAGTGATCTCAGAAGAACCACTGAAGTAAAAGTATCTCATAACCAAATGCTTAGGACAGCAAGAGGAAAAATGGTAATATTATGTCTACCAGTGAAGCAGAACAGTCCAAACACTCATCTTCTCAGATGGAAAGACTTCTAATTTGGAAGAGATTTTATTTTATTTTATTTTATTTTATTTTATTTTATTTTATTTTATTTTATTTTATTTCTACATCTGATATAGGATTACATTTTAATCATCTATGATCTGCCCACTGATGAAATGTTGTGACATCTAGAACACAGTTTTTATTTATTTAATATGTTCCAATAGCATCTATCACTGCATGTCTAGGGTAAAGAAAACAGCTTTAATCATTTCAAGATAGATGGAGACTCATGCAATTGCAAGCAAAGGTATTAGACAAATTATGAAACCAAGTGTCGTGGTGTTTCTTTGTCTGATGAAACAGACAGGGATTTCTTTTTTTTTAATGTTTTGCCCTTTTATTGGTGGGAAAGCAAACAGACATTATAGACTAGGGCCTGTTTTCACACTGAGGTATCAGACCACATTTAGTGATTTAAAGAGGCATATTGAAAGGAAAAATACCTTTACTAACTGCAAATGTTGGACTACAGACAAGGTTTCTAAGTTTAAACAGTGAGGGCTTTTCCTTGCCAGTCTGGACACACTGCAAATGTGGACTGCAAATATAGCTATTACATTTACTTCTGTTCTCTAGAGAAAACTATGACAAATTCTTCCCCTGCTGCACTTTGCAGATCAACTCTACAGTAAAGTCTAGTTAGAAGCATACTACACCAACTCCAGATATGACTTAAACATTGTTACATTGAGAGCTTAAAGACACTGAAACAGCATGCCAGCTTAATGAAAGAATAATTTATTTTTTATCACTTAATAATGTCCAAAGCAGACTGTTAAGGCAGACTATTCTTATGAAACATTACAAGGAAAATTTTAAGACATTCCAGAAACATGCTGCCCTTTACTGACCTGAGCAGCTGGCTGAAGCCCAGGGCCTTGCTGACTGCTTTGGTCAGAAGAAGATATCAGTGAGAGAGATGTTTGCTTTAGACATAATCCTCAGTGTGTACTCTATCACCTCAAATTGTTTTTCTTAAGCACAGAAACACTTGAGCATGGATTCAGAGAGAAAGAGAGGGCACGCTGCAGAACGGGACACCTTGCAGAGTAGGTTACAGGTAAGCAGTCTTTCCACTTTCTCTGTCTGTTTGTGCACGTATACATATTAATGTGAGTAACTTCAGGCAACACATTTTCCTCTACATGGGAAAAGAGAAGGCCAAATTGTGACATCATGGGAAGGAGAGTTGGGTTCCTGCAGCCAGCTGGGCCGCTGGATGGGGAGGGAGCTGGTTAGTAGCCCGCGTTAACTCCTCTGGGTGATCATGTTCCCTTTGAGAACAGTGGCATAGGTATGAAGTACCAACAGGGTTGGCAAGAGGATGACACAGGGTCTATCTCTCCCTGCATTGATAGATTTATCTCCCACTTGATAAATTCTTTGTGAGCAGCCCAGCCCCTGCTGAACTAAGATGAGTGCTCAGGTCAGATCACTACAGTAGCCTGGTGCTTCAGTGGTATCTCATCATGGAGACGAGCAGAATTTCTGCATGGTTACAGCTGTGGGCAAAAAACCTGCTCATTGCCTTTGGGCCAGCTGTGTTAGACGTTGCCTATAGGAGCACCAGGAAGACAGAAATAGCATGAATAAACAGAACATCACTTTTTTTTTCTAGAAGCAGAAGGAAGTTCTGAAGTTAAAAAAATGTAACTGGTGATCTTATTCAGAGATATTGAAGAGCTGAATAGATTACTACTGTAAATCTTAAAGGAGATTAAATTCAATAAGTACCACCATATGCTTCTTTCCTCTATCAATGAAGATGGCTTGACTGTGAACATTCTAAAATTTTCCAAACTAGGAAAAACTTTAGGGAAGTGTGCAGATATCTGTAACATTTGGTGAACTGTCATTTCTGCCAATAAAAAATTTGAGGCCAGACAAAATTCACGGAGTCAAATCCTGAAGCATGTTGTATAGTAGGTGAACAAACAATATGTTCAGAGAGCCTCCAAGATGGATCCACAATAACTAGCTCGAGTCAGAAACAGGGTTTCTGCGTTGCGCTGTCCATCTAACTTTTTGGATTTGTGCCTGTTCAGAATCTTTGTGCTTCACATTAATTTTCCTTTTCCCCTTCAGTTATACCCTCATGGCATACTTCTGTAGCTTAATTTAACACATATTCTGAATAATTCATATTTTTAACTGAACTAACCAACTCTTGTACCCCCAGATAACTGAGTGCATCAAGAAAATGATAATTCAGAAATGAAAGTTCCCTGATTTCTCCATAATCTTCTAACATTAAGCAACTGGTCAGAATGATGTTCAGTAAACAGCTGCTAACTTATGTACTCAGCTGATGTGGATGTGGATGTGGATAGCTTCCAGGCCTACCAAGCCCCCAGTAGAAGGCAGGATCCAACAATAAACACGTGACTGGCTGAACCAGAACAAATGGGGAGCTTGGGTCAACAACATAAATGTGTTTTATTTGTGAAATCAGTGATTCCGGAAGCTGAAATCACATCATGGTAATATGGGATCTCACCCGAGCTGCCAGCACACATCAGCTTCATTTTCCCCTTCCGCACTGTATATCACTATTCCCGTGATTACAGAGCTCCTGACAAGTAAGATTAGGAACAAGTTTTCTCCTGTGATGAAGATTCAGAGCTTTTCAAGTCAAGATCCTGCACCAAAAGGTGCAGTGAACACCAAGAGCAGACTGCCTAGGCACATAGGCATGTCCTTTTTGCCTGACTGATGGGATTGAAGATCTCCAAACTTGCTGTGCTAGCCACTAAAATCAACAATGTCTTCATTGCATAGCAATAAAGCACAGTACTCTGTGTTTCAGAGTACAACCATCACCCCCAGAGATGATTTGATTTGGTCCAACATGATTCACGGAGCAGAAAATCTAAGTGAGAAAATACAGCGTGCTTCCGAGGAAAACTTTGAATTGGAAACACTGACAGACACATGCACATGAACACCTCAAATGAGGATGAATTACGGTAACTGTGAGCTACTGCTGCATAAAAGATATCGACTAGGGAGCTTCCACTCCAGTTGATGCTTTATTTTTCTTGCAGGATTATTGATCTGTGTTATTTTCTCAGTGAAAGCAGCAAAATCTTCCCTTCAATCCAAACACTGAAAAACTAATGCGGTTGCTGGGCACTGAATCATAAAAGCATGCAAATTGACATAAAAGCAGATGAATCCCCAACTCAAGCAGCTGAATCCCCCACTCCTAGCTACCCCAGAAAATATTCTCCCTCCCTTTAACATAGTTAATTGGGCTGCTTTCAGTCTTCTATTGGACTTACTTTATCTGGTTCCAATTACAAAACTCGTCTTGTTCTTCCTCCCCAAAGATAAAAGCTACAGTTTCCTGGTAACTTAATTATAAACAGTTTTGAGTCAAAAGAATGAACTCCAATGGAGAATGTATAAGTACATCTGAAGCTTTTAATAGACAAAATGTGAATACAGTGAATATCATTAATTAGAGAAGCCTAGTGCGAATTTTAGTGTGCTTTTGACATAAAAATATCTAGTTAAGCTGCAAATTCTGTGTGAAGACATTTTCCCCTTTGACAAAAGCACACAGGTGTGGCACAGCAATTAGTTCCAATATCAAGCTGAGTGGACAAAGTGTGCCTGAACAGGGATATACATATATATAACATGAATTCGTTCTTCCCTTCACTTCTTTTGCACTGCTATAATTCTGTTATGTTTCACACAATTTAGGATCTTTTCTGTTGTTGTTAATTTAACATTCTAAAATCATCCAACCTTTAGAAAAGGTCACAAATTTATGTGAGCTACCTCTGATGGATTCACTGTTCAAATAAAATATACCAATGGTATAAGCACAATTCAGCATTCATATTATATGAGCACTGATATATTCAAAATAAAGTCTGTCACTTGCAGCTGACCAAATGTTCTGAAGCGAGAAGGATTTATATTTGTATTTAATTTCCAGCATGAGAATAATCCCATCATAACATGAAATGTACTGTAGGAATAGTGACTGTTTTGTCACATACCATGCATTATGATTTTTTTTTCTTTCTTCTGGAACAGGCATGGGCAAACTATAATATAAATAATTTCACACTTCATGTTTAATAATATTTTTCATTTTAGAAGAATCTGCTTCCTTTTTTTGTAATAAACAAAATGGCAACTCAGTCTGACACATCTCAAGGATACCTATCTGTTTAAAGCTTCTCCCAGCTGAAAATCCTCATCATGTGATTAACATCCATGACAAAAAATTGACTGCTAAGCACAATTTTATGATATGTTTTGTAAACTATTCCCTATCCTTTGGCTATAATAAGTGTCAAAAATGTCACCCTGCCCCCTAAGTAGCTTGAAAGCCAAACTTTTTCCACTTGTCAAGGCTGGGACCTGCAGGAAAAGCCAGGACAATTCCATCCACTCTAAGCTGTTTATTTCCTGCCTTAGGTTTTTGAGAGACTCAGAAAAGAATATTCAATGCAAGCTGTTGCTCAAAGCTGACTCAGCTTTACCATGTAAGAGTACCGTACGTGCATCTCATCCCCATGTCTGCAAAAATGCCATATATTTAAGGGCACATCTACAAACTTCAGCTATATTAACTAAATTCCATAATACTTATACTAGTAAAATAACATATAAAAAAGCAAAATAATTTAAAAGTTAAATAAACAATGCCTCAAAAACATTCAGATTCTCAGAATGGAATTTCAACACCATGAATATGATGAACATGAGTTAAAAAGAGGGGTCTCACAGTCCACCAACACTCACCATTCAGCCACTTGGAGTTGTACTGGGCAGTTCGGAGAGGAGGAAGGGCCCCCAGGCTTCGATAAATAGCAGGATCTCTTCCTGGAAAATCCATGGCTGTAGCAGCATATAATTCTCCACTGGAAGTGAGAAGAGCAGTGGAATTGTGCTGGGGACTGTAGGGACAACGAGCCATGCCACTGATTTGGTCATGTATCTCTGCCAAGTTGCTTAACTGTAAAACAATTAGAAAAAGGAATTTAAATTACCTGAAATTATCATTTCAGCCAAGGTGCACCAATCTGAGCAAAATCCTATGACAAACACCTGTTCTCTACTTCATTATTGTACAATAGAGATGAACCAACCTCTACATCAACCTGAAATTTTCTCATACAGAGTCTTCTTGTAATGTTGTCAGATCTCACTTTTGCCATTTCGATATGTAAAGCATACATGTCAGTCATTATTCATCATGCCTAAATGTTTTCTATTAGAAGGGGCTCAAAAATTAGTTGCTATTATGAAAAATAAAACAAAATCTGATTGCCAGAATCAATTAGCACCACCATAGCAGACAACAAAAAATCTATTATTTATTTTGTTGGTGTGTTTTAGGAAAAAATCTCACATGAAAAATGAGAGTGAGAAAAGGGGCTTTCAAACTCAGCAGAACTATCTCTGATTAAGTAGCCCAAACACCTTCAGCCATTAACCACAGCATGATGTTAATATGCTATTTAAAAATAAAGGTGAAATGGGTTTAAATATAACAAATCTGCCAATGAGTTTTTAGTAATACAGCTATTCCTTGTGTTTAAGTATTTCTCCCCTCCAGAAACCAATAGGCAGCCTAGTCCAGACAGTGACAGTTTGATACCTATTATTACTATTAATATTCTACAATTAGGCTTTTTTTGAACACAGAATGACAGATCTTCTCAGTCAAGATTTCTCATTCTCACCAGTCAGAAATCACTAATACAGGTACTCTCATTTCTCCAGAATTACACATACACAGTATGCAGCTACACAACCACATTTGATAACTAAATCTATTGATGCCAATCAAAACTGACAGTGGCAGAAGTCTTATGAACACCCAAGGTTCATAGAAGTTGGCATGTAGGAGGAACTGAGCTGCTCACAGCTGTGTCACTTAATTTGAGGAAAAGACTACAAAAAAAGAGATGGCTTAGCTCTCCTATTTGGCCTGCTACCAGCTAAATCAGCCTTTTACACACCAGCTCACCCATCAGTCCACAAGTAGCCAGTTCTCAGCCACAACATGCTCTGCTTTTTAGTCTGCTGGCTCAGAACAGGAACTCCAGCTTGTGGGGCAAAGCATTTCACTCTTACCGTGCGATTGGTGCAGATTGGGGTGAATGCATTGGTTCCACAGGTAAAGAGGTGGTTGCCTCCAACAAGAAGCACTCGAATATAGTTCTGGCATTCCTCCTGCCAACACACAAAAAGAAAGAATATACTCAGTGATACTGCAGAGTACAGAGGAGACTAATGACACTTTGCTTTCCATGGTTATTTATCCACAGAGAAAAATTTTAGGTAAACAAGGCTTAAGCATAGCTGAGCTAGCAATCACAATATGCACAGATTTCTTATTCACACACATGCATCCACCAACCTTTCTGAAAAGTTCTTAATAGGATAACAATAAACCTCTCTAGTATCGAAGATTTCCTCTCAGGATATATTTCAAAGGCTTAGCTAAATTTTGAACTGATAGTTCAGATAGATGATCTGATAGACGCCAACCTAAATAATACAGTACTGTCTCAGGAGATCAGATGTTGACTTCAAAGACAGATTAGGCCAAGAAAGGAAGTTATGAGGAAAACAGGGGAAAGAACATGTTGTTAGCAAGAAAAATACAGTGAGACTAACAAAAAAAAATTCTTGAGATGTTCAGATGCGGATTTGTTACCACTAATTTCGTAATTTACCCTGTGTGTTTTATTAGAAGCATTTCCTTTCCTCTTAATTCAAAGTTTCTCAAAAAATTTCATTACCACAATACAAAGATGTTCACCCTGAGGAATAATTTGTCATGTTTTTTACCCCATTAGGATGGGTGAAGGTTTTATGATGTCCATACCTCTCATTTCAGGAGCTAGAAATCAACAGCAATTTCTACTGTTAATTCAAACAGAAAGCTTTGTCCTGCAATACTAAAAATCTCCTAGAAGTATATGAGGAAAAATTCATGCACTTCTCTTGAAGAAAATCAATGTCCATATCCAATAAAATGATCAACAATATGTTTGGAGAAAATAAAATTTCCTGGAAACTTATATTTGAATGCTCTCTAGCATTCACCACAAGATAAGTCTCATAAAAAGTCTGAAAAAACCCTTGTTAAAATACAGCTATGCAATTCTAGCCGATATTATTGAAATCGTGTAAGTAAATCTGTACAATAGCAATAGCACAGAAGTGCCATTATCTGGCCCACAGTTATATTAAATGGATTGCTTGTTTATCTCGAAAATAGACTCTCATCCTGGAAGACAACAAATATAATCCTGAATAAATTGAACAGGCACAAAATAGACCGCAAAAGAAGATGGGAAAAATACTTTAAAGGTCTCTCAGAAAACTTTTAGAATTTATCTTCATCGCCTTTCCTCATAAAAGTCAAGTTAAAATAAACTCAAAAATATCCTGTAAAATCTCAGAAAGAAACTACCTCTTGGAAAAAATACCTCTCAAACCCACATTTGCATTAGTTTCTCATGAAAAAGTAGCTTTTAAATGCTTCTCTTTGAGCCTTTAAGGGCAAGGCACAAACATCTTAGAAGTAGCATTTGATTCCTATTGGATAAAAATTATGAAGTTTTTATACTGAACCTTATAAAATTGTCCTCATAGTATTCTTTAAACCACAAAGAAGCTAATACACAACCATATAACCAAGCTGGGCAATGCAACAAGCCATTAAAAAAGTAGTTATTTCACAGCTTGGCAGTGTTGGTAGTTTTGGTAGTTTCCTTGTGTCACACTGTTTTAACTCCATCATCAAACCCCACCCCCAAAAACTAGAAGGCAGCTTTCTGGGGGATTGTTTTTTGCATTTTTTTTTCATTGGAAGTGTGCTTAAGGAAGTTCACAGAATGTAAGACAGTAATTCATTCACTGTTCTGCTTCCATTCTGCCCTTTGCAACAAGGCATGGAATGTACGTGTAGGAAAAATAAGTGGGTTCTGACATTACAATCCATCCAACCTCTCCTCTTCATAGTCCAGAGCTCCCTGAAAAAGTGTCATTTCCAAATTACTTGCACACTGATCACCCACTCATTTTGTTAAAAAATAATGCTAATTTCTCAAACCCTGACATTCTTGGGAATCACAAGATTCTTCCTTTAATGTTCCCAAGTGCTGTGCCAGCTTGACAACAATCCATACTGCAACAGGGCAAATAAGATATCTCATATGGAATTTTTGTTGGGAACAGTGCAAAAAAATGGAAAATGAAAGAATAACTTTTTTTTTTTTTTTAAATTGGCTGCTTTCTTAATTTGAAAAAATATCTACATTAATGCAAAAGAAAAATTCTAAAAATTGGTTGTGAATAAAACTATCACCACCCAAAAACATACTGAAAAAGGACTTAACTATTTAGTCACTTGTATTGTTCAGAGATACTTTTCTAAAGTAAAGTTTGGCTGTACTGGTTCACTTCTGACACATGCAAAAATGAGATGCATTTTTAGAAGTGCCAAAGGACTTCAAATCAAAGGATTTTTTAGGTCAAGGGTGGTGTTAGGTTTGGTAGCCATCTTTTTGTAGTCTTATTCTCCAGTTCATCTTGACCTCTATGTCATATACGTCCCTATTTGCCTATAAAAATATATCTGAAATAAAGAAATACATTTAGGAAATACCTTCTACTTTTGTATCAGGGTATCTGAAACAAAATACTACTATTAGAAACAATTCAGCAGCCAGGCATGCTAGGTTGTTACTTAAGACTACCTTGACAGTCCAAGACCAACCTGACCGCAAAATAATTATCCTCTTGCAGCAATATTTCTTGTATAGGTTAACATTTTAAACACACCTGCATTTAATTTTAAATACTTTTATTAAAGGTTCAGATTCTAATACACCCAGCCATTAGAATCTTAAATAAGCAAGAGATGGGACTTAATTTCTATCTGCATTATTATTTTTAACCTCTCTTTGGTTTATGCATTCTCAAAAAGTACATTTATATTTTTTTCTTTCTAACATTCCCTACCATAAGTGTCAGTATGCATAGGCAAATTTATTCTCTTAACTGTGTCTGGTGTTTTAGACTTCTACATGCTAATGCAGGCTGGCCACAAGGACATAATTTTGCATGGCTCACTCTTGGAGCCACTAGCTATTTTAGGCAAAAGCTTAAAATTGTAGATAAATGTCTGAAGTCTGAGTAACAAACATCGGCCTTCAAAAGTCAAGTGCACATTACAGTGTCAAATGTGACAGATGTCCCTATATATTTTCCCCTTCAGCTCTTTTCCCATGTTGGCTTCTAAAGCATAAACCTCAGAACAACTGATAAGAGCCACAGGCAAAAATTCCAGGCAGCTTCTTTTTCAAGAACAAAAAAAGAGTTGTTTTTCACTGGCCATTATCTAAAAACTACTTGAGTTGCTTCAGGGTTCAAAGTCACCTTCTGGTCTCAGGGCATTCACTCCATCAGTTAAAGTGACTTTCAAGCAATGAGTTCAGGTTTTGCCACCTGAACTTATTGTCCTCATGCTGCTCTGTGGTCAGCAGAGCTTCTAGAGAAACCAGGATCTGAATGAATAACCTAGCCACAGCCATCCCTGCAATCCTCCTCTCTCCTCTGCCACAGTCTGGGCTGGCCTTAGCACATATTTCGACTTCAGTCTTTCCTGTGTCTTCCTACATGTGCATGTCTTGAAATCTGAATTCACCCGAGAAATGTTACAGAAATTCTGCAACTCAGGCTGTATCTATTTATGCAACAGGCAAACAAGCAAGTTATTCTGATAACAGGAACTGGAATTGTGTTTGCAAAGACATTTCCTCTGAAGAGGAACAATGTAGCATAGAATGAATTCCTCTTGGTCTGATTTTTCCCAGTTTTTCCAAGGGAAGGCTCTGTATACATCTGCTTCCACAGAGAGTGTAATGACCTCGCTTTAGTCTTGGAAATAAGGCAATAAAAGACAAACATCATTTGGCTATCTTTCCTCTCATTATAAATTTATCTTTGATTTTAACCTTGACCACATCAGTGAAAACAAATGAGGTATGAAAAGTTCAAAGAGACAGCGGTCATTCCATCTGGGTAGGTCTTCTCAGATGGTGTTTCTGCATTGTCCAGCAACTCCCGTATGAAGCTTCCAGGTCACAATGTTTATACACCAAAAGAAATCACAACCCAAATGTAACAATAAGAAGAGAAGCATTTACCCCAATGATTTCTTTTTAATGTAAGGAAGCATAATGACTATACTCCTAGATTGCGAATAAGGAACACAGCTATGGGTACAAATGAAATCTTTAGACAAATAATACTAATTTGTAGTAATCTAACAATATTAAGAAACAATCCCAGAGGTCACTATTTGAATTGCATATATACCATTTTACAGCGATAGTTTAATTTCCAATCATCATCATCTTTGAGAGGGTGTGATGATGATAAATGAAACTCTGCATGAATAAAAAAACTACACTAAGGCCCATTCTTTAATGTGTATCACCAGTGTTGTGCATTTCTCCCAATAAAATTATTTAATAGCAACAGATGCTTTGCACCGTTGAACAAAATGTGTGGTAACAGTGTTGTCAACATATTATTTGAAAGTACACTGCTATAGCCTGAAATTTACAATTACTTCCATCCATCATGTTAGATCACAGTCACTGCAGTATGACTTTCAGACAAGTTGAGTGTTATTCTCACAGCCTTAAACTTGGAAAATCACTGTGAAAAAAGCCAAATATGTTTAGTTACATATAGCATTCCTACCAGAATGGTGTCTACAGTATACGCCCCTTGATCAATGCATTGTGACATACTCTATTGATGCTTTATTCCTTTACTTCCAAGTATTGTCATCTGAAAGCTAAGGATAAAAGCTTGAGAGATATTGAAGCATACACTTTTCAGGGAAAAAAAAAAAAACAAACCCAATTTAGAAAATTAAACATTTGCTTAAAATATGAGGTTTCAAAAGTTTTTTCTTTTCTTTTCTATACCTCACAGTGTAACATCAGAAGTGAGGCCATTTTTCCTCTCTAATCTCAAATATACAATCATACACTGCAATTTTATTTTCCAGCACTTAGTAAAAAGGAGCTGGAAATTAACTGTTTAACGGGAGAAATTCTAAAGTCAGTGATTAGATAATTATGCAGAAGAGATTCCTCCTCTACTAAATGATAGAGCTTTTGGAATATGTTTTTGAAGCTTGGGATATTTTGAGGTTTGCATAATTATGTATAAAACACATTCTACTGAGTGTGCTCTTTTGCATTATCACTCTTGAAGTTTTCTCCCTTTATGTTTTAGCTGAATTAACTTTAATCATTAAACAGTATAAAAATTAAAAACAAAGATTGCATGCAATTCTAATTGCTTTTATAATTAATTTGATAACTAGCTTCAGGTTGAGACAGCTGAAGCTTCCATCTTAGCATTACATTTACCTGTACTAAATAATAGGAATTGCAGTTGGGCGGATGAATAATTGGTTTTAAATACAAAAATACATCAAGTTCAATGTCTAAGAAGTTAGTGAATTTTATATTATTTTCTTCATAGCACCAGTAGATGGGAAATTAAAAAGTTAATAAAATTGCATCTTAAACACAGGGATATAAATGGAGAATTTTACAAAGTAATTACAGATTTATCTGGGATTTACAGCACAGAAAATGAAGTGAGAATACAATTCACTACATATGACATGCCATGTTTAACCTTGGTGTTGAAACAGTAAATTGTTGGAAGGTAAAGTTCATGGCTGTTTCAGACAGGAATCACGTGACTGTATCTCACCCTGTGCTCCCTATACTTTTCTTTATTTCTTTGCTTACACATCAATGTAAGATTCCTTTCCCTCTCTTCAGAAAGGGAGACAGTAAAAATGCATAAGGTAGGGATTTATATACTGAATTACATCTGCTATTAACATAAAATTTTTGTTAAAGCAGAACAGTTGTCTCATGCTTACCTTTGATTTGCCTTTACTGTAACAGGCTCTTTTAGCAGCTTCATCACATTGCCACTCCACTGCCTGCAACCAAAAGGAATTTGTTAGAAATGCAGGTAGCACAAAAATATAAGCCTTTGAGCTATCTAAGTCCTTGTTTGTGTTATATGTTGCAGACATAGGGATGATTAGCTGTTGATGATCCTATCCATAAATGCCTCTTAAGAGTTTTCTCCTTAGAAATGTAGCTTTGCTTTTGAAGGTTTTTCATTATTTTAGTCCAAAAGGAAGCTGGCAAACATCATGATTCACTGTACCCATCACTACAACAGAAATAACCACAGTTACATTTGATATTATGTAGTTTCAGTTTTTTGTTTGTTTGTTTATCTGTTTTGTTTTTGGTTTTTTTTTTTTTTTTTTTTTTTTTTTTTTTTTTGTAGTTTTGGTTTTGGGGTTTTTTGTGAGTTCTATGAGAGGAAGCAGACAGAGGAACACACAGAAAGGCTGAACCTTTCTCCAGCAGAGCTGGGCTGCATCAACACAGCATCTGAGATCAGCTCTGTTGAGAAACCTTGCTCAATGGGAAAGTCTGCCCTATTGCACTTTTTGAAGTATTTATCTCAAGCATCAAATGGAGATTTTAGTCTCTAAAGGTATGACTGCAGCACTAATCAGAAGCACTAAAACATCATTCAGGGAAAGAAGCAATGGACAGAGACATACAAGACAACAGTGAAACAGTGCACTGCAAAGCAGAAGCAATTTATCCTCATTTCTGGAGTTGTCTCACTGCTTCAACAGATTTATGCCAGGACTGTAATGCCTAGTCTGCATTACTACTGTTTCACTGCATGAGTTAATTCCAGCTATTTCCATATTTAACATTCAGCAGCTATGACTTCCAAATTTTGCTGTTCAGTGGAGCAGGTTGCATGGCTGGTGTTAATGTGCCAATACATGTACATGTTTGAATGCCTATATATGCTGTGTAGTCAAAGTGCATTTTAAATCAGGCTGCATTCTTTCACCTCAGCAGTGCACATCCATATGTTCTTTAGTTAAAAATGCCACAAAGCACTTTGCATTTTTCAAGAAGAATTGAGATTTCTGAAGTAACCACCGCTGCCTAATTACTGAAACCACAGACTTTTCATTTTTATTTACAAGGAAATAATGAAAGACCATTTATCCAGATTTAATACAGGAATTTTTTTGTACCTGGCTTTTAATGGAGACTGTATTAATAGCAAGCAGACTCTCTAATTAATAATAGGGTGAAAGCCTAGTTAAGGGGGAAATACCTTCAGAGCATTTATGTTTCAACAAGCCCAGGAATTAACATTTTTCACTTCAAGAAAAAAAACACAACTTATGAAAATTAATGTAATTACTTCACTTCCTCCATTCTAAAAATGTTTACAGCATTTGCTTTTACAATGCTAAATTACTATGGTGTATAGAGAAATATATTGAAAACTTCCAGAAGAATCCACTTATGAATGACCCCAGAATTTACAATAAACCGTATCTAGCAGCATGAAAGAAATGTCATACTGTTAGATAAAAAATCAGCAATGACCTAACTCTTTTGACTCGGTAATGCAAAAAGCATTTCACATCCACAATGGAGATCATAGGACAAACAACTAAATTCCTAATCAATCCATTAGGACACACTGAACCTCCACGTTATATAGCACCAGACACAAGTGTTGAATGTGTTATCTCTGAACAACACAAAAAATCTCAAATACCTGGAGAAATGCCAGAGTTAGGTACCAGGAGGAGGTCAGAGTAGAAAGAGAGTGAAATATACGTATTTAAAAGGAAGGTTTGAGGGAAAGTTATTGCCAAAACTGAACTGAGAAAAACATATCAATCACAAAGAGAAGGAAAAAAATTGCATTAAATACAAAATGTTTATCAATAAATAAATTTTCAGGGACAAAATAACAAGCCTTCAATTAATTGGGTCTAAGTCCACAGTAAAAGTAATATGAAGAAGAAGGATGTGAAGTATTAAAACATTACCTAATGTTTCTGGACATCATAGTTAACAGCACATACAAGAACCCAAACAGAAGAAACTGCCACAATGAGATAGAAATATATCTGTTTCCAAGTTAACCAAATGGCCAGCTCTCTGGGAAAGCCTTATTCATGACAACATCTGCTAAAAAGGAGTAACACTATATGGGTGAGAAATAAATGCAGACACACAGGTAACAAAGCTAAGTCCCGTCTTTGAAACCAAGTGTACTTATTCCTATAGGCCTTGGTTCCACTGCTAGAGGAGATGATAATAATAGAGGAGGCTGCAAATGAAATAGAGTACAAAGGCTCTGAAGAGAGCTGAGTAGTTCAATCTGTTGTACTTTGGTCCCTAAGGCTCCCACATAGCTCAGTAATGCAGGCAAACATTTCTGTACAGAGCTTGCTTTCTTTTTACCTTCTAATCTTCAGGAAGTTCAGGGGAGTTTCCCACAAAATGGAAATTTAGATATGCAACACAGTCTACTGTTTCTATACAGGAGGATGACAGGTAGAAAACTCTTTAAGATAAGTGTCATTTCATTGTGGGAAAGAAAAAGAGAAAAATGTGTCCTGAATCTTCAGCACACAAAGACAAAACAAAATGTCCCAACAGAATAATAACAATCTGGGGTTTGCCATTAGAAGATTATTACTTGAAAATTGTCATTCTGAAAGACCAGATGGACACAAATTGATTGCATTATTCTAGAAAACAAGTGCAAAACCATGTTTACAGGTATTACCGTTACCTACTGCTTCCCTTAAACTGACATATTCTCCTGCTTAATACTGATTGATGACATATCCATGAAGTTCAGAGTAGTGCAGATATGACATGCAAACCATGTTGGATATTTGATTCACTATGAAGATCTATACAGCTAAGGTTTATCCTATTAGGATTTTTTTTCTGTTTTTCTTAACAAGGACCTTCAATTTTCACATTCAAAATACAACCTGCAGCATTCAACGTTCATTGAACCAAATTATAGACACTCAGGTTTGTCCACCCTGGGGAAAGAGTAAACAGGGATTTGAAAGCCAGTGTCAGAGAAAATAAGGACAGGTCACATACAGCTACTGCTACACATTTTTCAAACAACACAGCTGCAAAGGTTAAGGAAGAGGGTTTAAAGTGGCACACCAGTCTGTTTCTGATAGCAAGCTGACAATATTTACAATGAGATGGCTTTTATAAATCCTGTGATCGATACGGTCCTTTGAGCACCTCTATAAATTTAATGCCTTGACTTAGTGTGCTCCTAATTTCCCCATCTTCTTCATAAATACATTCTCTTATACATAAATAAACCTTAATTATGTAATGTAGTGAGATTTTTAATGCTGTGAAAGTCAATGTGAGCAACTCTAAAGACTGCACTTGAGAGATACAGCTTGAACTTAACCCAGTGTACTCTGATGAGGTTGTCACAGTTCACTTTTGAACACATATTGTTTTCTTTGGTTGAAAAAAATGCATGAGCCACAAAGCTCCATACAGATTTGACATAAAATCAGATTGAACAAAGCCAAGGCTTTGGTGAACACTTAACTCTAAGCCTGAACTTGAGTCTCAAACTGATGGCAGGCAGCTTTGAAAAAAATCTCAATTGTATGTAACTGTATAAGTGTTTTAAACATTGATGTTTGTAAAGAACTTCAAAATTTCAGATGAAATCTCTCCTGGCATTTTCAAGGGGTAGTAGGAGGAGAGAAATTCCAGCCAGTGAAGAAAAAACTTACAACTCAAGAATATGAAATGAAACTATTATCTTCAAAATGAAGGAAAATGTGCATTCAACACCCATATACATAAAGTTAACTTTCTTGAAATTAATAATATTCTTTGGAACAACAGATATATTTTAGTAGCTTCTCTGTTTGAACAGTAAGAGTCTTGCTTAAAAGTTAAACTATTGTATCTTCAGCAAGTTAAACTAAATAACTGCAAAAAGATTAATTTCAACAAAAACTGAAAGACAATCTCTAATTTAAACTGATTTATCCAAATACCTTTGAAGAATAGTAAAAGAAAAACATAGAAAGTGTAGAAACAGTAAATAAAGTTCACAGAAATAACAGTAAAGGGATTGTCTTACATGCCCAACATGCAGCAACAAAGGAAGTCCCCAGGCAAGACATCTGGAGGTCCCTTGCAACCTAAATTATCACATATTTTTCCAGAAAAATTACAAAATATAACAGGGAAAAAAATCAGAGCCCTACATGCTTAACTTTAATGTAGCCCCGTTCTATAATTCTCACTTTAATTAGTAAACATAGACAGGAAATTTGAAATTTGAACACATTCAATAAAGGACTGGCCAATTAGAATCATTTAAGTGATAGACATATTAGTTTTATTGACAGGGCAACAAGAAAAGTGTGGCTTTCACCTACAGTGAAAGCTGCACACATAACTGAGTACAATCAGACCTCCTGGGAGAACTGTGTTCCCGTAGCTACACAAATATGCAAAACATATACAGGTAGACAGGTATGCATTCATAAATATATATATATTTATATATGAATTTTGAAATGTAGAAACAGAATGTACTATTACATTTCATAGAAAAAGAAGTCAAGAACCAAGAAATGAACAGAACAGTATTCCAGACAGATGGTCCAACACTTCTTAGGCAGATGGCTCTGCTAATTAGATACTGGCAAAAATAACATTAAAGAAGATGGTTTAATTACACAACACCAAAAACTAACAACTACATGATATTTCCTTTTTGTTGTTGTTGTTTTTTGTTTTTCCACTATCTGCTTGCTTTCATTTCTTGTATCATGTATTTAAACAATACTCTGGGGCGTGGGGTATAATGGCAATAACCATAATAATATATGTCAACAAACGTGAGCAATATCGCCTTACTGCTCACATCAAGTCCAGCAATGGAATGGCTTCAAAATGTTTTGACTTGTTTGGCGAGGGTGTCTCACAGCCTGCCTAATTAGCTCTGTGTGTTGGATTCCAAAAGCTGAATTTAAGGAGGCAATAAAGAAAGTGTCAGGATCATAAACCCAAAGAAAGAATGCAGCCACGGAGCAGAACACCAGCAAGACATTAGCAGCAAATTAGCAGCCGCAGAGCTAGTGGTGGTTTTGATGGTTACCAGAAGTTTTAAGGCATGCTTTGGTGTAATGATATCCTTGCTTCCAGCAAGTATGTAAAGCCACTTAGGGAAGATTTATACCTGTCTCTACTTCACAGGAACCCTTTTCCTTGTTTTCCACAGAGTCATGACCTTGCATCATCCTTGCAGCCATTGCTGCTGGAGCTGCCTATTCTGCCAATAGGCTCCAAAAAAATATCTTTGGAAACTACCAGTCTCTAAATGAAACACTAAATTATTAAAAAGAGGCTTCCTTTTAATATGGCTTCCCCTTCTGGCTCACAAGAAAAGAGGAAAAGCTGTGTTCTGAGGATTTAGGGCATCCTGGTTAGGCTTTCACATGAAGTGATAGGCCAGCAGCTCATACAAGAAGTCCAGCACCATATGGACAATTTTACTAATTGGCTACAGTCACTGCATTATTTTGCCTCCAAATTTTTTTGCCACATGTAACAGCCAATTTTCCTGGGAGTAAAATCATGAGTGTTTTCATTTGTTCAGAATCAGCTTTTACTGTTCATCCACAGTTAAAAAATTACAGTTTCTTATAAAGTAAGCACTGCGAAACGGATGGAAATAAACATAAAATCATGCTTGAATTTTCCAGGCTTTGGAATTCAGTTAGAACTGAGATCTCCTGACAGATATATAATTCTGCACTTAAACCAAGTAATATCTGAAGCTTTATATGGCTTCAAGGAGCTGATGTCAACTTAATTTTATTCCAAATATACTAGCCTGAAGTATATAAACATGTGAGAAGCACATACCCTACCAACTCAAGCAGCCAGAGTTTTAATCATCTGATATACTGATCATGCAAATAAACAGTTGTTGAAAATTGTCAGAGCTAATAAGATAAAAGAAAAACATTAACCATATTAGAGTTCAGAGTTACTAAGACTTTCACAAACTCTCAGTGCTGAGCCACTCCCCTGACCTCAATGACACAGGACTCTGCCCAAGACTGAACATTCACAAATGCCAGCTACTCATCCACCTGTGCATTCCCCTTCTTTGTCTTCTCCAAGGATTTCTAAACGTCACAAAATGTACAATTTCTAAACGTCATGAAATGTGCACTTGCTTTGCACTTAACAGGCACGGATTTAGAGAGGAAAATGAAGTTCCAAACCTAAAAGCTAGCAATTCAAATCTTGAGTATGTTTGGAACCAGGATTTTCAATCCTGCTCCCAGAGAGTTATTATGAAACCCAAAACTGTTGCACTGTGACTTTCAAAGTTTTTATTGTTCCAATCTGGCATTTTGAGACTTTTACAGTTTTTATAGACATTTAAAAATTGAATGCAGGATTGTGCTGAAGGGGTAAAACAACAAAATGTTTATGCACTACCAAACTTGGCAGCCATTCAGCAGGTAGGAATGAGATTTCACAACACATCTTTAATGCACATTCTAAAATTATACTACATATAGTAAATTTAATGTTTTGAATAAATTACATATGAATCTTTTAAGATTTAACATCTGTGTTACCACATTGAGTTTTGAAGTTTCCTGGGCTTTTTGCAAATAAGATTGATTTTAGTAGGCTCCAAGACCTTTCGAAAGCAACATTTATGTTATTTTTCTTACAAATAGTGTTTTAAACTTTTAGGTCTTGATATGTCAGGATCTTTTTATTCCAATGAAATGAAATGAATTTCAATATTTCAATTTCAATACATTGTATTTCAATAATATATATGAGTTTCAATATATTTCAATATCATTTCATACTTCTCAAGCCCCTAAGGTTAACAAAGTAAGCAGTGAGAAGAGTCCTCTGGCACTGGAGCACCACAAAATGTTGGTTTGGACCTTGAGCACAGGCAAGCAGAAGTTTGGGATTTTTTCTTGCTCATTCCTAATAAGTTGCATGGAAATTTAAAGGAAGAGACAGTATTGGAATGTGGGCAATCCTGCCCTATGCTCACTTGCTGATCAAGACAGCCATGCTGATGTGGGATGCCCAGCAATCATCCCACCTCAACTTTCAGCCACAGGCAGCCAAGGAAGCCATGGCACTTCAGAGTATTTCCTGCAAAGCAAAAACCTTCCTGAAATAATTTCTGAGAGGCATGGCCAACATAATGTATCTTTCCCCTGGGATGTCAAAGATAGCTGTATTACAGCTTCCAGGTATAAGCTAAGAAAAACTCAGATGAACCTGAGAGGTACACTGGAGGATGAAATTTAGAACAACTTCTTCTAAGTCATAATGAATAACTGAGACTACCAAAGAAATGGATTACTGTATGTTTGCATATAATTTTGCACGTAACGTCACATTAGGAAGAGAAGAGCAACTTCATCACAATTTCTATTTGTCTTTTTTACTTGTTTATTTAAACAGCTTTGTCATTAGGCTTTAGGGCTTCATTCTGTCAACAGTAATACCCATCTACAGCTCTAGACAAAATATCATGATTTACAATAACTGTTTAAATAAAGTTAACCTAAAAATGGTATCTCACAACAAAGAGACAAAATCTGTTGAAGGAAATTTAAAATATCTATTTTTTTCCATTATATGCAAACAAGTCAGATAAGAAGACTTTAGATAGATGAAAGCACCCAGGAAGTAGAATGTTATTGAGAGAAGAAATGTAAGAGCTACTAATTCATGCAGCTTGACCAGTAAAAAGCTAGTGAAAAAATATGTTTCAACAGCAAGGAGACACATATTCTACATCCTTTTGCTTAAATTAAGGTGATTGTGAAATCAAGATTAAGTTTTCTTCTTTCTATTCAAGGATAACATATAAATATATAAGACATCTAGAAAGTAGACTGGGCAAAACAGAACACAGTAAGAAAAAAAACAATAAAAATTTCCGAAGAGTTGGCAACAGAGTTCATGACAGCACAATTGACAGTTCACAAAAGGAAAGATAGAATAATGACATTTCAATTTTTGTTATGTTTACTTTAAAATAATTTGCTTTAATTTGACAAATGCTAAAATAACATGAGAAGCAAAACAGCAAGAATACGGAGAAGAATAAAAAGTAGAGAGGCACATATGTGAGTGTCATCAACATACAGATAATATCATGAGCTGTGGAGTTGGACAAAAAACCCCCAGCAGGCTGAGAAAAATTCTCATTAGACACAAAATGCAAAAGATGCTTATTAAAATCAGAAATCTTGAACCTATAGCTAATAGGAAAATCACTGGAGTGTAGCTGCACTGCTAAATTATACAGAAATCAAGGGTGAGAAAGACAAACAGGAGCCTCAGGACTAAGGAGAGTATCTGCACAGAATATGAAACTGTCTCCATGTACTCCAGCCACAATAGGAGGAGCAGCAGGAACCAGGGCGCTCGTAATCCAACTCTAAGTGACAACTCCATCATGAAGATGTGAGATAACAGTGAGGCTATGAAAAAGCCTGAATGCAAGTGCCTTTCTCTCTTGTTTTGACAAAAGTGAACAGTCTGGACCAATGTCAATGGCACATAGAACTTTGCATCTCTAGGTTATATGTTGAACATCATTCAAATTATTAATTAGTGGAGGTAAGTGACATCTAGCAACCTGGTAGCAGCAACATTGAATGGGTGGGTGATTTCTAGCCAATTTCTAAAAGACAATTATTCAGATCCAAACTGGCCACTTTTGCAGGGACAATGGAACAGCTGCTTAAAGGGAAAACATCCCCCTGCTACATATAAAGGCATTTATCTCATTCAACATTAACAAGGAATCTTAGGAAAGCAGTCACTATAATAATAATCATCATATCTTAACAATACTTTTTCCCTCCCATTTCCCTCCCTGCAGACCTTGTAGAATCATAGGAAACTACCCAACTTTTAGATTCAGATCCTTTCAAGTGTTGAGAAAAGTATCTCTAAAATTTCAGTGACACACAGAAATTTTAGTAAATATCTCACACAGGAAGGCCAGTCGAAAAATTTATTTCTGAAACAGCTGTGTAATATTCTTCTACTCCTGTAGCCTCTTTTCCATAATTCTTGATTCAGAAATTCTTTGACTGCTACATTAGAAGAACAATATTGTACTTTGATATTTTTCTTCCAATGTCGCTGAAAGCTCAGTGGAAATAACTATAAAAACATGGTAAATAAAACTCATTCATCAGAATGCCCAGTGAACAGGTAATAAGGCACTTCTCTGCAGCCTTGGGGCTCTTATTTCCTTTTGCAGATATCATCAGCTTTCCTCTTTCAAATTACACCTCATTAACAATTTGTCCCTGTTGGGTATGTTATAGCTCTTAGCTCTTTAACAGTGGTTTTTATTGGAAGCTAGTTTAAAATTATAAACAAGAAAAAAGAAAGTTACAAAGTCTATTATTAGAAATCATTTCTTAAAAATTCTCCTGTGCTTCTTCTGCTGGAAGTCTTTTTAAGTAGGTGCTACAAATCCCAGAGCATTTACTAGAGCAAAGCCCTCCAAAATCAAAGCAAATTTTGCCGAAGAAGAACAGAAGAAAGGAGAGAAATTGTAAGCATTCTCAATTTCCTCTAGTGAAAAGGGGCAGCAACGTAGTAGTTTAGAATAGGAAACCCCCTTAGCACATGTCTGAAACATTGAAGAACTTAAGAATTAGACCAAAGTCCACTCATTTTATTTTCTACAGCAAATTGTGGAATTTTTGAGTTTGAAACTCAGATCAGGCTGTTCTGAGAGCACCTCTACATGACTGCAAAGTAAAAAAAA
The DNA here is from genome assembly GCA_013398615.1 of Brachypodius melanocephalos. Lineage (NCBI taxonomy): Eukaryota > Metazoa > Chordata > Aves > Passeriformes > Pycnonotidae > Brachypodius > Brachypodius melanocephalos. The sequence goes on from VZSR01001854.1 coordinate 13,469,340, forward strand.
AAATTAAATGATCAAATTTAGTTTTCTATTTTAAGTGCAAGGTATATAAAAACAAATATATCTCAGAATTCTTGAGGGGACAAAATAAAGGAAAATCTTTATTTTTGTTAAAAAACCCCAGGTAAAACCAACTGACCAACCAAAATACAACAACCAAAATGAAAAATTACAGTGACTTTAAAAAACCCAAACAAATGACAACCCACCCCCAGAAAAAAGGGAAAAAACCCCCAACCCAACCAACCAACAACAACAAAAACCAAACCAAAACAAACAAACACACACACACACACACAAAAGGCAACCAAAAAAACCCCCAGAAACCCAGTGCTTGCTCTGTATGGCATAGTAAAGACTCAGTAGAGATATCCTTTTGCCCTGGATGTTATCTGTGACTGAGAACCTACATAACCCTTTCCTCAAGTGCAATAGAAATTTCACATCAGCATCATAAGACTAGGATTAAGACTGGATGAAAACAATGTTTTCCTTCCTACCCATATTCCTAGAAATAACATAGTTTTTGGCTACATTCATCCAGACTGTCAGTATTCTCTGTTAAACGTGGTGCTTTGAATTTGGATATTTTCAATATTAATCCTTATCTGTCAGTTTCTGGAAAAGCAGAGGGAAGGCAGGACAGAAACTGGAATGTGTGTACATCTAGAACGCATGCCAGAATGTAGGCAGCTTGTCTGGCTGCCAGATGCCCACTCAGCTTCTTTCTGATGAATTCATTTTATTGACAATTAAGAATAGAGTCTGATGGTCAGAAAAAGACATAGCTAAAACACTTTCCCACCACAACCACGACCAGCTTTTCCCAGGAACAAATCAATCCCTTCACTCTGGACTCTACCTCCTCCTCACCAGCAGCACAGGGGTTTAGGGGATGGGGAGCCATAACCTGTCACTCTGCCCTCCACACAATTTTCCCTACTCCACACAATATTCATAGCTAGAGACTCTTTGTTTTTTAAGCCAAAATGATTTCAAAAGCTGCAGTTCTGTTAGGAAACACTTCTTAATTCCACAAAATCTATACTACAGTAAGATGCAGCAAATAAATTTCAATGTGAGTTGCATGCAAGCAACTCCACTGAGAAACAGAAGAAACAAAACACTCTAAAAATTTGAATGTCATATCTTTCCATATTGAAATTATTACATGGTTGTGTGCATTACAGAAATACATTACAGACATGTATATATAAAAATCATGTAATTTTAAAATTAAATTATTATATATATGTTTGCCCATTTTCACTTCCATTTTGCATTTTTTGGTAATAGTTTGCATGCTGCTGTTTTCAAATCACCTCAAATCCAATGTGAATATCTTCATTCACTATGCTCTCCATTTGTCAGAAATCAGCTTGAGGGAAAAAATGTTCACACAGACACTTTAGCTCTTGAAAGTATTGATTCTTATGGACACTTTGTCCCTTCTTTCAGCTTTAATCACTCTTCTAAAAATATATGCCTGTTCCTATTCTTACACAACAAATTTAATCAGAGTGAAAATGAAGAATATCCATTTACACACATCATATTTTTATGACTAATCAATACACCTTTAGTAAAGTAATCTGCTTTTTACTCTTCTTGGTACTTCCCAACTTTCTGAAACCTCCACCACTCAGACTGAAATCTTCCTCTGCTAGAGGGGGAATACAAGTAAGTGTTTTTATAAAAAATGAGAGTACAGAAAAATAAAAAATTTCAGCTGTTTTTTCATATGCAAAAAATATTCTGTCCCTTTATTCCACACACACAGTCACAAAGTCATTGGGGTGAAAGTAAGACAACATAGTAGGCAGCTATTTGAGAAGTAGTATTCTGTGCACGACTGGAAAAAAAACTTCTGATTTTACAAAGTCATCAGGGTAGCATAACAGAATTAAAATTTTGACTGTACGTGAGATGGATCTTTTACTTTTTGCTTATTTTTCTGTGACAATTAAATGACATCTCAATAACTTTGTAGAGATGGCTGATGTCCTCAGGCAAGAAAACTCAATTGTTCAAAATAAATTCTTCTCCACATTAAAAAAAAAAAAAATGCCCTTGGCAAGAATCGTACGCATTGCCCAGAAGATAAACTGCTAGAACTAGTAACAACAGTAACAGTGAAAGCAGTAATAGCAATATTGAAGCACATGAGTAAATGGCACAAGAATAAAAGGTGTACCACAAAATGAGATGGCTGTATGCCTCATTTTACAGCAGCTACTGCCCCCCTCACAGCTGGAGCTAAATACAGCTCCATTAATAGAATACAAAAGCACCTAAACTAAAAGTAATGCAAAATAAAGGCTATCATACCAGTATGGAAAAAAAGGAAGAGCAAAAGGAAGACATAAGGCTTTCTTTGCTAGTTTTCATCCTCTTTTACTCCACTGTCACACATCCACTACCAACAAAAGTGCTGCATTGGATTAATGGCAGGTAGGAATTAATATTTTACTCCTACACTAAATTCCTTCCTTGCACACATACCCGTGAATTCCTCTATAGTGGAACTAACTCATCAAATTTGTTAACTAAATTAGCACATTTTACCTAGCCAGTCCATAACCCCACAAAGCCTTCCTAATATTCACTGGAACAACTTCTAGTATACAGTAACCATAGCATAAAAAGCCACAAACTTGTCTCAAAAGGTGGAGTAATGCATTTGCAATGAAAGTTTTTAATCTCAATCTAAATTAAATACAAAATCATGTTTGATGTTGTGCTGGCTGAAAGTTATTTTCTAACACACATTATTTTTCCAGTATAGATGTAGCTTGTCATGTCTTACTGTCAAAAGGATGCCAATTTTCCAAATGTGATAAGCCAAGCAGGAATCTCAATCATTTGGCTCTTGTTCTTGTTTAATGAAGAGAGATTGTTATCTGAAGAATCCTGGGTGGGGGGTTGGTTAATGCAGATGTGATGCAAGGCAAAGAACAGATAACAATTCTGATTTGGTAACAGCCTGAACATACTTAAAATGCATGCTTGGAAATCCCTCCCACTGTTGCCACCACAATAACATCTTTTATCAAAGTTTTGTCTATTTTGGGAGGTCAGTTCTCCACAAATGCTGGCCTGATTCAATTCCAAACTGCAACTTGCACTTGTATAAATCAAAACAACAAAGAGCAAACCAAAAGTGTCGACAGGTTGGCTTATTTCTGCACACAAGTGGCAAATGTACTTTGCTGCACAGGGAGTAATAAGGGAATTTCTTTTGTATCTTAGCAGAAGAAGTTAACACAAATTTTAATTCTATTTCTCGCACTGCAGGTTTCGTGCATGGTCCTCAACCCAACCACAAGTGGAGGAAGACTGGATGAAGAGAGGGCACTAGCTAATATTAGTGGTGGTCACACAGAGTAAACATGCTATATTTAGGCAGAGTATCTCATTACTACACATGAGTATGTGCCCTAGTGAGCAGACAGAACAAGCATCCCTTGGTCTTTTCTGAGAAAATTACATGCTGAAAGTTGGGTTCACTCTAAACACCTACAAAGGGAGAGCACTGAACTGTTGAAGAACTAAATGAAGATATGCAGGAATCTGTTGAGAGGATCTCCAGAAACACTCCAGAAGAGTACTGCACCCAAGATCATCCAGTTATATAGCAGGTGAGTGAGCAGAAGCAGAGGAAAATCATTTAATGTTGGGTTCTCTCTACCTACACTAATGTATGGCAGCAAAGACACCAACAAAATGAAGTTGGGTAGAGATTTGGTCATCGTGTTTTGCAAAAGAAGCTGAGGCATGTTCAGAGTCATCCATAGCCCATGCTACACAGCACCTTCAAAGTTAGTTATGGAAAGAAAATAAGGATAGAAGCAGAAAGATAAAATGGAAAACCTGTCTCCAGTGGCCTGCTAGGAAGAGACTTGGGTACATTCATGGGCATCCGCTCCAGAGCAAAAGGTAGTTTCCCCAAAGACATATTGTAAGGAGTGCTATGAGGTCAGAGAGTACAGGAGGAGTGGCAGACTTCAGCTACCCTCATAAAATCTGGACAGGCATAAAACTATAACCTGGCAACAAGAGCAAATTTTTAGATACAAATCAAGGTTTTTATGAAGCAACTTAACATAAGGCTGAAGAGTGAAAAAGCAGCACTTGACTTTGTTCTGAGCAGCATGCAGGAATAGCACTGCAGCAGCAACCAGTATGTACTTGGATACTACAGCAAGTTTGCTCCATGAAAAGGAACTTCAGAATGAAGCAGCATGATAACAAAGAGCTAGGTCAGGCAGCGGAGAGTTAATTTTTTTGCTAGCAGCATTTAAGGATGCCTAGCTGTAGACACATAAACACTACCTTACAAAAAGGAAAAAAAAATGAAGGCAAAGGGCAACTTGGAACTGATTAACAACAGGACAGAAGTAGTTAACAAAAGGAACTAAGCATCTTTCAAAAAACTAAAGCAGTGTCAAAATGAAGAAAACAGAGCACTGAAGAATAATTTACAATAGTCATAAATATTATGAGTAAGTTCTTCAAACACATTAAAATCAGGAAACTTGACAGTTCAAAGAAGCAATAAAAGACCAAAGAAGTAATTAAGATAAAGCCCCACCAAAAAAAAAACCCTCATATTTCTCCCCCTGCCCAAGTTCATCATGGCAGAGCTCAAGGAAGTTTTCATTCCAGAACATGCAGGGCTGCTGATAAAAGCAGCCATCTCAAGCCATAGTGTTGTTACAAGAGGTTATAGAATACAGATAAAATGAACAGCAACATATTTTCAGCATGGTTAGTTGCTCAAGAATATTAAAAGTAATTCAGAGAGGAAAGTGCTGAACTATTAAACAGTGAACTGAACTATTAAACAATATACGACCTTCTGCTTACAACTGTTTCGGTACTTGATGTCTAGAAAACAGAAAATTTAATATGTATTTCTAAAATGGGCTCCAGGAAGAGCAAAGAAACCATCCGTGCTGATGCCTGCACCAAGCAAATTATCAAAAACTGTATCATAAATAATAAAGAGTGAACAAAGATGCAAGTCCTGGCGTGTGAATTCAACCACCCTGATCGCTGGGTGTCAGCTGTCCAGAGCAGCATCTCTGAGCCCACGGGCAAAGCCTGCGGAAGCAAAGCATTACTAAATGCAGAGGAAGATCAGAGTTAGGAGACATCTAAACTGAATATAACTAAACTAACTATACAAGTTCATGGGACCAGATCAGCATCTAAGTGTACTGAAGGAGTGGACTGAAGACATTGCAAAATCATTCTCTAGCAAATTTGCAAGTAAACAACCAGCATGGATCTGAAAAGAAAATTTTGCCCCTTACCAGCACAACTGCAGCCTTTGAGGAGAAGACTGCCCATTGTTTTACCTGACTTTTATCCTCAGAGCCCAGCCATTGAGATACTGACTACATTAATAGATGAAAACAACAGTGAAAAGCTGTCTGAATCATGAGGCTTGAAGAGTTGCATTCAGTAGCAGAGTCGAACTGGTCACCAGTGATCGGGCAGTTGAAGACTGATATTTGGACCAATATCATTTAATGGCTTTATTAATAACCCAGGCAATGGGACACAGTACACTCTTAGCAGCTTCACAGACTACAGAATAGCCAGAGAATATGGGAGATCAAAATGCTGGAGAGCCCAAAACGCTCTGTTTTTTCAGAGACACATCAACAGGACAGGGAAATATGCTGACAAGAGCCATATTAAGCACAATAAAGCCCAAGTCCTGCATCTAGAATGGAATAAAATCCTAAGAAAATTACTATGAAAATAGATGTGGATATGGGCAAAGCATGAACAAAGAATATCCAGAAGATACATCTTGTTTGGATTTGCAATATGTATTGGACAAGTTCTCATACCAAAGGACTTTTAAGAATTTCTTCAAGAAAATCAGGGCACGAGGGAAGGTTATTCAATGGATAAAGAGGTTAAACAGTAAATGAGTAGGTATATGGTCAATTTTCAGGGGGCAGGACATGAGTAGTTGAGAGACACAGTAATCTACAGCAGAGCTCATAAATGCTGAACACATCCCTAGGTGATGCAGAAAAGGGAATGAACAGTAATGTGACAATACTTGCTAAAGACACCAAGTTATTGAGATTAGCAAAGAACTGACTGCATAGACTTCTAGGAAACCCTTATAAATCTGAATGGCTAGTTATCTATATTGAATTCCATTTGCAGTTTTAATAAAACAGCAGGAAAAAACACCTTAAATAGATAAATTATTGATTTTCACGTGTTCATTGATGAGCTCTGAACTGAACATTACTATTCAGAAATAAGATCTTGAGCTATAATAATAAGAAAGAATAAATTATAAGAAGTACAAAACACTAGAGAACATTACCCCCTTGTTTTGAACAGTTTTTTGCATTTCAGTCCCAACTCATAATTTCAAATTTGAAAGTAAAACTAGGAAAGATGCATAGAAAGGGGACAAAAGACCTCCAGCTTTTTGTGTTTTCTTTACAGAGTAGGATTAAATAGACTGATTCCTTAGGCTAAGAAAAAAGGCATCTGAGGAGAGCGATAAGAGTTATACAACCATGAGAAAGGTGCACAGAGAATATTATTCACTGATTTTAAACAGTGAATTTAAAGTGTATTCACTGTTCTTTGAATTACAAAGAATATTTTAAGGATTTAAAGCCTAGAAGTTCTTAATTCCCAGGATGAGCTGAAGAACTCTCTTCCATAGGACAACAAAGATACAAAAAATGAGTTAAATGTCACAGGGTGAAATTGATACAAAAGATACAAAAAATGAGTTAAATGTCACAGGGTGAAATTGGTAAAAAAGATACAAAAAATGTGTTAAATGTCACAGGGTGAAATTGATACAAAAATATATCCCTCAGAGAAGTGAGGTCTTAATTAAATATGCCCTGCTGGCAATATATTATTCTAGTTTGTGCTATAAAACCTAATCAAAGAGAGAAAATTGCTTAATTATTATTAAAATTTCTGTTACTGAATGGTGTGATTTTGTTCCTGTGGTTACCCCACTTTGCAAATCCCCTGTGACAGCTTAAGAGCTGACTGGATAAAAACCCATCCAGGACCCTACCTTCACATCAGGAAGCTCCTGGATTCCAAAGGCTGAGAAAATTTTCAAAGGAACTATCATTGCAAGTTTAGGCTTTTGGCAGGCTGGAGACAAGACAGTACAGCAGGTATGGTCTGACCCCACAGAGGAATTGACACAACCTTCTAATTGTAACTCCACATAGAGAGACATCACCCACTATTTATCTTAATTTACTTCAAATTAGCAGTAAATTTCCACCAAGAATATATCTTTTAATGCTCTTAAAAAAGAATTTCAGAAAAAATTAAAGAAAATCAAGCATCATTTATAATTAATATCACTGAAGTTATTCTTAATAGGATGGGAAACTTTATTAAATGCTTATAAAATATAGGTCAAGTTTGGGGGGTTTTTTCCCAAGTAAAATAATAAAATCAAGAATCAAAGGTTTATCTTAATCCTACTCTACACCCAAAATGTATTCTGTTTTTATTATAACATCCAGGTTCAAGTGGCACACACTGCCTTTTCCTTGCTCATATGTTATTTATTTTACACTGAAAGCACTTTTCCAGTGACTTACAATCTGTTCTGTTCTAGGCAGGCTGCAAGTCAGCACTCATAATCTTGTCACCTGAATCTGAGTATGTTTCCACCTAGATTACCCCCATATCTGAATATTTCTTGCTACAGAAATTTTCCTTGTGCAAGATTTTGCATGTTCTGCACATATTCTTTTGCAGATTGCTTTCTCTGATTCCAAGCAGAGGGAAGAATGTCCAGAGTTCTGTGTCCTGTCTGATAAATGAATGCCCTGTTTTCCTGTTGCCTGGCTACACTCTGTGTCCATGATGGTGCCAGTGCAACAAACACATTCTTGATATCAACACTGGCCTTTTTTAGTTTGCCACTCCTGCAAGGAGAAGTCAGGGAAATGTAATACACATCCACTGCTGACATTTAGATCTCGTTGGAACAGACTCTCATTTGCAGCCCAGGGAGAAAGAAAGGCCAAGGGTGAGATATGCTGGATGCTGCTTCATAAGGACAATGAGAAAAGATAGGAGTGAAAGAAGGAATTAGACTTTCACATGGGTCTCAGGGGCCAGAGGTTCATGAAGTCTGGTGTTACTAGCAAAACCTGACATAAAGGCAGCACTGAGTGCCTTGGTCTTTCCCATGTCATTTTTCACCTTGTGCCCATTCAGCAGTGGGACCACAGTCTCCATTTTGCTGCTGAAGTGCTTGTAGAATCCCTTGTTGTTCTTAGCATCCCTTCCCAGATTGAACTCAAGGTCAGCCTTGGTTCTCCTGAGTCTATCTCTGCAAGATCAGACAACTACTCCACACTCCTCCTGGGTCACCAGCCCCATCTTTCACCTTTTTTAGAATTCATTTTTATGTCTTTTGAGTTCAGTTAGGAGCAGCTTGCTCCTTTCATGATCTTCCATGCACATCCATTTCTACTTAGGACAGAGTTAATTTTTTGCAGTAGCTGGGAAGGGGCGTGACTAGAACACTGAGGTTATTTTATACCACATCAGTCATAACTGGGAGCAGGGGACAGGGACTCTCCTCCAGTGAGAAGGGAATCCTCATGGTCAAGAAAACGTGGTGAAGGGAGCCATCTGGTATTGCCTGGTTTTGGGGGATTTATTTGTGTGAATCAGTTCTTTTCTTATACCCTCTGTCACTACTGTTGTTTCTGTAACTGTTTGATTTCTTATTTCATTGCTGTTTCCTGTAAAATGTTATTTCAAGCTGTGGTCTTTGCCTTTTGTACCTCCAATTCTCAACTTAATCCTGTCAGAGTGGGAAGGGGGAGGAGAAAACTGGGAAGCAAGAGAGGCACATGGTTTGGGGAGTCTAGGTGGGGGCACTGAATTGAGAACTACCATTCCTAAACCATGACATCGGCAGGGAAGGATGAAAAAAAAACCTATTTCCAATTAGTACTGAAGGCTTTGGGTTTCAGTGTTCACTTTCTGCTGCTTGAGTATATTGGCACTTCAGTGATTGCACTGAAGTGCCATCCACCTGCCTTCACCGCCATAGCACCAGTCCAGGAATCACACTGCTCTGTTGTTTCTGTTTAAGCCTTTGCTGTGCCTTGTCCTCATCCCAGGTAATGAAAAGTTCACTGCCTCAAGGAACTAGCTATGGACCTGCCAAAAAGAAGCATCATTCCACCTGTAGCAGGTACTTTATTTGTGTGAAATTGATTCCAAAGTCAGAACTTTCAATTTCTCACAAGGAATAACCAAAGTAACAGCCTATGTTTTGAAGCACCCTCCAAATAAAAAAAGGAAAGGATTTGTTTCTGAGGTACATTTTGAAAACCAAAATGTAAGTTATTTTAGAAGGAAAAAATCAAAATACTTTATTCAAGAAATTTGAATATATGCTGAAGTTTTATGAAATAATCCCAGATTCCCTTACGTTGCTTACTACAGCTCACTTAGATACAGAATTTACCTTTTTTCCATAATGAAAATTCTCATCTAGCCTAAAAAATTATCAGGCTGTGGTCTCCAGCTTCCTTTGAACCTTCCTGAATTGGCTTTCAATGATTTCTCACACTCTTCTAATAGTCTCCTTCCTACCCTGAAGGTCCTGTGACCATCATGTTTAAATTAAACTCCAAAATTTTCAGAAAGCTTCTTTTTATCAATACAGAATGTATGCCCAAGTGTTTGCCCATGACAAAAGAAGTGAAAAACCACAGAAGAGCAATTAACAAAAGCCATAGACCTATTGCTGATTAAAAATAAAGGGGATGACTACTGGAAAGTAAAACCCTTATCAATCTCCAGTGAAGCAGGTAATGATTTATCCTTTTCATGGCTATGCCCCAGAATGGAAACCCTTCTGAAAATATTGAAGATCTGCTAGTCTAAAACCAGACAGACAATTGGGAAACTACAGACAGCTCAGAGTCAGCAAGTACTATCAGGCAAGAAAGGAGACATATAGATTAGGACACCTCATAGGAATCCAGATAATTTACATCTGGAAATTAGCTGGAGAAAAAGAAACAAACAAATAATTACAGAGAAAAACTGAGTTTACAATTAGCACTGATGAAAGATTAAATTCCTTTCTACTGTTTTAAGCCTTTACCCGGCCTTGTATGTTTAGGAAGAGGGTTAAACCAGCATTTCATTTTGCTATTTCTGAATAGATTCACCCATCTTGTTAGTCTTTCATTCACAATAAAGATTACATAATACCAAACAGAGGTAGAATTTCTCACTGGTCCAAAGAGCAAACACCAGTGTTTGGTCATTGGGATTCCAGGAAGAAATGGCTGTAACTCTCAACAAGGGAAAGCCAAGGGAGAGAGACTCTGAAGGAGACTGAAAGAGACATAAATCACAATTCTGTCCAGTGCTTATCAGACTGGTTGGAACAAGCTTACTGGTTTTATAACACAAGCAGGTCTTTCCCATTTTCTTTCTTTAACAACATTACCCCAAATCACATTGTGTGGCATTGTTAATAACAAGTGTAAAATGAAACAAAATACAAACTACTTGCTGAAGGAAATATAAAAAAACCCCACTGCATGGCTAAGTATCTCAGCTGGAAAAACTACATTTGATGAGTTTTTCCCATATGAATAAGCATACATGTAAATAAAAAATCCTATTTTTCTCATTCTGTTCATCAGTAGCTCTGCACATCTGATAGAGTGATGCATTATTGAAATGCTCTCAGTCTCACATGAGTACTGTTTTATACTGCAGTAGTTTCAGGCTTACAGCTGAGATGCTCAAGAAGCAGTGACAATTCTGAAATATAGCCAAGTTACTAAAATTTAGTCACAAAATATGTAACATAGCATTTTTGGTTTGAATTTTTTATTTAATTCCTGTTTATTTTTTTTTTTTAATGCTGGCTTTTGGCATCAGCCAAATTACTATTTGCTTTCTGTTTGAGATCTTGTAATACTGAAAGCCATGATGCAGATTTAAGGAGAGAAATATGCTGCTATCATCAAGCCAGTGTTTCTCACAAGATCGCTCTGGACTAGTTTATTATCAGACAAAAGTCTGCCAGGTAGATGCTTGAAATAAAAGTAGTAGGGCTTAAATGAGGTTAGTTAGTCAGAGCTCCAATCAAACTTCTAGGCACAGGAAAAAGACACACACAGTTTCAAGTTCTGCCAATAAAAATGACAGAGGAGCTTGCCAAGAACCCGCTGCAACTGGCTTTTTTCAAGTATAAAACTATTTTCCTAGGTGTCTATCCAGTCTCTGTGCTAGGTGTTCAGTGTAAAATATTGAGGCATGGTGTAACTTCAGACATAAACCAGCACCTTATCTGATGGCTAATGTATGAAAATACAATTTGCATAGCCTGAAAGACACTGCTTAAACACTGCAGCATCGGGAGCAGGTGGGAATGAATCCAAAAAATGCAGGAGACCTGGTGGAAATTACCAGCCTATTTTGAAAATAAGTGTGATATGGTGTAAAATAAATGTAAATAAGTGTAAATGAAGTGACTTTCCTCATTTATTTTTCTTTAGCACATTCAAAATCATGATTTGATCTTTCCACAGCTGTGTATTTATAAAACTTCTCACTATCAATAGCATAATAGTTCATCAGTATAAAAGTTCATGCAGCTCCATAGAATATAATTCACATGATTAAAAATGTCATCCATAGAACATTTCTTAATTTAACAGTGAGATTTGGGAAAGTTGAGTAACAGCCCTGTGTCAATATCAGCACTGCACTGCAAAATTACCCAGCATCATCAGTCTCTTTGTTAAGATAATCTTTTCTTCTATTGTGCCCAGAAGCTTTATTTGGAGTTGAGTTTACTTTCTGATTATTTTTTTTTATTTCCTTACCGTGCTTCTACATTCTTGAGAATGCAAAGCTCCCAGTTTAAATGTTGAAACTTCCAAGGGTAGTTTACCAACTTCAGTTTGAATGGAGATGTAGAGAAAACAGATTTATAAACTGGGAGACTAGATTTTCAATTGAAGTAACTCTGTTTGAAAAGAAACTAGCTATTTTAATACCTTTTTTCATTCCAGCTGCATTCAGTGACATAGATTAGAGAAAATGCCTTCAAGGAGATAAGATTTAAGAGGAAAAGTGATAGCATGGGTTTGGAATCTTACAAGTAAAGAAAAAAACAAAAAAAGCTATTTTTTCTCCTCCAAGCTCTAAGCTGTCATAGCCTTTGGCCTTTCAGGCTGTGGTGTGATCTCTAGCAAAAGCACTGTAAAAAAGCAGCAGAAAGGCACAGGAGTTCTGCCATACTACTACTTCTCAAGCTGTCCCCATCCCTAGTTGCAGCTCAGAAATTCAGATTCCTTTCTTAAATTTGATTTTAAAAGAGTAAATGTTCTTAAGAGGCTTTAGATTTTTCTGAGGTTTCTGTTTGATTGGTTTTCTTTACCAGCATGTGCATTTTACCTACTACTGATAAACAAATCACAGCTCTTTCCCTTTTCTCTTCTCAATAAATAGAAACAAAAATACTTTTTTAATAAAGCTTTTTTACCTTTACTTTCCTTACCTTTTTCACCTTTACTTTTTTTACCTTTCAGGAAGATTAGTCGAAACAGGTGGTTTTATTTGTTCTGGCTTAAGAGGCTGAGTTCATGTCTGGTAATAAGGTGTAAGTTGAAAGGTGGGGTTCCTCTCTCTATTCCCAATTCTTCAGTGCTTCCCTTAAGCCCAAAATGTTCTTGCTTACCCACAAATTCCCACAAATCACATTTGCATGGTACTACAGTAAACTGCTCACATCACTTAAAATGGCCTAAAAACATTCACTTTGTCCTTACAGACCAGAAAGGTAAGAGTGATAAGTGGGAGAGGAAGGCACATGTAGGAATGCTGACATGCCCAATCAAATCAGACCATGTTGCCCATATGAACACCTTGGACCCTCAGGGATCGGTCAGAGTAACACCACCATCATTCTCAACCTCATGAGGAGTTTTATTTCCTAACTCTTTGGAAAATATTTGGTGCTCTTTTAAGGAAAATTTCTAGACCTGAGGAAAATATGACGCTCAGGCACTCAAAATCAGGAAAATCATATTTGAAGGATGCAGCTTCAACAAAACACAAAATAACCCATCATTTGGAGCACTACTTGTTCACTATCTAACAATAGATTTAGGATTTTGTCTATGAATCTGAAAATGCCAAATGATAAGTCAAAGGAATCCAATATAAGGCTATTCTTTATATGCCACTCAGCAGCAGAATATCCAGACTTCTTGATCCTGCAGCTATAAAGCCTCTTTTGACACAAATGTGAATTTTGCCCATGTCAGGATTACATGCTGAAACCTTCAGTATATCATGAAAGACTGAAGTTTGTGAAAAAGATCAGTACACTTTTTTATCCTCCAGTTAACCTTTCATACGTTGCAAGTTTTTTGAGTGAACAGTGGAAAGGAGAGAAGGCAGTGGCATGTGGCAGCTCCTGAAAGGCTATCCAGCTGTTGAATAAAAAGTCTAACATTTGAGCACTGTCATCACCATTCCTCTAATCTTTGCCATGCACACTGTCAGGGTATTATAGTTTTCAAATAGGAGAACAGAGAAATTGTCTCTGGACTATGATATCTAGGGAGCCATAAATTCCACATTTATTGAAGTTTAAAAGGTATATGGGACATCACATTTTTTGATTCAAACCTTCAGAATTTAAACTTGAAACCAAGCTGTCTGAAGACTGTATCATAAAGACCTTGTTATAAGGGGTGCAGCTGATAATTCAGCTTGATGTACCTGTATGCCATCATTGCATTAAATAAATGGTCTAGAACCTGAGCAGGAAGATTTCATTACAACCTTGAAACAGTAATGGATGCCCCTCTACAGCCTTCTTGCACAAAAGGGAAGTTGAATAAGTGAGAAGGACAGACTGATAGCAAAACCACTAACAAATAAATCTACAGATTTCTATGGAAAGTTTGCTCCTATCAGTATACACTGCAAGACACTCATAATAATTTTATAATTCTTGTTAAGGTTTGGACTCAGTGCTCTGTGAAATCTCTTTTTGACTAATGGATTCAACTTCACCACACTTTCAAACACTGGAAAGATCTTACTGCAATGTAAGGAGAGAATCATTCAATCCAGGCATAGGTAGATATTAGATATCATTAAATTAGTGAAAAAGGGTTTCTCTAATGAAATTTTATTTTCTAATTTTAAGTATTATAAATGTTTACTATTTGAACAGAAATAATAAGATTACTTTCAGCATCTGATGTCACCTTTTAAAAAAAACCCAGGTTTTAAATGTCAAGTTTATGTTTCGAATTAATAAATTTGAATCTAAATCAAGGCATATGTATTGTATAGAAGTTTTGTATTTTTCCCCTCTAAATCTCTGTTTCCCCTACAAGCAAAAAGGAGCAAAGGGTCATAGATTTAATGCAGTTTCTGGTACATGCTGTATGGACTTCTGACATTATCACCTCATTGGTACAATCATTACACTGATTAACTCTCCTCTCCATACTCATTGTGATTGCACTTCCTTCCACACAAATACAAATCCTAAAGACATTGCGTGGCTTCTCATTAAATAATGCCAATAAGGGGTTTTTAATTTGCATGTTGGGAAGCTCTGTACACAAATCAACATTTTATTTTCACAACTTGTTTTTAACATAACTAATTTGATAGAAAAACCACAGTCCAGCTCACATATAACTCAGTATTTCCATAGTAGTTTCTGGCCACCTACTTTTAGTGCAAACTGATCTCCTCTTAATATTTTTTCAAACTTGTCTCTTTTCTGTTTAAAATACACTTGATGCTCTGCTGTGCTCCATATTATGACATCTGTTCACAAAAACATGGCTTTCAGTTTGTCAAAAAATAAATTTTATGACAGAGTCTCATCTAGAACCAGTACAGCAACTAACATTATCATCTTTTCAGTATTACATTTTCCTTCAGCTATTTAAGAGTTCTCAGTTAAGCTTCTGAGAACTCTATTTGCTTCCTAAGCCCAGAAAAAAAGTCATCTGTGCTTGATCAAAGTCCTGACTATGATCTCAGAATTTAAAATGGCAAAACTAGACCTAGATGAATAGTTCAGTCTTATAACACAAGAACACATGGAAGCCAAGAATCATTCTGCAGAGAAATTCATGAAAAGAAGCTGTTGCACATTTTTAGTATTTTTAAGTAATAGTAATTGTTATTATCATCATCACCATTATCTTTATCATTACTAAGTTTGTGAAGTTGAGGAAGCAGTATTCCTAACATTCCCTGTATAAGACTACACAAAAATTGACTGTGATATCAGAAAGGCCTGTACTAGCAAGAGTGATAAGCATTCCAGAAATGGCATTAGAGGATTCGTACTTCACACCTGGAAAAAGTAAGAACTTACAATAGAGAAAATTTGTAGAGACAGTAAGCATTTAGCCTTGCCACTGACTTATGTGAGGAGGATGCAACCATACGAACACGCAATGTTATACAACTTCTTTTCTAAAAGGTAATCACTATCCATGGAGACTGCTGAAAAGCTTCTGTTCATGGATATATCGATCCTCAGGTTCTGCAAAATAATGCTAAGATCTTCTTGAGAGAAGAAAGAGTGCTGAAAAATTTCTTGTCATTTTTATAAGCTATTTTTCAGGATTCTCTGAGTATTACCAAGCATAGAATTCAATCTGATAGATTGTTGGTATAGCAATAAGGCACGAGAAGGGAAGAACATACCCTAGATAGAGTCTGTAAGGGTGGCTAATTTTTTGCTTTCCTTTACAGGAGCTTTGCAGAGAGGCTGCACTGCATAATGCATACTTGGATGACAAAAGGGACACATTTCTGCTCTTCAAGTTTTTCTTCAAGAAAAAGCCTACTTTAGCAATCCAGCTGTTCTAGTGTTCATGACAGCAGCAACAGCAGAACCTACATAAGAAACCAAACATTCTCCCTGTGAGGACCTTGCTTTCCACTGTCCAGAAGAATTAAACATTCTTCACAGTCTCAAGCATGTTACAGATGTCTCTACTAATCAAGCAGGTGACAAATACAAGAGAAGTCATTCCACTTCTCTAAAAATTGCTGTAGGTACTTGTTACAGTCTATTTTCTTTCAAGACAAGAAAATGTAGATTTAGATAACGCTTTTTTTGATGTGACATATACAAATAAGCTCTGACTGCTCTGAAGACTTGCAGAATTTGCTTCTGTGTTCCTCTTCTGAAAACAAAATAGGAGGGAAAACAAACTCCAGTAGGAAAAGAGGCTCAACCAATATTCCCGTGGCTGTTATAACAGTGCATTAACATCAGAATCAGTAACACCAGTATTTATAAACTTCCACACAGCAATTACACTGTCTGTTCAACAGGCATTTTAAAGTGATGTCTATACCACAGACAAGTAAAGGGTATCTCATCATGCTTCAATTAACACAAACATCTGCTACTCCAATCCCATGGTATTAGGAAGTCTGGTGCACATTCTGCATAGAAGTCCATGCTCCTACAGCTAATGCTGCCATCAATCCACATGCTAGTCAGATTAATGCACCTCCAGGACACCCAGGACACTCCAGGACATATGCACAGCCACTACAACACTTTCAGCAAGGTCTGCATTGAGGGTAGCAGAGCAGTGCACTCGAAATCCACCCACTCCTTCATCTATCAATGGTTCCAAATGACAGACCTGAAGAGTTTCAAAAATTCAGCTCCACCCCATGAATGTCAGCAAAAGCAACACCAGCCAGCTCTAACAGCACATTGCCCTGTCATCCCAGAAGCATGCCACAGACACTTTTGAGAAGTCCTGTGGGCTTCTTTCCTCTCAAAACCATAAGCCTGTATTACACAAAGGCATCAAATCTGGACGGGACTTTTCCAACAATAGTAACAGCAATGCCTATGGAAAGTGCTGAACCATTCCCAAAAGCTTTTCCAAGTTTCCTTGCAAATTTACTACAAAAGCTTCTCAGAGCTTAAATTAAATATCTGCAAAATGAGAAAAGCCAAAGAGTCTTCTGAGTCCTGCTGCTTAGGAAATTCAAGCTGCAGAAGAGAGAGATCCAAATCCATGCTGTGAATCAGATGACAAACAAAGACACAAGTAAATCTTACACTCAATAGCAGTATGCTAGCTGTTAGACTGTTAATTGTATTTCACTTTCCAGCTCTCACTTGCCTCTTTGAGATTTTCTACCTCATACCGAAAATCCAAAATATTTATTAAGAATATGAAAAGCCTCCTCTGAATGAGACAGAGAGGTAATAAATCTCTTCCATTATTCCAATCCATTATATGCTTTCAGTGGCCATCTCTGAAGAATGGTTGGAAGGGACTCTGGAGATCATCCAGTCCACCTTCCCTGCTAAAGCAGATTATCCTAAAGCAGAGTGTGCAGGACCATATCCAAGCCAGTTTTTATTATCTCTCTAGAAGATCTCCATCCTGTTTTATCTAAGAACTAAGGGAATGTTTGGGAATGGGATAGACTGATATGTGCAGTCATCAAATTTAATTATCTTAGTTTTATTCTAGTTACATTTTGGTTTGGGGCTGTGGTGGCCCAAAAATAGGTTTCAATTCAGATAGATTTAACATATCTGAAAATGGAGCTTGATATTTTTATGCAGCACCCTGCTCTGAATAAGAGGAGCACATTGGCTTTTCAGCTATACTAAGTACATTACACATAAGAAAATTAGGGTTTTCCTACAGGAGGAGCAATCTGAGAACCACTTTATTTAGATGCTCTTTGTTTCATTTTCCCCTTTCCTACTTTTATTTAGCCACTCCATTTCACTGTCTGCATCAGTCTTCTATCATTTAAGAGGCCGGATACAGGCAGCAGAGAGGTTGTGTTGGGCTGTGTGATCCCAGATGCACATTACCAACAGGCTGCCCTGACTGAAGATTTAGGAGTTTGAATGACCCCAGATACTCACTGGGCCTTATTCAAGTCTTAGCAGACAATGTTTCAGCCAAGAAACTTGAATGACTACACCCAGGATCCACAAAGCCATTTGCAGATCTTCACAGAGATGTGCATCTGGAGAGTCTCAATCACCTGGTCTGTAAAAATGTTGGCTGAAAATTAGGCATAACAGCCTGGTAAAACAGCACTGGCCTTCCTCCTTCAATCTGTTAATCACACATTTGCAGTGCCTGCACCTCGCTCCAGAGCTCAGTGAGTCTTTTCTGCCACGGTGATCACGTGGGTTTTGTCACTGAAGTTCTTTTCTTGTTGGCTGGCTTCCAGGGATACTCTAGATTTGTGACCATTTTGTGGCCATTTTAAAAGGGCTGCTTTTCGTGCAGTGTATTTAGGCAGACCAGATGTTTTTCTTGAAGAAATTACTGGGTTTAATCCTCTTTTCTCCTCAGATTTTATCTTTCAGGACTCCATTTTCTGTGCTACACTGACTAAAGCTCTTTCATCTATTTGTCTCTGATTTTCTACACAAACCAGATTCAATCTGTGTTTTAGTTTTTTGGGGGTTTTGTTGTTTTTTTTTTCTTTTTTGACAAGGTAACCTTCAGTTTCCTGGCACTTTTTCTTCAACTGGCTGTTTGGAATCAGCAGGGCGTTTATGCATGGCTGGTTCTCCCAGCAAGGACTTCATGATCCTTTCTGTTATGTTCTGCATTACCCATATACCTGCTGTTCTCAAAAAGTCTGGCAAATATTACTTAGTCTTCACAGACAAAAACTAGTAACACATTTTTACCTACTTCTTGCAGTAAACACTGAACTTTCCCTTTTGGAATGTATTTTTACCTGTGTTCCAGCCTGTCCAGCTATTCTTCTCTGCAACTGGCAAGTCCCATTGAGAATGTAACCACTAGAAACCAGCATTTCACCATGCTACCTGTTATTTCACTGCAGAAGTTTCAGCAACTTTGGTGAGGGAAATACAAATATTTCTTCAACATTCACCTGGGTAGGTTTACCATTTTTTATTCTCTCATTTTAAGGTCAACTAATTAAAGTGCAATTGTACAATGAATAATACCTTTGTACATTTTTACGTAGTTTTATAGAAATAAGAATGACTGGATTTTTTCTTCCTCTACAATTGAAAATGAAAGCAATTCTTCCTTTTGTGCATCACAGCTGGGCATGTGGCAGAAAAATCAATGAAACTGCAAATTTTAGTGGAAAAATATACTTGGTTTACACAGCAAGCCTGCCTTGTAGATCATTTGCACATGATTTTCCATGCACCAGTTTCCAAGTTTCAAATTTATTTCTCAGCTTCCTTTATGGGATAGCTAGAATATAATAATCTAAATACAAATTCAAGGGGAAACACAAAAGCAGCTTACTCGTATCTGATTTGTTTCTCTTAAAATAAACTTCTTGTTGCTCTTTCCGTCCCTCATGGGATTCAACTGCACATGTGCTTTGGATTTCCTCATCCCACCTGAGGTTCCTTGGACAGGGATTTCTGTATTCCTTCCTAGTCACCTCTCTCTGCTTCCACCACCAGAATATTTCTTTATTTTCCTTGAGCTTAGTTGGAAACTCATTGTATATCCATGGAGGTCTCCTGGTGCCCTTGATGTTCTCAGTATGGACCATTTTATGTCAAAAACCAGTTTACAAAGGATTTTGTCTACATATATATTAGCATGTGAAATTCTCCACTCAGCTTTAATTCGTCAGTGCATATGCAGAGTTTTGTCGAGTACAACTCATTCAGCTTTATTTTCTCATGCTGCATAGCACAATATTCTATAAGTAACACCACTGACAGATGCATGAGAAAAGACTGTGGAATCATGCCTAGAGCAGACCTCATAAATATACAATGGCATATTTTTGATCTTCTCTGAACACACAGAATTATTGTTTCTTCAGACCTGTCCTGACATACTGTAAAAGCTTTATTGATAAATGCTAGCCTAATTAAAGTAAGAAAAAATGCCACTGTGAAAGGTTTTGTGCATATTTGACAGTATAAAACTTAATTCAGATATTTTTATTGCCCAGGTATTCAGAAAAAAAAGAGTATGAATAATTCTACTGAGTAACAAAAATAACCATGCACCTAGGACTCAGAAAGAGTTTCACTGAGAAAGGTTTCATCAATGGATCAATGGAAAGTAAAACGTGTGCAAAAGTCTGAACATTCATGCAGATGAGCTCCCACAGTTCCACTTCCCTCAGTCTCTCCTCTTGCCAGATTTCACAGTTCTCACAGTAACAAAGTGGGGGGAAAAGTAAAGAACAGTTTGACCTTTCATCATTTCAGGTCCCCAAGATAAGTGGGAGGAGGCACAGAATCACTCCCAGAATTGCCCAAATATCTATGCAAAGCCTTGGAGCCTATGAGCTATTACTCTTACAAGCAGGATTCCCACAGACATACACCCTAAAAACAATGCTGTGTACAAATACTGGGCACCTACTGCACTTTCCATTCAGTGTGGCTTCAGAAAAAATTCATTCTGCCATTCATATTTAAATGCAATTAACAGAAACCAATGTCACATACACATACCAGACACTGTATTTAATTTAAAATGGTCAATTCAAAGGCTCAGAAAGTCATAAAAAAATAACAGAATAAATCTGGTGTGGGTTTTTTTTCTGAAACAGTGGAAAACATTCAACCTAATCTCCATCCTGCCTCTAGAAATATTTACTAATTAATCAAATTATCTCCAAGGTGATTTCAAAATTCTGAAAACTCATGCCCACCTTAATTTTTTAACTTAGAAACCAAAGTATTAAGAAACTGAATCACATAACACATAAAAAATGGCCAATGCCACCATGAAGTTTTTTAACTAATAATTAACAGAAATTTGTTTTGCTTCTGATGCAGTTACTGGTTTCTCCTCAAAGTGATTTCCATATGGTTGCTTTATTCTGGGTACCCACATAAATACGAAATTCTGAAATTTTTCTAAGGTCTTTCATTTGATTTTTAATAAGCCTAACTGAATCAGACAATTTAAAACCTAAAACAAAACACAAATAGTTTTGTGGCTGACTATTTCTGACTACAAAAATAGTAGCTATACCCTGGGAAAAAAGAACTGTAGGTTTTCATCAAGGAGGTAATTTTCAAAATTGAATATAGACATAACTGTAGGTATAAATATTAATCTCTAATAAAATTCCATTTTTATTAACTTGTTTTCTTTTAACTATTTAGTTTTCATCATTTATATCAATCTGAATTACTATAAATATCTCAATATATATGAACAGGCCCAAGTACAGATTCTGTAATTTCTCCTTTCCCATAATTTTGTAATGGTCTGTTCCTTTCTTTTGGTATTTTGATTATTTGTATGGAAAATCAGTATACCAACCACCATTACATCTCTGATTTGGAGAAGCAAATAAATTCTTCCAAGGCACTAGAGCAAAAATATAAAATTCAGAAGTACTGACTGAAGAAGACTATTAAAATCAGGGAAGAAAAATTAAAAAAGAAAAAAAAAACCTCAACATACAGCACATAAACCTATAACTAACTTAACTCTCTAATAGATTAGGCCATATTCAGCCCTGCTTAAGAATGCACAGTAGCGGTCACACAGTCTTCAAGTTCATACTGCTTGTAGAGTTTAGAAACCATAACAGAAAGAGCGTGACACACATTTTGCATAGTTTGCTCACAATGGAAGCCTGCTGCATATGGATGATGTAGGGAAAAAAAAATATATCTTATTTTCAAATTCAATAGAGATGCTTAAAAAAAACCCAAACAAGGTGACATGTATTCACTTATTCTTCCTTGTGTGCTCAGCATTCCTCCTCAGGGGGATCAGAAGGTTCAGAAGTCAGATATCAGTGGATCCCGTGCTTGGGTGTAGAGCTATCCCCATCCACCAGAGAGCCTAAACACCTAAGCTCACACTCCTAGTTCCATTTTGAGGACAAACACCTAAAATACTGTGGTTTGAAGGCAGGCAAACTTTAGGTAAAATACTGACATCATAAAAAGTAATATTATTTCTCTTAATTGCTTTATGGGTAAGATTATGTCCTCCAGAGGGCAATTTGTTCCACTGAGCATTTGGGAATTGCTTGTGGTCTGAAGGGGTCTAGATTTGCCTGCTTTCAAATAAATCCAAAATAACAACTAAACAAAAAATTTAATACAAAAATCTCATATGTGTGTCTAAACTCAGATATTTCAAAGGACATTTAGATTTCAATTTTAATAAATTGATTTATTTCCATAGTTTGACATGATTTATCACTCCCAGACTCGACAGTAGAAGCATCATATTGAGGTACCATCTGGGACGGGTAAACAATACATGCCAAAACAGAAGAGAACTAAAAATGGGGTAAAGAAAAGGCAGCAGAAAAATAAAGGCAAAATGAAGGCAAAAGGAATCCCAAAATATTGGATAAGCTTATCGGAGTAAAACAACTTTGCTCCTCTATTCTCAGTTCAGAACAGGACCAGCCTCCTCTGCTACGACTAAGCAGTGTCTCTCTCAAATACTTAGAAGCAAAAATCCACATCATAAATTGGGTTGAGTAGTGTTGACCAGGCAAGTAACATACTGGAAGCAACACTCTCTTTGTGCCTACACATTCCTGCATGGAATCCTCACCAACCAATGTTCTGGCTGCAAGTTCCTCAAATCCTTCCTTCTACTTATGCTATAGCAACAAGTGTCCATGTCTCTCAGCCTCAGCATGGCTGCTTTGTCTCCTTGAAAGTCTAAAAATCCCGAGTTTTCCTTAACTGTAGTAGCAAAATAATTAGTCTCCTAGCCTTGAAAATATGTGCACCTCTTCTCTAGGAAATGAAGGGAACAGAACTTTTTGCCTTATGGAAACAGGCAGTTCTTCCCATAGTTCAGCAGTTGGATGCATCCTTTAAAGTCAAAGGTTCCTTAGAGCTGAGCATCAAGATGTGTACCTTAAATTTTTCTGCCCTGTAGCGAGGGAACACGAGGCTGCTCCACCACTTTTCTGTTACTCAAGGTTTAAATGTTGATCTTCTTAATTTCATGAGTTTTTCAAATTTCAACAATCAATTGCAGGGGATACTACAGACCAAACAATGCTTTTATGCCAGGTTCTGATGACCACTAACATGCAGCGGTAAGCTGAACTCCTCTCCTCTCTGTAGTATTACCCAAAAGCATCTATGCACTGTCCCACCTAACCCTGCAGAGCTGCTGAATGGATCTCTGCATTATTGCTAAAGACAATTCCTCCTGTGGCTGAAAAAAAGTGTCTTTAAGCTTGCTGTTTGAATATGCATGGCATAAAACTGTGGTTGTAACTCTAATTAATTGTTCCAGGCCAAAACACACAATGAAGTTCAATGTCAGGGTCTGTATGCAAAAATCCATAACTATGTTTGCAGACGCTGTTACAGATATCATGTCTTCCAGAGCATCCTGTGCATTCCATTTCTTTTCTAAATTGCTCAGCACTGCAGCATCCAGTTGCCAAAGAGCTGGAACTCTCCATCAGCAACTGCATGTGGCAAATTCTTCACTTGAGCAAGGCAATATAAGAATTAAGACAATCTGCTTTGAGTCTCTATATTAGTATTTTCTCTGAGTGCTCTAATTTTCTACAGTTACTTAACATTTCTGAACTTTTTCAGTACAGAGGTGACAATGAAAGAGGCTGATAGTCAGAGAGCTTTTCTCCTTCCATAAATATCGTCCAGTTGTCACAGGATGCTGCTTGAGTCCAGAATTAGCTGAAGTATGCCAGGATTGTACACAGTCAGAGATCTGGAAAGCACTAGCCTGATTTATTTCCAAACAGATTCTACTTGGTGATTACTCCTGTGTAAGTGTAATGATTTATTGTTTTAGTGAAGACATGAACGAGTGTCACCTTTTGATGAAAAGACATTTCCACAATTATCTTTTGTGCATGTAATGAATTGTGGCTGACCACCATACATAATACCAGAGAAAAAGACCAGGAAGGGTGAAATTATTCCACTACAAAATCCAAATCAGCCGTTTCAGGAGTATCAGCTGTAAAATGTACACACATACTTTCTGATATCAGCTCTATTTGTCATGAAATCAAATGCCCTCATATTAGGGCTTCCCTAATAAGTCAGCCTACTGCTTTCTCTTAAAAAAAACCAAACCAAATAAATGAAAGAAAAAAAAAACCAAAACCAAAAACAAACCCACAAATGTTTAATACCTAGAGAAAACAGAAGCTTTTCTCTAGTGCAAGGGAAAGATTTTAGTATCTATTTTACTTATTTACTGCAAAACCAAAAAAGAAGATTACTGTAAACATACAAGAAATGCAGCCTAACAAGCAGAGGCAAGGTAAGGAGGAAAAAAAAAAGGAATAAAAAAAGCTAAGCATCTTGGCTAAATGGACTCATTTGTCTAGGAATACACTTGCACACTTATTTTAGTACTGGCACAAAACAATGACAGATACAGCAAATAAATGAAGAATTACATCTCTGCCTGGTCTTCTTCTTCTACTCTTTGCCTCCATCTCTGAAAATACTAACACAAACAGATAAGCCAAAGCAGCAGCAAAGCTCTGCCAATTTTACAGCACTCTTTTTCTTCAGTTAGACACTTTTTAAATTTATATGACAAATTTCAACTGTACTGAAGGATAGGAAATTACAAATTCTGAAGACTAAATCCTTCCAATTTTGTAGAAGCCAAGTGTAAATTAATTACAAGCGGAAATGAGCAGAAGAATAACACATCCAGTTGGCTGCCTCACATGCCCTCTATATAGTTTTTTTAGTAGGGGTCTGCATATGAACTTAAAACATCACACACAGGAAAAAACCCTTAAAGAATTAGCTGATATGTGTAACCACGCCTCTGCAGGTGAAAAATCCCACACATGGAAAGAAAATTCAGAATGCAGAGTGCATCAATACCTGGCCAAATATGACCTAAGTTGTTTTAGAACAGTAGCCATCCTCTGACCAATACACAGGTGAAGCTAAGAGCACCAGCTTCTTCAATAACAAAAATTTTTAGCAGAAATGAAGCACTGTCTGCTGGTAACTGATTTCTGCACAAATATGTTGCAAAGGGTGTATCAGGATTTGTGTGATTTAACATGTTTTATCTAGGTTTAGGATGTAACATGCTTTATCTGGCTTTCAGCTCCATGTAAAAGAGGTCATTTGGGTAAAGATTAGATATGAATTCATTGCTAGCTGAATTCATCCTTTTCTGGCTTTGATAAAGTTTTATGTTTGGTAAGAAACTATTGTTATGCAAGCAGAAAACAAAATAATGAAAATACTAATGGGATCACAGAAAAAGAATTGGAATACACTAGCCACCAAGTCCTGCTGCAAAGGACTAGCTCTGGCTTCACAAATACTTTTAAATCTTCTTCAAATTTCTAACACTCTAATTTAATAATTTATGCACTTACTGTATAATCAAATTCAGGAATCTGCCACCAGAAAGGTTTCAACATGAGGAAGAGGTACCTGACAGCACTGGCATTGTGGTATGTGGTATGCCCTTTGTCTTTTCTTTTTTTTTTTTTTTTTTTTCTTTTTTAAACTCTGCTCTCAGCACCAATTTAGACAAAAAGTATCAGTCCAAATACCTCTGCACACTTTGCTCATCCCTAGTGCCAAAACAGACATTTGCATCAGTTATATTATTTTTGGTCACCTCAGTCTTCTTTGGAAAAGTTTTATAAGCACAAGTTGTTTCCTTCACTTCCAACCTTTTGAGGAACTTGGAACAGCACCAAAAGTAACACTAACTTATGCACTCTGCTTATCCATTATGTGTCCTAGACAGAAATGTGAAGGGCCTAAGAAGAAACAGTATTTTGGTGGCTGATGCTACTTTCACATAAAAAAGAGAGAAAAGTACTTGTAAAAGGGAGGAATACTCTATTCCCCTCACTCTTCAATAGATACCAGGAACAGGAGAACCCAAGAGAGATTTTTCATTTGTTTTGTCTGTTTTCCCCTGCTTAGACACTTAAATAGAGTATTAAATCTTCTTGGCATTCCAATACTGCCAAACTATGATTGTCATCAGTTAAGGACATCCTTACTTGAGGTCCCTTATGCCTACAAGTGTGATATCAGAGAAAATATTTCTTGCATTTCCTTTTCAGCACAATTGCTTCACCCCAAAATAAAATGATGATTCATCAGGTTTCCTTCATGTATTCCACAAATTTCAAAGGCATCTGCTATACAAATATTGACCATAAGTAACATACAATACAGAAAATAAATGGATTGAAATACAATGAATAGAAGTTGTAGAAAAACAATTAAGCAACCTTTTAAGGATTCTATTTATTTAATGACTCAAAAGCTTGGGATTAAAAAATAAAAGCTTCATTCTCTTTATCTCTGAATTTATTGATTATAACTACAAATGTTTAAAATCAGCATAAATTAAATATTTGATCCTACATAATTACTTACAACTTTTCATTTTTTTCATAGCACGGGGAACTCAAGAGCACTGACCCAAAAATTAACTGTAAGGAGAGTTCAAGTGATTTGTGCTTTCATTTTTTATAGATTTGGCCAAAATAAGGTTATGAAGGCTTCTCACAAGAGATATAGTAAGACCTGTTTATAATTGCTATTTTCAAAATGGAATTACAATCCTGGTGAGGATTTGATTTATTAAAAAAATTAAACGTTGTTAATAATTATACTCTGTATTAACATTCAGGTAAAGCTTAAAAAAGCATTTCAGGTTACATATAAGAATTTTTAAAAGACCTCAATCATGGAATCAAATTCCCTCTTTGTTTCACATAGGTACACAGAAAAAATTTATTCAAATAGTAATACAATTTACTTAACTCATTATTTAGCCTACCATCTAGCCATTAATGTCTCATATCAAAGTGAACTATCATATATAACATGTATTTCAGACACTCCTGACACATGCAAACAATAGCAAGGATTCTCTTAGGTAAAATTCATTCTCCGAAGTAGCTCCTTTTCCAGAAAATTCATAGCTCCAATCTTGTCTTAAATTCTTTGAATGTCTTGTTTATAGATGTGCATGTATAAACAATTAGAAGGAAACATATCTATAAACCAAAATCCTCATGATTCCAGAATTTAAAGTTGAATAACACATAAAAACAAAACCATGACCTTCTTAGTGTGTATAAAGAATTTAATTTTAATCTTGCAGTAAAAATGGGCTAAAATTGCCCTTAAAAATGGACTCTGAGGTATGTGTTACGCTAACTGAAAGACGTGCAGCTTCTGAATGAGAATAAAAACCTGGAGAACTATGTAAATTCAGAAGCAGGTGGAACAGGCTCATATTCAACCTTCTGGGCATCTCAAATAGCAAATAGACTTCATAGATGAAACATTTACATGAGAAAGGCACACTCAAGCATGTGCCCTGTAAACGCCTTAACAACCTGAATTTATAAAGTTCACCTTATGGAAGAAACAAAAACGCACACTTTCTATGAGGTTTATGAAAAGATTATGCAGGCTGGTTTATTGTTTATGGCAACTGCAGCATAAGCCAGCATGTATCAGCTTTTCACTCTTTACGGACACATCAGAAAATCTGTCATGTAAGTAGACACAAATAAATGTTTGAATTTAGAAACTCTCTTTTCAAAGCAATTAGGAAAAAGAAAAGGTGAGAACAGATACTTGTGACAGCCATCCACCACATAATGTCAAAGCCCCACTATTAATGCTGACCTTTCCTAGATGTAATGGTTTTTAAAGTACATATTTGAAAATAAATTTACTCCTTTAAAAACTACTATTTAGATTTCTGTTTTTGTATTTTAAGAAATACAAAAGAGTTTTCACGAAATCTAGCTTTCATCTTGGCCAATGTTTTTATGGATCATTCTACTGTTACTTGAGGTGAACAATAACAAAGCAAAGCTCACAAAACAAATCCATGCAGAGTCAGGCCTTCTCTATCTGTGAGCCTACTATTGCTGCAGAGAGAGTGATAAAATATTTGCCCTTCTACAACCCCAATGAGTGCTTCTTCCCTAATCCATAATCATTATGCATGCATTGTTCCAACAGGCAGCTTTGAACAATTTGACTCTTCGGCTTCTCCGTCAAGAGCTTAAAAGGCTTTCACTTGCTCTATTCTTTTTTATTCTGCTACACAAAGAAAATTGCTGAGACACATCAAATGCTGGTTTGCTAAAGATATTATCATATGAAACTTGCTTATTCAAACAACATGCTCTTCCTATAAAGTACAGAGCACAGAACCATGACATGTGGGATGACAACTTTGATGCGCCCACAATGGGCGATGATGTCTCAGTGCACAGCCCCCGCTCATGTTCAAACGCACATCTTGTCTGATGCACTCTGCAAGCACTCTAACCCCACTTTTACAAGGGATTAACTTCCACTAAACTGGTGGAAACAGGACCCTTTCAATACATGTTCTGCATTTCTTTTGTGGTAACTTGAATTTCAAATGGATGTCTGGTTTTGGTTATGGTTTGAATTTTCATTTTTTTTGTTTTTTTCCAATGAAGACTATCTTGTGTTTACAAAGTATTTTCCAAGCATACACTTGTAAAAGACAGGACATACACATATTTTGGCCCAAAGAAATTAGTGAAAAAAGTTTGCGAACAGGAAGTCATTATTTAATCTATTCCTTTTTCGGAAGCTTTCCTATTACAAAACAATATCTGGTAATCTTGCAAAGTCTGATAATATTCCAAAAGAACACTTTGTTTATAAAATGTCTATCTTTCCAAAAATACAGGGAAATTTGCAAACAAAATATTTTCAAATATGCTTTTGCTATAAATATGAGATTATTACTGTTGCAGTTTATTACATGTAACATGAAGCCCATTTTCTTCCCAGTGGCAGTGTGTGCACAAACTAATATATTCCAACAGACAGGCATGACAGATGAGGAAATTAACTTAGACAAAAATTACTGAAGTGCGTCAATGGTCAAAATTTAGTTTCAGGCATTCCCTTTGTCTTCCAGAGAGAAAAGTACAATAAGAAAGATTAAACTGATGAATCAGTTATTTAAAAAAAAAAAACAAAACAAAACAAACAGTGTCGATGCAAAGGAAATAAAGTTATAAAAGTCTAATTGAAAATTGTAGAAAAGTAGGATGCAAATTTTTCCAATTTGCTTCCATGTTGGAAGTATTTGCTGTGCAAGAGAAAAAGTCAGTAATTTTTCTCCTGATTCCCACACACAATAGCAAATCTAGAGCTTGAGCAATTTTCTAAGATAATTAAACAACAGGTATATAGATTGCCTTGTTTCTAGCCTTTTCAGTCTTGCTATTGAGCTACGCTGAAATCATCTCATAGCTAGCACTTCATTCTGTGCCTTTTCTTCCAGATGTGAAAACATGGTTAATAGCTCGTGTAACATCTGCATGTTTTTACAAAAGCTGGCTCAAAAAAAAAAAAAAATCAAGCAACATAAGTAGAAGAGTTAAATAAGATTTTTTTACATTATTACTGTCACAAAAACTGTGTGAAGAAAAATAAATGTTAAAAGAAAATTTCTTCTGTCCATACATGAAAAGTCACAATGCTCAGTCCCTTGCCAAACAAACACTAATTAGCACATAGAGGGTATCAACGAGTTAAACCACAGCAAGTTTTATTTCTCCCCAGAAATTCCATCAGTCTGTTCTGCAAGGAATTCATACAGCTTTTGCTTTGGTTCCCACTTTTATTCCTGTCTCTTTCAATCATAATACCAGATTACAAGACAAGACCTGAATGTGTTATTTAGTTGTTTTGGAAATCCTAAACAATTCACCCTAAAAATTAAAACAAAGACTTAGTCACCTCACAGCTGATTTGGAGCTGCCAAAACTGGCAAATCCAAGGAAACATGCCTTTGGATAATGGCTGTCCTGGGGTAGTCTAACAGAACTATATGTGAAGTAAAGAGAAAGAAGAGGAAGAAAAGATTTGGGAAGGAAAAATATGAAGGAGTTATAATGGCAGGCTTGAAAATAAGGGGGAAAAACTGAATATTAGGTGTATGGATAGTAAAGATATGCTGGTGAAAGAAAAAATGAAAGAACACTTTTGATTTAGAAACACAAATTCTCTAAAGATTGGTTGAAGAATTAGAAAATATAGAGGCAAACTAGTGGTGCTAAAACATTGAAGACAAAATAAGAAACTTTATCAAAAGTCAACTTGAGAAGACTGTTTAAATGTGTAAAACTGAAACCCAGTAACCTACTATAACACCAACAGTATGATTTCTGTCCTCAGTTTGTATTTTTTTTCTGATTGGAGTGAGAAGGGGTCCAGTTGACTCAGATAGCACAATTACAGACCTCTATAATCTACAGATTTCTCCCTCATTATTGAATTCAGCCTACTGACATAGGTCCTAACAGAGGAAAGTCATGAACTTCAATCTGTGAATTAGCAGCATAAACTACAATGGCACCATCAGAGACCTCTGAGTGCAGCCTCTCAGCAAGAATCTTTAGGACTTAGATTACTTGTCAGGAGATTGAATATGGACCAGAAGATGAAAGTAGAGAGCCCAAATTCTGAATATTAAAAGTGCTTGGTGTGCCACAGCTTTAAACACCAGCAACACCGAATATTTATTAATATTGCAAATTTGATTAAATATAAGCTAACATGAGATCTTGTTTCCAGTAGTCTAGGAAGGCAAATAAAATCTGAAAGCCTAATTAAAGCACACACAAGATGTTTTACAAATCACAAGGACAGCCTTACCTGAAAGTATTTTACTTTTTTGTATTCATCTGTATGGTATTACTTCATGAATTAATAGGGACAGTACTGAATCTAAAGGTAGTTAATTTTAAATTGTATTAATGAAGACTATGAAAATCCATTCTAACAAAATCACAGCAGACTAAAGCAGCATCAGATTTGTATGGCCTGGGACAAAGGCTAATCTGGAATTAAAAGGGATAATATGACTTATATAATAAGGGGCCAGAAAAAGGACAAAAACAGATGCATGTTTATATGTAGCTATGAAGCTCATGAATATCTTGATTATCTACTTTAAAACATCTGGTTACCTACATCTTGCAGAGGAACTAAGAAAACAGAAAAAAAACATACCTGTATTAGAGAGAGATCTTCAAGCTTCAATCTGAAGAGGTAGTTTCTGGGGTTAAAAAAATAGCAGATAAAAATGAATTGTTATTAATGTTTCAGTAAGAAAACCAAATGTTACCACTGTTTAAATACGAAATGTGATTAATGACTATACAGGCATAAAAAAAAAATAGAAGTGACAGGTATTCAGGAGTTCAAATCTTTCAGAGGCTGTCTTAATATACAGCCCTTTGGGAAAAGGACTAAGCTAATTTCTGAAACAGATTTTCAGACTGAAGGACTGGCTGAACACAAATAAAGTAGATATATGTACATCTGGTTCATTGCTCCAGTCTTCCTTTAGAATCCATGGGAAGGAATACTCGGTGCTTTGGCAGGTTCATGTCACCAGTGTTGGATGCCTACATCAGAATATGTGGACAGGCAGATTAAAGCTCTCCATTTGTCCCAACAAAGATGGGAACCTCATGCAATTAGCACAGCCACACATATGTAAAATTTGAAGCACAGGATCCCAGTATGATTGTGAATCTGTACAACCCCCAGAGCTGTCACCATTTTGAGCAAAGTCTTGCCCTGTGTGGTCTAATTTCTTTGAAGCCTAGGAATTTTTTCCCACAGACAGCAGGTGCTACACACAAACCCACCAAGCACGGTTTTCAAAAGCCTGTGCATTTATTGCAAAAATATTTCTCACTCTGCCTTTTCTCCACAGCAGCATCACTGGGATCACTACAGACCTTGGGAGGAGTCCAGGCAAACCACAAGCAAGACTCCTCCTCCACCATTTATTTTTTCTTAGTTCTTATTACACCTCTTTTTCTTCATTATTCATTTTTTCTACTGCATGTTCACAGAAATAATATCTCTCAGTCCTCTTCTGCCCATTTTTCACCTTACTTAAAACAATTCTGATTTTCTGATGTTACTACAGAGTGATTATGTTTTAGAGATGAAAATAAAAAGGATTTCTAAATAATATAAATTACTACAGTATTAATTTATTCATAACAAATATGTAACACCAATTTATAAGATCTTTAAAAATTCACTTAAAGTAACAAAAACCCCAGATGATAAAGAGATGAGTAAATTTAAACTTGAGCTTTAAATATTTGCAATATTCATGAATTATCTGCAATATTGTGTCCATGTAACTTATAGGTGTGTAGTCAAAATTAAAATTAGGCAAAAATTTTTGAGATAATAATTCTAATTCTTTCCTGAGGTATGAGGTGTTGTTAATGGGCACAGATGGTCAGAATCTGTAGTTTACATCTTTTTTTCTCTTTTTTTTTTTTTTTTTTTTTTTTTTTTTTTTGAATGAGACACCAGGAAAAGGGAGAAGAACAAAACCAAATTGTTTCTAACTCAGAAACACAACCACCATGGCCATCATGGCCATCTTTATTTATGGACTGTCAGAAAGAGCTATGAGCATTTATTTACTGACTCTGGTACATATATGGTCTACTTAAATTGTGGCTATACAGGAACCTTGTCATGAGTCTTTCCTAGGAGTATTGCTAAAGAGAGTTACTCCAAATGCAGAAGGCAGGTTATTAAGAGCAGGAATTCATGTGAAAGTACAATAAAGGCAGGATATTTATTATTAGACAGATAAATCACCACAAAGAAATAGCTAAAATACTTGGGTTTGAGTCACAAAGAGACCCGAGGTGGATAAATGAAAACAGTACTTTGCAGAACAATGTGCATACACAGCTTCACCAAGTCACATGAGAGAGGACTTGAAAGAATTTCACCAAAACACCACGAAGCAAGGCATTATAGTCTTTCTAACACTTCTACACTCCATCTGTAAGGACAAAAAATACCTTCACTTTTTCAGAATGACTTGCCCAGAAGTATTCAGCAGGGAGCATAAATACTTGGTCTCCTCCTCATCTCGGTGCATTTAAACTTCCATCACCCATCACTGTACTTCCAATCTGATATCAAAGAAACCAACTTCACTGCTGTTGCAAAACAACTTCTTTTTTCCTTCCAGAGAAACTGAACTGCATCCCCAGCAGGTATAAACTGCTTTCTTAACTCAGTGGCATCAGACTCAGAGGAATGGCACAGAAATGCCCCATCTCACTCTACAAATAAATGCAGTCTCTGTTGCAGAATGTGTGAGCAGACAGTGGTCTCACACGTTTAGTTTTTGGGTCACTACTTAATACAGATTTCAATTGCTGTGTGTACTTTATCTTCAGATAGCTACTGAAAATTTATGCCTCATGAGGCCTTTCTAGGACAGATTATCAAATTAATAATGTCTATTTATCATCTTCCATTCTGATATCATTTCAGCCTATTAAAAAGTAAGCTATTGTCTCAAACTGTAAAGATTCTAAACTAATAAATGCACACACACAGTGCCAGCCTGAAGAAAAACAGACACTCAACATTTTTCTTCTATTTTTCTTCTTAGAAAATAAGATTTTTATCCTATTCAGTAGAGCACAACACCTCTACACATTAATATATTCAGTGTGAAATTAGAAAAATTGACCCTATAAGTGTTAGGGAGACTAAAATGTCTATATTCAAGATCAAGAGGCAGAGCTAATTAGTGTACATTTTTCAATTTCCTGTGTCTGCCAATAACCAATTAAAATATTTTTAGTTTTATAAAGCCAGCAGAAACAAAATTGAACAAGAAAAACAATGTGCAAGAGACAGTAAAAACACCTTAGCAACATAAACTGGGCAAATGGACATCACAGATTGACTGTGACTACAAAAATAATCCTGGGCTAAGTGTCAAACTAGCACTCAGAGAGCAATCAGAGCTATTCCTATCTAGACATGCCCACTTCAGTAAAACTTGCAGGACTACATTTAGCTTTACAAATCCAACAGTTTAATGTTCTAAAGCATGCATCACTAGCATGTGAGAACTCATTCAGGAAGCACATACATGAGAAAAAAACCTAAAAGAAAATTAAGGAAATGAGCCTGACAGTTAAAAAAAAAAAAAAAAAAAAAAAAAAAAGGAAAGGTAGCACTAATAAATCTGCCAGTCCAAAGAAAAAGTCCTTGCCAATTTTCATGACATGTGCAGAGCCCTGATGCTCCTCAAGAGACAAGTGACAACATTTTTTTCA
Organism: Brachypodius melanocephalos; assembly: GCA_013398615.1. NCBI lineage: Eukaryota > Metazoa > Chordata > Aves > Passeriformes > Pycnonotidae > Brachypodius > Brachypodius melanocephalos. Next base: position 13,503,534 of record VZSR01001854.1, read on the forward strand.
AAGTGTTATCGAGATTATGCCCTGGACTGCCGTTTTCCACTTCTGTTCAGCTTTGTTCAAGTGCATTTATGCTTTGAAGGCAACAAAGAATGAGAAAGAAAAATGAAATTACATTCCTGAAGCACAGATATGACCTCTTAGCACACAGCCCTGCCTCTTTTCCAAATATGGTGGCAATAAGCAAGACGAATACAACTTTGCACGCTGGAACTGAACTGATTTGACACTGGCGGTAATTGGCAAATTTGTTTCCATTTGGTGCTTAATGAATGAGGAAAGCAAATATGTTAGATAAATCTGCAAACAGAAGGACATTTAATGAGAAGAAAACACAACACTGAGATAAAGCAGCATCCTTTCCCCCTTCAGAGATCCAGCAGGCAGCAAGCATTTTGCTTTACATTCACAGCACTGAACAACTCTTCTAGCTCAGCTGTTGTAATTAAAACTCGTTAGTCAAGAGCCTGCTCAAACCCAAGGGTAAACACTTCCACTGGTATCAGCGGGATCTGAATGAAGGCACACACAAAGCATGCTCCAGTCACTTCCTTCACAACAATTTATTTCAATCTATTGCAGTGAATGTGTTCAGTATGACTACAGCTAAAAGTATAAAACTAATCTTCTCTATGTTCCTGAACAAGTCCAAGTCAAAAAACAATTGAAAATGCATAAAGATTCAAAAGTATATCATGTTAGTAATGGTTGTTCAATCCAGCATTTTACCATTTTTCTTTGTGAAACCGAAAGATATAAAAGCAGAATGGAACAACAATAAATACTCTTGCAGTAGACACAGATATGAATATGAAGAACATTAAGATGGCACACAGAGTTCAGGATAACATGGATTCAGGATTAAGCCTTTTTTAAAGAGATAGCAAAAAATATATATCATAATATCACAGAAAATCTCCATCACCCTTCCCAAGCCCCCACATGCATTTACAATTGAAAGCCTGAATCAATAAATGGGGGTTGCAGCAAGCTCAGACACTCAAGGTATGACCAGACATGCTGCCAAATCTCCTGGAAATACACTAAGAAAAGATTCCTTCCTTTTCACTTCTTTCAAGAAACTAATTCACATGAAAGAAGAAAATTTTGCAAATGTAAAGTATAAACTCTGCAGGAGTCAACTGTTAAGTAAAATTTTACAATTCCACAATTAAGATGGTAAAGTTCTGGATGAAAGGCAATTCTAGTTTTGCAGTATAGTAAAGTCATCAAGTCGAAAGAAAATTAAAAAAAAACAAAACAAAACAAAAAAAAAAAACAAACCACACTTTTGGGGAAAAGAAGATAACCAATATAAATAAAACTGTTATGTACAAAAATTATTTGGTTAAATCAAGAATCTATAAGAAAAATATCTCAAAAAGCCAAGAAAGATACATTGGAAATAAAAGAAACCTAATCCAAGTGTTCCAGGTGAATCATTTATGAAAATGGTCAAATTACAATAAAAAAACCGTAATGGCCAAAACTTATGTATTATCTCCATCTTGCATGAAATGGAAGCCACAGCAAATGAGAATAAAGAAATGAGAGGCTTATTGATAAATGGTAAAAATGTCAAAACATCTTATACACAGAGATAAATATTTTCTGACATTCAACATAGTAGTTCATGTTGATCCATCCTAAATGGATAAGTGATTTTTGTTCTTTCTGCTCTTTTATAGTAATTTCTAAAATTACAGGTTTTCTCGAGGAATGAAGACTAATCACATTTTATTAACATTCAAGGTGGCACAAGGAAGACTCACATAATCATAAGCTGATCAGTGAGACAATGAGCTTGTCAAACAGAATAAGAAAAACACTGTGGGAGTAAATTATGATAGAATCCCAATAAAAATTGAATTAATCCACTCAAGAGTCTTGTGAAATCTGATTTCCTTCTCTGATGCTTTCTCCTCTGGATTAGTAAATCTTTTTTTTTTTTTCCCTGTGGCTTCTCATACAGCCTCAGCAATGCTGGAGATTCTAGAACACAGCACTCCTGCACAGATGTTCAACAACATCCAGATGTCACTTCCATATCTTTCTTGTCATGGGCTTCTCCAGAAAAAGCAGAAAAGTACCAGAGGCCCTTGCAGCTCGTGAGGTCATCCTCTTCCTGAAGTTATGCCATGTCATCTCAAACTTCCATCCACATTTTCCTCTGCTGGCCTTGACTTCTCACACACAGCACTCAAGGTCCCCCCAGCTGGCAATGGCCTCGCAATATTTGACACCTGTCTGCCTCTGATGCATGCAGGCCAAGGATGTTTCTGAGTATGATTTTTCAGTCCAGATGAGTTTGTGAGGTTATTAAGCTATTTATTTAGCAAGCTGTTGTTGGATACAACTTTATCCTGCAATATCAGCTCAACCAAAATGCTAATCCTGTAGTTCATAACTGTGGCTAGCCAAATATTTAATACTTTTTTGTTGCTGCAACACTTGTGTCAAAGTACATGCCTCCAGGTTTTATATTTTGGCAGATATTGCATCTACTGTACAGTATTCACTCTAGATATTACATCTACTGTACAGTATTAAGAGCCATGCAAATTCTATGTGGTCTTGTTACCATTTCATTGTTCAATATATTAATCTTCTGTTTCTTTTCAAGATTAACTTGAAATTAAATTTAAACTTTGCTGTTACATCTCCTCCAAAAAAAACCCCAACAATGGAAATGGGCTTAAAACCAGAAATTTTAGACAGTTCAAAGTTTTTGTGGTCTCCTGCTGCAACTAATCAACTTGGGGACATAAAGTTTGCTTGAGTTGTTGGAGGTGAGATGAAAGAAAGGTCAGCGGGAGAAGGTAAAGGGTCAAATGAATCCATAGTCTGGATATTTTCTTTTTTTTATTATTATTATTAAGAAAATAAACTGCAATGACAGTGAGAAAAGTTCTATTTTACCCCTAATAATGGGGTCCTTTCTCTTTTGTTTTTACTCTGAGTCAACTTCAGGGCTCCGGTGATGATGCACCTTGGCAGCTACTCTAATTAAAATGCCAAGATATTAAATCAGCAAAAGAAAAGGAAGGACTTTTGTGGAGTTACTGAACTGACTAGTGTCACTCTGCAACAAGACTAGTATCAGCATAGGTGCAAAGAAGGAGAAAGCTGTAGAATGGAACCATGCATGAGCAGGAGAGGTATGAACCTTTAAAAAATATGCAGGAACTTGTCAGCAAGGTAGGAAAGACAAACAGTAGGGGGAAAAAGACCTCCTTCTTTCTGCAGCAGTAAGACAATAATTTCTTACAGATTTAGCATTTAACCACACATTAGATTAGATTAGCCCAGTTCAATCAGTGGAAGGACAGACATTGATTACCCTGAGCCAAGTGTTAAATGAGCAGTGATACCCAGGTGGATGTTCAAAGAACAGAGTACCAATTCCCTCTGCCTGTATATTCTCCCTGCACATGTAGCCCTCAGAGCACCTTATTAACAAGAAGTTCTCAGATTCCCCTGCTGGGAGCAGACAACAGCAAGAAGCAAACCTGTGTAGTTATTTATACCTCTATTAGAGATCCTTAAGCCACTGTTAATGAATCTTTAATTTGCCTTTCTGTTATTATGGCAAGTAGTGGTAATGGTTCAAATTAACGCTCCCAAACACACATCTAATTAAGTGAGAAGCCATACTGTTGCAGTTCTTCATCAGTGAGATAAGGAGTGACTGAGGCAATAATCCACCTCAAAGCAAGTTATAATCCTAAAAAGCAAGTTTAATTAACTTGCAGGAGAATGTTTAGGAGAAAGCCACCACTATTAGGATACTCTATGTTAAAAAAAAAAAAAAAGGTATGTCTAAATATATATCAGCCAATTAAAAATAAAATTGGATAGCTTTGAGACCTGTTTCTGATATTAATGATATCATTTTAAAGTATAGCTCAGCTAGATAACTTGGACTAAGTAAAAAAAAATTCCACATTTTAGGAACAAACTCAATCCCGGCTGCCACAATTTCAACAGAAGGAATGGGAAAAGATTCATTTTCCCTTTAAAAATAGACATAATTCTTCTTGCATGGTTTGAATAAAACCACTAAAAAAATTAAAAATCACAAAAAAAAAAAAATTGCCCTAAATGACTGGCTTTTAGACATGCTTTTTGTCAACTCTCATTTAGCCAAAATGGAGCCAAAATCACTTTTATCGATTTTTGATTTATCAAAACTAGAGCTGCTATGTGTTACATACATTTTCAGGAGATGAGGAGGGAAAAAAGGCAATGCACAATTTGCCTGGGCAATTCACAGACCATTGTATCCTTTCTCTAATCTGGTCTTCTCCCTCTTCAACTGATCTTTCCAAAGAAACATATGGCACAGAACTTTCACACAGCAAAGAAGACAAGGTTGTCCTGGAGAAATCCATGAATCTTTATGCCTGTTTGTATTTCAAAATACAGAAATCACCATAATATTTTATTAAATGCTAAATCAGTCCACCAAGTAACACACAGAGAAATATTTCATCTGAATATTTTATTAGAATTTATCAGAATAAGATAAACAAGCAGTCTCTCATTTCCTTGAGCTTACTGAGGAGCTAATGCCCTGAGAGTAATCCTTTGCTGGTGCCACTTAATTGTGAAAGTAAATTCTGCCCTGCCATATGGGTTGGCTTTTCTCTAAGAAAACAAATTAATTCCCAAGAAGGTTTCAGATTGCAATAGAACTCATTTATTTTTATCTGCCAAGTCACATACAATATTAAGAACAATGCCTGGGGCAAATTTTAAAGATACAGTTTCATGGGAGCATGGATTTCATGATTAATGTGAAGGCACGCACTAGCAGCAATCTGTGAATGGAGTGGTACCATTGCTGCTGATGGTGTAAGGAAACTGAGACAAGGCTACAAGACTCCAGCTGAATCAACTCAATACCTATAGGAGAACTGGATGTTTAGCAGAACAAAAAGAAATTATCAGCCAGTTATAACCTTCTCACAAGGGGTGGAAGACAACCTGTGGAAGCTGAGGGCGGGGACATGGGACATTCACAATTGTAAACAATCTATTGTTGCACAGCAACAGAATACCCATGGACATCAGAAGACCACCTTTATTTCCCAAACTGGACAAGCAAGACTAATCTTAGCAATATAGGACAAACTTCCCAGTCATTGCCTACTATGGGGAATACTACAGAATAAAGTCCCTTGCATATTTTTAGAAACATCTATACCAAAATTATTTGTTCTTATTTTGTTTGCCTCAGCAAAATGTGACAAAATTCATTGTTTCTTGACTAAATTACACATGGACAACTTAAACTATCTAGTTTTCTGTCAACACTGCTGTTCCATTTATATTGCTATGTCCTGTTCTAGATGTACCTGTTTATGGATTTATGGGCAGGTGCTGTGAACACACTCACCCCCTGTTATCCTGCACTACAATTCCAACCCTCTTCTAATCTGCCTTTTAGCAGTCCTTCCTTACATTTCTAACTAATTTCATTAAACCTTGTTCAAGCATATATAAACAGAATAGTACACACTAGCGCAATTTAAAGTCTCCAAAGAGCCTTGTGCAAAGAGATCAAAATTTCTCAATCACTCTGGGAGACACCTTGTGGGGTATCATAGGATCATATCTGTCTTTCCACACAGCTGCATAACATTGGCAACTCCCAACAGGAATGTAGTCTGATCCCAGCTGGGATCTTTGCTACCATTCTCAATAAGACAAATCACATATATCTTTAGAGCCTGTAGAACTTCATAAATGTAAAAGGGTCACCTGCCATTAATATCAGTAATGGAAAGGGGATTTAAAACTTTATAATAGTGTCAAACTTTCACAATAGTATTTTGTTAGATTTCTAAGACAGAGGAATTTGGGAAGACTTCATTAAATCCATTAAGGTGGAAAAAATCAATTATGAACATAAAATGAGCCAGAATACAGATTCTGGCTGTGAAAAACCATTCATCTAGTTTAGAACACCTCCAACTTATTACTAAAACAGAATCCTGAAGAGGCAAGGATGGGGTGGGCTGACCCTGCTTGAAGACCAGGTTCTCATCAAAACTGCTCTATCATTCAACTGCCCTCAACTGGGCAGGAAAAGAAAATATAACAAAAGGTCCATGAGTTGAGATAAGGACTGGGAGAGATCACTCATTGATTACCTTCATGGGCAAAATAGAAACAGCTTAAATTCATTAATTAAATTTGTTATCGATCAAGATCAGAGTACAATAAGTGAATTAAAAGAAATCTTGAAAACACCTTTCCTCCCCATTCCTCCCTCCTTCCCAGGCTTGACTTTATTCCTGATTCTTTACCTCCTCCCTGCCAGCGGCACAGGGGGACAGGGAAATGGGGGTTATGGGCAGTTCATCACACGTTGTTTCTGCCATTATTCCATCTCAGGAAGAGGTGTCATTCCCCTGTTTCAGCATGGGATGCCCTCCGATGGAAGACAGCCCTCCAGGGATTTCTCCAACATGGATCCTTCTCACAGTCTGCAGTTTTCCACTGCAGACTGCTCCAGAATGGATCCCTTCAACAGGGTGCAGTCCCTCAGGAAGAGACTGCTGGTTCCTCCACAGGGTCACAAGTCCTGCCAGCAAACCTGCTCCAGGTGGGCTCTTCTCTCCATGGAGCCACAGGTCCTGCCAGGGTGAGCTTCCCACAGGGTCACAGCCTCCCTTGGGCATTCCCCTGCTCCAGCATGGGTCTTCTCCATGGGCTGCAGGTGGATCTCTACATATCTATGGATCTCCATGGGCTGCAGGGACACAGCTGCTTCACCATGGTCTGCCTCAGGGGAATTTGAGAGCCAACATCTGCAGCATCTCCTCCCCTATCTTCTCCATTGACTTTGGTGTCTGCAAGGCTGTTTCTCTCAGGTTTTTTCACTCCTTTCTTCTGTGGACATAATTATTTGTGCTCAATAATTTTTATACCTTCTTAGATTTTTATCATAGAGGCATCACCATTGCTGATGGGCTCAGTCTTGGCCAGCAGCACATCCATCTTGGATCCAGCTGGCATTGGCTCTGCCAGACATGGGGGAATCTCCCAGCAGCTTCTCACAGAAGCCACCTCTGTAGCCCCCTTCCATACCAGAGGCTTGCCATGCAAACCCAGCACTCCTGTTCTTGTGTGGATGCTGACAATAAATAATAATATGAGTACTTCTCTTGGCAGTGTATAGAGTAATATAAGATATTTGTACCTTTGTCATATGCCCCACTGCCCATTTTCTGTCTCTGCCAGTGACTGGGTAGCAAAGAGAAATCCATGCTACAGAAGGCTACAAATTATCATTTTCACAACTGAACAGGAACTTTTCACTGTTCAGATCTTACTGAAATCACATTACACATGGTTATTAGTTTTTCAGTATTGAAGTGATAGTACAAGAAGACAATAAGTAAAAAAAATTGAAATATTCTAAGAGAAAAAACTACATGTCAAAAGATTCTTCATCAGGAAGAATGAATTAACAGATCATTCTCTTTGCTGTCTTTATAAGACCACAGTTGTTGCTTAGGACAGAAAATTAATTCTTTGAACGGTTCTTTGAATATGTGAGTCCAGTGAGGCAGATGTTCAAGAAACTTGTACTAAAATTTTGTCCACAGGCCATAGCACAAGTATGGTAATATTAATTCACTGTTCAGATGGCTCTCAGTGAAAGGTAACTAAAAACAGTACATTAATGGGGAAAAAAGCATCAACATGACTAGTTCAGACTGTGCAAGGCTGCAGAAACCATTCCTGCAAATAAGGAGAAAACTTGACATGACAGTCCCAGTGAATGGATTCAGTCTTCCTGCAGTGGGGACTACATGCAGAAGGTGTGTAAGCAGTAAGATTATCAGTATGATCAGATTATCAGAAAATCTCCATGGCCAAACACAGCAACACTGGAAAGGTTAAAATTTAGAATGGAAATGCAGAATAAGGAAAGAGAAAATTAATATTTTTGATGAACAAATAACAGCCAACTATACTGAATTATGTAAAACAAAATTGCTGTTGTAATTTTAATAATCCTGAATATTTTTATTTTTTAATTTTAGTCAGAACCAGAGATATAAAGCTCTGAAGCATCACTTATGGGAAAAAGTAATCTTTTGAGGTAGCAGATCTTTTGCCAAAAGCAGAATTAACAGCTGATTTTTTGTAGCCACTGCTTATTTAACAAAATGATCCAAAGTTCATCCCCTAGTGATTCAAAAAGCTTCACTAAAAGCACCAGTTTAAATGAGTTTATTTTTTCTCAGATTTGGACTCCAGATTAACAGTATGGAGAAAAAAATAAGAGAGGAAGGAGGGAAAAGTATTCTTTTTTCTTTTTTTTTTTTTGAACAGATATTGGGATATCTGTACAGACTGCACTGATGCAAAACACATTTCCGTGGGTCTGGGACCTGGGGAGAAGCCCAAACAATTTTATGGTGACAGTCCTTACAGAGTAGCAGGGGTTGATTGTTTCATTGGGTAGCTTACAGAATTGAAAAATCAACATCAAGGCACAGAATACCTCACTTCATGTGGGCCAAAGATATACAAATATGTATACACACACACACCTATTCCCACACTCAGAAAGTTTTCCCCTGTAGATAGGCAGCTTCCACTGGCCCATGGAAAAAGTTTTCTTTCAGTGCATTTTATGACTGTATTTTGAACCTCATTTTCAGCTAAGAAGCTAACTGGGAAACAGAAATATATTCCAATGCTAAACCTAACAGATAAGTGAAGTAACTAGAACTTTGTTAATTCAAAAGTAAAATATATTCAGAAGGCAGGTGTGAATAATAAGTTTAGATGGTTAATTTTTTTTTTTTTTGGGCAAACCAAGATGTTTTACTACATCTCATATGCTGAGGAAAAAAAAATAGTGCTCAAGGACTGTCACTGCTTCACTGTTGACATCTAAGACAATGCCACTGTTGATCACAGCTGGGAGAGTGCTCTCCTATTGTGCAAACAGTGACTATCACAAACTTTACCACTAATTCTGCAGTCTTTAAACAGATCACTCCTGGCATTGTAGTGAATAATTAGAAACATCCCAACACAAAAAGCCACACTGTGTAGCCAAATTTGGGATCATCCCAAGCTTCATGCAAGGGTAAATTTTGTCACACTGCCATGCAGCACCTGCTTGTTCTACCATATGCACATAAAGATTGTGTACTCCAGGACAGTCCTCTTAAAAATTAGGAAAGTGTAAGCTAAAATAAACCTTGATACCAGGCAGGCAGTTCATCCTGTAACTCCAGTCAGGGATAAGAGAAATAAACACACATAAGATTGAGCTTAGTGGGTCTAGAAGGCAGGGGAGTCACACAAGAGCACACTGATATTGGAATTTGGCTAAATATTGCTTATCAACAAAGAACAATATCCAGTCTGGTGCAACACAAAAAATGAAACAGATTTCTCACCTTGCTCCAGCAATAAGCTCTTTTTGTCCTGGGTCAAATGTTAACTGCGAGAAGTCGACAGCATCTTCTGCTTTGAACACGTGTAGCCAAGGGGCAATTTCTAAAAACAATCAAGAAATACAACTTTTACTATAAAATTTTTAGGTGTAGTGTATCAGGTAGCCACCATTAAATCTGCAGATATCTTGTGTGGGTCTGCAAGTTTTCTCCTTATGGTCCTCTAAGGAAACATAGGAGACTTTCACCACCATGCCATTTAATTTATAACACAGGCCTGTAAAATATAGAGGGCAGCCACCTGATACACACTTGAACTAAGTATCCATATTTTGTTCTGAATTGTTTTTCCTCCTTGGGTAAAGCAGAAAGCACCACAGTAGAACTGCAATTCACTGGCACATACTCAAACAAAGTTAGATTAAATTTCCATGCATTGAAAGCAGCTGAGTACTAGAGGGTTTTTTTTAGTTAGCTATTTAGTTATTTATTTTCTTTACAAAAGGATCTGATTAAGTGAAAAGCAATGGGGAAAACAAGCAAATTTGACTTTTCATCATTTTCACAATAAAAATGTTGAGAAATGAGGGATGAAAAAGGAAAAATGCTTGACATTCATTGAACTTTTTTTTTCATCTGCCTTTCTCAGACCAATTTAGTGCTACATTAAGCAGGGCAGACAAACATGTGAGTTGCTGAAAATCAGCAAGGAGAGTAACTTGTATTCAGAATGTAAACTTGTTCCTACTTTCAAACTTAAGCACACATAAACAGTGGCAAATCAAACCCTTAAAAATTTTCATTAGTAGTAGTCCTTTTTTTCATTCACATCACTATCTGGACATTCAACAGTTTGACTAGATAAACACAATATTGTGGGAACAGAGCATAATTTTTTTTTAATTTTTACCTTTTTAAAATAGACACATAGAATATATAAAATTACTGTAACAATAGAAATGGTAGAAATGTCTCTCTAATGTCTCTCTAGCAAGCTATAGGAAAACCTCATTCTCTAGCATTCCACAATTCTCAGGACATTGATTGAAACTTGCCTTTTTTTTTTTTTTTCTTTTTTTTTTTTAAGTGTGGTCACAAAAGAAGAGTTTGGAACCTATGCAAAAAGTAAAGAGGGCTCTGTGTGTATGGCACAAAGTGCTGTGGGACTGCCTATTTGAAGATTGCAGGAGTGGAACTGTCACTTGAAAGACCGAAGGCGAGCACATGGCCATGACCATTTAGAACATGGAGTCAAAACCAACCGCCCTGAGGGTGCTGCAGAAGTGCTGGTTTTGATATTGGTATCATTTGCTCAGGTTAACAACGTTCATTCTAAGCTCTCTTCTTCACTTATGAGCATATTTTTGCTTTTGCAAATGTCTCAGTTGAAATAATCCATGTCTGGTACCTGTTTCAGGATGATTTGTTCCTAATTTAAAGTTTTAGCACAAGTGGGCTATCCATTCCTAAGGAATGGGCCCAGGAGAAAAATGTTATTCTGTGTCAAAACGTGTTCAGCCATTGCAGACACTCATTAAATGCAGTATGCAGAAGCTGTATCATCATATACTTTGGAAAAAACAGATGGAACTGTGAAGCAGAATCATTTGGGTGTCAGAAAAGTAACTTCTGCATTTCTTATGTCAACCCTGTATGCACCTGGGCAATTTCAGGCTCACAACAGCCAGTTTGTGCATGTTCTGCAGTACTTGGAGCTAAATTCACTGTTGATTTCCATCTGCACTGGATGGGTGCTCAAACCAGGATTCAAACATTGGGATGGAAAGGGGACGTGGTCACATATTGGATAACTGTGATTACAGCTGCAGATGCTGTGTAGAGAACCCAGCAGGATTCTGAGGGAGGAAAAACACTCGTACACATTACAGGCCTGTATAGCCTCATACATACTTACTTATCTATTTTTATTTAAATATATAAGTATATAAGGCTACACAGGGAAGCATAAAAGAGATGTTTCTTAAGTTTTCTTAAGTACTTGATTTTGCAGCCTTAACTTTTCAATCATGCATTTCATATGAAATAATCAATTGCAAAGTTCTAAAAAGTTAAGAAATTAGGTAGGACATGAAGATGAGGAAATCCACAGGTAAATCATGAAGAATCTCACTTACTGGTGAAAGAAGGAAAAATATAAAATAAGAAAAAGAACAAAACAAAAATAAATCCAGATTCACTGTGGAAACATCAGTCTCTGAAAGAGAGACAAGGAAAGCAGGTGAAAATGGAATTACCTCAGCTCTATATTGGTAGGTCAAGTGAGACCTTTGGTCTTCTGAAAGAAGAGGAAAGGAGTGGCTCCCCACAGCATGGGAGGCCAGGGACAGTTCAGCACACAGGAGGGCTGCAGTGCCAGAAAGCCACAGGGGAGACTGAGATTCAAAGAGTTGGTTCTCCTCCACTTGTCCTGCTGTCTCACAACACACAATAAAGCTTCGAGGTACGGCAAGCAGGTGATTGAGACCACTTCCAGGTCTGGAGCAAGGGAGCAGGGGCCAGGCAGGGCAAGGCAAGCCCAGGCTAGACAACAAGAGCAAGGACTTGCTAAGAAATATCTCTGAAATCCGATTCCCCTCCACAACATAAATTATTTTATCTTGTCTTTGTTGCATTCAGCAGTGATCATGCTTGAGGGAATAAGGTCAGGAAGAGCAAATGGCTGCTAGAGCTCTTCTTTTTCAGAAAACACTCTGAAACTGTATCTCTTGTGTGTCACAGTGGCAGCATGTGTCACACAGAAGTAAGCATTTATGAGATAAAGCTATAACTTCAGGACACTACTGTAAGGGAAAATGAACAAAAAAACAGTGCCTGGAAAAAAAAAAAAAGGCAATCCAACCCCATGTACACTGCAAAAGCAAAAGCTTATGTAACTAATTAACAGAATAATTAAATTTCTTTCCACCAAAACAGTGAAATCTAGCTGAAAACCCATAGGTGATACAAGATTTTTAGTTTTGCTATTAATTATCTCCTTAGAATCAAAAAACTCATAATTAGCTACTTAATGTCTATAAATTATTTTTCTTCCAATTAAAACTATAACAGTAAAGTAGTAAGAAGTAATAATTTAAATTTACTAATGCTTTTCATGCAGATACAACATGACAAGCTTTACACAGTAACATAACTGCACATTTTGTGTACTACAACAGTACCATAAATAAAGGTGTAAGGCAATTAAGCTGCCTTGCCAACAGATAACCTAACAGTATTGCTTGCTGGTCACAGGTGACAAACAGCAATATCCACACCCTTCCCAATCCTAACCTTCCCCTTCCTGGCATTCCCTTCCCTTTCCTCTGCCCTCACTTCGTGTGAATTACAGTAAAACTCCAAGCCCTTTATTGACTTCTCTCTTCTAACTCCTGATACTGAGAACACTTATTGAAATACACCTTCAACCTGGATTTGTTTTTCCTTTAAAAGTAAGTAGGCATGTTTGCCATTCTGCAGACATTGGTCTAGGACTCAAAGCTGTCCAGGGAAATCTATCATGGTGCACACACAGTCATGACAGCAGGCGATTGTCAACGCACACTGTGTCCTTTTGGTACATTCAAGACATACATACCCTTAGCAACAACAAACACAAATTTTCATTGCTATTATAAGACTGATATAACTCATAAATATTCCCAAAAAAACCCCACTTTTTCATGAAACTAAAAGATGGATATTGGAAAAAAAAAAAAGTCTTTCTGAGAAAGTTACAGCTCTCTTTCACACGTTGGGAATTGGATGTTACACGTTTTCCTGAGGGGTTCGGGTTTTGGGAGGGAGGGTTAATAGCTTAGATTTAATATAAAACAAAGTTTGTCACGGTTCATGAATCTACAGCAAAGCAAACACACTGGATTCCACTCAGATCCTAGGAAAGGTCAAGGAATTCTCTTAAAGAGGTTTAAAGACAAAAGAGGTTAACAATCAAAGCTGAGCAGGACATTAGATACTCATACTAAAGAAAAATGAAAGATCAGAAACCTGTCTCTGTTTTATTTTAAATTTAGTATCTGCCCAACAGCCAGGTTGTTTGGTTTACATTGTCCAAGGACTTGCCAAGGGTTGAGCTCTGCAGTTCTTTGCAAATGAAACTGTAGAGTTCCCTCGAACCTAAGTTTCATTATTCAGTACTTCAAAGTAGAGCTACAGTAAAATAAATTTAGAAAATACTTACAGGGAATAGAATGGTATGTTTAGAACCAAATCCAGAAGTGATTTTTAATAATAACACAACTTGGCAAATAACAAAGTTAAAAGACAACAAAGACCTCCTGATTTCATTTAAAAATTAACATAGATATTAAAAGTTTCAGTACTCTTTATGGTGCGGTGCATGCATGTGACATCTCGTGCCATGGCATTCTTTTTGAAAATGGTGAGCACAGAGTTAAACATATGTACAGCAGCACCTTTCTGAAGAAACTCTGTCAGCAAAATAACAACAATAGCAATAATAATAATAATAATAATAGTACCACAACAACAACACCACAACAATAGCAACAACAATAACACCACAGTTGGAAACTAGCAGATTTGCAATATTAACAGAAGTCTCTGGGTGGCATCAGTACGACAAACTCACTAATCTTATCAGAAGAAAATTAAAATGTATTTCTGCATGCTAAAGCTATTTTATAATGAAACGTATTTACTCTAAAGATGATACAATAACTCCATCTTCCTGAAGCTGTGTAATAATTTCAGACCTAGACTTCTTCCTGTGATACTCAAGTTGCACTGCTCTCCTCTTCAAAGGTGGCGGGACATGTCAGAAGTCTCCCCAGGGATGCGCCACGCTGACTGTGTCACATCACCCCTGGTGCCCTGGTGACAGTCCCATTAACCGCAGGGGAATCTATTAACCAAGGTGTCAGGGCTGGCAAGAGGAGATCCACCTGCTCACTCATTCAGCACCTCCTGTCTGGGGGTTTATTTGCAGCTTTTGTGTTTGAAGGACACCACTAGGAGTACCTGTAAATGCTCTGCTGTGATGCTTCGGGCCTCCACAGTCTGTAACCACCTTAACGCCAGAACTGAGAAAAACAAGATTTTCTTCAGCAATTTCTGTGCATCATTGGTATTGATCCAGTGTGACTGTCAAGTTCCCATTTTAAAATTACATTGTATTATAAATATATCTGGGAATAATAAATTCACTCAGAACAACTTTAGGTCAACAAGCATTGCTCCGTGTTGGGAAAATAGGCAAGAAAAATGACATGACAGAGCCTGTTGCAGAAACTTTTATGATTCACTTTTGTCTATACTTTTTTCTTACACTTCCAATCACCAGTTTTCCTACCTCTTTCACACTGTATTCTCTCCTCACAGAAATGTATTAAACATACCCTTGCTGGTAAGTCACTGACTCACTGCAGATGGAAGGAAAAGAGGTACCATAAATCAAGTGAAAAAAGGAAATACATGCCAACACTATTCCACAGGTTCCAACTAAAAAGAGGACTCCATCAAGAAAATTCAGCAAAAGAGCAGCTGTATTACTTCTAAAACCAATCACAATTCACGCCCTTGCTTACCAGAAAGGGGCTGAGGTCTAGTTTGTAAAAAACATAACTTATTTTTCTAGAACTTATTCAAGGCATGTGTTACTCAGCATTTGAGTGCAATGACTCCAATTTTTGATCAATAAAGTTTTTTTTAAAAAAGTAAATACTGAGTAGAAAGCAGATATAGTTACAAACACGTGACTGACAACATAAGGTATCATGTACAGTTTTTTTTCCTCAGGTGAGCTTCTGAAAACACAGCTGCAAACAAACTTCTGGATTAGGCATCAGGGTTTGTCTGGTTGTCAAACATTGTAATGGAAAGAAACTTATGCTGCACCTGAACAAACTACTTTGTACACCCTTCAGGCTGCAGTACCATGAAGCTCCACCACAACTGTGGTGGTTCTATTTATGGTATAAAGTATTTAAACCCATACAAATGCAACTTGTTCTTTATATACTTGTAAAGTCATGCTTTTTTTTTTACTTTGAACCAAATTCCTGCTCTAATCTTAGCTTAGTTCTGTTGCAAAACAGGTCAGAGCAGACTTTTCCCAATTGCTTTATTTCTATTGGATGCATTAACCATGAAATCATTAAAAGTGCTATTTCTTTTGAGAAAGAAAATCAAAGATATGACAAAAGATTCATAAAACAAACAGAAAAACCCCTCATCAAACAACTATAATTAACACAGCAAATATTTTTTCAATTTCTCTTTGAGAAAAGATTCATTCTACGGGTTACCATACTCCAGCAAAAACAATATGCTAAACTATATCCATTTCAAAATCTAAGCACAAACATCTGTCCTGCTCTTCTTCCATAGAGCCCATAGTAGAAATCCAGCACTTGGAAGACAGCAGCTCACTGCAAAGCAGAGAAGGCTTGCCCATTGCAGGCTGCTTTTCCTTTAATTCCAGACATATGCTTTCTATGGCAGTGCTATGTTGGTAGACCTGCTTCCAGGACTATACAGCTCCTCAGCTTTATGACCCTGACTGTTTATGCAGTCTGCTGAACTGCATCCCCAAGGTGACCGCCTTGTGCTTCATTCCACAGGTCTGGAGAAAACCCCACAGGGAGATTCTGTAGAGTGCCCCTTGCCTAGGCTGCACATCCAGAGGTGCTGTGGGATGTAAAGCCAGGCACACCCAATACAATTACAGCCCTGGGTCAACAGTCTGGGTATTCATTAACCCTTTCTGTACCCTCGATTGCTGTCCTCCTTTAGCATGCATTGCAGGGCAGATAAATTCTTATTAATGCATCCTACAACAGTAGAGCTTAAAGGTAGGGCCAACACTTCATTTTTGTTCCAGAGATGAAGTTAAGTATAAGGAGAAAGAAAATGTCCAAGTAACACAACATACCAGGCACACCAGGATGAATTAGAAGGCACTCAGAAGGTGCTTTTTCTGTAACTTTTCATACACAAGAAGGAAAAACTACTGTATTGAGAACCTTAGTCAAATAAACAAACAGGGAGTAAGGAAGTCCCTAACATTTAAACCTCACAGAAATAGACAAATGTTTTCTACAAGTAAAAATACAAATTTGAAAAGACAATCCCAGCACAACTCGCCAGCCAAATTACTGGTCCAACTTTTACTAGAACATAGTTGGCATGTCCACTTTCTCATAGATAAGGTACAAACATCCAAGTGTCAGGCCTAAGGAGAATCATGATGTAAATAGATCTAATGGTCTGTGCTACCAGAAGGCTCTAACAATCTCAATGGAGTACACCAGAAGCAGGCTGAACACAACATATGAGGAGAAGAGCACTAGTTCAACAACAAAAAGACATAATCACCCAACACCATTTAATGCTCTTCTGTAAAGTGAAAGGATTAGGACAGATGGATCTGTTACAGTACTCAGTATTGTACTTCAATGAAAAAGACATTTCACTTGCAATACAGAACTCATTGACACCAGGGCTGTGTACAGAATTAAGAGTATGTGGATGGACATCATAACTGGGACATGAGAGAATATATGTTTTTATGTTTAGCCAAGCCCTTATTTTTAATAAAACTGAAAATTCAAAATAGTTCTTATAGAAATGATAAATATGTTTTAATCTGAATAATGCATTGAAAAATATACACATTCTGGTAATTAATGATTAGACAGTAGGCACTCTACAGTTTCAAAAAAGGTGTCCAGGAAGATACAAGAAAACAAAACATCACTTCTTGCCTTCCAGGAAAAAAAAAAATTGTCTAGGCAGGGTTATTTAATACAATCCAGTCCACCATAAGGGAAAAGATGAAGTTACAAAGTTGCCCAGAATGATTAAATCAGCAACCACAAACTGAAAAATTCCTCTTTTAAGTTTTACCACACTACATTTGGTTCTCCTTTGGAAACATGAAAACATGTCAGATCTCCATCTGCAGTTCAGAGCTCTTCTTTGCTTATAAGGAGGGGGAAGAAAAAATGGAAGAAAAAAAGAACCAACAAAAAGACAAAGCAACTTCAAAACTACAGATCCCTTTCAAGATACAGTATTCTGGAGGTCTCTAGATCCCATAAATAAGCCAGCTGTCTTCCTTATGCTAACCAATAAAAGTTCATACAGTCCTGAAGCTTGTTTTTCCATACAAAGAGAACTGCAGAAGCCAAGAAATAAATATCTAGTCTTATCTAGAAGCTCTGCTAGCCCCTAGCACTCCTCTCCACTTCAAATCATTTGTAATAAAACAAATCCCAAGACCATAAACCTCCTGATATTCTCCAGAAAGTTCACCACCTGTTTACTGCACATTCATTTTATCAACAGCTATTCCAGCTTCAGACAATTTTGGAGGTAATGAGGCAGGGCTGTAAGTAATTTATTATCAATGGGGAAAAGAGAAAATTAAGCATACTTCCTACCAAGTAGGTTTCTTGAGTTCAACTGCATGAAAACTTGAACTTTTTTCTTAAGCCTACAGTAAACTTACTTCCTTCTACCCAACTCCTCTCATTTTCCAGTGATTCTGTCAGTAGGCACAAAGTGGCTGCCCCAGCCACCTCTACTCGTCTCCAGGCAGGGCAGATGCAGTCAGCAGTTACCCTGCCCCGTTCCCTCACCTGCTCTTACAATCCTCTCTAACCTTCAAGGTCTAAAATCCAGCCTGCATTCCTATTTTCTCTGCTCTGTCAGAGCTCCCCCAGCTAGAAGTACATATTGCTGCATTCTTATGTGTGTGCATATGTCTATTACTGAGATAATTAAAGGGAATTTGGGTTCTGACTGTCTGTGCCCTCAGGGAAGAGACAGGAACATCTGCTGCAATGCCTACTTTTTTCTTATTTTTCTGAACAAGGGTTTGAAATTGTTTATGCTTCATTGTTCAAACACACATATTGCATACAAATATAAGAAAGGGAAAAAAGACTGAACTCCCACCTAGATGAAAGTGGTTTCAATGCTACCAGCACAGTCAAAAACCACTGACTTCACAGCTCATCCAGCACAGAGCCCTAATGCTCTTCCCAGGGAGAGCAGCTACTCCTTACAGTTATCACCTCTGGTCCCTGTGCTGCTGCTGCCAATCTTCCTGAATGTGATGGAGGGACAGATTGACCACGGAAAACATTTGACATCCTCAGTCACGCACTCTCTTCAGAGGGGTCTAATCTTTTTTTCACATTTTAACGCCTACACGCTGGCTTTGGCAGCCAGCCAAAGAATTCATTTTGAAGGAAATCATGTTGTATAGTTATGAGAAATCATTATTTAGTCTCAAGACGGAGTCTTGTAAAGAAATCTGCTCAATTTTAATACATGTAGGGAGCAGAAACAAAAAGCACACTGCCCATAGAGAGTTATGCACTGTTATTTTTGTTGGAAATATCAATGCTTCAATTAGCAAGGCCTCTTTTGCTAGAACTGACCATCCTGCAATGAGGCATTCTTACTTATTGTTGGCATATGAACATAATAAACTTTTTTATTTATATTGTCTCAGCAAAATAAAATTTCTTGATCCTATCAATTCTGTCCAAAACTGTACCTCACAAAATACAAATCTGATGACACTTCATAAAGACATACAAAACCCAACAAACTCAGACATATTGTAAAACAAAGGGTATATTGAGCAAAGCCTGATACTAATCTTTTTAAGAGTTTGAAGCTAGGACTTCAAAGAGGAATATGTTCCCCACCTCCTCCACTCACCCACCACAAGAACAAGAAGATGCCCCAAAGCCAAGAAAAAGAAAGCAAAAAGAAAGCAAAAAGAAAGCAAAGAAAAAAAAAAAAAAAAAAAAAAAAAAAAAAAGAACCACAACACTACAATCAACACTTCTCTTTGTAGAACTTACTTTTGCTCTAAAAGGCACTGTTAAACTCCAGAGTTTTGCCACTATTAACAACTACTTTGGTAGATTTACTGTAGAGCTGTAAAACGGTCAGGTCCTAATTCTCAGATATGGTAGAAAAGAGCCATAAACCCATCAAAACAAAATCTGAAGTGAGCACTGGAAATGGAAAGACAAGCTTCTGACAAGTCAAAGTTTGGTCCAACCTGAATATGACAAATTGTCGTGTAACAAATAAGTATCTACCACGTTCAGCCACACAAAACCAGCTGCCCTCCAGTGTCCTAAAGTCTTGTCAACAGCAGACAAGCACTTCCACAGAAGAAAGGGAAGAAAGCATGTGGAAAAAAAAAAACCACTTTGAAAAAGCACTGACTGTGGTTCTCTATTTCCACCCAATCTATCTAACAAACAGAATGTATCTTGGTAAGGTTATTTAAGAAATTAGGAAGAAAACAAAAGAATTAAGTAACATTTTTTCTCCCCAGTTCTTAATATTCTTGAAACTTCAGACCTCGAAGCAAGGCCAAAGGATGGGCCAGGGTTTCCCCAATCTCTCAGCCAAAGTGATAGGCAGCAGAAGGTGACATTCAGTGACAGGCAGTAAAGGCAGCAGGTGCCATCAAGTGACAGCAATACAGGCCCCATAAACACCACACAGGATCTGGAAGGGAAGATTGCTGGAATGAGCCATTCCAGTAACTGTGCCACTACCAAGTATGAAAACAAAGTTGCCCAGGACCAGATGGCCAGTAACTGCAATTGTTGACATCTCTTCTGAACCAGCAGTCTAAGTTACTTAGAATTATAGAATGGTTTGGGTTGGAAAATATCACTAAGATTATCGAGACCAGCTGTTAAGCCAGCACTGCTAAGTTCACCACTAAACCAACTCCCCAGGCACCACATCTCCATGTGTCTTGAACACATCCAGATATGGTGACTCCACCACCTCCCTGGGCAGCCTGGCTCAATGCTAAGCAATGCTTTCAATGAAAAAGTTTCTCCTAACATCCAATATAAGTCTTCCCTGGCACAACTTGAGGCAGCTTCCTCTTGTCCCACCACTTGTTACTTGGGAGAAGAGACCAACACACACCTTGCTACAATCTCCTGTCAGTAGCTGTAGAGCATGATAAGGTCACACCTGAGCCCCCTTTTCTCCAGTCTTTTCTTATGAAAAGAATTAATATCTATCTGGTGGAGGAAAAAAATGAAACAGAAAAAAATCAGAGCAATATTGTGCTCCCTCTTTCTTTAAGAACACACATACAAAAAATTTGATAGAACTTCATCTGCATATGAGCTCTATTTCTTGACTGCTGATCTGTTTCTTTAACATACCACAGTTTGGATGGTTTACAATCTTTTAGCAAAAATACAGCTCTTTTGGAGAAGAAAAAAAAAGGGAACAAAAAAATACAGATTTTAAGTCCATCTGCCCACTTTGTATAGACAGTAGAATGCGGCAGGAGCGTTTCCCTCACTTTGCTGCTTTGTTAACAACCAGAGAACTGCACATGCTCTAAAGAGCCACATTGGGGCCATAAGGAAAAAATCACACATGGAAAGGCTTATAAGACATGTCTGCACAGCTCACTAGCCATTGTAGCCACTGCTAATTTTATATTACTGAAATTTATGAAAATTATTAGCATTCCATGAAGGTCCAGCACTTGACTGGGATGCCAAAATAATTGTGAATTGATTCGTGCTTTGAAACATGATCACTTTCAGGGGGAAAAAAACCAGCTGGTATATGCAAGTCCTTTGCTTAGAGAATTCAGCCCCTGCCATTCCCTCCCATTCTATGGGAATGGACATGAATGACACTGGGTAATTCAGGGAAATATAGGAGGAAAATAGCCTTTCATCTCCAAAGATTTTTTTTTTAATTAACAGTAGAGTTGAGGGTTGCTCTTCCCCATCAGAAACTTAATCTCCTGTACAAAAAAAAGTAAAGGCAAAGCTGATTCAATACAAAAAATACAAAACTGGTAAAGGAATTATTTTCCTTTTTAAGAGGGGCTGGCTCTTGCAAGGTAGCACAAACAATCTCGTAATCCTCTCATCTAGACAAAGCAAAGTTGTAACATCTGGCAATCAACATTTCTTCACTGATGAATCATGTTCATTTAAAGAAAAACCCAAAAGATGATAGGGAACAGAAAGCAATACACCTTAATCCCACTGCAAATGCTGGCAGATCATCTTCGAAATTTATTTATTTATTTATGAAAAATTAGAAAGAAAAAGGTAACAATTAAAACTCTTAGTAGACTACTATTAGTTCAAAAGAAAACTTGCAACAAGGTTAGGAGAAAGAGAAGAATACAAACGAAAACAAGTTCATATGCTATTTATTCTCCTTCACTCAGCCCACATATTATTTCCTCTTGGCACATGTTAAGTGCAAGCACTCCATACACAAACCACAGGATAAAACAAGCAGAGCAATGTACTGAGTCTATATTACTTAGACAAACATAAAGTGAGGGAATTCTGTGGTGGTCAGACAATAAGGTTAAGAAAATATATTTCTTAGGATTCTCTAACCAAGGAATCAAAAATAGCTATGCTATTTTTCTTTTCTGGTTAACCTCAAGTTGAAATGAAGGGTTTAAGTTCATTTCTTCTACGGATTGAGACATGCTATTTTTAAGCATGTTTATTCAACAGATAACTTTGTTACAGCACAGTATGTATTTAAAATATCACTAAATATAGCTTCTAAAATTATGTAAATTGAAGTTTTTTCGTGGAGACAGCACAGCTTTAAATTCTGATTATTTTATGGGAGCCTAGAAGAATGAGACTTGCCCCAGAACAAATGATCTCTACTATTCTCCCAGTACCAATTAAGTCAAGTTCACAACTGCACTTTATTTTTTATAAAAAAGCCAAAGAAATTCAACTTTATGCAGGTAAACTGCAAGATAGTAAATACTTAAAGTTTCACACCCGAAACTGGATTTGGGTAAATTTTTTCTCCAGCTCACTCACATGCTGCTAAGCAGTTGTGATCAGTTCTACCTCACGGATAGAGTCTGTCTACAGAACGAGTCTTCAGCTGAGTTTTGAAAGGTCCGATGCTTCAAAGTTTGGCAAATGTGTATGTCTGGGGAAACTGTAACTACTTTTATCCTTTTTGTTGATTGTTTCCATTTTGGGGTGTTTTTTTTGGTTTTTTGGTTTTTTGTTTTTTTGTTTTTTTTTTTTTTTTCTTTTGAATATACAATCTAATAAAAGGTCAGGTCCACAGGGATCTACCACAAAGGTCCTGTAGAGCAGGTGGACTATGAAATGATGGACATATTTAGACAAATACTACACCACTCAATTGTCTTGCTTTGGAGTTGTTTGGGTTTTTTTTTGCTTAAGAATAGTTCAATCTTTATAAAGTATCATTATTTCTCATAGAGCAAATGTGGTTTTTACAGCATTTTCTAACTGTTCAGGTTAAACACTATACTATAATGCCTTTACTATAATAAGAGAATGGTTTTTTCCAAGTAGCTGACACTCAGTAGACCCTAATGCACTTACAGAGCTAACATTTCATATCTGCATGCAAATGAAAGTATATCCAAATAAAATAAAATTTAATAGAAATAAAATTTGTAAGACTAATTTTAATGAGTAGCTCATTTAAGCTGTTTTTCTGCTTTAACTCTGAGGCTACTTCAAGAATAATTTCCTTTTTTTTACATTGTAAACATTTGGAAAGGTATGTAAAAATCAAGGATCTCACACTGAGTCTCTGTGTATCTATTCCATAATCTGCACTTTCTTTCCCTTTACTCAGTTCTAAATTACACTTGATTTATATATCCTTGACTCCAAATATTGGAACTAGTATATCTGATGAATTCTTAGCATATGCAGACAAAATTTTTTAAAACATTTTATTAAGCCTGCATTTTAACAGATTAACACGTTTGCACTTCTAGAAGCAGATTCCTTCTTAGAGAGAGACAGAGAAAGGAACTTCAAATAGGGTCCATGCACCATCCATCAGTTTTACCACATGAAACACTGAACCTCACACTGCTGGGCTGATCCTGTCAATTCCCCAAATACTTAGAGGTCTACTTTATGTAAATCTGTTCTCTGTGATAATTCCTAACAACTTTAAATAATGATAAAAGGAAATTTTCAGCTTCCAAGGAAGATACAAAGTGCCTTATTCTAGTTGAAGGAAGCTCTATGACAAGAAATTTTAGAGCTGCCAATATTTTCTGATCTATAGAACGACTTTCTTATTTATAGATTCTGGGAGAACAAAAAGGTGCATTATGCAGTCCTAACATTAATTATGCTGATAAACAAATTACAACATGGTTATTAACACTGTGTATTAGACACATAAAATGAAATCTTTGAGATCATGTAAAAAATCTTTTCAAAGTGTGTGCATCTCCTGCTATTGCATCTTCTTTTTCCTCTTCCACCAGCAAAGAAAGTACTTGAGCAAAAGTTCTTATCTGGTGAGTGAAATTCTTGCCATTTGCTATCAGAAGATATATCACAGTCTTCAACTAAAACTAGCTGGAAAAATCAGTGCTAGAAATAGTGTATGCATCTCTACACAAGATATCTTGACAGAATCATCACCTAAGTGAGCAATTTTTGATGGGCAGTGGGAAAGAAAGCAAGCTCTTTCAGGAAATATACTCCCCTTCCATATTTCACTGTGACAACTCCTGGGGACTATTTTGTCTTTTTATTAGTTTTTTTGCAGCTGTTCATCCACACGCTACACCAGACTCTCACTCCATTAGTTTTATTTAATAGTTTATACTTCATCTACCATACCTCGCAAAGGAAGACAAATCAAATAAGTACATTGCTACTTTGGCATACCAGAAACTACAAAAACTTTTTTTTAAAAAAGGCTTTGATTAATTATAAATAAAATAAAAGTGTTGATATCTCTGTATAGTTAGTACTGAGTTTATAAGCTTTAAAGTACCTACCACTCAATAGCACTCAGCCTTGGCTGATGTTCTGCATCCCACACAGTATTTAGCTCTGCTGGATCTAATACTGTTACAAGATGACTTTACAGACTGGGGCATTAATGCAGCACTCAAAGGGATTTTAACTGT
This sequence comes from Brachypodius melanocephalos, assembly GCA_013398615.1. NCBI lineage: Eukaryota > Metazoa > Chordata > Aves > Passeriformes > Pycnonotidae > Brachypodius > Brachypodius melanocephalos. The sequence continues at coordinate 13,527,921 of VZSR01001854.1, forward strand.
TACAAATTGATTTCTCAACTCAACCTTGGCCAAGCAGCACTAACGACGACATCAATAGATACAGAGAGCAGCATTTTCCTATAGGGGTCCATGAAATCAGCAAATGTCACAGGAAGAATATGGATATCAGTAAGGTGGCTGGCTGGAACATGCCAACTCCTATGGCAAGACTCATTCAGAGAGTGGCTTCTCACACACATCTCTCTTCTTTTATTCTGATACCCCAATTAATCCATTCCTAACATAGAGATTCAAAGACAAACCTCTCAGGCACTTTTTCCTGGGGTCTCAAAACTTCTGTTTCCCATTAACTGGCAGTCCTGCAATGAACTAAGAGTCAAATGCTGTGTGCCCACACAAATTAGGTTACCCAGCTGTCATCTGCTGTATCCTGCATTGAAAATGTGTTTCTGCATGTACTTTCTAATAGTTACTACGGAATCCCAACAGATTATTTATCATGTGAAGTACGAACTACAGCTTGTCAGAATATTTTTCAAGAGATGTCAGTTCATAAAGGCTATGATATGTCATTGATGTGTACTAATTAATGGTATTTTTACAATCAAGGTCAAGAGGGAGTCTGGCATTAAAATCTTACCAGATCTCATATTGAGGATCTGACCAAAGATGTTTCTATGTAATTACATGTCCCACATACATTTACAATAAAAATAAAATGGGGGTTTTTGGGTAAACTCTAATTGTGACACTATATTTGGCTGTATCAAAAGATGCAACTGCAACAATATGGCCTCCATCCCCAAAAAGCCTTAGCACAGTGACTTAGAACTGAAAGGACATCACTAGAAATTAAATACGACAGAGAACAAGAGAGCTCTAGAAGGCAGGATCAGTCTAAATTCAAGAAACCCTCCTAAACATTGGGATAATTAGATTCATAAAACAGCACATTTTTAATCAACTCCTAGAACACAGCACTGCTAATGAGTCTCAATTATTTTGTTTTACCATTGCATATACCAAATCAAAAAGTACATACAGTGATCTCTTAAGTTTGTGAAATTAAGAAGCCAAGTGCCAAAATTTTAACCGTGCTACTTTAATTACTTTAATTTAGAATATTGTGTATGCATGTTCTGATAAAAAATAGCATTTTAAACTAAATTGCACACACAATATGAATGCTAAGGAAACCAGGTATTTCATCAGAATAACTCATACTACTTAGCCCATCAATAAGTGAGTGAAAAAGGTCCCTTCTTCACAATACACTGGTGGTTTGCTGTTCTGAGGTAGAGAGTTCTTTCTCCAGTGTATTGAAGAACAGGACAGCTGGTACCATTACTATTATCAAACCATTAAAGTGCCAGAATAAAATACTTTCTCTAAGTTTATGAAAAGAATGGAAACATAAAGTTTTCTCTAAGTTTATGAAAAGAATAGAAACAAATATTTTTCCAATTAAAATTCAATAAATTCTTATTCATTGGAACAAAAAACTTACACATGTGCTATCTTAGAGAAACAGGAGGAATGCAGTGTGTAATATAATACATCTTAATCCCTACATCCTCATAACTAGAAACTATTTGGAACTCATTCTAAGTTGTGACTCTAATGGAAAAATCTCGATTCAAATAAACAAAAAAAGTGAAATAAGTTATTAACTGCCTTAGGTTTTTACAGAAAACATCCTCCAAGTATTCTTTGCTTTGTTCCAACTGTCCCTCAGCATTCCACCCCAATACCCAAGATGATAACCACATGTATGAAGAGACTGTCCTGGTGAAGGAAGGAACTCATGGCACAGATCCAATGCAAAAAGGGTTGTATCAGGCATTAGCAGGGACAAGGAGGAATTTAGAAAGACCATATGGGCATGCAGGGATTACATCAGGTTAAACAAAGTTCAGTGAGAGTTTCAATTTGCACGGAATGTCAAGAGCAACACGAACAGCTTCTACTGCTCCAATAATGACCTAGTGGCAGCAGAAATGGATGCTGCTAAGGGACTCAATACCACCACTAAGGTATCAAAGGCATCTGTTGTTTAGCAGAAGGGGTTCAAGAACTACCTTTTGGAGAGTAAATGTTTAATACCCCTTACTTCACCTGAGCCAGCAACAAGTGAAATAACACAAGGGTTGATCCTGGCACCCATCCTGTTTAATGCCTTAATCAAGAAGGGGAAGCAATAGAACGAAGTCTGTAAAGTTTGCAGATAGCAGCAAATTCAGAGAACCAGCTGATAAGCTTGAGGGCAGGGCTGCCACCCAGAGAGGCCTAGTCAGGGTGAAGGAAGGGGATAAGAGCAACTCCATGAAATTAAGTGCACAAATGTAGAATTGTGCACTTGGAAAGGAGTAACTCCGTGCAACAGTACAGACTGGTCTTAATCACAAAGGACAATGAATCACCCACCTTTAACTGATACACACAGCAACAAATGCTGAAGAAAATTTGAAAGCCTAGTTGTATTTAACCTGCATAGAATACAGCCCAGATTTTTATGTAACTGCACTGAATGCACCTTTTTTCCCCATACCATTCTACATTAAAAGCAGAGGTTTCCATGAAGTTGTGGTTTGAGCCACAATGGACCAATCAGAAGTTAGCTTTTTAATTGGCATGTCGTTTGGCCATTTAGAGAACAGAATACGACTTTTGGGTGATATTCATAAAAGCTCACCTCAGAGTTCAAGCCCTCTTTGACTTCCAGCTGGTGAGCAGTTAACATCTGCGTGAGTTGGACAGGCCCGGTCCAGGCCCTGCCGCCTCCCCCGGGCAGCTGAAGGCCGGGCCTCTGGGGGCAGGGGGCAGCCGGGGCAGCCCGGCCTGCCTGAGCTCGGGCTTTTATGGGAGACCCGCCTGGCCTGGGAGCTCTCAGGCCGAGGGAGGGGATGATGTGCCCCTGTCCCGGCCCACATCAGTTTTTTTTAGCAGCTGTGAAATGTCCTGCCGCTTCCCTGTGAGGGGAGCTGGCCTGAGAGCTGGCTATGAGCCTGGGCCCTTTCCCCCAGCAGAGAGCGGGGAGCCTGCAGCGGCTCCGGGCTGGGCTCGCCCTGGATGAGACTGAGGGGTGGAAGAGGGACCCTTCGATCAGCCGAGCTGCTCTGGGAGCTGTCGGGCTGAGTTTCTTCCCTGCATCTTTTGGAAATGCCGGCTGTGCCTGGCAGAGATCACGTGAGCACCGCAGGCCTGGGCAAGGACATTAACCCTTTCCCTCCTCCATGGAAGACAGCAAGTGAAGATGGAGAGAGAGAGAGACAGCATGAACTAAAGTCAATGAAAGAATTGATAAGGTCTGCTGGAATAAAGGGATAAAGGAAGTGGACATTTTGTCTGGACTTCTCTGGATGAATCATAGAGATATGGATTAACATCATAATGCTGTTTGAGGGAATGCGTGTTCTAGTCAAAGCTCGTGTGTATAGACGAAGTTCCCGGCTCCTGGGATAGAATAAGGAGATCTCAGTTTTGAGACAAGAGAAGTGATTCAAGGCTCCTGGCCTAATAGGAGGTTTCTATTTCTTTGAGATTGTTATGGTTTTAGATTCATCAAATTTCGTTCACCAAAACATGAGATGGGATTTCGGAAGAAAAAGGCAAAAACAGGCTCAACTTAACAAACAGTTTATTAACACACTAAAGAAAAAAGGAATTTCTAAACTGACTTTTTCCTCCCCTACAAACCGTCCACCCTTCCACAGAGATCATCACGATTTTAGTCAGCTGTAACCATACACACAAATCGTACATCACTTGGGAGAGGAGTCTCCCTGGAATTTTCATAGACTATGCTACATTTTCAATGCCATAAATCTGCAACTACTCAGAATCTACAGATCTGTGCAGTCCCACTCCATTGCAGCTTCCCAAGCTGTTTATGGGGCTCCAATGCATTTGGGGTACTATTTTTAAGAATGCCTCTTTCAAAGGTTTTCATCTTTTACGTCTAAAATCATCTCTATTTTAACAGTATAGAGATCTCTTAATTAGGCCAGGAGCCAGGCCTCAAATCCCTCCTTATTCTAT
>VZSR01001854.1:13532019-13709288 GCA_013398615.1 Brachypodius melanocephalos
GGGAGCGTAACCCAAACCATCACAAGTGATTACAAAATACTTAGCCTGCTTCTGGAAAAGATTTTTGGCATTTACATCTTACCTTGGTATGCAATAACTGGATGCTCAACTCTGTGGCAGTGGGTATCTTCTGTTGTTGTTGACTCCAATATTCCTAACATCCCAAGTCCTGCCAAGAGCAGCGTGAGGAAGCAGCTTCCTTTCATCGTGGTCATGCTGTCCTCCTCCACACCAGTCACTTCTTTTAACTGTCTACTCCTCTTGCACTCATGTGGGAAAAGCACCTGGAGAATTCACAGAAATTTATTTAAGAACAAGAGCAAACCACAGAAAAAATTAGACAATTCTTGAAGTTTAAAACAAAACAACATTGCCTTCTTTCTGTGTGGCATTTGACTACACAAAAGTATACTGTCAGTCGCTCCTCTAATTACTTCACAAACCTATCATCAATTACCCACATTAGGAAAATTGATTTATCACCCAGCAGAATTAAAAAACTGATATTCATTACCCCCTCTCTTTTTTTGTAACATGTGGGGGTAAGAACATTCTCCAACTTTTTTTTTTTTTTTTTAGCCTCTTAGATAGAGTAAACATATTTAAATCTATCTTCCCTGTTCAGTTGGATCCACTGCTTTCTTACCCTGCTTTCCTCAGAGACAAAGGAGTGCTTTGACTTCCTGCAAGTACAAGGTAGAAAAGGAATTGCTCCTTCATGTGAATGACTGCTTTGAGAGAACAGCCTGAGAGTGTGTATTTTTTGCCTATCTGTAGAGTTTGTATGGAACAGTACAGAAAGGGGTAGGACAAGATTCGCCTCAATGCTCTGACACACACTTTTGCTTTACAGCAGTGAGGATTACTGGTTCTGACACTGACTTAGACCCCATCCATTTCCTGACTTATGACAAGGCTGTGAATTGCAGGCTCAAATGATGAAGACCTCTTTCTAGTAAAATTTAGATACCAATCAACAGTGCAATGGTTTTCATTCAGTATCAGAAAAAAGTTAAAGTTCAACTCCCTGATTTTTTGGAACATCCAATAACCAGACCCTTATATAAGTAATAGAAAATGTACAGTGTCAATATAATTTTAGATCCAACCCAGTTCCTTTAGTTTCATCACTAAAAATGTGCTGACCACTAAACCTACTCACACAACCCAAAAGAAACTTTCACCACTAGCAGCTTTAGTGAGTCACACAGGCTTGTGTCCTGATAACACGCAGATAAGAGACATCACTGCCTTTCACGAGGGAAGACCAGAGATTTAAGACAGCTCCATAAAGGCAGAAATGTCACTCTGCTAATTAAAGGAGAAATTCAGGAAAAGAAAATCAGTAATTTCGACTTCTAATATGTTTGATCTCATTGAATTGTAGTATGCTGTTTAATGAGGTGGAAGCTTTCTATTTGCACAAAATAAACATCCTAAATGCATAAAACAAAGGGCTGTTCATGAAATGACATTCCACAATGACAGCAGTGTGTTCTAAAAGCCACACTCAGAAGGCAGAATGGATAGTAAGCATTGGTCCCTAACATTACTAGCACCAGCCCTCATAAGGTAAACTGCTCTTCTCTTACCACCTTATTTTGCTGCCTTTAGTTGTCTTCCAGTTTAGACGTGGACACTTCTAATCCCCATTAATTTAAACTAAAATAAATAAAGACATAGTACATCTGAGCAGTAAATTTAATAGTATATTTTAGCTTCTTTGCTAAATTTTCTTAAGTTACTGAAAAAAGGAGGAGAAGCTTCAAGGCAGTTAGATCCATATTCTCAACTTCCTAAGTAGTGTCTTATGATGACATGTACCAATATGAATCTGGCCCTACAAATTGCTCATGGCTCACAACAGGCAGTATCTGTTTATAGAAATTCTGGATACTAATGCATGTAGCGCATAAAGAACTTGTTCCAATGTTTAATAGTCCATTTTCTGCAAGACTGATGTTTAAATGTATTATACACTATTTTTACACAAATTCAAGTAGCTTATGTGGGTTGTAGCACTCCTATTCCTTATTTAAAGATCATACAAATACACTTCTAACAGCTACTTCTAATTCATATCTCTGTAAGATTACGTTTGTTCATTCATAAAGCAAAATGAAGGTCTGATACCTTCACAAAGGTCTCAAAAATGTTTTTCTTGCACATGGTACAGCAGTAAGCATCCCAAGACCTAGGTACTTTCATGTTAAAAACAAAACAAAACGAAACACCCACAACTTTATTTACTTTAATTTTGAAAGTTTCAGAAATACTCATAAGTGTGTGACTGTAATGGAAAGGAATTAAACAAGAATAAAATGAAACATTTGTACTGAAATCACAGCTTTCTCTGTCTCTCTGGCTGTAAATGAAGTCCATGGTCTTTATGTAACCAGGCTTCCATATCTCAGCCAAGTTAAAAAAAAAAAAAAAAAAAAAAAAAAAAAAAAAAGCTAGCTCTACACAGCAAATACAGCCAAAAGATAATCCTGTTTCTCCAGAAAGAAAGAAAAGGACCACTACTCTTCATCCAAATATTAAATACACACATAGGTATAGATGCCTTGGTTTCCATTACAAAAAGGATATAAATTTCATGGGACTAATAGAGGTATTAGTGAGAACTAAGATGTAAATGTTAACAGGTCTGATGTCTTGTATCCTGCAGGTATCAGATGGACTTCTTCCACCTGTCCCCTGTGAACAGAACTCGGTAGCAGAAACAAACACCACCTGTCCTCGGCCTCTAAATCCAAACAACATCCTCTTTCATGACAGACTACTTACATGCCATAGGTGGTCTCTGACACAGTTGTTTGCATGTTATAGTCATGCTGTAAAAGAATTTTGGGGCCAAGGACTGTTTTCCTTACTAGCTGAACTCTTCCTCTCACTGCATGCATCTCACATGGCAAAAACTGAGGCAGGAAACATTTTCTCATTTAAAATATCCAAAGACAAGGAGAAACAAAGGTGTGAATACACTTCTGACCATTTATCTCAGAAAAGAGCCAGTAACAGTCTAAATTTCTCTCTACTTCAACTGCTAGCTGTTTATGTGTATTGCACCACTTTATTAATTTAAATCTGTTAATGATTCTGGATGTATTAATTTAAATGTATTATTGTAGAGAACTGTGAGGAGAAGCTTACATGCAACAACTCAGAGGAGAATCTTCAGAGGCCCTAACAGACAAAAGAAATGCAAAACAAGGCAAGAGATAGAAACCTCATCACAAGTTCTTTAAGTTTCTATCCATACTATTAAGTTCCTATTTAAGTTATTTAAGTTTCTATTCATACTATTGTATGCATGGAAGAACAAATTAGTCTGGAGACTGCACCTAATACACTGTTAGAGTAAAAAATAAAAAAATATATTTTTTAAAGATCCACAAACAAAACAGGGAAACCAACCCAACAAAATTCTTCCCCCATGAACCAAAAAACCCCATATGTCCCCAACCCCCACAAAAAATACAATTAAACTCCCACACCTTGAACATATACCCAGAGTATGAAAAGATGAACAGACACCTTAGAAAAGACTTCAAAACCAAATCTTTTTCCACAGAACTTGTATGGGCTAGATTGCTCCTTCTGTACATCCTTGAGTAAGGATCGCTTTGAGACAGCAGCTGTAAGGGTGAGCCTGTGGAGCACAAACACTCCAACAAGCCAGAAGGCTTGAAGCAGACAAAGCAATCTTTCCTGAAATCGCCCCTTCTCCTTATTGAAAGTGCAGCTTTCGTGCCAAGAAGTGATAACTAGCCTGAAGCAATACAAGACAAGACAAAGTCAAGAGAACCCTGAACATGAAAAGATTAAGCCAGTTTCCTTGACTTCTGTATAATTTCCATAGGTAAATCTCTCTCAACAATGACAATAATGATCAGGTTAAAACTCTTCAAAACGTATATCCAAATAGTGACACTGACCAGCTTTTTAACTATTCCTAAATATTTGGGGAGACTGCACACTCATCTGTTATTTGCCTAACTTTTCTAGCAGAGACCTTTAGTCAGACTTTCAACAAATTGCATTTTACAAGTTTGTAAAACAATCTGAAGATGAAAAATGAAACAGAAAGCAGAATAAGCAGTGCTATAAGACACAATTTATTTTAATATATTATTTTATTCCTGTATCTAAAGGGTCTTGTGCACTTTACTCTATCCCTCATACTCTTAGTTTTGATCCAGCCTGCTTAGAAGAAATATAAAGATGAATGGGTCCCATTAGGCAAAGGTATTATATTTTACAAATGCAGCCTCTGGTTTCTCCAACAACAGTATTTGATGAAGAAAAAAACCCAGCAATTCAAGATTTTCTGTTTCAGCTGAACCAAAAAAGATACCTATTGCTAAAGAGAAAAATTGTGCACAGCTAAGCATGCAAGGCAGGTAACTGCTACTGCTAGGTGAAAGAAGATTCATTTAGAGACTATTCCCTCCAGGCACTGAAGTCATATATTTAAAGTCAAATAATCAGGATGTCAATATTTCTAGATCACTCAAAGTACACCCTGTTTGAAGTACAATTTACCTCTGAATTATAAACTACATTTTCCTATGTTCAATCAAAATAAACCAGTATATGCAAAAGGTGCCACACTAGCTGCAGCTGTTCCAAAGCAAAGATGCTTTCAAATAATTATCTTTGCTAATTCAATAAGTGACAGTTTAAAATTACACTTTTAGTGAAAGACGAAGTGAGCTTTTGTCAATATAAGTATACAAACAGCAGGGTTTGGCATGTTTATAAGATGTCAATTTCAGGACTTGTTCTGTGTACAGGCATTGAGGAACAGGTCTGGGGTTTCTTTATATGCACTCCAGTGTTTACTTTTGCAGATGCTGCTCATGTAATTTGTTGCAGGAGACTCATTCCACTTTCCCTCGACACTTTGCTCCACATCTTTGCAAAACAGTAAAGATTTGGAAAAAAAAATTGCTCATGTGAGGTAACTTCTCAGGATGACCTTTTTGCACTAGCTAAAACTTGGAAAAAATGTATTTAACTAAAGAAACAAACTGTACATTCAAAGAGCTCATTAGAATAGAATTATGAGTACAAAGAAAGATGTTGTCCCATATTGCTACTGCACACACTTTAGAATAGTAATAATTATTTTATCTTTGGCCATGACAATTTTATGAAAAAATACCTAGTTTGTCTACTGTATTGCTAGTGGTACCTTTTTTACAATTTATTAAAAGAAGAGAACACTTGCTTGCTGCTGCAAGTGACATGAAAGCAGGGAGAACTGTTGTTTCCTCTTCACGAAAAACAGGCTACACTGTTGTGTATCACTAGCAAGCATGTAGACAAATCAGGAAAGAGGATATCATGAACACCCCTACGATGTAGCTCAGTGCCTCTTTTTGTAATTTTTCTTGACTTGTTAAAGCCAAACCCCTCAAACTCATACAAAACATTTGAGAGGAAGATTGTTAGAGAAAGCACACACAAAAAACACTCTGTCACCACACTTACTAAAAATATTAGCTAAATACTTAGGCAACGTCTAATGCTCTCAATTCACCAGAAGTGACAAGCCCTGGAGCTCAGAAGGAAAAATGGATGGAGGCCAGAAGCAGGCATCAAGAGGCCTCTTAAAAAAAAAAAAAATCCCCAAGCAGTTGTTTTTACTGTAGCACATCCTGCTTCTTGTCAAATGCACAAAACCCCCAAGCCTATACCTCTTTGTAGTATAATTACCTTGCAATACATTCCTTACTCAGTATACCTTTAGAAAAACAATTTGCACATCAGTCAGATACAAAATTAGATTAGAGCAATAGCTCAAAGATCACCTCACTAAACAGTGAGATGGGACTGGAGGCTACAGATCTTCTTCAGTGAAATAATCCAGTCGTACACCATCAAGTCTCATCACTGGACGCAGCAATGCAGACTGTTTACTATGCAGCAGGAGCAGCATATTCTAATTTGTATTTGCATAAAGTGAGAGTCAGCTTCAATTAAAAAACTGGTTACTGAGTTCCTTCAACTTGTTTTAATACTGTCATTCATTTCTGCAGTGGCATGAATTTTAAGTTCTGCAAGAGGCAAACAGCCATCAGCTGTCATTGACTAACACAGTCAAAAATCAGTCCTTGAATTCATAGTGACATTCTGCCAAAAGACAGCTAATATCTGTAGATAAGGGGGACATCTCATAAAACAAGCATCTGTCATCAAAGCTAGTACTCCAGCACTTCTCATAGAGCTGATACTTGTGATTTCAGCAAAGGAGGCACTGCTTCAAGAACACTGGCCTGAGTGAAGCCAAGAGTTGGTAATAACAGCCCAGAACTCAATTATCACACTGTGGGCTTCTCTACCTCATCAGTGGGGTGTAGAGTGCTCCTCAGCTCCCTGAGCAAGCACAGGCCAACCCAGCAGGACCACACAGAAGAGAACCACAGGCAACATGGGGATAGGAATAAAGTCAAATTAGCACAGACTAGGCCCAGGTCTCAATAAAATCTCAGCACTTTTTTCAAATCCCTTTTTTTCTTATCTGTCCATTAGTTCTTCAGATTATTTGATATCCTCCCAAGACACAGATTCCTACTTAGTGTTTCCTTCCACTCATATCTAGTGCCTTGTTCCAGTCACTGAGAGAGCCTTTCCCCATGCAGTGCTTGGAACATCCACTGAACTCTGATCCTCAGACTGGCCATCAGAAATGCAGCAATAAAAGGAAGGATTCTCCACCTCACACAAACTACAGAGCCAGCAAAATTTTTCTTTTACAAAATAACTGTAATGGGAAAATGAAACGGTAATGATTGTTTGCAAATAAAAGTCTGAAAAGTGAAAAAAAAAAAAAACCAAAAAAAACCAACAAAAAACCCACAAACCACGAGAAGAAGAAGTTTAACAAGGTAAAGATATGAAGCGAAAGAAAATTATCTAGGAAACGACAGAAGTGCCTGCTAGGACAGGAAAAGAAAATGGAGAAGGAAGAACTGTAGCAAATAAGGGATCAACACACATAATCCTGCATTTCATCTTCTCTCTTGTCTCTACACAACACTTGCCTGCTCCTTTTCCAGTTGGTACTATTATCAGCAAACCAAACACATTTTCTTAGGGCCCAACAGACTGTCAACACCATCAACAGCACAGAACACAAGCTGTTCTGTAGGAGAAATACAGTTTCAAGTGCTGAGAGTAATACCAGGTCAGAACAGAGTCCATATAACACGGCTCTGTTCATTTTAAAAAATCACAGTTTCAAATTGGGGTCAGGAAGACCTTCAGAAAATGGACCCATTGATAGCTAAAAAATATCTAGAAACTCCCATTTTGTGGTGTGAAATTCAGGAACTTCCTGAGCCTGAAACTGCAACAATATTCTGGAAAAATCCCACTAGCTGCCTGCTGTGGTCTTCCCCGCTTCCCTGAGCCATGTGCTGTCTGCTTCTAAGACCAGACACTGGGCTGGATGCCCCTCTGACCAAGCACAGCCAGGCTTCCATTTTCTGCTAAGGTCTGAGTCTCTACTGCAAGCTTTTCAGCCACAGAAAATGTGAATTTTGAAATTTCACCAGTGAGAATTAAGAATGTATGTGGGACCAGGGTCACAACTACAAGTAAAGCTGTGACTTAATTTGCATTAACAATGTGCTGAAACTTCACTATATATAAAATATTCTTACATTACACAAGCTTGTGTTTTGAAAGCTGTCCAAAATACTAAGAGAAAACCACACATACACACACACAAAAAAAAAAAAAAAAAAAAAAAAAAAAAAAAAAAAAAAAAGAAAAGAAAAAAAAAAGTTTAGAAACATGGCTTGATTGAACTAAAAGCACAAGTTCAGGACTGGGAGGTCAATGCAACAGAGCAGCAGACGACAAGGCACTGAGATAAACATAGAGAAAACTAGCTGGGAAGAGAGAATTTGTATCACTTGAGCAGAGGATAAAGAAGATTAAGGTTAGAGCTGGATGAAAAATTTTTGTCACATCTTGAAGATGTACAGAAGTAGTTTCAAGCAAAGGCAAAGTTAATCAAAGCAGGTAAAAAAGAGGCAATAAGATTGTAAAAAAAAAGTATATAAATTGGGAAAAGGCAACACAGAGATTGGAGTCACATGTGTTGAATAATTTAAAAAGAAGATCATCACATCACGGATTATTGCTGTAGCCATCTGGACATACTTTTTATATTTGTAAACTGTACTAAAAAATGTGCCAAAATTTGTACATGGATGTAAAGAGAAACCAGAAGGAAGATAGTGATACAGCAATTTCAAATAGCTGGGTCTTTTTAAAAAAATTATATTCAACTTAAAACAGCTCTCTGTCATTTACTGTATCACTGTACAAAAGTACTTGATAGTACCTGGTGTTTAGCTTTCATAGAAACTTAATATAAGACTTTTAAATGTGAATCAGCAATGTAAAGGGCAAAACTGTACTGTCGAAACAAAACTATTAGTGGGTATTCTACACATTAATACTAGGCAAACTTCCAAAATAAAGATTATATTAAAGCAGTTACTACCTTAAAGACCTGCTGGATGTGCTCCAAAGTGTCATGAAATGACTATTGTGACAGCCTGCTTCAGTCAGATAATAAGGGCAACTTCATCTTCTTGCAGTGGGTTCAGTCCTGGAGTTCTTTGGTACAGTTCAAAAGGGCACTGGGTATTAAATAAACACTTCTCAGCAAATGCAGGGTGGTCACAGCTAAGACAACCAAAATACAGTGGAGGAGAGCACAACTTTTATGGCAAATCCACTCAGCCCCATGGCCACATTTGCAAATGCATTTCAGACTCCCAGCTCCTCTTAACTCTCATCTAATTACCAACTTTTGATTTGTTTCTTTCCATCAATAATCAATATATTCTGCCTTCACAGCAACAGCTTAAGTGACAGTAAGGTTTAGCAGACTGATGTGAAGGACAGGGAGAGAGGTAAGGCAGCTCAGAGCTCACATCCCACATCACTGCTACAGAACACTTCTGTTCCCCACCTATTCACTCACATGTAGCTTTCCTATGAAGGTAAGTTTTCAAAACACACACATCTCAGCAAGCTTCTGGATTCTTTCACCAGTTCTTGGCTAAGCACTAGAGTATCCAACAGGATAGGTGGCCTGGACCATTTAACAGTTCACTCTGCATTGATCATACAAATCAGGACTGATAAAATACAATTAGTATCAGATAATGACAGAAGGTTTTGGTTAAAAGTGACCTTAAAGCTCATCTAGGTCCAGCCCTGGTGATGGTGTCCCATAGGCAGAGACACCTCCCACCAGAGCAGACTGCAAAAGGGACAAGTAAGCTGCCACTTCACTGTTGCCTTTTAACACTGTCACCACAAAGATGATGGTTTATACAATTCATAAATCAATAAGGTTTTTCCACACACTTACAACGATTTAACATACACATGAAAGCACTGTATAATGTTTCCTGTATAATGTTTAATCCCATGATTAACTCCCATGACTATAAGCAAAGTGGGTTCCACCAACCCAAATTACACTCTTCCATATCAGATCTTGCATGTAGATCTCTGATTCAATTAGAAGTGCAACAGAAATATTGGACAGCTCCCATCTGTATCAGCTCTGTCTTCTGAAGATGTTCATCAGAAACATAGGGAACCCTGATAAAGCTATCATAATTGTGGAACAAGAAGCCAGAAGCAAAAAATCTTATTTCTGTTAGATCTTCCTGAAAGTTCATCCACATTTTTAGGTACTCATTAAATCCTGAAGTAAGATACAGATATTTTAAAGTTTCTGTGAAATATCAAGTTAATAAATCCTTTCCTAAAATAAACCAGGTAAAATTTAAAACAGTGAAAGGCACAAAGACTTTCAAAGACCATTCTATGGCTAAAATACCCAAACCACCAGAGTTTGTAAAAACTAAAGGCCAAATTCTTTATTATTACAATGCTTATACTTGTATCTACAACAGAAGTTTTACACATATGAGGAACATCCCTGCACATGCCTGAACCTTGTCAATAGAAACTTGCGCTTTTTTAACTAGATCCTAAAGTATATCACAACATACACACAAAAAAAGCCCTTCTAAAAAGAATAATTTTTTTTTTTTCCTCCAACACAATGGTTAAAAATTTAAGTTCTGTTTTTAAAAGTTTAAAAGTACTAAAACTTGACTCAACAGAAATGATATACTATCGTCTGGTGTTATGCTGTCAATGAAGTTGTCAAACAACAAATAAAGAGATGTCAAATAGCCTAAAATTAAATGAGGAACAAATGGCTCTTGACATATTTGTTTCAATAAAGGAAATCCTCTTGTGGGTTTTCTTCAGAGCATACACTGTGCTGCTCTGTGTATTGTGTCTCAAAAATAAGAAAATAAATATACTCTATTTTTTTCCTGTCTGAAATATCCTCTTAGATTACTTTGATTCTGTGGTTTATCTAATTCTTAATGATGATGCTCTTTTTAATGATTTCCATTTACAAGCTTCCAGGAAAAAAACCCTATTCTGTAAATTTATTTCACAAACTAACAATGCTGTGAAAATTCAATTTCTTTGGTGACATCTATCCCCATGGTTTCTCAGTGCCTGACAGCTTTCATCAGTCAAAGACTAAGTTACATGAAGTGTCACCGATGTCTCCATCATATCCAAAATCACTTTGGTATCTTTGTAGCCATCATTTTTCATTTATCACTTTGGAATCTTATAAGCATACAGTATGTATGCACAGATTGTATACACTGAAACAGCTCTGACTGCTCCTTTCCAGGAATCTACATTTCAGAGACCAAATGTGTCGAGGTCACCTTCACCTCCTAAATAGAAACACACGGGATGATTGTGTCTTTGCTTAGATTTTTCTACCAGTAAAGGCACAGACTGAGCTTTCTTGGGCTGGTTAGTTTGTATCCAATTTTTCTAGAACACCCGCAGTTGCTTGAAGGGAAACTTCCTGACCATCCCTTCATTCTGTGCCAAGGCTGGATGACATGCAGTCTCCAAGATCCTTACTGTTGCCCAAGATTACCAAAAATACATATCCTATATATATATATATATGTACACCCCCAAAACCCATACAGTAGGGCCAGCACCCCTTTTTGTGCTCCTCTATGTCCATCCACCCTCAGCCTTCCAGTCCCTGTAGACCTCAGTTCCTCTCCTTTTTGAGGTAACCAAAACATGCTGTCAGCAGCAGAAGAGGGTATTCATTTAAACACAAATAAAATCCTAGCACACTAGCTTTCCTTTCCTACATTTGGCTGGGTTTTTTTTCATTTGAAAGTGGAACTAAAAATGCTACTACAATATTAAAATCTCAGTCTCCATCTCTTCTTCTGTAAGCCTTTTGCAGTTATATTCTTTCCCCTTTATTTACTAAGTCTCTGCATGAGATTAAGTCTCTTGATATCATTTGCATACTGCTATAGAAAGACATGTTGTTAAATCTGCTTTCAGGTCAACAGTCCAAGATCAAAGCTTTAGAAGGAATACCAAGGAAAATGGCCATTAAACACAAAATAGAACAAACAAACAAAAAAGAATCCTTGGAAATGGTGTCTATTAATGACACAAGCTAAAACACAAGTGCAATAGAATATTTTATAAATAAAACCTTGTCTTAGGCTGTGGGTGTGATGTTGAAAAGTCAGAGCAGAAAAGAGTCACTTTATGCAGCAGTGGTGCAAACAGATACAAGCATCACAGGTATGAGAAGGGTCTACAGAATCTATTGTTGGAATTCAAAAAAAAGAGCCCAGAAGAAAAATGCTGAGGATGAAATGCCTTTCCACTGGGTACTTTGTGCAATAATAAAATGCAGGATTTGATCTAGAGAGGGACAAAGAGAGAAGACACTGGACACACAAAAAACCCCACACCAAAACCACATCAAACAAGGAATCTTGCATATATTGTATGCATCTGGCCAAGTAAAAAAGTTGCTGGCAGTGTTAGGAAATGTGTAACTTGAGAAGACAGACATTTAAAATGCAAATGACACTCAGCTTACCAGAGAGTAATACCAAGCTTCCTAGCATGATGTGGCTGCTCTGCCTCAGCATGCCTCCCCCAGAGAGAGGATGGGATTCTCTCTGAGGCACATGCTTCAGATGCAGGAACAAATCCCCTCCATCTTTTCATTTGTGGCCAACTCTTTCTCCTGTTACATTCCACTTTCACCATGATGCTGATGGGACAGTTGCAGAGCGATCTGGCAGAAATCCTAAATTGCTAATGTCACCATGATGCATTCTGTTTCTTTCACTGCAGCCCTACCAATTTCTACAACTAATAATACAACTGTACACAAACACCTCTTTTGCAGAAGAAATTCTGGGCAGAGTTCATAGCTCTGCTTTTTTCAAAAGACAAACCTGTATTTATACTGTACTAAACACATCATATAGAAAGATGTTGGAAACAGAAATTTAAACACGTCGCTCTTACTGTGAAAAATCTTTGCAAACCTTCAGTGCTCTGTAAACAATAAATAACTGAAACAGAGGTCATCTCATCAGGTTAACCATGAGCCGTGCTACCAAGATAGAGTCTGCTCCAGCTAGGCTGTGCTAGCTAGTACATGGATTAACAGGGATTTCAATTTCCAGGGCTGTCAATCTTGCATGTTTTCCAGCACTGGATTTCACCACATTTTAAAAAGATACAATCTGAATCTGAGTGAAAAATAATTCAAATTGCTTCAGTGGTATTGCCAAAAGAGCTTCCAGAGAAAACAGATTATACATATTTTAATGCACACACTGCAAGTATAAAGATCTCTGCCATGTGAAAAGAAAAAAAAAACACAAATAAATGCACCAAACTTGGATCAACATAGCCAGCTCAAAAGGTCTCAAAACAGTGCCCTTTTCTACAAATTCTTCTGACATTTTTAATCATCACAACAAGAGAAAGCATCCCATGAGACTTTAGGCAAATGAGAGATATCTGGAATAATTAAAGGTAACATCTCCATTGCAAGGACTGTGACCTGAAGGAGTCACAGTTGCAGTTGTTCCAGTGGGGGGGAAGCTGAACCAAATCCCTAACTAGAATTTTAAGTATAAGAAAAAAACAGAGATTAAAATTATAAATCAAAGACCATTTAGTTTCACACCAGGTGTTAAAACCCTGCTTCTAGATGCCATTAATCTCAGAGATTTAACTGGCTTTAATGGAAAAAGTCTCATTCTCTGTAGCAAGAAACAAAGATTCTTCCATTAGGCACAATGACCTCATCCATCCCTCCCTGATCCTTCTTCACCTCATATGCAGATTCAAGCACAGCCCAATTCATCACTTCAGTACAAAGCTGTTTGCAGCTCAGTGATCTGCAGTTATGTTACACACCAGACACAAAGTTTCTGAAAGAGATTGAAACTCCTTCAACTCTGAAATTGCTATTTCTGCTTTGAAGCAATGCAGGTTCCCTGTAACAAAGAACAACTACTACTAATGAGCTTTTTATTTTTAAGTTTCATTTGTTAAAATTCCACAGGTGCTGAACAAAGGGAAACCCTCATCACTACACAAACAGTGCCACAAGGAAGACACCAGAAGAGTCAGAAGCCCAGGAAGAAGAACTTTTCTTCATAAATAGGTGAGGTCAAAGAATATGTTGGGTGGAGAAATGACTGACCTAAGCATTACTTTAAACTGGTAATGACTTATGTTATATAATTCTTCTTTTTTCCCTTTTAATTGGTCTTATTCTGCAATTCCCATCCATTTATCTAAAACCACACCCTTGGATCCCCTCTTCCTGCAAGAAAAATACTCTTTCCTCAGGACTGTATATCACTATTTGAAATTTTCATATTATTTTTATCTTTGCAAGTCTTGGCCATATTACTTAGAAATTCTCTGTCTCCATTTCAGCTTCTTTAGATTCATTTTTGCTACTGTTTTAACAAAATGCATTTTTGCTGAGAGCAACTAACCTCTGTGACCTAATGGGAAAAAAAAAATTCCCCTTCAGATTTTTTTTTGATTTTAAGTTCCCTTGGAAAACTTCCCAGAGGAAGTACACATATGGCTCAGGAGGTTAGAATACTCTTTAATACTTGCATCCATCTCACATCCATAAACCACTGATGGAAAACCAAACACACTGTTGCTTTTATTCCCAGTATCTTCTCCTCTTTAAGCTCTTAAAATTCTGTTAATTCTTCAGAACTTTATGCAGTAGTTCTTCAACCTTGTTTACATCTTTTCACTCAATTCCTTAAGATCAATTTACCTATTTTCCTCTAATCTCCTTGCATGACCATCTTCCTTCCAGTAACCTTATCTGCTCCAGCCATTTAAACTGCTATCATTATGAAATGCTGTCACTTTTAGCCTTTTCCATTTGATCACGATAATGTAGCTCCAACCCTTTGCTCCTCAAGCTAATTTGCAAGCACAAAAGTATCTCCAAATTTATCAGTGTTTTCTCATTCTCTTTGTACTTCCTTTAGGCTTTGCCATTTCATCTTGCTTATCTCTCCCTCTGAAGTCTACTGTCTCTACACCAAAATGGGTGTCAATGGAACTCACAGATTGAGAAAGGGTGTGCTGGTAATGTCTCACTCCCTTACAGGTACTACAGACTGTACATGGAACAGGGTAAACAGAAAACTGAGATTGTTGGAGTAAGAATTGAACTCTCAAAGAAACAGCTTGAACATATTAAAACAAATTTAATTGTAATTTATCAAGTGCCAAAATAAGATTAAAAGCATTTATCTTACAATGAGGGAAACTGCTCCAAGCTCAGTGCGAGACCTCAAATTACATAACAGCTTAGCATTTTTCAAAACAGTGCTAGTAACAGAGTTCTCTTCTGGGACTGCACCCTGCAACCTTGCTGTTTATAAAATAGCATTGAAGAACCACCACAGTGGGTCAGGCTGGCTGTTGCCCAACTGAAACAACAAAATCAACTCAGAGAAAACATCCACCTTACTCTGTCTTCAGATGCAGCTAAAAGCAGATGTTTAGAGCAGCCACATGTAAAAATACTCTTCCACTCTCCCCAAAACACTTCATACTTTCCATAATTTGCATCTCAGTAACTTTCTTACCCAGGGGTAGTACTTTTATTTATCAACTCTTTTATTTTTTTCCTTTTTTTTTTTTTTTCCCCACGTCCTTTTCCAAATTTGTTCAGAAGCTCTTTATACCAATGCAGCACACACAGCATGCTGTGGCAAGGAATTTCACAACTGACTTACACACTATCCAAAAACACCAAACCAAAACAAAATGCTTCTTTTCTTAGCTTTAAAACTGTTCCCTGCCTGTTTCACCTAATTTCTCTTCTAATACAAAATTAGGTAGCACTGAGTATTCATTTTCCATCCCCACACCTCACAGCTCCTATAATTTATAAACACCTAGCATTAGCATCTGCCCTTTCTCTCTTTTCCAGTCTGAAAACTCTCATCTGCTTAGTTGTCCTTGTATGAATGCTGCTCCATGGATGTCTTTTGCATCCTGCTGCTCTTCTTCATTTTTGTTGCCCTTCTCTGAAACCTTTCCTGTTCTACTCCACTTGTTCTGAGATGAGGAGACCAGGACAGCACACCATCTTTAAGACACAAACACTTGACAGATTTAGAAAGTGGCCTAATATTTTGATTTCTCTCCTTTCAGAGCAATTCTTGATATAAATTTGCTTCCTGGTTGCTACTATAGAGCTGATTTTTTTAATAAATTCCTACTTATAGTCCCATGACCTCAAGCTAACTCAAAATACTCTAGCATTACTGATCCTGAATTTCTTCCATCGTTTTAATGGCCACTTGGTTTTACATGGTTCTTATGCATTTGTTTCAGTCTGCCCCTTTTTAGTTTACCTTTTTTTGCCCAGAAAAACATTTCAGAAACAAACCTTGTCACCACACTGTTGTCTCAAGTCGCTTATGAATATGAAAACACTCCCGGGCACTTACAGAGATATCTATGGAAATCCGCTGGTGACTTCCAACACAGTTTTCTCCTGAAGTTTTCCCTTACCATTTCAACAATTATTTACACAGTTGGCAGTCCTCCTCCTTAACTTCTGCCTGCTTAGTTTCTTTAAAAAATTTTCAAGAGAACTTCAAATACAAAACAAATTTTCATAATTTAAGCACAACAATGATGTCTTTCACCTGCACGCCAGCTGTCTCCTTCGAAGACGCAGGCCATTTTTGTGATTTGACTTCAAATCGCAAAAATGCCGGCTAGAGAAGATCGCTGGGAGTCTTCCAGTCGGACAGAATGGCTAGCCATTAAAAGCCACAGAAGATCAGGTCAGCCACAGCACTGTCCAACTAAGACTTGAAAGCTCCACTGGGAGAGGTGCCACCCCCACCACAAACTCATGTTTCATTCAGTGCTGCACTACACTCCTACAGGAAAAGATTTACCCACAATGTCCAATCAGAACGTTTCAATTTGCAATCTGGGTACATTAACCTCCTGCTATTGTTTTGGCACAATTAGGAACATTGGCTCCATCATCTTTGTAACATCCTTCATGTAGTTGAAGGCTAATATTAACCAGTTCACCAGGTCTTAAACATCCTCTTAATCAGGCTTTTATTCACAGAAATCAATCCTTTCTCAGTATTTGTACTGTAACACTCAATGTTCTTTCTAAAACAGAGATACTAATCTAATTTTTAATTAATCCACTCAGTTTAAACAAGAGGCTCACTGGTTTTTAGGCTCCCTGAGTCCACATGAATGCTTCTTGAAATATGGTATGAAATTAGACATCTTCAAGTACTAAACTGGTGAGACACTTAAAAGCAAGGGGCTGCACACCACAATCAGTAGCTGGTCTGTTTCACTCTACCTTTCCTAAAACAACTGAATAAACTACATCTGGACCTGTTAAATTGAGAATATGAAATTTGTTCCAGAAAAGCAATCTCCTAAAACTCCCATAAGAAGGTTTCCAAAACAGGAACCACCCCACATTTTCCAGTGGTGAGCACATACACACAAGAATTATTCAGTTTTCTGCCATGCCTTTATCTCAGATCGTTCCTGTCATAGTGTTATTATACACACGCCACACAGTTGGTCTCCTGCTCTTGGTGTGGTTCAAAAAAGCACTTATTAACTCTCTGTTTAGCCTGAGAGTGAAATGTTTTGGTCTTATTTCCTTCTCTGAACACAGACATAGCTTTTTTTAAGATGTCCTCTTGCTTTTAATAGTCTCCTCTACCTTGTCATTTAGCTATACAGTCTTCCTTTTCCTAAGACATTTTTAGACTGATGGTAAGAATTTGTGTGGAGCCTCCAAAACAGCATCCTGAAACAGTCACCTACAAACATGTTACTCTTACAGTTATCCTTTCAGTGTCACTTCAAACAAACATCCCCATTTTTACATTGTTTCTCTTTTTAAAGTTGAGAGAGATAAGAGAGGAGAACTGCAGGATCTTTTTCTTTCATTCCTTCCATTTTCACTAGTTGAATTTCCTTAGCTTAGAGAAAAGAGGAAGGCAGAACAACTGTAATGGTCTACAAAGTCACATCACAAGTCTTTTTTCCAGACATCGTCTTACATTCTCTCCATGACATCATCATCTACTGACTGAACAAAATACAGTCTCTTACTCACCTTTTAGTCACCATCCCTCTGTAATCATGTACTGCCTCTGTTCAGAGTTTGTGCAGAGCCAAAGTGAGGTCCTGGGTCTACCTTGGAGGCTCCTAGGAGTTAAAGAAATGCAGAAGAGAGATAAGAGGTATTGAGTAGACAGCTCATCAGCAATTCTCATTTATTGCAGACATAAAACATGTCTCTCAAGTCAATAAATTACAAATGTAAGGCACTTTAACTACACAGTGTGAACAAGAACCAAATGTAAAGACACATGAAAAAAAAATCATTCTTTAAAATATCAGGCAGCTTGGGATGAGAATCAGAAGAGGAATACTTGTTGCAGAATTATCAAAATCCATGGGCATGAATTTGAGAAAAATCCTTACTATAAAATTTTGCCTTGGTGCCTTAAGACCACTAAAATTAAACATGCCTTACACATGGACTTAAATCTGTCCTTGAGTAAAATCCATGACAAAATTCAGATGAGTAAAACTTGAGTATTCTTCCACCTTTCCACAAAACAAAGTTCAAGAGAAAAATGTAATTACTCTCTAATATCTCAAAACAACACAAAAGGTATTTTCAAGAAAGAGATGCATCATTAAGCCCATTTCAAGACATTAACCCATCTTGTAGGAATGACAAATACAATATTTTTTAAAAATCTTGCTTTTTTATTTATTGAAACAAAGAAAGTAGTGATAATTGATCAAGTGCTATCTCTACTTGAAACAGCAAGACAGGAATCACATAGCAGTTTCCTGCTCTCAACACCTCAAGAAAAAGGCACTTCACAAGAAAAAACAGTAGTAACTCTGTCCAATTTAAGCATTCATTTCCTAGATTGGGAATGTCCACAGAACAGAACAAATACACCAGCAATCAACAGTTCACCCTTGAACCTAAACAGAGACATGAGGCAAAAAAGGAGTCATTGTTCCATTCTGTTTACTCACTTATATGAAATGACTGTACTAGATGACTGGAAGTGTTTGTGATTTTTTTCCAGCGCTTTCCTGACCTATGAAAGTCTCAGGAAATCTGCCAAATGCACAAGCATAGAAATGTTTGGAAAATCTGAATCTGTGTTGGCCATCCAGGTTGGCCAACAAAGTTTTATATTTATGTTTACCACATCAAAATTTTTCAAGAATCTCATTCTCCCTATCATCAAGTACTTCAGATTATAATTTACATATTTTCTCTTAAATTAAGAATTTATATAATTTATATTATATATGCATATATACACACCCCTCTGTGAAATCCAGTGATGTCAAACTCTGCTGCAAAAGCTGCCAAAAGCAGATTTAGATGGTATACTCCAAGGTATAGGGATCAATCAAAGCTAAAAGACAGAAAGTCATTTTCAATTTCATCATCCAAAGTGGTAGGAGAAGCTTATATTTTTGACAAGACATTGCATCACCTTTTCTTTGCCTCCCACTTTTCAGAAAGGCAAGGACAAATTTAAAACTTGGGAAAAGACCAAATTCTGCTTTTTATAGTACTATAAAAATAGTACAGAGTTTGACAGAGAATAGTCAAACTCCTTAGCACTCAAACTACCCGTCACCAGTGCATGGTGATGACAAACTACTCTGAGACATTCAGTCTGTCAAGTAATTAATTATAACTGTTACTATGCAGTAAGTTCTACAGACAACTACAAGCAACCCATCTCCAAGATGCAGTGTGCAGGTGATTTATGTATGCACTCACTACACCAGAATGAGCAGCTGAATTATTAGACTTTGAAACATTACAAAGAAGGCTGTATACTTCAATTTTCCTAAACAAGCCTAACAGTAGTAGTGCTTTCTATAAGCACTTGAACCTGCCCACTGTCCCCTCACCACTCACTTCACAATTTTTATTTCTACATAAACATATCAGATTGCATTCGATCAAAACAAAAACTTAAGTAAGTTTACTTTTATTCTAATCTTAGTAATTACCTAAACAAAACTGGAAAGCAGAGTATGAATCCATCTTATTGATTTAGGGAAAACATGCACGCACACAAAAACTAACATGTAAAAGTTAGATTTCTACAGGTTCACGTCTTGCTTCTCTTAAACTTCTTCATATGGCAACTCTGCTGCTCTTATGACTGTGGTGGCACTCTCATCAAGCAATATACAGTACATACTGCGGGTAGGACAACACCAGAAACTACCCTGAGTATTCACTAATTTAAGCTAAAATTAGATTAACTCAGTCTACACAGCCCACACCAAACCAGTCTTACAGAAACTGTAAATAAAACAACTAAAATTAGAAGTCTAACTGCAAAAAAACACATAAGTTATTTTACTGGAAGGTATGCAATCATGTTTTAGTTTACTTTTGCATTGGTTTAGCATCAGTTGCTAAAGCAAAAAGGCTAGGGTGCCTTTGCTTCATTCCTCTGTCTCCCACTCTTTCCTTTCCACATAACTTCTGGAACAGATGACCAGTTTCAGTGTAACACAGAACCTTCTGTGAAAATAGTCAGGAAAAACAACAGACAAACTCACTTTCCAAACAGCCATCTGTACCTATTCTCAATGACAAAGGTTGGTACACAGGAGCCATGGTACGTTTTATTTCCCAGAAGCCCACTAATTTAAAAGAATGGGGCAGCGAGACGATGTCTGCAAATGGACAAAACCAGACATAGGTGTATACTAAATGGAGGGTTTGAAGAAATTGTCACAAGATTGAAAGCTAAACTCATGGGACAGCTGATTCCTGCTGCTGACAGGACACGGTACTAAAGTCACTGGTATGACCAAGCAGCGTGATTCAATCTGGCAGGGCAATGCAGAGAGCACACATGGAGCTACCACCTTTGCTGTTTCACGAGTGCAGGCACTCTGCTCACATCTGTCTACTCTGCTTGAAAAGGTACTTGGCTGCACACTGAACCAAGCAAAGAAACAATCACAGCATGTCTAGACACCACGGCTCGTCTGCACGCCGAGGCTCCCCACTCCTGCTGTGGCTGCACAGCGCTGCTCCAACAGCGTGCCACAGCAGAACCCCACGTCACCCACTGCTGGGAGCCTGCCCAGGCTCTCAGGATCCTCACACACCACCCAGTGACAACCCCTGCTCACCCCATAAGACGAAAAAGGACACCGAGTGGGATAAGAACATGCCAGCTCCACATTGTTTCGCCAGCCAGCCTTGGCTTTTTAGTCCACAAAGTTGACAACCTGAGTTAAGGAAGTGCTCCAAGTGACTGTGGATGATGTCAGTGGAGCTAAAGTAGAAGTGTTAGGGACACCAGGTAGATGGGGCTTTTCCACATTTCAGTGTTCTCACCATCTATGCAAAGGAGAGCTGAACAAATACAAGTAAACCTCACAAACTGTTTAAAATACTACTGGACACATTCTTTGCTTTTGTTGATATCTGGCAAGAGCAAAAATCTTGTCAAAACTGAAAATGTATCAAAACTGGGAAAGGGAGAGGAAAACTAGCAATAGTAGAAAGATAAAAATATTCTCCTTCCTCTTCCCCTCCTCCAAAACATGCTTGCATTGTGCAAATATATCCTACTTTCAGGAATCAATCAAGGATGAATGGTTACAACTGCAATCCACTACCTTGTGTTCCTTCCACAAATACTAACATTCCTCCTTATGATATATGCTAGCAAATGTTACTACTTATCTTTCTCTCTTCATGCTGAAGAGGTCCTTGCATAAGGAAAAAGATCTGATTAAATCCAGCTTATTTGCTTGACTAAAAAACACACATGGAAAGATGGCAATTATTGAGCAGAACCTAGGCAATAGAAACATGAAAGAAATACAAACAACCTTCTTATAAATCTGCATTTTGTTTATATGCTTTCCAAATCACAATGCAGGGCAAAATAAAACCAAAATAAAATAAATGTAGGGATTTTTAGGGTGAAGAAACCAGAACAAATGAGAAATCAATAAAATCTTTGAACATGTCCCAGTCACCACTGCTTGAGACCACAGAAGCAGACCATACAAATGCATCCCAAACAGACAGACACCTGCAGACACACACCGAACACTGCAGAGCAGAAGTTCAATGTACAGAGTGCCATGCCCATTCCTGCTTCACATGCAGGGCTGGGAAACTTCCAAGTCTTGACACACGTGTCTTCTTGTTCAACTCAGAAATTACACCCAGTCGAAACAGGAGCAGTACCAGGACTCTCCTAAGTTCCAGCTTTGTTCTCACCTCGCTGAGCACAGGCTCCCAGGCATGAACAACTGTGGACATGTGCACACACACACGTGTGTGTGATCTGCATGCAAATCACAGAAGGAGGAAATCTGACTCATCCAGAGTTTGTCAGGCTGACTCCACGGGCATGGTAAAGTCAAAATAATCAGAACAGACTCCTTTGGGCCAAAACAGAAGAAATGCAGAGACTGGAGTGCCAGGCCAGGAAACTTATTGCTAGCAGGAAAGCACAGACCAAAATATGTGAAGTCACCAGTCAGCCAGAGTTCTCTGGATGAAAATTACAAAACAGAATGACATAACATTTATCTGGTTTTGCAGGGATTTGACTAATAACAACTCATTTAAAGCCACTGAACTTGCCCTGCTACTTGCTTTAACTCCACTGAGGTCAAACTGACAGGACATGTTAATGCTCATTTAGTTTTTTAACTAACCACCACAGATTTATAGTCTAAGAGCAGCAGCACTTAGTTCTTCCAAAAACCCCACCACGATCCCAAAATAATCATTTTTAAAGTATAATACATTACTAAGACTGTTGACAGAACAAACAGTATTACCTTGTTTAAAACAGTAGATATGGAGAAAAACAGTAATAGAAGAGAAATTATAGTGGTCTTGCTCCCACTGAAGTCATGTTTTTCATGAAGACTTCAAAGAGCAGGGAAAACATGGCCTTTATCCATCTTTCTGCAAATTTCACAACTGAGTAATTCTGTTTAAAATAAATCAGTTCTGATACAACTCTGATCTCCTTGAGTTTGACAGCAAAACTTCTGAAAATCTTTATTCTTGACGGTGACACCATTTATCCTTGTGCTTCTCTGGTGTTCTGCTGAAGTCTATAGGACATTTCAAGTGCCTTGTTGCCACGGGTATTTGCTGCCTACATGTCTCCAAACTCTTACATGGTTTTCTGAACCTGAATTTCACTGGTTTGGTGATCCAGGCAGACTTTTCCAGTTCCAGGACACTGACAAGAATAACACCTTTTAGTACCTTTCAACCAAATGGTGTTAGTACTGAGGACCCAAATGCCAAGACTGTCATGACTAGAGAAATCAACTTCCTAATGCAAGTCAAAGAAAAGAATTATTGAACACTGTAGCACACGTACACAAGACTTGTTTTGTGTGTATCTCTACAAGACTTAGATAAAAATAAATGTTTTTGGGAATTTTGGGCATCCTTAAGATGAAACTTAATAGATGTATTATGTTTGGTTTGGGCTTTTTTCTTCATTTAGGTTTGGTTTTGCATGTGTGTGCATATGCATTTTAATACTGCTGAAAGATACCATGCAATGGTGGTTTAAGAAATCTCTTTTCTTCCCCAATATGCAACACCTTAACTGCTTCACCTCTTCTACCATTTTCATCTGTGAGATAAATAGTCTCAGCATCACTCCCAGACAGCAGCACAACTATTCTTGGAATAAAACATCATTACTTTTCTGGAATTCTTCCAAGTAATTTCATGTCTTAACTGATTCTCTGATTTACGTAACATGCTGGTAGCTGATGCTAGCATGTAAATCTTAAATTTCATTGATTATCATGTTTTCCAAAATCTATGAAAATTTGGGAAAAATAAACAAAACTGAATACCCTGTAATTTCATCTGCATGGAACAGTTGCTTCCTTACTTTCATTAATCAGTACATGGCTCCTTTATTTTCCAAAGGTGGCAAGTAAGCTAAGAAAGGTAAATCCAAAACTATGGATATCATGGAAGATCAGTCCTTAGCAGATGCATCTTTAATTGTTTAACTATAAAAATATTGTTTTCTCTGACCTTTGGCAAAAGCCAGTGAACCTTTTCATTTCAGTTTTAAAAAATTCAAATGAAGCTTACATGACAAACACCTCCTAGAGAAAAAAAAATGTCCATAAGCCCCAGGGAAGGCCTAGATTTTATTTACTATTCTGAAATACATTTGCTGTACTGCAGGATACCAGCTGATATATTTTCTGTAGCATAATTAATTCAGAGACATCTGCTTGCTAGCAGACCAAGGATGAAGCTTGGGGTTATGAGACCTTGATCATAGTTCTCACTCAGGAACTGATTTGTGGTGTATCTTTGAGAGAACGTTGATCTGACCCCATTTCACCATTATAAAATGTGAAGGTGTCTTTTAATATAACCCATGTTTTTTAAATAAAATGCAAGTTTTTATATATCTCAGTGAACTGCATTGGAAACACTGCAGTTCCAATTAAGACTGAACTCCTGAGGATAGTGGCAATTACAGGAAACCTTTATGGTCGTGTTCTCTCAGTCAGAGAGCCCAGCTGCCTTCTGGAGAAACAGGACTGAACAGATTCATGTAGGTACTGCAGATGCCAAATAATAACAAAAAGGCTAATCCTAAATATTGCAGCTGCTGATAATGTTTACTGCCTAACAATGCAGAAAGTATTACACTCACTATTGCTTACAGCATGCACTGCTATAGAGAAAGAAAAAAAAAAAAAAAAAAAAAAAAGCAGTGGAATGTTGTCTGGGAGAATCCAAGATAATAGTCTGAAGAGGAAAATCCAACTCAGTGCATATAGCCTGAGGTTATTGGAAAAGTGTCTGCTAATATGCAGCAGGCTCCCATAATTGTGCAGCTGAAGTAATAATACCCCAACAAAATGCAATTACAATGTACAGTGTTTAAAAACTCTGCCAGTTTTTACACGTCAGTTTATTCCAAAAGCTGGCTTATCCACTTTGTTAGTCTAAGTGTTCCAATATAATTTAAAGAAATCATATCCATTCCATTTTAAATATAGGAGATAATATTTAATCCTAGGTAAGTCTATAAATTTTATCTGTCATGCATTAGGGAAAAAAATTGACTTGTAATCTGTTTTTCCAAATGGGGGGAGACTTCTCAAACCTTATGGGAAGGGGTATTAGGGTGGGGAGGGGAGTGTGTGTGTACATTGGTTGGTACAACTCATCGGCAAAGTTTATACAGTTTAGGTTCTCAGCCCAAATGTATTGAACTCATTTACAATATGAGAGAGAGAAGTAACAACAGTTTCTTTGTCTACGGTGCTTTCATATCCTGTGTCATTTTTTTTTTTCTGGCTTTGATTGTTCTCCTTCAGTGATGGATGCTTTCCCTTCTTCCATCTCAGCATGCATGAGAGAAAGACAAAACTTAACATATCCATCACTGAGCCAGAACACACAGCACAGTCCATCTGGTCCCATAAATCCCAAAGTGATAGATGTTCCCTGCTTCCTCCAGCAAGATTCTTAGCTCTTCTACTCTGTCTTCAGCATGAAGTTGAATGCTGTGGACTTTAGGGTTCATTTATTTAGGTGACTGTAGAGACAGCAAGAATATGGTCATTGTGATGTGAATATATTCCAAGCCTTGTCTGAAATATTCTTACCTAGGCCCGAATGTTTTCCCCATCAGCAATGGAAGCATGCAATGCTTTGGCATTCTTCTAGCAGCCTATCCCTCCCTTTGCCACCCAACACGCATGCAAACTCCCATTTCTCTGGCTGCTCACCGTGCTGAAGCAATCACGAATGCCTCAGGCTAAGCAAATAGAGAGAGGTAAACACTTCAGCCCTGGGCACCATCCCAGGGAGGACACATACAATAATTTCCAAGCTCCTCAACAGATTTTTTTTCTTGTGTTCGGTACTAACAAGATTATGGAAGAAGAGTTTTAATATACAAGCAGGATCCCTGTCAAGACTTTGATTACAGTGCCAAGTTCATTATAAACTAATGTTGAAAACAAATGCCTTCTATCCTCTGCTGTGCACTAGGCTTAAAACAGTAGGCAACAGACCCCAGAACTGTCCTGCACTGTGCCCACAGTGAACTTCCTTTCACAGCTCTCCCTCCTCCTGTATCTCCAACCCTATACTTATACTATACTTATTTTCAATTAGCTTATTACACCCACACTAAGTAGAGCATGAAGTACAGGATTCTGCATTCACCTCAGGCAGCTGAGAAAGAATACCTGGATCTGATTTTGGTTCCTGTATTTCAAGTTTGTTTGAGATTCCATTTTCATACAAAAACAAAATGCAAAAGAGAGCAGGAGATTTTGATCGCTGGTGCTGCGGTTGATCTGGGGTTTTGGTACTCAGGCTTTGGGAGAACTTACGCAGGAAAATATGCAGAGGCACGGGCACATTGTCCTGAGGCACATTTATTAAAATGCAGTGTTAACTTCAGTATCAGGTATTGGCTCTCGTTAGCTTTGACGATGCACAATTCCAATGCTAAAACACAACTCAAAATATACATACACAACTAACTGCACTAAACTCACCAATTAAGAGGAAACTCCCATTAGAAACATCATTAGGAATGTCTAAGAACTTGAACTATGAAACAAAGATTTTGCTTGCCAGAATAGTAGGATGCATGTCCTGTTTAAATTTATCTGCAAGGATTTGTATGATTCCGTTGTTTCTGATCTCTTGTAATTATATATGAAGAAAGAGGTATTTGATTTAGAACATCTGCATCAGAGCAAGCCACTACAATTTTCCTAGAACAACTGCAGGAAATAAATGGTACAAACAAACAGAAGAAACATCAAAGACACACCCAAACTTCATATGGAAATCCTGATTTTAAGACTTGTACTCCCTTCAGAAATACAAACAATACTGCTGGAAAAGCTGCCATATTCCAAAGTTCACATCATCTTTCAAAGGTAAGATGACTTGAAACAATGCAACAAAGCAAAGAGAAGCTGCACCACAGATAAATTTGTGAGATAATCACACTTTGACCAAGATAAGCTTCAAACTCTACCACAGACTACATATATATAGGTGATGCCAATACTGCAATTGTCAAGGCTTTTACCCACCATGCAATTTATTCTCTCACTTTCCACCCTGAGGTCTGAATTTCTTCAAAACAAATTAATTTGGCTCTCACATTACTTCGTGCTAGAGGCAGTATTGATACACAGAGATCACAAATGAAAATTAGACCACACAGAAGGGTATACTAAATTTTCCCATATAAACACAATGTTAAAATTTTAAACAGGATAACATTAAAGCAATAGGATTTTTAAAAAATACATAACATTTTGAAAAAAAAATATATTATTTTACCATCATCACAGATGAGACAAAACTGAACAAAAGCGTGTAAGCATGTGGGAGACATTCTGCCATCATCACACCACAGTCAGTGCTGGCCCAGAAGTGCACATCATTTTACACATCCAGGAGACCCCTCTGGTTCTCTCCCTCAGAAACTCTGGGCAATAGTGAAGGCTCCAGTTAAGCAGAATTCTAACTCAAACTACTTCTTCCTTTTAGCCACAGGAAGGACTTAATGCAAATGGAATGCTTATTTTTAAATACGCAACCTTGACTGACTGAAAACATGTGCATCCTAGCAGGGCACTCAGCAGATACTCTGGTAGAAGCTTCTTTGCTCTGCTCTGTCTTAATCAACTTTAAATTATGCAACTGTTTGAACGGGTCTGAGGACTACATTTTGCTGTTAATAAAAGAGTCTTTTCTTCATCGAAATCAATCTATTAAAGAAAACAAACAAACAATAGCCCCCCATCTTCATTTCTGTTAATTTCTTATCCCCCTTATCCTTTCTTGGTGGTGGAAAAGAAACTAAAACCAGTTTATTGTTATCCTCCACTACCAGCCAAAGTAAAGCTAAAAGATGCCTTTTGCTTTTGTTTGTGTCTACACACTTCTATGCCAAGAGTTATCTTCAGATATTTCCTCTAGTAAGATTCAAGTCATAGTGTTACATCTGGAGAACTTGGTCTTTGAGAGATCAAACACACTTCTCCAGTGTCCCTTGCCCAAAATTAGGCTCCGAATTCAGAAAAAACATTATTCTTTATACAATTTTAACCTATGTTACAGTCCCTCCTCATTCCCTGAAAAATCCTGTTAAGGTCACAGTTCAGATGCAGCATTTCAAGAAAATTTTCTCTACTCAGAAATAGATCTTTTGCACTGCTTTTTGTGCTACTACTGGGAAATACTGGGGAAAAATGGGAAAGGTTTTTCTATTTCCATGTTAGAACATGCTGTTCCCCAGAACACCTTGGACTTCACAGCTAAAGTTTCAAAGTTTGTAGAGCAAACAGACAATCAGACAGTCAAAGTGGTTTGGGATGCAGTGCAGGGCAGTTCTCAAGGCAGAGACCAAACATCAGGGAAAATAAAAGATGAACACTCTGTTTTTACTTTATTTTGCACCTCTTGTTATGGCAGGCTGGTGATATGCAGCTGTCAGAATGCAGCTTATAGGCACAAAACACAAACCTGCCCTCCTACAGCTCAGTAATTCTTTGTCCTCCTATCCACTGAAGGGCAGCTCAGAAAAATACTAAGAATGAAAGACTCCAAAAACACCTCTTGGTACACCAGTTTTAGGTATACAGGCTGCCTTTTTAGTATAAGGATACTTTTTATCAGGTAGTCAAGAAAACACCTCATTTTCATATAGAGCATTAGTGGAAAGTTCTGCATAGTCTGTTAACACAAAAGCAGAGCCCACTTGAGAGGCAGGAATTAAGGCAGAGAAGAGCGGGAAATCATGATTCAGTAACTGAAGGATATCAAAAGTAATACTGAAATGGAAAGGATAAGACAAGTCATCAAGTGGGAGCTTAATAAATTCAGCACCAAGAATTTTGTTCTTGTTTAGACATTCTTACATGCTTAAAACCACTACAGGAGGCAGTGCTATTTGCCATTTCCTGACAACATCCCAATTCATGCCCCATTTCTGCATGTCTTGAAATATGGGTAAGTCAGAAAAGTCACTACAGACAATAGTTATGGATGGGTAGACTATGCATGGTATGGTTTCCTTTTTATTTTTTACATACAGCAGAATTTACTTCAATTTTTAACAAAGGATAAATCATTGGGATTTAAGGCATCTGTTGTTTATATTTCAGGTTCCGAGCTTGGCTTGCAGTTTGCAAGTTAAAATCAGTTTTCTAAATAAAAGCAAAAATTGATAAGGGGAAGCTCAAAAGAAGTTTACAGTTATCACAATATCTTCCCTATATCCTATTCAGTGCCACCTTTAGAAGTGTCAAAGTCTTTTGACAGCAGTATAGCAAAATTAGCAAAGCTCATTTTTGCATCCCACTGTATCTTATCAGTACAATGGGATGCAAAGTCAATAAAAGCAGCTCAAGAGCATCTCACTTCTGACTCCCTAAACTGCACAGTGGAAATCTTGTGGGGAAACCTCTATGAAACCTCAAGTTAGTTGCCCATCTAGTCCTGCTAACTGTGTTTGTTATATAGTGGAAAAGAACAAAATCTCTTCAGGTATTTTCTCCCATCCTGCATTAGCTTGTTTTCTGTCAAGCATATTTTGCTCTTTTATTTGCCTCTGTGTATCAGAGTCAAAGGAAGAAAAAGATGGAAAAAGTCAAAAAAATAACGTAAGTTTACCATCCCTTTTTCAGGATGTACTCTAAAATAATTGCCTCAGAAGAATCACCTTCATTTGCAACAGTGTAACCAAGGGGAGCAGCTTTTATTTTCTTTCAGTTTGTTTTTACAGACTTACTACCTGTGATGTGTGATCTACCTCCTTAGGGAAAAAAAAATTGATTAAGATGCCAGAGATGTCCCCTTGATGGCAAAGGAAGGAGGAGAGTTGGAGAGTAGCAACCATGGTAAAAATTTCATTCAGATTGCTATAGGCATTCCCACTGGTCTCCAGCAAACACCAAGTAAACAGGATTGGAAGTGACTCAATTCCAATTTCAGCCTTTGAATACCTATAAATATTCCCAAAGGACTAATGAGGAGTAGTCCATCTCATAAGAAATACTGACAGTGCAGGATGAAGCTCGCCCTTAAAATACTGGGAGAGCTAGCGAAGGAACTAAATTTTTAATGGATCCAACATTTCCGATAATTTCATCCTACAGCAGAAGAGCATTCATCTGCTCTGCCTGCCTTCCTGGACAGTCCTATTTTTAAATCAACTGTATGACAAAATGGTTCTATTTATACATTACAAAATGCAATAAGGTCCTCTGAAACAAATTAGACTTGAGCCATGAAGAAGGGAGAACTACCACATGAGATCACCTCTGGATGGATTTGACAGTTTGCACAGTTCAGAGAAGTTACATCATTTCAACTGCTTCTCTACCCCTCAAAACGGCTTCCAGACTTATACAAGACAGACTTACATGAAGATATGGCTAAACTCTTGCTTGCAAGGCAATAGTTTTAATCGATCCTCAAGAAAATTGACCAAGATACAAAATTCTTTATATTTACTGAATACTGGATGTCCTGCTTTCACAGAATGAATACTTCTGCTCAAAGATACACTGCAGCATTAATTCTGTTTTGATATTAACTGCAGCAATTGGTCTACTAGACCTTCAGACATATGGTAAAAGCAGCAAAAGGCCCACACTTCAAGGTCGCTTTTCAGAGTTTTATTGCCCTCTTTAATTATCAAATTTTACAATGTAATTCTTCATTACTTATCTTGGATTAGCCTATTAAATTCTCATTTCAAAGAGCAACAAAAACAAAGTAAAGTTGTCTCACAAAGTTCTCAAACACTTTTCTCAATAGCAAGGTTGGTGAAATCAGACTACAAACAGCACTGCAACTCTTCTGAAATTCTTTTTAAATACATCATCTGCTGTATTTTGAAACAGTTTTCTCCAGCACACACTCAAATCAAAATCTAATTTAAAATGCTAGTACCTCATCCTGCAGATGACAAGTTTTGAGTTCCCTCATGGTATTTCATTAAAAGAAATCCCATAATTGCAAAACAGCTCTAAGAACTTCTACATCATGGATTATTAAATTGAACCAAAAGGAGAAATATGTTTAAAACACAACATAAATCTGATACTTGATGAAAATCATCCCTTAATCCCATCCAGCATTTATTTCAACTAAACAATTTATTTTTTACTAAACTCTCACTGAAGTCCTAAGAAATCCTGGTCATGTCCAGCCACAAAAAGAGACAATATTTACAATTATTTCTAGGGATTTCATCCCTTTTTGTTGCACTGTTTTTCCCTTCCTTAGAACACAAATTTTAATACTAAGGAGTAGGTAAGCAAAAGAAAGCACAAGTAAAACCATCACCACCAATCCTAAACAAGAGAGACAACAATTAATTGTACTTTATTTTGCATGCTTGAATAGGTAATTCTCACTTAAACAGAAGAATAAATTTGTAGGTACTGTTCCAACTTCATTGTCTATCACCCTTAAAATTTAAGTATTTTTAACACTCATTTGCACATGTAAATATATAAAATACAGAACAATAATAGAATCACTTATCATGGCCATGCAAACCATTACAAATCTTTAAATATTTTATCATAAAACAGCAGGGAAAAATCAGCTGCTAGAAAACTGCATTAACTTTTATCCCTAGTCATGGGCATCACATATAGTTTAGCTGAGAACTCACACCAAGAAAGGTTTTTCATTTAAAAATAAAATGCTGCAGTACACATATTAAAAAAAAAAAAAGGCACAGCAGAAGGCCCAAGACAGTATTTTTGAGAAGCCCAGTTTTCTAATATCCAGGCATGCACACACTGCAGTGTCTTTTTGGCTTCTAACATAGAAAATATCTCCAGAGACAATACTTCATCCTTGTCTAGGATGCTACCAGGGTAATGAAATTCACAATCTGAGATGCATTTAGAGTCAAGGAACAAAGTCACTCCACAGGACAATTGCCTTCTGTCTCTGTACCAGGCAAATTAGAGTCCCTTCCTTGTGAAGAACTGAACACTGAAATTGTAGGCATTTAATCCTACAATTAAAACTGCCAAACAAATAAAGAACACACTTTTGGAGAAAAGTGGAAAAATATCAAAGTCACAGCCATGATTCAGAACAATCTGGAAACTGAAGATAAGAATGGAAAGAGAACAGAAACAACAATAACCAACAAAATGGGACGGTGCTCAAGGTGTTAACCAGAACAGAGAAGTTTCTTTTAATTGTAAGAAGCAAATACTGCAAAAAGAGGCCACAGAAAGGCCCACAATCTCTGTGCCAAGCACTGGAAAAAAAAAAAAAAAAAAAAAAACCACCAAAAAATTCTCCTCCAAAATAATCCCAAAATTAAGCCTGTAAGAATTATAAACGATTAATCTCATCGCCATCAATATGTTTAATGTACTTCACTTGCAAAGTACCAGTCACAAATCACAACTGACTAAGATCTGATTACAAAAAAAACCACTTCTGCCACCAAACTCATGAAAAAACAATGGCCTCATGACCAGGACCACTGTATGCTCTGTGTTTGATCTCTTATTTTCCCAGCTAGTAGTCCTCAGACTGTAAGTGCCGTGCAAAAACGCCGTCCTGGACACAAGGAGAAACACCAGCAATGACTCCTTTGCACTCTCTTTTACAGAAGGCCTAATCTTTGGGAGCAACTCCCTCAGCTTTTTAGGTACACGATGATGGGACAGAATCTTCACCTCTGATGTGCCTGAAACGCCTTCATTACACTCAGAGCTTATTTAGAATAGACCTCGTTGGACTTTATGAACCTTTGTGTTAAATCAGTTGCAGCTCTGGGTATATTATACAGAAGCTGTAAAAGGAGCTGTTCTTTTCCTGACAAGCTTTTCAATATGGATTTTAAAAAAGTTAAACTCTCCAGCAAAATGGCTGTAAATAGCAACTGCTTAATGGTTGAAAACTTTTTATAAGCACTGGTCAGTCTTCAATAGTCCAGCACTTCACCAGATGAAACAAGACCAGCAGGAGGGCACCTAAAGCAAAACACAGCTTCACAACTTTTCTCCTCTTGAAAAAGTAAAACTGAAAAAAAAAAAAAGAGGGTGGGGGGAATAAAACATTTATCAAAAATTACTGGAACTTGTCTCCTCCTAAGTATATGAGGAGGAATTTGTGACAGTTGGGTATCCAGAAATACTCAGAGTGCTTGTCCAAACACTGCCAGTGGACTCCTCCTCTCTGCCAGGCTTCCCATGAACTGAGAGAGCTCCGAGGCCTCAGAAAGGTTAGAGGGAAGAAGGGAACCTAAGGTCAGAAACAAGCTTAAACTGACCCAGCTGTAATAACAAAAGCACACAGGCTTACAACTCAGTATTTTTTTACTGAAAAAAAACCCCACTGGTTTAAAAAGCTGTATCATTTTCTTCATGCAGATTATATAAACAGAATTTCTTGCTTACACAACTTTTTTTGTTTTCTCCATACAACAGTAGAAAAGGCTTTTAAAAGCAAGTGAAAAAGGTGCATAAATGTGACTCTTAAATCACAAAAGCCTATAGCTAAATCCACACTGAAAACATTAAAAAGTTTACCTAAATGTGCTTTGTGAAACAATTACCGTATTACCACATGGGAAAATTCCCTACAAAATAAAACAATTTCCCAGAGGACTGTCATTGCTGAAGGCATAATTGTCTAAATGCACAAGAATTCTTTAAACTTTCAAAGTATTTTGTAATTTGGGGGGGGTTCAATTTTCCTCTTTCAGAATGCAGTTGTGAGTAACTTCTTACCTCAGCAGCCTCTTTTTTAAAGCACCCTCTCACCTGTCATCTCCACTACCTTTACATGGGAGGTGAGGAAAAAGTGCAACATGTGCTCTTATAAATAGGACAGTTGCCAAAGCCACTTGATATTTTGATGTGCTGGAAGCTTTTGCAGATTACAGTCATGACAGACATCAGGGTCAGCAGCCTTGATGCAGGCAATTCTCTCATGCTGAAGTACTCAAAGCAGTTGAATCCTGTTTATCTAATGTACACACATTTTCTAAAGCCTGATCCTTGATATCCATGGCAAATATGCTTGAGAGGTGAAATGCAAAGTGAAATTATTGCAACATCCTTCACAACTGGGAAATGCAGCTGTGGTCTGTTCTTACACATTCAGGTACATGACTGTAAACAAGCATTTTCCTAGTACATCTTTTTCCCAAACCTACTGCCAGTTTTACCTCCAACCTGCCTTTTCAACCAGCCACTGCTGCTAATTTATCACCAGGCCTTCCTTCCACTCCATCTCTCTTCAGAGGAGCTTCACATCAGCATCTGCAAATCCCTTCCCTGTTCTCCTGTCCCTTCCTATTCTAATTTGCTGATGCCTCAAAATAAACTTGCAAGAGCACTGTTGTTTACAACACAAGACAGACTTGTTTCAGTGTTCCTGGGTACTCCCTTCAATTCATCATCCATTGTTTTGTTTTAAGGTGGAAACATTTTGCCTTGTTCCAGGCTTTGTCTATGGGTAACAGAGCAGTTCTCATTACAGCTCTTTATTATAAAACATCTCCCTTTTTTCTTCTGCTTAAGGGCATAAACGTGACAGTCAGAGACCAACTCTTATGATAACTACCTTTTCAAAATAAAATACTAAAAAAAATATATCCCTCATAAAAATCTGCCTACAATATTTGTAGTGAGCATGCCCATGTAGGAAATAAATAGTTTCCATGGATATATGTCAACACAACTGAGTGTGAGGTGAGAAATTCAGTAAGTGTAAGTGACCCAACCTAAGCAATACGTGTCAGAAAGGAAATCACAGGAACACAGCAGACTGACTTCAGTTACCATCATAAGAGTGGAAATACTGGCAACCTGTTTGATTTGTTTATGTTAAAAGAGAGGATCTTCCAGGAGATACAGTCGTGTAAGATGAAAAGGCTCACTTTTCATGAAAGCAGAACACCATAAATACATGGTTGGATTGTGGATGAAAAGATGCATCGTGTAAATAAAACTTAAGTTGCACACGGCAAGAAAACACAACAATAAAATTATCAGAATAAAAAGAAGTATCATGCTTTACACCCTTGCCAGACCCTACCTTCCTGTATTAAAATTCCTAGTAAATTAGTCCAAATCCTTAAAAGAGGAAAAACAACAACAAGCGAGAGATTCTTCATATAAAGAATATAATCCTTTTTTTTTTCAATTTAAATCCAAAATCCCTTTAAGCAAGAAACGAGCCTTATTATTTCCTATTTATTCTACTATTATACTACAACGATTAAAGAAAGTCTCAACAACAATGAAGATTAAGTGGTTTTTATTAATTAAGCACTCTTTAGAGAGAGACAACTTCACCCCTATCTCAACAAAAAGCATTCTAAACCATCACAAGAACATCAGAAAGAAAAGCAACTCTGTATTCAGCGCTAAGCATTTCAGTCATTCTACTGATTTCAAGAAGTAAAATATAGTAAAATATTCTATTTAATGTAGCTGATTTATCTCAGGAAAAGAGCTGGTCATCCTGTGGAACTGGAGTCATGCTGCTCAGTACAACAGGCCTGTGCAATTAGAAATGACCAGTTGTAATTCAGAAAGAAGCAGTAATTCAGAGAGAATGACCTCCTATAAACCACAGACATTTAATTTTTACAGTTCATGAACTAATAAATTATGTGTCTGGGGGGGGTCACAGAGGATCACCCTTAAGAGAATTTAAAAAGAGGAGGACAGAGGGACTGAGACCTGGCTGCTGTGGAAGGAATGGCACCAAGCAAGACTGGACAGACAGCAGCTGCTCTGGACACTCAGGTCCCCAGCTTTAGCAATGGACTAAGGCTAGGCACATCCAAAAGGACGTGCCAGGAAAGCCACACAACACAACTTCTCTGGGTACCTTAGAGCAAAGAAACAGGACAATACTACAAGGCTTTGAGATTTATAAGACTGTCTCCAGGAAATATTTTTTTACATAAAAATATGATCTGGTATCTGTTTACAACAGTCTTTTTTTCTTTTTGGCTAAAGCAGAAATAAAGGATTTTCATATTTCCTTCCTCTTTATCTCTGTCCTCAAGAACCAAGTAAGCAATGTAAAAGTCTAACCAGCTCACCACTTATCTCCACTAGCATTTATCTTATAACTCTGATTCTATGATACCTTTTTCCTACATAAACCAATGTCTACTCACTTACTGTATGTGTGTTACATGTTAACAATGTGTATATAGAAAACTTAACATTGACAGCTACACAAACAAAATACAACAAAACCAACCCAAACCATTAAAATAAAACAAACCATTTTAACTTACCAAAATAAATGTTCTTCTCTTTCATTAAGCAACTCATAGAAATAGAAATGTTACGTATTTATTAGAAGAGCGTGTAGGAGAATACAGCTCACAATATTTCCAATTTCAATGTAATTTTTCTATTTAAAAATACAGCAACTTCATGACTTACCATGTTTGTGCTTTTAAGCTGAGACAGAGCTGGACAAATTCCCTCTGTATCTTCTAAGATAGTGCAGCCATCTACCATGAAAAGTCACAGATGGCTTGCTACTCTAAGTATACAGCAGGTGAAAACAAATGCCACATCAGGGCTGTTTCTCTGTGCAGTAACAGAGTTTTCAGGGTGATGGGTGCTTTAAAGGTTAAAAAGAAGGTATTTCTCAATTACCTCTAACTGGCATTTTCTATGCATTGAACTTACCCAGCTTTAACAAAAAAGTGTTCTGCTCATCACTTATGCATCTGAAGTATTTTTCTCTATAAAGCTGGCATTCTGTCAGCTTAGAGATTGCCTGCTAAACTGCCCATATTGGCTTGCAATATGAAAAACAGGAACAGGCATGCTTTTATGAGGCACACAGCCAAAGATTAGTAATACCCAACAATTTATATAATTACAGAAAACACAAATTTGCTGAGATGCATGTAATATGAAAACGAAACTTATTTCTATTTTTAAAAATCTGTCTCACCATATGTAACTACATACCTACAGTATTTGATTTCATGAAACTAGATCAGCATCTAATAATTTCTAATATAAAGAGCACTCCATAGCTAACTCAGGGCAAGTACAATGTACTTTTAATCACCTACATGCAAGTACTTTTTTAAAAAATATGCACAAAGCAACTGATACTGAATATTTACTAAATGCTTATAAAATGCAAAGCATTGACTGTAGTGTTATCAACCATTAATATATTCCTCATTAAATATCCATAACAGTATCAGCCTGTTAATACAATTACCTGCCAATCAAAACAAACAGCAATTCCTGTTCTTCTACCAGTAGTAGGAGACTTGAGAAATGCAAAGAGCTATGAAATGATCAACAATCATCTTCAGAACACACATTTAAGTTTGCAATACCACACCACATCATCATAACACCAGCTTCTAGAAAACTGTGCCCCCGTGGTGGGAGTAATACCAGGGAGAGAACCAGCCCTGCAAAAAGGCAACTTCCAAAGCCCACATACGGCTTGTGGGAAAGACAAGATCAGTTATCCCTCGTACAGCAAATCACACCCTATCATTTCCATTTCCAGCAATATGGATATAGCAGCTCACCGACATTTATATCTTGACTTCCCAAATAATAATAACTAAAGTACATTTTCTTTTTCAGGGGTTGATGGGGAAGATGGGAGGGGGGCCTGATACTTTTCATTAACAAAACAAGAAGGATTTGGTATTTATTATGACCACAGAAATTTCACCTCGGACATGACAAATTTAACTTCAGACTAAATCCTCTCAAGAGTGCCTCGGGAACTAACATTTATTTACAATTGAAATTCATCTGTGATGCATATGCAATGACCTTACTGCATCAATATTATCCAGACTTATTCTAGGCTCACACACAAGTTATTCCGACTTGACTATCTTGGTTATTTCATAGCTTTTTCCCCGCTTCCTGTTTCCCAGTCTATTTTAATTTTTTTTATTATTATTATTATTTTTATTGAGACTAAAGCTCATAAAACCATTCCTTGTTTAATTTTTCTCCAGCTTCATATATTGAGCAGATCACAGACACTTTATGAATCTAAAAGCCTTCACTTTTTTGCCTAAGTTCTAATTCCTCAGTCATAACTCATCTAGCCTCTCCTGCTCCTCCAACATCATGAACTTCTAAAACATCACAGCAGACTCTAGACCAAGGTGGCTCACCTGATGTTCACCTCTCCTGGCATCCCTGCAGTACAACCATTTTACACACTAAGCCATCACCCACACACGCACACAATGGACAGGCTGGTACCCCTCTGAGTACACACACAGTGCTTTCTGCCTCCCTTTAGTCTAGAAGGGAGCAAGCTCTTACATATAAGGAAACAAAATACAGTCAGTTCAAGCTGTTCAAAAATTCACTGTAAACACAACATTTACCACTTCCGATTTCACATTGAAAAGCAAGGATAAAAATCAAAGGACAAGAGATAACATTAAACTGGTTCCATCGTTTCTTATCTTCCAAAATTCTTTATTAAACACCACGATTTTATGATAACCAGCTTTATAGCATTATTCCTCTTGAGTCAACTGGTTTACTGCCATGAAACCACTGCATAATTAGCCTAAAACGTACAAGCCACAAGTCCCTGTAATTCGACTCTACTATCTTATCCCTTTTACATCAGAGCAAACATCTCTCTTTCAAGCAGATACTTCTGCAAAATATAGATATAAGTAGTATAAACAAAGCATGTGATTGAGGAAGAAATAAGTATAACCCAAAAGATGCATGTGCAGACCATCAACCACATTCCTTTGAAGCTGGAAATCGAGAAGGAGGGAAGGAAGATGCAATTATCACAGAGTAGTAACCATTTTCATTTGTCTTATGATTTCCAGCTGATAAATCTGGGAAAGTGCCAAAGCATTCAGGACGTACTAACAACACCCTCTATTAGGCCTATATTATAACACATTCAGCTGTATATTTGCTCCTGACTAAAGCTGCTGTCAGAGTATCCAAAATACATCTCTACCAATGGAACGGGTTGCTTCTTTGTAAAATAACAAGGAAAAAAGTCGCCATCCCCAAACTCATTTTTGTACTTTAAACAAAAATTAGGTAATAGTCACTATGCGTCAATACTTAAAACCATGATGAGAATCAAAAAAAAAAAAAAAGTTAATCAGCCAATTATTAAATATAGATATTCATCCTCTCACTTTTTGCATTTAGGAAGCATTTACTCATCAAAAAAAGTGCTCAAATATATCATCACAGGTGGAAAAGTTTTAAAAAAAGAAAAAAATACCACTAAATGGGTTTACTCAAAACATCTTTTACCTACCTAAAATGAATTAGGGAAGTTATAAATACAGGTTTCACTTTTATATTTAGAATAGCCAGACCAACAACTCACAGGAAGGCACAAAGTTTGATGCAGTCCATGCTGAGGTGCAATTCTTGGTAGGGTCACAGTTCAAGCAGGGACAGTAGAGCACATGCCAACACCTGAACTACTGCCAGTATACTGAAATAGCAGTTCTGACTAAATACTTCATCCAGTTTTGACCAGGGTAGAACTCAGCAACCACACTGGTTTTGGAAATTTAAGCAAACACCATCACTTGTTTTTCTAAAAAAGTAGTATTTTAAAACTATTTAATCCAAATTAATATTTGAAGTTTCAAAACAGAATGTAGCTCTTAACTGTCACATACCTCTAATCTCTAAGTTTCTCTTTTCACATTTCTCAGTGTCTTTAAATACAAAAGTTTTTAGAGATCTTGATAGTTCAGCAAAGATCCAAACATTCTCAAATCAATTTCTCCAAAAGTCCAGAGGACTAGAAAAGACACTCCAAGTGGTTATACTTTCAGATACAGATATTCCTGCAGAATAACAGCAAAAGCATTTGCACGTCACTGAACTAAGTTAATAGGTTTGTTTTGCATTCCGTACACCCCAGCTTGCAACTCAGCTAGTCAGCAGTACTCTAATCAAAAGGAGGCACATACACATGCTATAAAAACAGAGAAGTCCAAAACTAACAAGAAGAAATCAGAGGGAAAGATTGAAAGTGAGATATGACTTTTTTTTTTCTTTTTTTTCTCTTTTTTTTTTTTCTTTTTTTTAATGCAAGAGCAAAACACAAGTTCATTTCACTGACGCTGTTAGGTCTATAAATACCAGATATGGTCTCTCTTGCGGGGTCCTCAGCAGCACAAACTGCAAGGACACCTGCAGAGAAAAGGAAGAAAAGCAAATTTTCCACATAAGCAGAGAGGCCCTTAACTTTGACAGCAACAACAGCCTGGCACAAATTTCCTTCATTATTTCCTACTAACTGAGAATGAAATATTAAAAGCTTTCTGTGGCATAATCCTTTCATATAGTCAGTAAAACAGTGAGTAGAGAAGTGCCTACCCTCACTTAAATTCATTCAAATGAGGCACATGAGGCAGATTTTTGCATTACCTCCATTTCATATGCATGAAAACAATCATCCTTCGAGCACTGAAAAACTGCTCTTTAA
Source organism: Brachypodius melanocephalos (assembly GCA_013398615.1). Taxonomy (NCBI): domain Eukaryota; kingdom Metazoa; phylum Chordata; class Aves; order Passeriformes; family Pycnonotidae; genus Brachypodius; species Brachypodius melanocephalos. Next base: position 13,572,086 of record VZSR01001854.1, read on the forward strand.
AGTGTAGGTCAATAGCATAAATGTGATTTGTTGGATATTGAGAGAAGGGAGGTGAGGAAGGGATAGAAAAGCCTTTTTCTCATTTTGTCAGAAAAAAAAAATAAATCCCACAGCAAAACATACACTAAGGTGTCCTACCTGGACTGTCTCACAGGAGCAGCTAGAAGGTCATGGCCAAGTGTCAGCTGATCAAGTACAGTTGAAAATCAACTGTGTGATGGATCCGATGGTTCTGACAAGTCACTGGTCACAGGAAAGAAATCTTCACTTTAAGTTCTGACTCTAACTTGTCAAAGGGCTACACAGAAATGGGTAAAGTGACCAGACCAGCTACTATTAGTATTTTGATGTAGCTATAAAAAACTCATTTTAAAGTACTGAACAAAATTCAGTGCAGAATAACTTACTGGCTTTATGGACCTTCTCTTCCTACACAAACATGTGCCTAATAATATTAGAACCTTCTGGTGGTATTATTATATGGGGAAAAAAAATTATGCTATGTGTTTAATGGTGGGCAAATAAACACCATGAAGTAAAAATAGAAATAATATAACAAAACACATAGTCAAATTTTTGTCTGATAATAAATATGTTTATTAGGATTATTCCCCAAAACATAAGGCCAAATGTTAGATAAATGGAGATTTAAATTCTTATCAGCTGCAGAGCCATATACAAAGATGACAGATCATGATGTTTACAGGGCAAATATGGACAGGCAGCATGCCATTTTCCATTGTTTGAATTCAGAGCTTTCAGATTTATAAGCCTCAGTGGTATTGCTGCTATGACTAATCCATCATGTCAATTAGTTAATTCTCATTGTCTGTTTCAAGAAAGTTCCCACTATCTTCTTTAAAATAAGCAAGTTGCAACAAAGTTTGGGTTGGCTTTTTTGTTGTTGTTTGTTTGGGGGGGTCTTTTTGTTTGGTTGGTTGATTTTTTTTCCCTATTCTAGGTGCCAGCTAGAACTGGCACAGATGCTGAATACTTAGCACAGATGCTGAATACTTTGTTGTTCCTGAGGAGAGAGATGTCCCTTCAGACAATAACCTTGATGTAAAAGCACTGCAATTAAAAAAATGTAAATATTGGTACACACTCCTCTCTCTCTACAGGTTTGATGCACAATCCAACTTTTCACGATGATAAAGTCTGTTCTGTGTGGGGTTCAGAAGTATTTCTACACATGGACCACCAGGATGTGATTTTAAAAAGAAGTTCACAGATGTGACCATATTGCTGCATATCTGTTTGAGGTTGACCTTTCATGTCAGGATGAAAACACCTTTGAGTAGAACTGCAAAAAACTCAAATTCCTGTAGAATGCTGCATTCTAAGTAGCTCCATTCCAACGCCACAGGCAGATCACACAGCAAATCAACTGCTATGATGACAGTGGTCTTCCAACTCAAAATCCAACCCCTCCATTTTATAGAATCATTACTTTCATTCGCTAAGTTTCACTATAAGATGAAAAGGCTGTAACACTACTTAATACAAGAAACTGAATAAGCAAAAAACCACTTACCTTTGCACTATCAAAAAAAAAAAAAAAACCAAACAACCCAAAAGTGAGGTAACAACAAAAAGCATATATTTAGCAAAAAACTACTAGTATTATACGGTGTATATATATATTAAAAAAATATACAGCATGCTCAACTTTCATTTCCTTCTCTGTACACGCACTTATCACTTTCTTCCAGTGGCAAAACCACATCACAAAACCATAAATACTAAACTGAAAATGCAAAAGACATATCAAGTCATCAAACCTCACCTCTGATTCTCTGAGAGCCACTGCAATATTTTTCTAATGTGGAACATTTCTGATTAGATTGGCTTATGCATGCGAACTTCATAAAAGTATGTGCAAAATGTTACTATCCTCATAAAAGCCAAGAAAACAACTCCCTTCATAGCACTGAATAAAATATTGTATTTTATAACCTGACTAGATCTCTGTGACAAAAACAGACCTGATTCTTAATGTAAAAAATGAACTTCTGATACCAGCTTATTACTGAAACAGAGTATAAAACTGTAAGTAATTTGAAGTATTTATTTCTACAAACACTACTATGTTGTTGTTATTATTATAAACTTAGGCCATTGGTAAAAAAAAAAAAAAAAAATTAGAGACCAGTCCCAGTTTTCCCTCATCACACCAAACTACTGTTTCTTCAGCATAATAATTTGGGAGGGCAGGCACCATCTTTCTTTTTTTTTTTTTCCCCTGGGTCTTTCACCTAGCAACAAGAAATAGAAAAAAACCATAATAGTTTATAGGGACTGCATGAAAAATGCAAATGCACAAAAACTGCCATAGGAACTCTAATCTAGTTCACTGCTTTTACTTTAATCTCAAAGTATTTATTCAGACTCCAATACCCTCTCATAGCAACAGTATTATCACATACACATACAAAAGACAAGAATGGAAAAGTACAAAGGTGACCAAGTGACTTTCCCCTTCCCAACCTTCGAGTATTTTCTGACTCCACATCCTCCAAGCTGCCTTATGGTATATACACTTTTTCAATGACCCCAAGAAGCTGCATTGGAAGCTAACAGACTGCCAGAATGTTGAAGCACTGTTACATCCTTTCCTCTCAAAGACAATCCCAAATTCAGGTAAGAAGCTACTGCGGCATATGAAATTTCAATGGCCAGCAGCTGAAGGAATTCTCTTTGCACAAATGGTTTCCACATACCAATGCTACCATCCCTAAGTTGCTGGGAAATGCCCCACAGGCTCAGGCCAAAGGTATGTCTAGTCCAGTGCTGCATCTCCAACAGTAGGTAGAGACGAGGCACAGGAATAGCACAGGTTAGCCTGTTTGGGTAGCTCTTGAACTAGAGATGCTGGAAGGCAGTATTTCTAACCCCTCCTTACACAGCTGTTACCTGTGAATTAGACAGACTCCCTTTCTGGTCTCATCTGTCACCATTAGCCAAGTAGGGCAGTGTTCTTAACTCTTCCACAACACGTCCACCCTCCAGGGGGATATCTGCTGCTAATGGGTCATTAAGGCTCGCCAATGACTGATAAAATTACATCATCCCATTGTGAGATGCTCCACCCAGTGGGAGGAGCCAAGCATTCCTACCTGGATAAAAACTGAGATTTAGAACACCAGGCAGCCTTTTTCCACTGGATTCCCAGAGGAAGACCAGATCTATCTTTCCACCACTGGACCCTTCTACAGGCCCATCTCTACTCCAATACAACCACACCTGCCACTCCAGGAAGATTTATTTGGACTGCTAGCAACACCCTGACCAACAGGGTGCTAGCTCTGACTCTGTCAGTGCTTCTAGGATTTTTTTAAAAAATTTGCTTGGGTTTTCGTACTACTACGTTTGTATTTTTAATATTCCTAGTTAAGAACTGTTATTTCTATTCCCACACCTTTGCCTGAAAACCCCTAATTTTAAAATTACAATAATTTGGAGGGAGGCGGTTTACCTTCTCCATTCCAAAGGAAGCTCCAGCTTTCCCTGGCAAACACCTGTCTTTCCAAACCAAGACAACTGTCCATCTCTTAGTGACTATTCATCTCAAACAAAGTTTTGAGAAAGGTGAAGAGGCTCAGTTATTAGCTGCAGTGTAACTCACTTGGAAAAGTTTCAAAAGGGAAAAAAAAATATATATCTAGCAAGAAAAAAGTGCATTTCTCAGCCACCTGACTTACACCTGAAGTGATCGACAAAAGCTAACACTTGAAATAAAAAGGTCTAAGCAACACTAGCTTGGATACACACACAGTAATATCACCCACTGGTATTCAAAAACATGAAACATTTTTCTGGTTTTAAGAGAATTTTTATTTAATTAGTTTTCAGAAATACACCTACATTTTCATACACATTCATAATGGCCATCTGATACAGTTAACCATATGATTATCTATATTATTCCTGCACTTAGAAGCAGCTAGTGATGGTTTTCTGTTTTTCCCAGAACTAAACAAATACAAAGAAACAGGATTCAAACTTAATTTTCAAGACCTTTAGTGCCTTGCACAGGTCAGAGCCTATTTAATCGTCTTTTTTTTTCTGAGCACCTGCTCAGAACCATTCCATACTACATTGCAGTACTTTGTGCACGCCTCTGTTCATATATGGGAATATTTCTTACCACTGAAAAATCATATAATGCTCCAATTCCTCCTCCTTTTTCACAGCAAAAGTGCTAAATAAATGCATTTTGCTTCTCTTTCTTTGAATCCCACTTACAACAAATGGTTCTCAAAAAATATTTCCTCTTTTTCATTTCTCCTATCCCAAAAGGTTCCTCATAATCTATTTGATGAACAAAATTACATATTTCGTCAGGCACAAAAAAAAACAAAACAAAAAACTAAAACAAGCTGAAATCTGGATGCTATTTTTCAGTCCTTTTTTACCATCAACACCGTTTTACCAAGTGAACAAATAGAGTGAGATATAAGTCAGCGAAAGAAGTCATCATAGCAATTCACCACTGATTGGAAAAATATTAATAGCCTCAGGCAAATCAGTCATTAACTCTTACTGATTTGGAGAGTGATATAGCATTAATAATTCAATAAAAAACACATTGAGTAATAAAAGCTTAGGGTTATTTATTTAACCAATTAGATCATTTTTGGCAGCATCCCTGCTTTTGAATAAACCATGCATGTTCTTCAATTAATCATGAGAATTGAAAACTACAAATCTGCAGTCTCTATCTCCCAGTCGAAGAGATACATTGCTTAAGAAGCCCAAAAGATTGAGGGAGAAAATAAGAATAATTTACATTCTCTGTGGACAAAGAGAGTTGGCACTGGAAGATGTGCTAATTAGCAAAGCTTGGCTACTGATGCTTAACGATCTGTTCCTCATGCACCACTTTCCCAATCCACTGAGAGACAGGTACAAATTGCACCTATAAAAAGTTATAATCCATTAGCATGCATATGAGGTGCATCTTGTTACCACTAATGTTCCACAGTCCCCTCTAATCTATGAGAGTGGCAGAAAGACGCAAATGTTTAACTAGAACACTATACTGAATTATCATGCATGTCATTTATTAACAGCTTTATTTTGTTCAGAAACCTCACTGTGACAAACCATTACCACCCTGGCATTCTAAAGTCAAGGGCACGGTGGGGGGGTTCAGTGTTTTAAATGCTTCGGTTTTGGTGTTTCTACAGGGAATCAATGCATGTCTCATCTCCATATAAACACTTAATTCTCTACTATAAATTCTAAATTCCTTAAATTACTGTGCAATTCAAGATCCCTGGTTTGAGTCTATTTTCACCAAGCCAAACTCTCCAGAGTGCACCCTCAATTGGAGTAACAAGCTGAATGCTCAATTTTCTTTTACATCTTCCAGATATAATATCAGATGTATCTTGAGATTCAGATTGATTCTCCTTATTCAGAAAAAACCCTAAAATTAGCCATTATAAATCTAACAATCTGCCTCTATCTGATAACTAAAGTGGCTTTAGCAAATGAATGAAAGAGAACTATAAAAGACAGCCATCACTTCCACAACTCATAATGAAGTTGTGTTCTTATAATGAAGTCTTCTGACATTTAAACTGGGATTTCATACAAAAAACAGAAGGTGATGTTTATTTACTTTTAATATTAGTCATCCCTGAAGTAATGTTTCACAAGTTGAAAAACAATCTTTATAATGATTATTTTCAAAAGAAAATTTCAACTTCATTAAATAGACTAAATTGTGTCAAACTTGCTTTTGAGAGAAATCAATGAATGCTTACTCAATGTAAATCCTATATATAAAGCTGAAAAACAAAATAAACTAAAAGAAAGGAAAAAGAAACCCACAACAAAACCCACCAAAGATATCTACATTCTTTCCCATTCTTTTTTTCAGAGCAAACTAAAATTAGACCACAAAAATATTTTATATCATTTTAATCCAGTAAGATTCCTAATTCTTGTTCAAGTGATAGGGCATTAAGTTCATTTTAAATGTCAATATCTCATTTCTCTGTAGCATTTTAAGGCCTTAACAGGTTTAGGGGAGATTTTTTTGTTCTTTTTGAGTAAACATTACACATTTCAACACTGTCACCTTTTAAATCAGCATTTTCCAGAAAGTATGCTTATACCACATCCATATATAATCACTTATCCACATATCCCAGTTTTTTGTGGGGAAGCTTCTGAGCAACTAGCATGAACAGGGAACTTTTCAGTCTCTGCAACTAAAACCACCCAAACTTCTAGACACTTACTTCTATATGCAGAGGGAAAGATCTTTAATGAAAGAAATGCTTCCCCAAATTAATTAACACCTCATTAAAAGAAAAATCTTCCTATTTAAAATTAATCTGCTTGTTTCACTAGGTATTGAATCAGCCCCCAGTTAAAAATTTAGTGTTACTTCAGACAACAGTTGTGAGCTTTAGTTGTTTTTTGGGTTTTTTTTTCAATTAATCCCCTACACAAGAAGAGGCAAGAAACGCTTCAAATCTCAAACATATAAAAGGAGGACTTGGTAATTGTTGAAAGTACATAGTAATTCCTAGCATCTCAGAACAAGAGATCCATACATATTCTACACCCAAAATTTCTCTTCTCTAACAAGGATATTAGAAGAGAAAGGGTATAAGTGTGAGTTCTGAGAGAGGAATATGAAAACAATGAACAGATTCATGTCAGTAAACCCAGAGCAGGAGCACAACACACCTACAATTCCACAACCCTGACATGTCAGCAAAGGCCTGAAATGTAGCAAACATTTAACAGGTAATGGAAATAAAATTCCTACTGTTACTTAGTGTTCAGGTATCTAGGAAATACATTTTATGGTTCCAATACAAAACCCACGGCCACAACAGAAGACAGTAACTTTGAGCTATGACAAAAAGCAAAATACAAAAAGCAAAGAGCTTTTTCAAGCCACCAAAGTACATAAGTGTTTTAGGAGATACTTCTGGCTTTTAAACTCTCTTTTTAACATCTTAACTCTCATGATGGAGTCAATGTGGTGTGGATTCCAGAATTGATCTTCAGCATCTGCTCTGCTAAATGATGATTCATTCTGTCCTGGTTCTCAGTGATGCCCAAACTAAGTGTGCTACCTCTTGTGAACAAATAACTGAAGATTTGAAGCCACCAACACCATGTGTCAACCCGCAGTTTTTCCTCCTTTCCATGTCCAATATACCTCCTTTGCCATTCCTGTTTTTTTCCTGTTTCTCCTCACCACCCAATACATCTTATTCTGCAGGATCCTATTACGTGCCATAAGTGGAACAAACATACAGGGTTTTCTTCTTTCTCTCCTTTAGCCATTAATAGAAGGGAAACAATGAAATATATAACAATAATGATTACTTGTAGTAGCACTGATTAATCTGGATGTGATTTGGAGATTTTTTTTTTTCTTACTATCAGAAAAAAAAAATTGCTTCAAGCAAGCAGTAACTGTTCTTGCAGGAAATACATCTTTAATAACAAAATTAGCTTTAGCTGAAGAAACATGGTTGCTTGCACCCCAAAATTCTGACAGAATTGGCCCGTGAAGTCACTGGTGTGACAGCAAGAAGTTTTAATGACCAGTCTATCAAGACAAATGCAAATACTTTAGTGGGAAAAAAACGGTGAGTGGAAAACAAAGCAAACACCACCATCAAGTCAAGTCATCTCAAGTCAAGCAAGAGCAAAAAAAGTGAAGCAGCCCAAAATCAGAAGTTGTCAGGCACCCAAGGAGCTACTTTCTTTCAAGGGGGAAGATGGTTAAGAACCAGAAGTGGAATAGAAACCTGGAAAGGACACAAATGCAAATACACCAAAACCATTTAAATATGCATGTGTATGACATTTAATGAAAAATACATTCCTTGCCTTAGAGAAAAGAAGTCAGGAAAGTCTTTAGTATGGAGTAGAATTTGCAGATATTTTCTATAAAACCTTGCAGTAATTACATAGCTTTATTTATTAGATATGAATTTTCCTTCAGATTAATTCAATTGCACACTGTAAAGCCTCACAACAGGAATTCTGCCTGCAGATTTTCCCTAACAAGTTTTTGCAGGTCTGCACCAAACGCTTCTCAGTAGTTTACAGCACTTGCACAGTAGCTACAGCATGTCCTGCCCTGCACTCATCACTTGGCATTCCACAGAATCACAATACCTTTCAGCTTGGAGGGGAGCACAGGATGACCTATTTCAATGTTTCACTCAAAGCAGGGATAACAGTGAATTTAGACCAGGCTGCTCAGGGCTTCATCCAGCATGGTCTTGACAGCCTCCAAGCATGGAGAGCTCACACTGCCTCTGACCAACAGGTTCCAGTCCTTAAATATCTTCATAGTGACTTTTTTCCCCACTCAGAACTGGAAGATCGATGTTTCAATTCAGGATTTATCCCTCACTTTTTCTCCATGTGTCTGCTACCACGCCTCCTCACACCACCGCTTCTGCAGTCTGAACAGGTACAACCGACACAGTCTCTTCCCTCCCTTCCACAATCCAGTCCTCTGAATGTCTTACTGCCTGTCCCAGGATTCACTCAAGCTTATCAGCATTCTTGTACCAGGAGAGCCAAAACCTGACATAGGATTTCACACATGGTCTAATAAGTGTCCAGTAATGCGGAATAATCACTTCACCTACTGGCTCTACTCCCATTGATGCAACCTAGAACATTGTCAGGGCGCACAGCTGGCTGTGTTTAGACTTCTGTCAACTCACCCCCAGATCAATTAACTCTAAGTCATCTTGGTTGCATTATGATTTTTCTCTTCACAATGGTGTTGATCTGTATTCATCCAGATACTCCCAGATGCAAAATTGATACACTGAACTACAACCATAAACTATTTAATGAAAACTATTTCACATATGAAAAAAACAGGCTGGCTAAGAGAACTAAGAAACATTTTGTTTAGAAAGAGTTGTTTGAATACAAAAGCTAACCAAAATACAAAGGTATAACAAATAAATCAAAAGTTTTACACAAATCAACAGGCACACTGAAACTGATTTTTCCAGTTTTACAGTACTAAGATCTTGTTGACCACAAATTGGAAAAACGAAGCCAAGTTATCATATTATCACTTTCTGTGACTGTAGCACCTTGCAGCTCCAGTCAGAGTCAGATTTCTCAGGTGCAGAAGTATTTTCAAATCAATTTTTAAGTAATCATTCAAAGAGTCCATAAATTTTAAAATTTTTCACACAACTTCTGGTGAGCTGTGTGTGCATAAATCATTAAGCAGTTCCAATTTATAACTCTCTATTCACATTTGACAAGCTCTGGAGAGCTTTGTCATCCCACTTCAACATGCAGCAATTTCAGTATTCCAAAGAATGTCAAAGCAGGGGGACATCTGAACAAGTCACTAACAATTTAACAAATGTGTAAACATATTATGAAGATTAATAGATTAAAAAAATGTGATGGACTAAACTGTATTGTTTTCAAGACACCCAAGTAATTTCTTAATTCAATTAATTGAATACATTTAAATAATCAGCTTAAATCAATACATGTAATTTTTTTCTTCATTTTAGCATCCTGCAGTTCACTGGAACATAACTAGCATTAATTAATCACATAAAGAGAATAAAGGTTACCCATATGAATGCTGGAATAATTCACTATGCTTGCAATCTAAGTTACATTTTTGGTACGAAGTGCACTAGCTTCCAGTCTCTAGGCTAAATAGTTAAACTTGCAAAGTTGGAATTTCATACTCCTGAAAAATTAACTTGACAAACACAGACGGCTCTCACAGTAAATTTTCACACTGACCAATAAACTTCAAAAAAATCACAATCTTGGTCTCAAAAATGTTGACATAAAAAAACACCATCAGATTGCAAATACTGCTTTTTAAGAAGTAAGTATTATTTTTCTGTTGTTTTTCTTAAACTAGAGTCTAATAATTTAAACATACAGCATTCTTTAGATACATTAAAACCAAATCATTTTCAGAGGTCTGTATTGCCAGAACTACTACTCTACAATTTCAACACCCATATACCATTTTATATGAAATAAGAACAGTAATTCTTACTCCAGGCAATTTTTATGTCCCTGACACCATGATCCGGTGAGGAAAGATAAGAACAACCTGGCCAGTGGGAAAAGAAAGAAAAACATCACAGCTTTGTGCTTTCCTTCCAAAACTGAGCCCATTCCAAAGCAGATCTCAGCTGAGTTTCTGTTCGTGTTACTGGCAATCTGGATGAATGGATGTAGAAAGTGGAAAAGCATCCATATGGCTGCTGAGAATATTTCACACTGCAGCTATGAGGAAATATTTGCATGTCCCTTTGATTAAAAGGCAATGAGAAGTTTGTATTCAGTTCTAAAATAATTACGTGCTTGTAACAGAGCAACACATCATAGTGACAACTGGGATACACTTTCAGGCCAAACACATGCAAACAAAGATTGTATCTACGCAAGCACAGCCTGATAGTGACAAGCATTCTTTGAAGGCCTAACCCAACATTATCTCTGCAAGAAAAACAGGATCATCTCTTTTAACTGCATTTGTGAAGTCTTCTGTCTTCCAAAAGGTGCACTTAGAAATTCAAAATCAGGATTTAGCGGGGGGGAAACATCCTACTTTTGCAGGCAGCACCTTAAGAAGCTGCACAGTACCACCAAGATAAACACTGCACAAAAATCTAGCAAAGCAGGTAGAACAAGACTCAAAACCTATCCACTTAGGTCTTTGAGATGTAAAATGTTCTAACTGGAGAAGGGACGCCTAACATGCAGAGATGGAGGGTCCAGCACCTCTGGCAGGCCAACAACCTTCTGCCCTGGGCAAGGCTTGCCAAAAGAAGCCCTTGAAACTGGCAGGAACCCTCCAATCCTGAGCTACCATCAGCCAGGGCAGGGCAGGCACCATCACTGACAAAGCCATGAAATCAGGGAGACCAGATACTAAGCTGAAAACTAGTCTATTTCTGCTCCTCTTCTTCCCTGTTTCTAGAGATGAGCAAAAAAGCTCCTAGGGACAGCATCTATCGGCATTTGCACAGACAAAGGCTGCTTGGCAAGGACACCCTGAGAGGACACAGCTTGCAGGCACAACTGCTCCTCGCTGCTGCTTTGGCACCTGCAGAGTGTTCCACAAGTGACCTTGACAGCAGCTTGAGGTGACCAACAACAGCACAGCGACCACCTCAGCCAGGGGAAGGGAAGGCTGGTGCCCCATGGCCGGGAGCAGAAGGTGTTGGAGGATGGGGATGAAGCTCTCCTCTGTCACTGACAGAGCCTACCTGGGTGCAGGGGTCAAGACGTTGTAGCAAGCAGCAAGAGCTGAAGGGGCAGCCTCTGTCTGGAGCTCCCACACTCCAGCACAGGACATGGCCAAGCCCCAGGGAAAGCCTGGGCAAGGGAGGGCAAAACACTGCCCAGCAGCCAGGGCTGAGCCAGGGGAACCGAGCCACAAACACAGGGGAGGGACATAGCAGCAGGAGCAGCTGGATGGGCATCTGGCAGCCAGTCGTGGCCAAGCCACCATCCATCTGTGGTAAACACCTCTAGAGCAGCTGAAAGCAATGCTGAAAACACTACACCACACTCCAGTGCTGCTGTTCACCCCTGTGGGTCATCATCCACAGATACTCAAAGCCAGACACAGCTGCAGCATCAAATTATCAAACAAGAAGATAATTTCAGGTTTCTGTGTTAAGCCATCAGAGTTTTGGCAAATAGCATGGAAAATAGCACTGGGTTTTAAAGGACATATACTAATTTTACAAATTTAGATATTAATTAAACTTCCTTGTTCTTATTAGAAATAGTGTGGCTACAAAAGTACAAAAATTAGTCAGAGAATCAAGGTCACATACAACATTTGTAACTATATCAAATCCATTAGATCTCAAACAAATAAGCCCTCGTTTTGCAGCCCACCTTCCATATTTTCCCAAGTATCTCTTATTGAAAAGTATTTTAATAATTTTTGGGTTGTTTTTTTTTTTAATAACAACCCTATATTTTTCCTTCTTCCCTTCCCTACTTCTTTTTAAGAGCTCATAGTCTACCACTACCAAAGTCCATCATCCAGTATCATAAATACTATTAATTTCAAACTAAATAAGGCTTTGATTTCAAGAGAAGATTACTCTCATCTGTATTACAGGTACTTGTGCCCTCTGACAAATCTGCTATCTTAGAACAATTCCCAGAAACTAGTAAGCTATTCCTGCAATGCTCCTAGAATCCTCCTCAAGTCACCCAGTATGACAGTACACGGCTGCCAAAAATATTTTGGGAATTGTTAACATGCTGTTGGGTCTCTTTAATGCAGGAACATCTGCTGCCCAATGCAGGGAGGGAGGAGATTGGAAATGCTGAGACCCACCAAACACTTCTCACACAAGAGGGTAAAAAAAATTTCTCCCATGAGAAAGCGCAGCTGGGTTTAGTCCTATGTGTATCCCAGGCCAGGCATTTCCACTACTTTTTAAACCGATTTGATTTTACTAGTCTGAACCCTAAACATCTGAGCAAATAATAATTTATCCTTTCCACTACCAAGTACTTCCATTAGTAAAAGAGAATTCATGAAGAAATGGACTGAGCAACCGCCAATGCAGTTTGAAGAATGTCTCACTATCATTTACAAACGCAAACCATCTCAGAAAATAACTCCATCATCTGCAACAAGTGGGTATTGGCAGAGTCATACCAGAATTATAACATAAGCCATCAGTAGATATTTATTAACTTTACTAGTCCAACAGATAAGATTTTTAAGGCATTAATTTAATTTTTATTTAATATAGTTCTCCGTTAATGTGTTTTATACTGGGAATAAAAATATTTTATTGCATATTACTTGAAAGTTTATTAAAAATCTGCCAGCACTTGAGTTAAAGTTACTTACTAATTAGAAATTCTTCAACTGTTTCTTTAAAGTCCATTGGAATAGTGCTAATAGTTAAATACTTTTAAAAAATAGATGTCTAAAAAGTTCCTATGTTACTAACATTTTATTAAAATTTAATCTGCAAAGAAGCTGAGATGACCACATTAAGATTTAAATTCAATTGAGTAAAATAAAAGAGTTCACCCCAACCACACAATTATAAGGATATTCACACTACATCTGAATGTTCTCATATGCATTCATGGAGCAATTTATACAAATCAGTTTTGTGTCAGCTTCAGTATTTTGGAATATTGAAAAGTGTTCCACTACTAAAAAAGATGCAGTAGAGGAATGGGAATGCAGTTATTAAACATATTAAACATATATTTCCTTTACATCTGGCAATTTGTTCCTGAATGCTTTTTGAGACAACTGTATATAAACAAAAAAACATTAACTTGTCTACACATATCAAAACACACTTTATAAAACCTATGCTCTTACTATTCTCTAAATCATAATTTCTCATTATTTTTTATTCAGTGTCATTGGTAATTTTAAGTACTAAGACAACTCACATGCTACCAGGTCTTTCATTATGGCCCACATATGAGCCACTCTGATTTGTTTTGACAGAGTTTTTACAGAGAAACCAAGTAGGATTTCCTGTAAGAGAGACACTGACTTTTGAACATATTATTCTACTATTTGTCCACATTTTACAAACAGTAAAAAAAAGCCTTTCAATTACATAACACAAACTTAGAGCTTAACTGATAAAACCTCTCTGTTTCAAGATACTGTAGAAGCAAGTCTTCTCTATGTCAGAATGCAAAATTTTAAGTGCATAAATGGCTTTTAAGAATAATCTGTTTCGTGCAATATTTTTCCCCATAAACCTTATACATCACAGCAAGTCAACTAAAGTAAAATGGCACTGATCAGCTGTCACTGACTGAAAGTACAGAAATGTTGAGGGTTTTTTCACCTGTATGAATTTACACCACTCTGATTTGCACCTTAAACTTCCTCTGAACTTGCAAAAGATTTTTTCTAACATTTCACAGATAAAAAGGTTAATATCAATACTCTTAAAAAACACAATCAAAAGGCCTACAATCTACACTTCATAGACAACCACTTCAGAGATTTTTTTCTAATCCCCAGTATCCAGATCTCTCAATCCTAAACAGACAAAGTCTGGATTTCAATTCCATACTTCTCTGAGGCAACATAAGTTGATGATGTTAAACTTTGTAAAGTAAAAATTCTAAGAACACGGGAATTCCCTTAACAATATACTTCCTTTGTCTTCCAATTGAAAATATCAATAGGCAAATCATGATTTATTCCAGAAAAGCTGATAACACAACTCAGTAGGAACAATAAATTAAGACTGCATTTATTACACCAGCTTAATGTCTTTTGTTGCAGAAGAGTGTAATAACATGTTTCGTAACAAGAATTATAAATTTCAGGTCAGTTTAGCTGTTCAAGGTTATACATCTGGGACACTCAGTAAGTTTTGTTTTAACAGAAATCACCAGTTCAATATTTTTTCTAAAGGTTCAAAAGTATTGTTAGTGTATGCTAACTACTTTTAAAGTAAAAAAAATCTAAACCAGAACTTCTGAAACAGCATTTCCTAGAAAATGCTCATAACAGCAACAGCTGGGTAGATAATTAAGTGCAATTTTTTTAAAAAAAATGCATTTTTATTGCTGTTAGTTATATTTAGGACAAATAAATAAGTCCCTGCATTTCAAGCTATGAAGTTACAAATGCCTGTAGTGCAGCTGTCTGCACAGGATCCCTCACTGGCTCAGGCCAGGCATTCTGGCACTGGAGTATCAACATTCACCTTGGCAAACTAGCATAAGCTGAGGCTGTCAAAAGGGATAAGTGGGAGGGTGGGGGTATAAGGGATATAGAAGATGGCATCTATTTTTAAGAGATGGTTAGTTTAATTATCTATGAAGTTATTGATCCTGAATTAGGAAGCAGCTGAGCAAGTGTTTTAAAGAATGTTATGAACAGCCAGCTCGTGATTAAAAGAACACTCATGCCCTTAAAGGAAACTGGAAAGCAAAAAATACTTTGACAGGTGGGAAATGCACTTTAAGAAGAATAGAAACAAAAACTTAAAATATTCCTGTCTGTGTGCGCCAAGTCTACAGCAGATTCTTTTTTTCATAAAGGAAATTCCACATGACTTTAAAAACAAAATTTTAGAAATATTTTTCTAGTTTTCTCAATAAATTTCCTCAAAATTAGTAATGTTGCAAGATGTTCTATTTTGTACAGAAAAGTACAAAACAACAGCTTCCTGGTCAAATCATTTTCCCATGAACCACAGAGCGGGCCCACAGGTATTTTGTACACCAGGAAGATAATAAATGTTTATATTCTGTGAAACAGAATAGTAGTTTAGATCCAAAAATGTCATCAGCTAGAAATCCAAATGCTTAACATCATTCTGTAAGGGAGTCTTCTTAATTTATTTTGTTGTTTTGGGGTTTTATTTTGTTTTGGTTTGGTTTTTTTGTTTGTTTTTTGTTTTTGTTTTTAGGTGAGCTCCTTTAACCAGTGACTCAGTTCTTCTAATAAAATTTGTACATTCAACACCTATAACTCCAGGTAAAGATACTCCAAGCTCCTGACAACATCACTTTTCCATTCTCTGTATGTGAACATATACTATTAACAAGCAGTAAAGAAATCATATCAAGTTTGGACTATAAACCAAATGCTGCTATTCCTCACTCCTTAAATGCCCATAAACTGAACTGTGACTCAAAATTCACAAGGCAAATCTAAGATATAGGGTAAACAGTTCCTTATCTGCAACATTCTATGGCCAAAGTCTCACTTACATAGCAAAAGACTGCACACTTATCCTCTTCAAACATGGGGCAGGGCTTGTTTACACAAGGAAATGCCCACACAGTTCTGTGGCTATGGTTATTGAGGAACTTCTTGTAAATAGAGCAGAAAAAAATGTTCCTTTCTCCTCACTAAGCTGCTGCAAACTGTTTGCAGTGGAAACCCTTGGTCAATTCGGTTAGGGGAGCATTTCACCAAACTTAGTTTTCTGAGTTTATCTATGCTGCAAACATACCAAGTAGTAAAGAGTTTTATGTTGATTAGCCTAGGTATCAATAGCAGGACAGGCATGAATCTGATCACGTCCCAGCAAATCTAAACTTGGGGTGAAGCTCAAGTCACCAATGTTTCCAACCCATCAATCCCTGAAATAGATATGGGAAAACCAGCCTGGGAATATGTGTGTGCATGTCAGTCACACTTCCCCAATACAGCGTGGTCCTACCCACAACTTGGTACCTGCAGAAGTCGGATTTGGCAACTAAGTGTGACTCACTATTAATGAACTCTTACTTAAGCCATTACTGAGGACCATCTTTACAACTATTTTCATTTTATTAATGTGTGCTTAAACACTAGTTCTCAAATACTATGATTAATGGGTCCTTTCAAACTCAGAATATTCTATGATTCTGTAAAAAATTAAACACATTAGGCAGAATAATTTATTACGCAAAGGAACTATGCCACAAGTCCTCAGACAGCAGTAATACAACCAAAGCCAAATTCAAATACTTGGCTCCTCTCTGAACATTCATCTTAATTATTTTTAATTTTAGAAAACCTGTGTTTGTATTCCTTCATGCATAAACCGTCAAGACATACTTTGAAAGCACAGGCAGACTTTTAAGGTAATGATTAATAGTGAGTAATAAATATGCATGCAGAAGGAAACTCCAAGCCTTTATACTAGGAGGAGAATTTTGATTATTTCCAAATTACTGATCCTTTCCTGTTTCATTAAAAAGCTTCATGAAAATCTTGATGCCAATTTTTTCTACTTTTTAGCCCTGTAAATTCAGGAAGAATGTACAAATTGCTACTTTGAACTTAAAATGACATAATTCTTGCTTGGGGATATTTTGCACATTTGGCAGGTTAAAATACCTTCTCTATGAAGTACAAAGAGGAGTAAACCCTCACAATCCTTCTGGTTCAAGTACACACTTCTAGATATGCCAGATCCAGCATGTTAATCAGCCATTATCTAATCAAATATTTATTCATTCATTGCATCAACAAAATTTTACCTCAATACACTACTATATTGTCACATGCATATTCCCAAGGTCTGCTATTTTTTTAGTATTTCACAATTACAATAGATTTTTCCTTGAAGGACAGAAAATCAGATTACTTTTGTGCTAAATGGCTATTTTTGACATATGATGTTACAAACAATTCAATGAAAATTACTTTTATATAAATAGATTGATGGAGTTGAAAACTTTTCTTTTACCCTATTTTCCCTCAAAAATAACTTTATTCATTTCAATATGTTTTTGTTTTATCTTAAAAAAAGGTGTCAAAGACTTATATTTGAAAACTTCTATTTGAAAAAGTCTAAACAGAGTCCTATTTCGACTATCCACTTGCAGAACGATTGTTTAAATTTTTGGATTTTGTATGATAAAAACACAAAAAATAAACAGTTATGTGAGTACAAAGAAAAACATTCTAGCAAAAGACCACCAGTATTGATTCTTGGGAGAGTGAAATGACTGGGTGGCTCACCCAGCATTCTGTAACCAACACTTGTCCTAGATCAGGTGTTAACAGTTAATTTATGTGTCTCATTTTGTGAATATAGAAATGCAACAAATGCTACTCACATTAGCACTGAAGTGCATGATGCAATTCAGAGTCCAGTTTCACCTCAGATGAGTTCCAAAAAACCCACAAATTGTCCACGAAACTCAGAAACCCACGGTAACTTGAACTGAATGTTTCCAGCAGAAAATTATTTTCCTTGAAGCCAGCTAGACAAGCAATTCCTGGACGTCCTAAGACAAAATAAATAAGCTTTTCTCCTGTCTCTGTGTGTATTGCATAGGCTGTTTTTGAACAGCTACACAAGTACCTTGCTCAGCAATGAGCTCTGTGCTTATCATACACGAGATTGCACTGAACACAGCAGTCCATAAAACAACACACACTAATGTTTTATGCAACACAAAACAGACAGATTTTAATAACAAAGTGACAGGAATCGCAATCAAGGAAAAAAAAATCGCCCAGGAAGTGCCTGCAGACAGGTCCCCTCTTTGAACCTCTTGGCCATCCACCCTGGAGGTGTTTACCAGTCGGATACAACTTGCAGATGTGGCAGGCTAAAGAGGGGTCAGGATCCGGGTTGGAGAACTGCAGCCCCTCTCATTACTCTGCCAGACAGCATTACACCCAGCCAGGCATCAAGGCCACAAACATCAAAGATGCACAACTCCTTCACTGTCCACACCCAGAAAAGTCTGCAGGAGTTTTTATGAGAAAAGCAGCTGGACTGTCAAGGACAGTTTGCTCCTAAAATAAACTCTGTTTTAAGGTCCCATCTAACTACTAGCTGTACATCTTTATTTTCATTGTTCATTTCCAAAAAAAGCTGGTCAATTTAGGAACAACTCTACTTAGGACCTTAAGAGCACTACAAAAGTTCACTTGGCAAGGCTCAACTACTGAAGTTTATTGATGCAGGAGTGTAGGGTTGAGAAGCACTTCACTTAAATGGAGGCAAATTTGTCCATGTGTCAAAATGGAAAGTGGTAAACGGGTATTTCTGTTATTTTATCAGAAGCTAGCAATCTTGGTTTTCAAATGCTGCTATCAGCTATATACAAATGCTACTGGTTTTCACATTAATGCATTTCACTTGCCACACACCTGCCAAAAACAGTTTCCAGAAATACTTTTTTCACCACCAAAAGTACAACACAGAATAAAAATTCCTCAGTATTTTTCACCTATAGGCACTTTCATATTTTTCAGTTTTTAAGCTCTCTTGGATGTTTGTGGTCACAAAAATTCCAGATGTCAGAACAAGAAGGTCTGTTAAATTTCAGACCAGTGAACGCACAGAATACCACAATGCAGCTTACTATACAGTACCCTTGTTCTGAGCCTAAATTCTTGATGGGACAAAGCAGTTCCTGCAATCCATACAGACAAAAAAGGTACACTACAGCGAACCATGCACAAAATGATTACAGGTCAGGTCTACATTAGGACTAGCTTACCAATATAGCAACTTTACTCCTTTCATTTAGGAGGCAACTCCACTGGCAAAGATATCACAGAATCACTGAAAGGCTGAGGCTGGCAGGGACCTCTAGAGGTCATCTGGTCCAAAACTCTGTTTAAGCTGGGCCATGACAGTGTCCAAGCAGCTTTGAGTAGCTCCAAGGATGGAGACTTCACAGCCTCACCTGGGGTCTTACACTCTGTATCAATACAGCAAAGCTGTAATACAAACCACAGAAAGCCAGTTTAGGTTCAATTTTAATTGAACCTAGCAAAAATCTACGGGTAACACAACTTTCCATCTTCCTGCACAACTAAATCACTCCTATGCTACACAGAGCTCATGCAGGTAGATAAAGGTGATATCAAACATCAGTCTGCCTATCATTTGTTATGCATCCCATCAAGCAATGACATCAACAACATGGATACCCAGGCACCAAGCCTGAGCTGCCCTAAAACTCACAAAGTCCACGAGCAGAAGCACATCACACCATCCTACATATCTGCTCAACGCTGGCAATTATCACACTCATTCGGTCTACAGCAGGTGGGAAAGATTCTTCAACAACAAACTGGTGATTACATTAAGACTATTCTAAGACAGGATATTAGTCTCAGCACAGAGTGTTGTTATCCAGCTCATGTAGGATTTATGTGGATGATCACTGCCATGGAGAAGCAGCATCTTGTTATTTTTCATTTTCAGGGGTAGCAACTATTTTTTCAGTCAAAGTTCTCCCAACTTCTATTGCATAAAGCCATATTTCTACTACCTGCTTGTCTACTTTACTTCATGCAATATGCATTGTGTGGTCATAAGAGACCATTAAGGAATGGTAAAGAAATTGGTTCTGATAATTGGAATGGTATAATTTAGAAGGAAATAAATCAGAAAGCTAATATGATGTCTTAGAAATTAACAGTATTTAATCAGAATTATTAACAAAAGACAGCACAAAACTTTACAGCATTTTTCATGAAAAATACTATTTCTAAAGCTCCATTTTGTCTCAATGGAAACACACAGGAATAGCTAACTGAAACTATTAAAATATTTAAAATATGTGTTCTTAGCAAGAAGTTACATGGACCATGAAGATGATCTGCAACAGATTGAGATTACTGTTCACAAAATAGAAACACCAGGTTCTCACCAACTGAAGACACTGGGCTACAGTTCTAAGTATCAGCAGAAGTAGTAAAGAAAACTCCTATATTAGAATATGAAAAATATTTTAAAGGATGTTATTTCATCACAACAAGACTAGCTCTCTGTCTTAGAGGGAATTTTACTTCTCAATAGACCTACAGAGAAAACTAACAGGAAACTGAAATCGAAATAGCTTAAAGGTCCTATGCTTTCAGCAAAGTCATTTTCCCTCATACCAAAGTTTTACTAAACTTTTTTTTTCAAGCTTTCTGACGTGTGAGCAAAGAAATAAATGCACAAACAACAGTTACTGGTATTCATCAATAATTACTAATGGTTGGTTGGGAGTCATGTTGGGAGTTGGGTTTTTTTCTCCTTTTTCTTAAATAAGAGGGGGAAAACCTCCAAAAATCTCAAGTTTGTCATACTTTTATGAAAAGACATGCAATTTCCCTTAGAAGAAGTATAATGCAAGTTGAATTAACAATGAGTTAAAGTAAAAATTTATTTCAAGTCTTTAACAAAGACATTGCTCTTCTCAAGGGAAAGGGTAAGAGGCTGCAAGAGAAGGGCCTGGGAAGCATGGTTAGTACCTTCCCATCATCACATATCCAAAACTGCATTTGCTTAAACAAACAAAAAAACAAACAAATCCCAAAAAACCAAATTCTGGCTTCCTTCAGGTGCTGCATTATCCCATGGCACAAAAGAGAGACAGTGCCTGCACTGAGAAGGAAGAGCAAGAGTGTCAGCAGCAACAGGACACAGAACATATAGATCTGCACACGTTGTCAAAGCTGGTCAGTATAACAACAGTGCCCTTGGAAACAGAATTTCCCTAGAGTTAACCTAGGACAAGAGCAACTTCACCTGGCCACATCTGCAACAGAACACATCTGGCAGGATACAGCTATAAGGGATTTCTTAGAGAGTTCACAGAGACGAAATGCAAAAGTTTTTATTCTCTCCAGGCAGCTTTAGCTCAGATCCCAAGCAGTGGTGCACATCTAAAATTATGAAGGCCGAATTGAGACTTAATAACCCTACAGTAATAATAACGTTATGGTACATAACCACTACAGTTGGCTGTTCTCCACTGATTTATGAGAAAAGATGACTAGCTCAGCCCTCTGGGGAAAAAAAAAAAAAAAAAAAAAAAAAAAAAAAAAAAAAAAAAAAAAAACAACCCACCAGATACTTCATAGGAAGAAGTGGATCTTGTGGATCTTCCCTTTCTAAAAGATAGATAAATAACAGGATGAGGAAAATATACAGGATGTGATGCTCCGTAAGCAAACATCACATCTGTTACTCATATTTTAATATCTTACCTGCCACCCTGAAGTATACCACGTGCAATTAAGAGGAAATTGCAATGCAATTTTTTTAATAAATTATTGTCAACAGGCATACAGTACTAAGCCAAATGCAAATCACTAAATCAATTCAGCACCAGTTTAAAAAGTTTCAATTAATCTTCAATTCATTGCTGTGTTATTATAATATCTTATTAAATGCACCCACCACTTTAAGACTCCCTCATTTCATGTGTGATTACAGTAAATATTGATTGCAATGGTGGCCTGGAGACAGCTCTGAAATGTGCAACTCTAGTCTCTGAAGGCAGAGCTTATTGACAGCTATTCTGTTCCCATGTTTGCCCTTCAGACAGACTCAGCACAGATATAAAAATTTTTATAATATTTTACCAGTTCAAATGCATACCTGCTTGTATTTTATTCAATTAAGCACAGAAATTTGTTACACTTTTTCAATAGATACCTTAATCAATATCATCTTTAAATGCTGTTCTGGAAATTGTTTCAAAGCAGCTCTGAAAACAGTCTGAAAAGTGAATCAGTCTCAGAGTACAACTAAGAGCATTGTGATTTCTTCTCCCTGGTTTTTCAACAAAAACAACACATACAGGTAGCAGAGGGCATAGCCAGTTTGGCAAAAGCTGCACTCACATAAATACAGAGATAGACTACACCTCTCTTCTGCCATCTGCTCCTGATGCTGTACAGAAGTGTCCTCCTTCACCTCATTCTTCCTTCTACATCACATCTTCTGCTAAGGGGACATCTCCAGCATCTCCCTCCAAAACATACAGTGAGCTCTGATCCCATAAGGTGCTGACACTCAAAGCTTCTTCACGTCCTTCTTGCCAGGTTAAGGGAAAGCCTAGCAAAGCCCTCATCGACAAACTTATAATCCAGACCAGCCTTCCTGCTGCTCCTAATGGGGCAGCTCTAAAAACATATTGTCCACAAAGCTCGTCCTACCATAACCAAGTTGACACACTTCAAATTTGTTCAAGGTTTTTCATGTACTTCAATAAAGAATAAAAATAACATTAATTTAATTTTCACACAAATAGATGAATCCTGTGAAATGTATCCAGAAGATTAGCTTGTCTAAATACCTGGTGCGTACCCCCTCCTTGGTTATTTAGAATTATGAGGATCTAACTATGGAAAACAACCTGATTTCATTTAGAGACATCGCTAACCTTTGACAGAGAACTCAGTCACACCTTGAACCCATTTCCATTGGAAGATTTAGCAGAGCACAGATGCCACACATGCATACATCAAACCAACCTATTCAACACACCAGTCTATTCGAAAAAGGACCTAAAATCAGACAGCTATAGGTTGGCATGAGGCCCTAATTAATTAATATACAAGCAGCACCTTATTACATGCAAGTACCACTTGCAATTTTATTGCCATTGGAACACAATTACCATTTGTTCCAACATTTTTATCTAGTTATATGTGATCTAATAGAAGCTGCCAACATCATATCTGCACAAGCTGCTTAAACAATATTACCAACAAATACTCCCATACACTGAAATCAAATTAACTTTTTTGCAATTCATCCACTTACACACCAGGAACAAAATTTCTTCTGTTTTCCTATGTTAACAAAACTATGGCCAGATCTTGAGTGAGTGTGGGTACTCTCAGAATAGTTGACATGAGTTTCCACAATTCGTCAACAGATCAAGCTTAGCAGCACTGCACGTTCATATGGCATAATATATGCAGATTAAAAAAATCTAATTAGATTTTTTTGAACTTTATTCTTAGCAAAGTACCTCAACAAAGAAGTCAAGCCTCCAGAAGCACTCAGTAGTAAATGGATTGCATTTTTCTGCAGGCAGAGTTGGATGCCGAGAACTCTTAAACAAGGCAAAGCAGAGTCATAACATGATCACTTTTGCCATCTGGTGCAACAGCTATTGGCCCAAGAGCGACCAATAATTATAGCAATCCAGTCAAATTATAAATAACGAAGGCGAAACTGGAATGCTGGTATAAACACACACTAACATGGCGAGTCTCTCACTGTCTGGCACAGGGATCACGTAGCATCCAACTCAGCCTATGGAATTCTGCCAGTCCCTGTAGATCCACTTGGAATCAGCATTTCACAGAAATGGACCTCCTCTACCACCAGCCTTTCTTCCACAGGCTGTTCCCCAGTCTAAGTTTCACCATCTGTAACTATAGCCACATTCTCTTGAAATGAGAAGGACATCAAGCCACTGAAAATTAGTGAACAAGAAATACACACAGGCTATTTTTCTGTATTAATTTTTTCCCCCTACAACAAAAACACACTGTCCATAAATATACCATATACATTTTGGAGTGTTTCACTTCATTCTATTTCTAGTCTGGTCTTGTGGTATGACCATTCATTAGCAGACAAAAGAGCATGTTTTTGTTTCGTTTTATTGGCAAGGTATCCAGTGTCTGATTCAAGGTCTGTGATTAAAAATGCAAGTTAAAACTGTAGTAAAAGCTTTGCTTCAGCTAAGCAGCCAGGGACTAGAACAGTAATCCAGATGTAAGCCTTCTCAGTAGGCTTCCCTGACAAATGGCTCCCCCAAAGCCAACAGCTGGACCTCAAATCTTTGTTCAGGTCAGACTGGTACATAACAAATCCTCTCACCTCACATCCTGTTCTACCATGTTTAAAAATATGCACCCTTCTCCTCGATCCCTGCTACAGCCAGTTGATGATTAAACCAACCCTAGAAAGAGAAAGAAAAGACATCCCAAAAGCCCAGTTCCCATGGTGGCCCACAGAACAAGCAAGAAACAATGTCAGGCATAACTCTGGTATTGTCTAATACCTAAGGCTGGCTGAAGAAGTGACAGTGTGGGGTGCTCTTGTCAGCTGTCACACAGACAGTGTGACCCTCCCTACCAACTCACATCAAAACCAAATCTACAGCTGACCATTCAAAACATTTTCAGTGAAATATGAAGGAGAATCCATCAAGCACTGCAGTGCAGGGCAATCAGACCAGTGTTTTGGGAACCTGAGCAACTACCTTTGGTTATAATTTCTTTCACTATATTGTTCTTACAAACTCTTAAGGCAACATAAAACTCATGCAAAGGGTTTGTTGTTTTTTTTTTACTCCATTTCTCTTTTTCACCATTTGTGTTTACTTATTCCCCTGCCATGTTTCTCTCCATCCTTTCCTCCCCTCACCTCTCCCTCCCTTGCCCTAATACCCAATCCCTTCCTGCCTGAGCTGTCCATCAGCTGAGCTGCTGGATCTGGTGGGATGGCCCTGCCAACTATCGAGGCTGGTTGGCACCTCACATGATCAGGTTCTGTTTTCACCCACTTGAACTGCAGCCTCTTGTGGGCAGTGCAGACTGAACAGTTCAGTCACTGCCTGGACCAAGATCACAGTGGGTCTTGCTCACACTGTACCATCGTGAAGACTACTCTAGACTGTTTTCTGAGACATCCATTGCCTCTGGCAGCAGGGGAAGGATGGGGCACCAAGCATCTTCCTATTGCTGCTCTAAATTCCACCTAAATTTACTATGTCAGCCAAGGAGGCTGAGCTAAGGAAAGAGTGGACTGCTATAAATGGATCCACTCCATCCTCACCCTTCTTTGTCCACTCCTTGGAGTTCACTGGGATGCTTTGCAAGCTAGTTCACTCCTCTGAGCAACAGAAAGCCCTTCTCCTTCTGGGCTGAATAAGGTCACCTTCAATAGATAGAACCCAGCACACAGCCAGAACTAGCACTGCCCTTCTAGTAGAACCAAGCACACAGATCTGGTTGGGCAGCATCTTGAGCCAAGCTGAAGAAGGAAAAGCAAAATCTACTGCCACATAATTACTAAACACCTCCTAGAGCTGAACACCTGCAACACTTTCCAACCTCAGTATGTTTGTATAAAGACAAATATTGACGGACACAATATTTTTACAAGTCCGCCATTTCAATTTCCCTCTGTTCTGGAGCACAGGCCAGAGATCATAATCTTCCATATTAGTCAAAGTGATCTAAGGTTAAAATTCAGCACTTCTGATTAAAGCTGACAGAGAGGTTATAAACAGATACTACACTGAAGTTTTCTAGTAAACACACATAAAAATACTGCCACGTACAGTGCTTTCTCTTTGGAGTATTAGAAATAACTTTCAAGTGTAAACAAGAACACAGAAAACCTATTGGTAGTCTTCACAGAAATTTTGCAATATTTATTAGTCACATATTTTGGCATTTTGCATTGAATATGTGGGTTGAGGTATGGGAGAACAAATGTTATTTACCTCTTTTGCATACCTCTGTTACAGTGCAATATTAATAAGAAGCATGTCAGTTCCACTCTGTAGAGGTTACAGAGGAAAAAAAAAAGGCAACATCAGGCTCAGGCCAAGCATCCCAGGCACATAAGTAACTTGTCTAGTCATCTCCATGGTTCTGGCCACATTCCAGTCCTTGCACTATGAGTTGATCCCTCATCATATGCTGGTGAAAACAAAAATGTCCAGAGTGATCTTGAGTGGTATCCATCATGCTGATGTTTTTTTTCCCCTGTCAGTACAACACTACTGCTCCACAGGGTGGAATGAAGTGTTTTCCAGCCATACTCTGGCTCCTTTGGAAAAGTTGTCATCTACCAGGTGTATGGCCCACTCTTGGAGCAAATATAGCCTGTCCAGATTAACTGACATGTTTTTGTTCTTAAAAACCAGCCCTTCCAAGACTCCAAGATCCAGCTGGTTCACCTATCAAGAAGTGAAAGAGTGCAAGCTTAATACTGCTTCAGAAAATAAGAAGTATAACCACCAAATGACGCATTTTTATCTCAGAAGGTTTCCAGATCGTTTTAGCTGAATTATCCTGGATCATAAACACAGTACGTTTGGAGAACAGCTGCACATTGTATTTCAGCTAAGGTCTATCCTTTCTCCACTTAGCTCTCTCTTTAGGCTGAAGTCAAATGCTCTGAGACAAATATATCTGTTATAAATCACACCTTTCAACAGCAGCAGTGGGCCAGCTCGCTGACATGTGGACACTGCAGAGCTCACTCCCTCAGGCAATAGCCAGTGAAGTCAGCCCGAAGATCCAGCTGCAGCGAGGAGGAAAACAAGAAAGGACTGAGAATGGGAGGCAGGGGCTTTCCTGCGTTAGCAGGGACTCTCCCTTGAGGAACCCAAGGAGAGAAAGAAGTTGCTTGGGGACAAGGAAAGAAAAGAAGAGAGACAGGAATCTATGTAGAGGGACTGGAATGGTTCAGTTGAGGCTGTATCTCTTGGAAAAAAAAAAAAAAAACACAAACAAACAAACACATCAGCAGAGAACTAAATATCCCCACACAATGGGTTCATTTGAAAATCAGATTCGTTTGGCTGGTTAGAGAAACCATTACAGCCTCATAAGGCTCAGGAAGAAAAGCACGAGAGAAGGAGGTAACAATGTAAGCAGATCTGCTAGTCAATTAGACCTGAGATAAAAGGAAGGGAAAAGAGGAGGAAAACAAACAAACCAGAAGTTAAACAGAAAAGAAATGCAAAGGTTGGCTCGTGAAAAACAACTTAAGGACACTGCATTACTGAAGGAAAAAAAAAAAAAGAATAAAAATCATATTATCAAGGGTAATGAATTTAGGATTAGCTGGAACAGAACAGAAGGAAGGACTATGAGGAGACAGGAGAGCAAGGCTTCTGGAGGCCAGGTCAGGACTGAACAACACAGAGCAGAAAAGAAAGCCTGCAGAGGCAAGACAGGATGGTTAGGAGAACAGAAACAATACAAAAGTGGGGACAAGCTGAAGAAATTATATTTACAGGGCTGTGTTGGCAACAAACAAAACAATAATCAGTAACCCAGACAGCAAATTCCATACAGCAGCTGTACTGGAAACCAAAATTCTGACCTTTCAGTATATAAAGGCTGAAATAAAGACAGAGAGAGACTTCTTACAGTGACAGGGCAGGAGGTGACGGTTTTAAATCGAAAGATCTAGACTAGACATAAGGAACAAACTTGTCATGAGGGCAGTGAAACACTGGAACAGGTTGCCCAGAGAAGTTCTGGGTGCTCCATTGCTGGAAGTTGTCAAGGTCAGCCTGGATGGGTTTGAGCAACCTAGTCTAGCGGAAGATGCTCCTGTCCACAGCAGTGGGATTGGACAGGATGATCTTTAAAAGTTCCTTCTAACTCTACCACTTATGACTCTATAATGATTTCCTGCCTCCACCCCTGTGTCCCCTTTGCAAACAGTCCTGAAATTCAGTGGCTGTGTTCTGCTCTATCCTAAAGCTGATTCACAGAGCAGTAAATCAGTTTCTTATTATATCCTCCAGTAACTCATGTAAGGGTAGCCTGAATGACAGATTTCATCACTGATAATGATCCATATCACACACACCTTCCTTTCTCCTGATACACGCAGCAGACATGCTGGATTAAAAGGAAGAGAAAAACCTGCAATAAAGATGGGATTTATACATTTTATTGCAGAGAAGAGAGACGCAGAAGTGAAGGAAAATAACAGTTTCACAAGTATAAGAGTCACCTGTAACACGGGAAAACTGGCCTCTTGTAAATGTCTCCTTTGATCTTAAATCTTCCAGTAAGCTCGAATGTATTGTTTAGTTCAATGACATGACTAGACAACATCAGTTTCAGAACCAAAATAATACAATTATGTCAATAGACAGAGTTAGAAAAAAAAAAAAAAACACATTGAAAACAATGCAGTCAAGAGGGTTTTGTGGCTTTTTGTAATCTCATATAAATTAGAAGGATTAAAAAAAAAAAAAAAAAAAAACCAGTCAGGACAACAAAAAAGATTACCTGGCACCAGGAAAACATTTCTCTGGCACAGAATACATATTTATGTTCATTCTGCAGATACTCCAAAAACCTCCTTGAAACATTCCCCATAGTTATGGATGATTTTCCATCCTGATAAATTAGGTTCCTGTCAGTGTTTTATAAAACAATCCTTATTTACCTACTCTTTGTTTTCATTTAGCAGTCACATAATCAGCAACTGCATATATTTTGTCTGATTATACCCCACATATTTTCTGTCACATCTATATTGTCCTTTTTGCAGTGCTTAAAATTTAGTACAACACACCACCAACAACTAATAATAATAGTAATAATAATAATATGATCATCAGGATCATTAAAGGAAATTTCTACATTTTCAGGCTTCTTGTAAAGTTTAGAGAGGAGACTAAAGGCTGCATGTCTTGAAAAGGAATTCAGACTGATTTTTGATCAAAATCTGCCAGTGACTGGGTGCTTTGAAAAGTAAATACAAATTTGAAATGGCAGAGACAGTCAGAGCACATCCAGGACACAGTAGCAAGGTCCTTTCCAATCCAGCATCAAACCTGGTGTGCCAGAGGTACATGTGAGGACAAGCCCTTGGCAGACAGACAGAAGGAGCATATGTAACTGCCAGTTTCTGGTGAAGTCTTCCAAATCAAGGTGGTAGCCATGCAATTAACAAAAATGGGAGACAAAGAACAGTAATAGAGCCCTGTGATTGGGAAATGATGCCCTCTGACTTCGTGGCAGAAAAAATGAACCCTGTGACTTCCTCCTCCACAAGCATAAAATGCATTCCATAATCTCCAATAAAAGAGACATACTAAATTCTGCAAGAGATGGCAACACTCATTACAACTAAGCTACAAAACCAAGTATCAAATTCTGAAAGATATGACTAATGCCTCCTTCATCCACAAGAACTTTTAAAGACGTTTGAATTAAAAGCTTTCAAACTCCAGTCATAAAACAGCCACAAAGTCAAGATCACTGAAGACTTGGTCCTGAGACTTCCACACACACAGGTTTCAAACAATCGCAGAGACAAGTGAAAGAAAAACAATAGTGAAGGACAAAGTAATCTTTGATTTTCATGTCCTATAATCCAGCCCCAGTTGAAGCCAAAGAACCAAAATCCATAGCTTTTCTTCCTTGATGTGGAGAGCAGGCAGCAATTACATTTATAACTATCATGGATAACACCAGACCTTTCAACTAGGCAGAACAAACCCCTAAATCTGCAACTCCCCTGAGTTCTTATGCACACAGGAAACAAAGACAAGCAAGAGGCTGATCCTGCATACACATCAGCTTTATTCTCCAACCACAACAACAAAAGAGAAACTACAAATAGGTAGCCAATTAAAAGAATGGGTACTTAGCAACCTCTCATTTCAAGTATATTTCCTTAAAATAAGTACCAACAACACACCTTTCAGAATCCAAAGTTAAAAGTGTTAAAATTTCACAAAAAAAACCCTTTTATAAATTAAACTCATGGCCAACACCATCTTTCATTGTCAAGAAACTGTTGTGGAATCAAAAGACACAGTCGAGGCACTGCTATCACACCTGCCAACCCACCCACACACTGAAGCCACAGGTCGTGACAGTGCCACCAGAGCTGGAGAGCAGGGGCTGCAAATCACAGCCTTGCACATCTTAAAAAAGAAACTGTTATAAGGTTTTGGAGCAAGTGTTGAAAAAAAATGCATTTTAATGGGTGTCCAGGCCAAGCCCTTCAAACAAATTACTACAAATATTGAAATATAGGTCTGGTGCTGCAAAGGAGCAGGTCATACTTTAATCTTACAACTGGGATCGTATTTCCTTGCTACAGAGAACATTGCCAATTAATGAATGAATTTCAGCCCCAGCTAACAGATGTGTAGAAATTACCAGAGCTATCTAGATGAACCTTGAGAAGAGAAAAAAGAACTTTCTCTCTTTTCTAGTTGTAAAAGCATAGCTAGCCTTGCTAGGCAGCGGCAAGGTTTCCGACTATCCAGGGAACACAGAACCTGCTTGACAGCAAGCAAATCTGATTAATGCCTGTACCCTTGTAACTTCATCACACCTTTCAGAAGGATCAACCTCCAGTTTCTCATAAAGATCACTTCTGAGCCGCTGAAACCAGCATGAAGTTAGTGTTGATGATAAAAATGAATTCTGTTCGCAGTCTCAAGAATATCACGACTGCTTTAGAGAGGAGTAATAAAAAAAGTAAGCAAAATGTGACTTTGGCTTCTTGTCACTTGTGACTTTGCTATTCCAGTTGAAGGATCAAAGGAATTAGGTGACCCGCCACCAACTCAGTCCTTGCAATTAGAGGCCCTTTCTGATAAATATGGAAAGAGTGCAGCCAATCCAGAGACCTAAAATTTTCATGCAGAGTAGAAAATCATATTTGAATGATGGCCCTCACAGAGCTCAAGCTAACCACAAGTATTTCAAATTCCTGCTTCCACTCCCTGTTTGTCAGCTACTACTGGTCTGTCACTTGATGCTTGGACTTGGTTGCATTGCATGCACAAGCTCATCAGCCAGTGCTGGAAGCTGCTTGAATTTCACAGTTCACTCCCCAGACTGTTGATGCTCTGTCCTTTTCCAACTACTGTCATGTTCAGTCCTGAGCTTTTATTACGCACTTATTTATAGCTGGAGGAGGGAGAGGCCATCCACAGGTATGTTCTCACTTTAGTAACACTGAGGGTTATAGAGAAGAGAACAATGGAGTTGAGGTTTCCAGCCAGTTTGGGGGCAGTATTACCCCTTCACTCCACTTTGATTAGCAAGTCACATATATAACTTCCCACAGGCACCCCCGTTATTTTCTGGGTGCCTCGCTTGCAAGGTGGAATGTGAATTAAATGGTCACAACACAAATATAAAATCTGTGAGTTAGATTTCCCAATTTTAAAGTTAGCTACAAATTTTCTAAATTGCAAGTTCTTTACTTTGGTTTTCTTCCATACCCCATTTTTCAAGTGCTGCAGTAATAGAGCAACTGAACACACAAAAAAAAAGCCAAAACCATTACCTGTTTCTGTTAAAAGTTCCAAACAGCAAATGAGTTTGGGCATGTAGGTAGAGCAGAAAAAGTGAAGAGCCTTAAAGTTTCTAAGAAGAATCTCAATTCATCACTTGCCAAAGAAAAAAAAAGGCATATGTGATAAAGAGTACAGTTATGTCATGTATTGCAGAAAAGGTCATGCCTCAGAAGCTCCAAGCTGCCCAACAAACCCAGGGGAAAAAATAAGACTTGTAGACACAGCAGAATTGTGTTAACTTAAGTCTGACACTGCATTGAACTGAAAAGTTTGCACTGCCTTTGGATGGGAGCTGGCTCCCTGCCAGCCAGCTTGAACCACAAACACAACAAGCTTCCTTTTGCCTTTAAGTGTTGTGTGGGCACATTCAGGACATGATAACGAGAGGCATAACAGGACACCAAGAAAGAAGTCATATCTCTGTGCTTCTGATCATACAGAGCTGTTTTGTTTTGCTGTTTAATACCATGATGCATTCAATGCAGCCGAGTCAAACAACATGGAAACAGGATTTCCATGCTCTGGAAGTGCCCTTAACTAGCCATCATCTTCAGTATTGCATAAGTGGGATGAAGAAATCAGATACTGTCCTGCAGAGCCATCTTTTTTGTTTTTCTGACCAGTTCAGATTCATTTGCAAGAGGAATGAATTACACTAATAGAATTAGCTCAAATTGACTTTATACTCAAATCAGAGTAGACCTGAGATGATGGTAAATCCCCCTTTGTATTCAGTATCACTTCTTCCTTGGTCAGCAGAAGCCATTGGTGGATAATCCACGAGACACCCTCCTGATCAAAATGCCAAATACCCTCTCCCTCAGGTAGATCCAGCAAACAAAGGACTCTGACTACAAAACAAACCAATTAATCCAAAATTACATAAGGATTACAATGAATGAATCCACAGTAACTATCCAAGGAGAAGTAACTCCCAGAAAGACAGTGCAGGAGACACTGCAAAAGTCTTCTGCACTTGAAAAAACTTCACTGTCTCAGGCAAGCTGTGTTGTATTTAAATAATAAATAAATCAACACACACAGCATTGTGGGGTTTAAAATATTCTAAGCCTAATCTATGTAATACCAAAACAACCTGAAACATATTTCATGGCTCAAGGATCAGTAATTTAGAGGTAAGCAACAGAGTTCCAGATTTCAGAACTAACAGTGTGGAACAAAAGATCAATGCTAACTAGTAAAGAAATTATCAACATATGCAGTACAGCTCTAGCAATGTACAGCAAATTGCTAAAACTACAGTATTACAATAAAGAACACAGATGGTATTTGATATTAAAATAAATAAGAGCATCATAGATGACTTGTTGCAAAAAAAAAAGACTATATTATCTTATAATTTGTTTAGCAACAAATTATGTTCTGCACTTTGTAAAGAAAGAACTTATTCTCAAAAATGTAACTTAATAAGTACACAAACCAATACCAGGACTACATATGTTAAAAAAACAGTCTTCATTTTACAGATTTCACAGGTCTGTTCCTGGGAGCTAGGGAATATTTCCATACATGCTAAAAGAGATGACAGCCAAGGCTTGAATCTGAGCAATACTCTTTTTCTAGCCCACTCAGAAACAAAGAACAGCACCCTTCAAAGCGTTTTGATTTGGGGTTTTTTTTGTTTTTTTGGTTTGTTTTTTTTGGGGGGGGGAGGGTTGCAGGGCGCAAAGGGGGAAGGCTTATCTTATATCTTTGTATACAGCTACATATATAGAGCAGAAAATAACCCAGTGGCCAGGGCAGAAAAGGTTTTTTCAACTCACTGTTTTATCTAATTTTTATCTTAAAGTCTTGAAGCTAAGAAATCATTACTGCAAATTCTTAGAAAAAACTTTTTAAAATGCCAGAGCATGTTGTTTTTTATTCTGGAAGCCTATCTTCCACAACCCAAAGTATCCCAAGGCCAAAAATCTGTTTTCTATAAGGATACTAGTCAAGCTGTAATTACCCTTGCAAACATGAAAAAAGGCTAGTTTTTAATTTCTGCCTTAAGATATGGGAAAGTATTTAGCTTTGATGCCAATTTCTTCTATTCACTTCTGTTACCAGTTTCATTTACAGTTTCTAGTGCAAACCAGATGATGACAACCCAATTCTGAAGAGCACAAAATAGCTAGGTGTGTCATTTCCACTACTTGCTCTTTAGCAAAGCAGAAAATACTAAACTCTTTTCCCATTTTTATACCATAGTTGATCTTGTTCTGCAGCTCACACACAATTTACACGATTGAAAACAAAAAGTGCTTTAAGTGTTGCCAGAAAGAAACTTCTGTGCCAGGAAACTCTCACTGACATCCCAATGCATGAGCCCAAGAGCCAGGACTCTAGCTGCCGCTGGAAAAGAGCTCCCAGCTCCTTTGCTACACAACCCATGGTGGTTGCAGCACTGGGCTGATCTGCACAACACCTTCCATCGCAAGTGCAGATCACTCTGCATCACTGGCTCACACTGCAGGCAGGCCAGACTTCCCTGGACACTCATCCAAGCTGTGAGAAGGATCTCCCTCCACATAACCATGACATGAAAAGTGTTAAATTTTCTGTACCAGAGTATTTAGGTTCCAGAACAATTTTACTGTTTCCTGTTGAAAAATCTTTGTGATATTTTTTTGTCAACAGTACCACCCAAAACAAAATAAAATTTAAAACAAAAACAAACAAACAAACAAAAAACACTGGGTACCATTATTATTAGGAGATAGATTTGATAATGATGCCTGTGGGTCCCTTCCAGCTCAGGATAGTCTCTGATTCTGTGACTACTGAATAGCTTCCAGGCAAAACTGGTGTCAGTAAGTGTGAAGTGAACACTGGTGACAACCCTAGTGCTGTATTATGTTAATACACCTAGGAAAGTTACACTCTTTTTTTTTTAATGTGGCATAATTGACCCATAGCAAAATAAGTCTTCTCAATTTATTTATTATTACTATCTCACTGTAGTTTTGATTAGAAGTTGCTCTTTTTCCCCTGGCAGACAAAAAGATCAAGGCTTTTCATACTAAATTGACCATGTTATTTTCGCATGACATGTGAGCTCAGACCATCCAAAACTCTTTTCATAATTCCTTAATTGGCTGACCAAACATATACTTTACTTTTAGTGCTGAATATTAAATACAGATATTTGTACTTACAATTCACATCTGAGGATGAAAAGCATAAAATAGCCAGTAATGATTTAGCAACATATACACTCTTCAGAGCTATACTGTAAACGTGTCTTTCACAGACACAGCTGATCTTATTAAAGAGCAACTCTTACCAACTCATCATTCTCAAAAAGCCCTAACTAGTACCTTACTCTTTAATCAGTCCTTTACAAGTACTGTTTCCAGAAAAAAAACTGTTTCATTCTTTACCTTGCTGACTCAGGCCCTTGCTTTGCCAGAAGCTGACTCATGTATCAAGACAAACCTGCTGTTTTAAAAGGCAGAATTCAGCAGAGATACATAAAACCTGTTGAAGTCTGGACACTTCGTGCCATGGTGCAAGACTGCAAACAGCTTTTGCTGCCACCCCTAACCAGACAATAAGCAAAGACAAAGGGGATTCAGAACACTATAAGCATGTTGTCACAAAATACAAAACTTCCATCTATATGCAATTCAGATTGATTAGTAATTAGTTAATTACTAATAAGTTTTGGAATGTTTTTAAATATCCAGGCTTGGTTTTGCTCACACATTCTATTTTCCCCCATGCTCCCACACAGTTCAGTTTTCAGCTAGACAATTCTCTACAAAAATAGGAGCATAAAATTTTGTTATTAATGCTTGATGTCAGCAATGATAGATGCAGAAGAAATTTAGTCAAGAGCACAACATATGATTGTACTTTTCTATTACCAACTTAGAAGGAAAAAAACCCAAACCAACTTTGATGCAAGTGTGAGAGAGAGTGGGACTCCATCATTCAGATGAGAAAACAGGTTATAAACAAAAGAGACTGACACTTTAGAGGATTAGTTACAGCCTCACTTCCAGGCCATTGCCATAATGAAAGCATGTAGGAAGAGAGATGTACATGCTTTTTTGTTTCGATTACATCTCTTAAAAGCTGCTTGGCTTTGTTTAGCTTCAGTTATCATGGTCTATAAACACACAAGCTCCAAATCAGAGCACCTGTAGATCCATGCAGAGCACAGTTCACTTACTGCAGTCTCCCATTTCTGTCACAATCCCAGAGGTTTCCTGCAGCTAAGCCACAAGTTCTTGCCTGTATGGAGACATTGCAGAAGGTACAGCCAGAGCACTGGAGCTGTCACAGGGAGACCTTCCCACCCCCTTGAGAGCATGGCTTCTCAAAAGCTGCAATGAAAAACATCACTGGACAAGCTCAGAGCTGACATAAACCAGCAACTCACACGTGAAGAGTGAACACGGTATCCACAGCCAGTGCCTACCAGCGTCTGCATGGATCCAGCTCAGCTCCTTATGGTTCCTGGATATCACCATTTGCCTACTGCCTACAGAAAACACTGCTGATTGAAGCCCAGCTTTGTAGCACTAAATCCATCAGCAGAATTGGGCACTGGCATTGGCAGCAGGAGCAGAGAATTCAAAGAGTAGTTAAGTAACCAAGTTTCAGCCACTAACAATGAAAATTAATGAAGAATAAATGAAAGCCTGAATATTAGGGATAAATTCACAACAAACTCTTTGCAGCTGAATAATCCAACACTACCTACAAGCACTAGGGGAGGTGGGAGGGGAGAAAAAAGGAATCACACAGAACAAATAAAATTTCTTAATTTCCTTTAATTTATAAATGAAAATATGATTTATGTGCTCTCCTCATGATGTTCTACTGGATGCTTACACTAAAGACAGGTTTAATCTACAGCCACATTCTTTTAATAGCAATTGTAGTTTATGTTCCAGGACAAGTGCCAGTAGCTAATGATCTTCCTGTTATCGATTCTGATTCGGTGGGATGAAAACTCATTTTCCTGGTCTTGCCACACAAAGCCCCTCTCTTGCATATTATAAATATATACATATAATATAATTTGGGTAGTGGAAAGCATTTAACAAAATCAGGACCATCAGTATGGGGGGGGCAGACACAAGGCAAAACAAGATCCCTTTTTTGCAAAAAAGTTTTGTGACCAATCCTTGCCGCTTCACTACTACTGTAGCTGCTTAAATTGCTCTGGCTACAGAAATTATGCAGGGAAGTATTTGTACATGAGACTGTGGATTTGCTTTTAATAATCAAGTAATTTTCTGAAGCTGAAAAAAAGGAAACAGTTAGTGCAACATATGTACAGATAAAATATACAAGTGTTGTGGGCAAAAAAAAATTGCACAATATGATCCCTTTTTTCTACCATTTTGGTACCATCAATAGGAATTACCAGTTCAGATGACAAGCCAGAATACATTCACGAAGTTCAAAACTCATATATTCTGCACAGAATTGGACATCACCCCTTGGGTGCTCAGTCCAGGACATCAGTGATGAAGACACTTAAACCATAGGCAACAGAAGTCAGGCAGATTAGAAATCATAGGAAAAAAAAAATCTGATAGCAAGAATTTTCAGCGACACAAGACCCATTAGGTGGCAAATTACAGAGTGCCTCATCTAAGCAGCTGGACAAGTTATTTGAGACAGCATGAAAAATCTGCCTCCCCACTTGAAAGCCAAGTGGGAACTCTGAATCCATCTAACATTTCTCACTTCCAGTAGCAATGCTGAAACAGGCAAAAATGCCCAGTCTTCTAAAATCATAGTTAGCTTTGTCAAAGAGGTACTTAACAAAAACTTCAGGCGTCCTATTCTCCCAGTATACATCAACTTTTGGTTATAACATACTCTGGAGTAGCAGATACTTGCCTAGGAGTCCCATTCTGCATAGCTTTTAGGGAACACACACAATTCATCTCACTTTCCTTTTCATTATTAATTGTTAGACTTCTAACTCAAGGCTATCTTTATCTTACCCCAGTACCAATCTGATTAACAGATGCAAACCTTTCACCTTTCAATTACACAGTAAATTTTCACTGCTTCATGAAACTGATTAATCCTGTCATATCCTCACCCATAGATAACTTAAAATGTATATTCAGTACAGAACCAATTATCTTTGACCGATATAGGAGGTATACTTCCTTCTTCTTATTTCCTTTGGGTCATCCTTTTTTTTTCTTTTCCCACATATCAAGTCCTCTTAGGTGAGGTCCTTTCACTGCAATAACAGTGAAAAGTGAATTGTGAAACAGCACCATCAATCTCATGCTTTTAAGATGTTAGTCTTGGATTAATACTCTACAGGATATGTAGGACAAGTATTGGAAGTCTTCAAAAGTAAAAAGTTGAGATGGCCTGTAAAATGTGCTAGAAGAGGCTACATGAAAACAAATATGGTTTGAACATGACTGGTTGATTGGACAATCTGTTCCAGTCACCAGCAACCTTCACTCGGTGAT
Source organism: Brachypodius melanocephalos (assembly GCA_013398615.1). NCBI lineage: Eukaryota > Metazoa > Chordata > Aves > Passeriformes > Pycnonotidae > Brachypodius > Brachypodius melanocephalos. The sequence continues at coordinate 13,609,852 of VZSR01001854.1, forward strand.
TCTGTGATGGCACAACAGCTATGCAGCACCCACCTGGGACAGGAGTGGTGGGGAACCACAGTGACACTGTGTGCAGAGGAAACACAGTCAAGGCTCAGCACTCTCTCCCTGAGTAATTAAATGCTTGTGTAAAAGATCACTTTAGATGTAGCAGACTGCCTGGAGAAACGATTTTGGCTCTCTGTTCCGTTAAGCTGATTTCCAAAAGAGCTGGAATTGTCAGCTTTGAATAAGTAATCCACACTGCAGTGTCTAGGGGTAAGTGGCTACATTTACTTTAAACACAGTTAAAACAGAAACATCCATGAGTTACTAGGCAGGCAGGATACATTTTCTTTCACTACTGGATATCGAATGTCAGAAAGATCCTACGGAGTAAAAACAACAAAAACAAATTAAAACCAAAACATTCTTCTAATGCCATTAGGAGCATAAAGATCTCAAGGTGAATTCAGAAGATACTATAACATACAAGAGTTAAAGTACAAATATTTTCCATTAGCCCTTTTTTCCAAAAGGCAACTTATGCTAAAACAAATTCTCCTTTTTTATTCCCTTTTCTTTTTTCCTTTGTAAAACATGTCTCTGTTTGGGGAAGTGGAAACTTTCAAATGCACAGATGTTTGTGATTGAACACTAGCAGCCTGCTGGGAACCATTAATGGAGTAAAGTTATTCAATCATCTATAAGTCACTTTTCAAAAGTGTTGCACTCAGTCAAGGGGGTGATTAATGGCATCCAGCAATGACACAGATTACCCCCTGACCATGAAAGCTCTTTGATTTTAATGCAGTTAAGCTACTGAAGTAAACAAACCAATTTGGGTGTTCAATGAGCTCTTTGTCTCATTAAAAATTATTTGACTAGACTACTGGTAAAAGAATATTGCATATGTCCCCAAACTAAATTCAGCATTCTCTAATCATAGCAGCAATTACATTTGCAAAAAAAGTTTAGAAATTAACAGTGGCAGAAAATGGTCAGCCTCTCATTAGGGACTTTCATTAGGGATTTTCGTGTGCAATGAAATTAATATTTTCTAATCACCACGGTACAGCAAGCAAGCTTCTGTATGTTTCAAAGAGGCCAACAGCAACTACAGGCAAAAGTTTCAGCAAGTAGTTGCAAATTTGCTGTTCAAAAGCAGACAGCCCTCTACTCCTCCCAAGCAGGCTTCCTGCAAATTGCAGGTCCTTCATCCCTTGAGAACACTGCTGCAGTTTGGCGTCTGGCTGCACTTGGCACTTCGTGTCAGGGCGAGTTTTCCTTCCCTCCCTTGTACAACCAAAATGATGAATATGAATGCAGCAAGTTGAATTATCATGGCTGAGGCATTTTGTTTTTTCGTTTAAATGTCAGGTGCCCCATAACGACTGGAATTCAATGTTCTGGCAGTAAATTTGAGCTCACAGTACCTGTGAGTGTATGGCTACCTTTGTGCTCCACACACATTCAGTAACAGAGACACCCGTCTCAGAAACCACAGGGAGAACCCAGGCACTTTGGCAAAGCTGAGGGCAAAGCTGTGCCCAAGGAGTCCTGGAGGGAGTACCCACTGTGGGCACAGCCTGACGATCACATCAATTCTTTTGGAAGTGATGCAACAGGATGGTGCCCCAGAGCTATTTACAGTGCGAACACCACCAGCGCTGAGTGAAGTCCCACACGGGTCCTGGCCCCTGACACCAGTGCAGCAGTGGCTTCCAGGGCCACACCACACCTTCAAGTGCCATTTTACAGCGTGGCTCAAGCACCTTCCCTGTGCACCCCACAGCCTTAACACTTCCACTGCTCAGCAGAAGTGTTGATTTCTGTTATTCACAGAGTAGCAACGTTAAAAAATTACAAGACCTCCTCTAAAGTGGAGCCGACAGCATTGCCATCCTTGGTTTTAGACACTGTCACTGGACATGTATTTCACAATACATCAAAGATTGCTTTCAAGCCTCCAAACAGTTATCAGAGTCTCATTTTTCATCACATTCCTCCCAACAAATTGATACCAGCCTTCCGCAGCTTATGTCTGAGAACAACCTATCCCTTTCCCACGCATCCTGATCAGCCTCTTCACTCTGAACTCACTCCAAACCCATCTCCCAACACCCCGCTGCTTCCTGACCACTCCTCTCAACCTTTCTTTTATCCTTCTCACACAATTTTTAGTAGCTAATCTACACACAGCCACAGCACTGCAACCTGATAGAAAGGTGGTAAAACCTGCTTAAATTGAACAAAACACGATGGATGGCAGGGAGAATTATCTTCCTTTGGCAGCACAACACATTGAGCATTCTAAAAGTATAATAATGAAGAGAGATTCCACATAAGGACAAATAATACAGTTCACACACTTATATCTGATGAGCATTTTAAGCTCCCAGTGTCTTGTGGTACAGGATTTCTGTGTAGAAGATGTTACTGTCTGGTAAATTTACAGACGGACAATCTATGAGATGAAAGGCATACAAAAGTGACAAAAAGAAACAAAGCTTAGCAAACAGGGGTAGTGTTATATTTTCTGTATCAACATGTGATTTGGGGAGCAGGGGGAAGGGAAGGTTCCAGGTATGTGATCCTCAGAACAGATATAATCCATATCAAGAAGGCCAAAGGTTTGCTCCAGCTGATATTATTAGAATGCAGATTTTTGTCACCACTCCCAATTTTCACATGTACTCCAAAACATGGGAGAACTTACAATACCCAGACTGTCAAAGTCAGTATTTAACAACTGGAACCATCCAGGTTACTTTTTACCTTATTTCTAGCATTCTAATACATCAATTTACCTCTGTTGTATTTAATATGCAAAGAAACTTGCAAGGCTCTAAGTAAAAATAATCACATATTTCCAGCAAGATGTATCTGTGTGTAGCTTTGGTTCCAAATACAAAGTGAAATAGAAGAGAAACATGTTGACTTGTTAATATATTAAAAAGGAGTTTACATTTTTACAGTATGCTTCCTTTTTAGCTTTTAAGCTTTGTGTCCTACTTTCTGGTCTATTACAAGATTTCTTTGCTTTTTAATTTAAATTATCTTCTCTTTACCCTTTCTTCATTTCTTAGTTGACAGGATATTATTACTCCTCATGAAGAACGCTCTTCGATAAATAAGCCTACTTTAAAGCTGCATTTAATTATTCTCACTCATTTCCTCACCTGAAGCAGTTGCAATGCTATCTATCCTATTTTTTCGAAGAAGCTTCATACATAAATCAAACCTAAAGAATCAAAACCATAGCATTAATTGTTACTGTAAAACTGAACTGCAAGGAAGCTACAGATACTGAAATCTAGAAATCTGAAGTCAGCACGAATGGATTTCTGTGTTGCTTCCATTACAACTTTCTTGTTTGAACTCTGCAAAACATCCCCTAGTTTAACGTAAAGGACAAAGCAGAAAAGGCACACAGGGTTGGTTTTTTGGTCAAGATTTCTTTGTTAAAACTGTTCTTACCGCTAGCAGATGCACCTTCTTATAGCTTCATCCTGAATGATGTTTTCTCAGATAAAAATCTTCTCCAGCCTGTAACCTGTCCACAAAAGTTGAGAAATTTCATTGTTTTCAATTATGTTTTGTAGAAAGTGGGCAAGGGTGATCTGACAGCATCGAGATAACAGAAGAGTTTAGAAGTCAATAAATGTTGTTAATGATTTCTATGTCTGATAGCTAAAATTGCAATTTTAGCTTCCTAACAGTCAGGAGGCTGCAAAGAACTCAGTATAGTACCAGACAAAGAAAAAAAGCCCCCTACTGCTCAGTCAATAACCACTCTGAAATTATAAAAGCAGAAAGACATGCCATTTTCTGAAGACAGTCCAGGTGTTAATCATACAAGGAAACAGCTTAAGGCATAACTTGCTCTTCTCTCCCTCATCATTTTTCTTTTTTAAATAAAAGCTTGTTTTTCTCCCAGGAGTTTTTACAGACAGCAAAGGCAGTGAGTTCTTACAACATCTTACATTTTGAATGTCATTCAAGCTGTTTGTCATCTGTCCTAAAGCATCATATCATAAAGAACTAGTCACATTTTCTACTTCTCATGTGAGTCTCCAGTTGTCACCTAAACAAGATGGAGAAATTTCTTCCCCACGTCTAAAGCATCGTTGTCTAAAATTAGTGTAAAAACTAACAACAATATGGAAATAATTTGCTTTTGTGAAGTTTAAATCCTTTCTATAAAAAGAGACAAGCCATCTAAGCCACAGATGTGGTTGTTCAGAGAGAAGAATCAAGAATGCTTTGCCTGCACAGGGTGCATTTACCGAGAAGCACAGAAACTAAGGGAGAAGCAGAGTCCATGAACCAGCTCAGCCTTCAGGAGTTTTCTTTTCACTAGCCCCCATCTAGGCCAGCACAACTGTTGTAGCTGAAACAAGCATTAAAATGGTCCTTTTCAGGGAAGAGGTGGAAGGTGCTGTTGCCTTTTCTTAATTTTATTTTTTCTTCTTCCCTAAAGCTTAGAACATAACCAGAGTTTCATAAAAAGAAGGACTGGAGAAACGAAAACTGTTCTGAATTCTTCTGCCTTAAATGTGTTTTTCAACTGTTTATGTTGCTGTTCAGGTTAACATTAGAACAGCATGGGATTTTTTCCTTTATCAGAGTATTAGAAGCTCATTAGTGCTCAATATTTTAAGTAAATTCACTGAATTGACCTATTTACCCATACAACATCTTCCACTGAAACAGTCTGAACTCCTTCACAAAAGGTTTTACAAGCAGCTTGTAGAATTTAATTTCTCCCCTAGACAGGAGAAAGGCATTACAGGTCCATATTTTTTAATCTGTTATTTATATGCATTTATAATGGGTATCATGCTAAGAAAATAACTACAACTTCATTAGATCTCATGACACAGCATTCAGCTTTCCCCAAATTCATCCTGTACTGAATACTTTCTTAGAAGGTTCTTTTTGGTGGTCACATTTACACGCATACAGCAATTTCACTTGGAAAGTAAACCAGATCCGCAGAACTCATGTCTGCTTCCAGATAATGCACTGAGTTTCATTGTGGCTGCTGCCTTTGTAACACCATCCACTTTCATGGCTGTAACATTTGCTCCTCCAAGATGCAAATAAGAAGCAGACATCCTTGTGACACCACACCACAGGCCCATTAATGCCAGGTTTATTTTGGTGGGCAGAAGCTTATTTTTCTTCCTGATTTTTTTTTTTTTTAACTTATTGTTCCTACAGTAGCAAAGACTAAGAATTAAAAAAGCAAACTTGCTTAGGCCACTGGGTTTAGGTTTACTGAGCACTTCCATTTCCCTAAAGACATGATGGATTTGCTATCACTTAAAATTACCTTTATTAAACATTTCATATGTGAGGGGGGCTTCCCCACCAGCTTACAAAGCACAAGTACTGCTCAATCTTACCACTGTTTTGAAGCCTGCCACTAATCTACTATGGCAAATAAACAGAATAAGCCTCTTTTTAGAATCTTTGGAGAAATCACACTTCTGTCTTATCCACTGCATTCGTTGTGTCCCCTTCAGTACACATCAACGGCTTTCTCTTTACTGTAGTCATGAATATTACACCTAAAAATCCAGCCTCTTCATCCCAGCATTACCTAAACTCTTTCAAGTGAAAGGAATGAAGATATCAGACATCATCTAAATTAAGAATGAACTTTTTTTTTTTATCACTCAAGAAGCTGTTGGAATACTCACAAGTATTCAATATGACAAGGAATTGCTGTAGAAAAAAACCTGTGACCAAAGCAATAAAGATCTGCAGATGAATCTGAAAATGTGAGGCAGCAGTCTCTCACCTTACTATAAGACCATGTTAAAAAGTCAGAAGTCTATTTATAACCTCCAAAATATTAAGTAAGACCCTCTGAATTAAAAAATTATGATCACATATAGTTAAAATATAAAAAATAAGGAAACCATCTTTTTCCTAGGTGTTTGTCCTCTAGGAGAATATTTACATACACAGAGTTCTGTCGTCTCTCTCCCACATCCTGCCCACACACATACAGACATCTAGAGAGAGTGAGAAACATATGCTCTTGTTACCCTATGTGAAAACAAACACAACAACTAACACCTGTACTCAGTAATTATTTCATAGGAAAATTCTATCTTATTTCTACAGGTCATTCCAGTGGGTTTTAAAGAAACCTGCTGCCCACTGTCATTAAAATCCTGTGTCCTGCTATTGTTCCAGAAACAGGAAGAAGAGGGCAGAATAATGGAAAGAAAAGGTCAGTACAGGCTTTCCACATATGATACTCATCAGAACCCACTGTAATTTGAATAAATATTCAAGTATTAATCAAACCATAATACCCAAGCTCTGTTTCTCCTCAAGCTTTACATTCCCCTAATGCACGGATAAAACTTTTCTTCAAGCTTATTTGGCCAAACTCTACTGGAATGCTACAAGCAAAACAGGATAATGTGAAATAAATCACCCTCAAACCTGCCAACTGGCTGCATGTTTATATATATTATCAAAAAGAAGTCAGGATCTACTAATACTCCCAGCTGAAATCAGCTGGAATTTTGCCACTGACTTCCATTCACGCAGAACCGTGATGCTAAACATCTCTGGCTAAGGCTTTGTTTTAATTCCTACGAAACACGTTTCACATTTTGATGTCATATAAAGAACAACAGTAATAACACCAAGGTAGTCTTGCATAAAACCATAAAATGTTTAAAAGAAGTATGTTGAGACCTGCTTGAATAACAGAGGGAGCCAAATACAATTTAGTGCTTGTGACCACCTGCAGTACTATATCCAGGATACAATGCTAATTTTAGATTTCTGGATGAAGGCCCACTGTAGGATATGCTATTTTTACTAAGTTCTGACATGTCTGTCCAATGGCACATCTCCATTTCTGAAGTGGTACTGAAAGGCTATTAAAGCTTCCAGTTACCACTTGACTCAAAACTGCAAACTATGAGTCCTTTCACCAAACTGTTCTTCAAATTCTGGTTGCCTTTACACAATAGAATTTACAAATGAAACCTAAATAAATACCTAAAAACAGTATAACTAAAAAAGGTCGGCCTTCCCCTGAACCCTCTCATCAAAACACAAAATAATTGTATTTTTTAATATATTATTGCAATTTTCATTTCAATGCACAGAAAAAAGATTCAGAAATAGCCTTCTCTGTCTAGGCAGACTCTCCCAGGTGTCAAAATAGAACCAAAAATGTAACAAAAACCCTATGCTGACACATGTATTACTGTATTTCACAAAATAACACAGATTTTGGGGGCCATCATCCATCAAGTTTCAATGTAGACCTGTAAGGCATGAAGTACATTGACCAATTCAGATTTACAGATGATTTTTTTAAAACCATATAAATACAGAGATTTTTTCCCAAGGAGGTATTTTTAACAAAGTTATAGGGTCAGCAAGTTTGGAATTAGCTTTAGCAGTGTAAGATTTCTATCTTTCTACTTACACATGCTTCTTCCCTCTCCTGCCATTTTTCAGCAAGTAGACTGAGTGTGTTCTGAGAGATGTCTTCCATTATGACAGATTTAATACATATTTAATAATAGAGACTTAAATATGGGCATGGTATTTGGCGTGCATCCTGAAGCAAACCATAAGACAAGTCTGCCACTCTCCAGTGAGGACAATGCAGTAGTTAGGGAGAAATGTCAGCCAGAAACAGTTACATGAAGCATAAAACCTCCTGAGAATTAAAAGGTCCTTATTTATTAAATCAAATGCAAATCTTTCATTCTAATACTTCTCATCTGGTTTTGTGGATTTTCTCAGGTATGCTTAATTAAACCCACTCGTCAACACCAACTTTATTCAAAAGAGCAATTAATGGATGCAGCAGAGAAGCAGCTTAGCCCTGGAGGAGTCCCTGACATTTGTTCATAGTGAAGACTGTTCATTAATTGCTCCTCTCATTCTAAGCTTCTAAATGATATTTTTGACACAATGCTACAAGTCATTGTGACTTATTTCTCAAGCTAGCAACATCTGCATTATGTTAGGTTAATAAAACTACCTTTGAAAGGTTTTCAAGAAGATATTTAAAGACACAGTGGGGGAAAAGGAAAGTCTGGACATGCTGACAGTGGAATAAAGAAGCTATATTGAATTTTTTACTATTATCTCAGAGTACACTTTGTATTACAGATAATTTAAGCAAATATTTTGTGTTCCATATTCACCATAATAAATAGAACTCGGGCAGAAGTCCACCATGATTTTCTAACCTATTTCAACTGTGTTCCCACACCAAACTAGGCATTAATATTTCATAGGTCTTCTGATGATTTTAAGTTCTCAGACAATGAAAAGATTGGCTTTTTGATGTCTTTGGTAAAAAACATTACATTTTTATTTTTTCAGAAATGCAAGGTGGAGAGTAAAGAGTCTGGGTTATGAAGTAAACACACTAAACCAAAGACCTCTGTCCAAGATATAAAACAAAGTTGTTATCATTTCACACTGAGTGGATGCTTTAATTTATGGGATGGCTTTGCTGATCTCTTTTGGGTTCCAGAAACCAAGTTTGAAAAATTAACTTGTTTATTTCCATAACACATCTACAGGGTCATATAATCCACATTAGACTTCTACTGAAAAGCAGATAATAATTCACAAAAAAACCCCACAAAACAAATAAAAAAACCAAGGTACATGGAAGTCCATACCTGGAAAACAGCTGAAAGCCCTGTAGATCCAAAGACCTTCAACATGCAAATGAGAACAGTGTCCACCCTCAGAGCTGGTGACATTACTTCAATTAATCTGACCCAGTTTTCCAACTTGGAATTCACTTTCTGTAGTTCCTATTATATAACAACTCCTCCTGCCTGCCCATTATTTACATTAACACGGCCATGAAGTTTCTTTCACGTGTTATGTGTGTGAGAAACTCCGTATTAAAGCATTCATTAACTAATTGTATACCTCTAGGCACTTAAGAAAAGCAGTGCAGCAGCAGTGGATATGGTTAGCTGGAACCTTGGGTTTTGATCTAGTCCCAAAGGAGTCTGATGCTGTAGCAGTCAGGATGAGCCTAAAAGGGTAGCACTATGTCCCCACTGGGGTGCCAGGTGTGTAGTGCTGGAGAGAAGGAGAAAGGCTTTCACAGTTTTGCAGTTGCCCCTCTATTAACTCCCACATTGTTCTCCTATGGCACACAGGCTCTGGTTTCCTTTGAAGCCTTCTATTGCCACTCACCCAAAACATCCTATCCCACCTGCTACTTCTATCAGCTGTTTCTCCCCTGTGGCCCACCACCTACATCATTATCTTTGTCCCTTGAAAAAAACCCACCCACCTACACAACAGCAGCTGTCCTTCTCTGTCCTGAGCCTCAGGACACAAAGCAGCAGGAAAAAACTGACAGCTCTCTGAGTGCCAGCAGGCTCCTGCCAGCCCAAGCCCCCTGTTGCTCAGAGTTCAGTGACAGCAATACACTCAGCCTGGGCGACGGGAATGCAGGAAAGGTGACCTGCACGTCTGAGATGTGATAGCAGCACCAGGACATTTGGCAACCTCCTGATGGCAACCTTCAGCTTGCTCACAAACACAATTTCCCCTGCTGGGACACCATCTTGGCTGACTCACTGCTGAGTGAAAGCAGAAAAGAGTAATTCCACCTAGTTACAAAATTCCCGACAGGTTCTTATTGTTGATGGATTAGGCAGAGAGGGATCAGCTAACTCCACCAGCACTGCTAGAGACTCATTTGTTCATTAATACATTTACACACATTTAACTCAGAAGCAGAATGCAGGAGTACCCCAACCTGCCTTATAGCTTAGGCATTGTCCTGCACAGGACAGATCTAGCAGAACTGAGCCAAATTACTAAACAGTAAAGCAAGGGATATTCTGATTTGGCTTTACCTTAAAATATCCACACAGCAAAAAGGAACTCAACAGAGCATAAGAGCTCATTTTATTAGCATTGCTAATCTAAAACATAGATAACAAACAGTGTAGAATTTTAATTTCCAAATTTTTTTTAATGAAGTAGTGCGAAATGTCAACCCTCAATATTCCACCCCTCTTCATTAACATTAAGCAACCTAACCTTTAATTAAGAGCCCTACAAAAGCAACATATTACTACACATTATCTGAAATACCATACTAGGACCTATTGATGCCACTTTCAGAACTACAGCTGCAGTTTGAGGCAGCAGAACCTGAAGAATTTAGAAATTAAAACATAACAGCTGCACTTAAATCTTACAGAACACAGAGATGTAATCACAGCCTGTAGAAAGAGTGCATGGCAATATATACCATCAAATCAGAGGCAAACTATGGAGAAATATTTGCACTTACAAAACATTCATCAACTTTCAGAAAAGTATATTAAAACCTCAAGTGGCTGTGTACGTTTGTGTAGTCCAATTATCCTGTCCATGTTTCTGGTTCATCTAAATTAACGTAACGTCATAATTTACAAAAATTCTTCTGATTCAATTGTATTTTCTGAATCCGGATAAATCACTTAATCACATCTGCCTTTAAAAGATCCCACTAATCATAAAAGATTAATTCAAATGACATTTCTTTTATTAACTTTTTTCACTCTCCAGCAAAGGTTGCTGCATTATCCCTGCAGTCCAGCTTGCCAGAATAAAGTTAAGAAGATTATGAATTTTGGATATTACACAATCAATATTTGATACCAATATTTCTTTGTTCTTCAAAGAGATGAGCTCTTCAGAGCTCCAAATACAGCTATCAACTATGAGAACAGTGTCCTTATCTCTGTTTCACTTCACTCTGTCTTTGGAACAATCTTGTGCACTAACCACTGGACTGAAGCTGGTGCAGAAAGGCCTCCCTGTCCTTCCACTATTACTGTGGGGTATTACAGCAGCAATTTGATTATACAAATGAAGAGATTATTATCTATTACCTAGCCAGTGCCATTGCTCAACAAACTGGAACTGACTGTAAAAATGTCATGAATGCATGCGTGTAGAGAGGGGGGAAAAAATGCCCATCCCCAAGCAAGCACCCCTACAAATATGTGTAAGAACTGTAAGGTGAGGGTAATTTTGACCATTCATAGAGTAAATCAGGAAGCATTTATAAATTCTGTTTGCAGAGTTCTTTAGGAAATTGAAAGTGTCACAGATACATTTTACTATTAATACGAACCTCTTGCATTATAGATAAGTTTTACTGTCAGGAGAGAACATTACTATGAACCAGTTATCTAGCTGGAATAATTTTGGTCACTGAGCCCCACCCAACAATTTCTACACAGACATTATTGCACAAATGAGTTCTGTCTAGCACAGCCTTCATTTAATGCATATACATTTGTCACACATTACTAAAGTATCTATCTACACTGTAGCTTGACTACAGAGATGTGTCCCTTGATAGGTCAGAACCTGGAACAAAGGGAACATGTCACCTACAGGTTACAGGCAGCTCCCTGTCACAGAAATGTCAGAGGAAGGCAATGAGCTTGTGTCTCCAGCCTGCTTTATGCCACACTGCATAAGACACTTGAATCATTAAACCATGGAATGATTAGGTTTGGAAGGGACCTTAAAGATCATAGAATCATTAAGATTGGAAAATACCTCCAAGATCATTGACTCCAACCTTTGATGGAACACCCTCTTGTCTACTAAACCATTGCACTAAGTGCCACATCCAGTTGCATCTTGAACACTTTCTGAAACTGTGACTCCACCACTTCCCTGGAGAGCCCATTCCAATGCTTAACAACCCTTCCAGTGAAGAAATTCTTCCTGATGTCCAACCTGAACCTCCCCTGGCCCATCTTGAGGCCACTTCCTCTTGTCCTGTTACTAGTTGCTTGGGACAAAAGGCCAAACTCTACCTTGCTACAACTTCTTTTCAAGGTGGATCATCTAGTCTCAAACCCCCTGCCATGGCCAGAGAACCTTCCACCAGACCGGGTTACTCAGAGCCTCATCCAAACTGGTCTTGAACACCTCCAGGGACTGGGAGTTCACAACCCCTCCAGGCAATCTGTTCCAGTGCCTCACCACTCTCACTCACAACAAAGAATTTCTTCATAATATCTAATCTAAATCTGCTCTCCTTTAGCTTAAGGCCATTCCCCCTTGTCCAGTCACTACATGCCCTTGCAAAGAGTCCCTCTTCAGTCCCTCTTTAAGTTATTGTGAGGTGCCACAAGGTCTCCCCAGAGCCTTCTCTTCTCCAGGCTGAACAGCTCCAATTCTCATAGTCAGTCCTCACAGGAGAGGTGCTCCAGCCCTGCTCTCCTCTGGACTCGTTCCAACAGGTCTGGAAACATTAGAAACTTGGCAAGAGCTAGCAGTAAATCTTTCAGGACTTACTGAAGTAGAACTTGGAGTAAGGAAGGTTGAAAGAAAACATAGTTCAGAGATGATATTTAAATACAAACTACAGAGCCTATAAAATCTTTTCTACAGGACTGCAAGTATGAAAATATTACTGCCAGAATGTAGGAGAAGTATTTTACCTCTTCCGTGATTCTGCATGTTGACTTGCATCCTTCACTTCCCATGCTGAGCTACAGTGGAATGCACTGGGATCTTACCAGACAAAACTGATTCCATCCATAGATGCCTTGGGGCAAGGATGCTATATTTCCATTCATTTTTTTGAGCAGCTAGGTATACCCCCAGATAAACTGGATAATGGAAGATCGATGCAACAGCTTTCTCTGTTGAGGAGTTCCTGGGACTAACACGTAAGTGTTGTCCAGAAAAATTAGATTCATTACCCAGTGTGCAACAAGCCGATAATTACACTCAAGAGAGATATTGCTCATTTATTTGAGTTGCACAAGCCTGAGTGCTCAGTGATACTACACAAATCAAGCACGCCAACTACCGAAACTTTTTACTGTTTATACATTTTAGCAAACAAAAGAATTAGAGTTAGTTTATTCACTGTCTTGGGAGTTCTGCCAGATGTCTTTGTGGCCCTTAAATTCTGCATTCTGTGTGTCCACTATCAGTGGTGGACATCCTTCTTCCCAAGCTTTGTTAACCTCCTCCTAGGTATGAGATCACTGAAGCATGTCCAGCCCTAAACCTTAACAAGGGAATTCTACCAACAAGTAATTTGTTCTTCTAACACCTGGACATCACTTAGAGTTTGTTTGTTAGCTGCTCTCTGTTTCATGGATTAAATCTCCCTTCTGGTTGATTAGGCTTAAAAGTATACAAAGATGAAATATCAATGAACATCCTTTCTTAAGAAAATTTTACATATTCCACATTTTGCAACATAAAGACTACAGTTATAAGCCCAAATGCTGTTTAAATGGTGAATCTTGGGAACTACTGTGGCAAAAAGAAGCCAAATTAAATACTTCAGAAGAAAAAACTACTAGTTTATCATATATCGGTTGGCATTCAGTTGCTAAAACTGAAGAGATTATCTTCTGCTCATCACTTTCTCCACAGTCAGCTGCCTGACAGAGAAATTCCAAACTCCTTTCAGTCACAGTACGACACATAAACCTGAACAATATAATACTAATTCTTGTTAACTCAAATCCTTACCACTCAGTCACACAAGTAAGGCTCCTATGAGCACTCCAGTAAAAACACAACCCTAATGTTTTTAGGACAAGTAAAACAATTATGGAAGAAAAGCCAGATGCTTTTATGAAGCCAAAGGTTGTGGGTTTTTTTTCTCTTTTTGGGATGAAAGGTGGCATTAGAAGAATCTAAAAGACAACATGAATGATATTCAGGAACAGTTTTTTTGAAGACTGATCATTCCAATTGTCAATTATCTATAGATATTAATGCAAACACAGAAACACTATTCTTCAAATGAAGATTGATTTGTAGAAAATAAGGTTTTTTGTGGAAGCAAGAAGATTCAACATCTGCAAAATTTCTTGTAAGGCTTGGAGAGTTTTATTCCCCAAATACTCAAGAAGGAGACAAGGTCCTCAGACGTCATAAAGCAACACTTTTCACAATGTAGAAAGGGGCAAGAGAAGACAAGCAACCAGGAACTTGGCCAGAAGCAAACTAAAGTTGCTAGTTAAACCCAGAAACCCCTAGATCCTCAAGTTTCATCTGTAATCGGGTCCTCTAGACTAGATCCACAGCGACAGATAAATCTTTGAAGGTGTCTGTGTGCACACAGAGCTGGGAACAGGCCTGGTGTCAACTGCTCCGCTTATTTGGAATGCCATTTCCAAAATTTTCGGTGTTGGCATTGTTAAAAATTTGGGGGTTATAAAAAAGATCAAGGTTAATGAGAGAGGCAGCGGAAAAAAAAAAACCCAAAGCTCTTGTTTAAATTACTTTTTTAAGGGAAATGCTAAATCCCAAAAATAAACAAGCACATGCAATTATAAATCGAGTCTGGTTTATATGAAATTCACAGAAAATCTGAAAGGTAAGTTAAGCACATGAATTGTTCCTCACAAACAAATGGAGCTCCCCATATTTCCAGTTAAATGTCTTATATTTCCTCTCATTAAAATATTAGTGTTATGCCTCCACAGCAAACTAGTTCTTTTTTTAGCCTTCTGGTAAAAAGAAACAATTACAACACAGCAGCTCTACAAGTGAAGCTGAAGGACAAGCTTTGTCAACAGTTATCCTATAAAAAGATTAATGTGTCCTTTCCCCAAGAGGCAGACAGCCACTGCCAGCAATGAGTTCATAGGGGTACTCTAAGAAAAATAAAGTGTTTGCTCAAGTTATTTTAAGAGCACTTTATGATTCTGGATTTGAGAGAAAAATATAAAGACTCAAGTTAAATATCAGAATTAAGTGTTTATCTCCAGTTCAAGATTATTTTTCTTCAAAATTCGATACTGATCTCATTGGCCTTCACATTAAATAAATTTGCAAAACAATCTCCCCTGACAGTTATAGATAAGTGAGCAAAAATGGAATTTTCTAATCAAAGCTACTTGCAAACTCGCTTAAAGAAAGAAGACTGGAGGAAAAAATCAAGTTCTTCCACACCAACCGTTAATTTAATTTAAAACAATTGACAATGGCAAGAAGAACAGCAATTCAGCTCTAGAGCCCAGATCTCTTTTTGCTGTTGTTGGTAATTACACTTTTTTTTTTTTTGTAACCAGCCATTAAAGGATGATGCCCAGGCTTCACTGAGTTGCCTTCTATATTAAAGATTTAACTAATGCTTAGGTAAAGAGTCTGACACTATGCACTTCAGAAAGCAACAGAAAATAAACTGGAAAATCCAGCAGCTTTCTTGGACAATCCAAGAAAGTCTGTAAACTCTGACCAAGCCTTACAACAGAATTACATCAGCTAGACAAGCCTCCAGAGCCCAGGGCAGCAGCATTTTCAGACTTCTACCCATATACATCAAGAGAAGTTTTTCTTCCCACAGACATCAACTTCATCTCTTGCCCGTCTCTAGAACTCTACACACGAACTCATGCTCCTGGCACATAAATGTAGAAGGGTTTTGTGGCTCCCTGCTATCAATCCCAACAGCATGTATCAGAATCCATTATCATTTTTCAGTAGAGCAAGGTCTGGCAGACAAGCTCTGGAAGACTGAACTTCAGTATTTAACAGATCAATCCCCTGAATTTCCCCACTTCTGACACACTCAAGGGCGGTGCAATGGGGCATTGCCTCTCAGGTACCTCCCTCCTCAGGAGGCAAGTTTAGACTGCTGGTGAAGACAAACACACAGCTGTGCCTCAGTCCATCTGCAGCCTCCACAAGAGAGCTCGCTGCCTGTTATAAAGCTGACATAAAAAAAGCTGCCTGGTTACATTCTAAAACATCGAGGAAAAATCCTCCACATTTCATTGTTATTCGAGGGACCAATCAGAATTTTATTCTGCATACACCATCCTCTTCTCCCCTCCTTCCCCATCTGACAGGAGTCATTGCACAACTGCAGCTCCACTGAAATCAGTGCCTGTGAAGCCTGGGATTGGCACTTCAAAGGCAAAGTTTTAAGATGATCAGTTCCCCAACCCTGTTTACACTGATTCCACATGAATAGCTACCCTGGCACAACTAAAAGGACTCAGTAGGCAATGGACTGACGCAGTCCCAGAATCTCCAAAGTGGACAACAAACTACAACAGCACTCAGACTCTCTGATGGCACAGCACTCCCCATCTATATCTGCCTGCCTTTGGGAATCACAGTGAACCACGGTGTTCAGGTCACAAACACAAGTTGTTAACAGTGGACAGGAATTAAGGGGGATTTTCTGATTGGTTGGGTTTTTCTGAAGTATATGATGAAGTGAGAGCCAGGACACGGATTTACAGGGTCAGAAAATGATTACAACAAACAACAGCAGTACCAACATCATCTTTAGCAACTTCAGCTTCACAGCTACTGACCAGGATCATAGGAGCCATCAGGCTCTTGGTCTACCCCAGGCTGATGCACCTTGAAGAGCACTATCAGAAAACTAACCAAAGATGAAATTCCATCTTTTGGCTAAGCTAGGAGTCCCAGTTTGCAGCATTGGGTAATATAACCCTTGACACTAGTAACAGTTTTGAGTACATACTGTCTCCTAGATATTTCAGTATCATTGTTTAGATTTAAAAAGCAACAAGGAAAAGCATGCACTGGAGCATGAGAAGCAGCTAAAATTTGGACTCCACACAGAGTTTATATGACAAAAAATAAAAAAAAACCCAACCATATATCCCTATTGCAAGTTCAGAACAAGAAAGCAAGCAAGACCACCAAGAAGAGAAGAGATCATCAGCAACTGAACTCATGTTAAGCAGCATAACAGCCCCATGATGTGGATAATTTATTTGCACAGTCTTCAGCTTTGACTAGGACTTAGTAAAAAAGCCCTAAAAGTCTGCCAGACTTTGAGAGACACAAAGCAATACACATGACCTGTGGTCCTATAATTGGCGAGGCCAGGAGCTTTTCCTCAAGTAAAAGGTGATTTCACTATTGGACAAGGTCAACAGAAATCATTTCATCCTATACATTTCCTCCCACAACGAGGTCATCTCAGCCATGCTCCCAGGGTGCCCTCCATAACTAGGGGGATTTGCCAATGCGAATGTTAGTGGGTTTCCAGTGAAAGCAGGTCACAGAAATTACACAGATGGTGGAAAAACATGTACAAACAGTGAAAGAAAAAGACAACCTCTAAAGGGACTGTATGCTGAAGAAAACACAGTGAAGAACAACTGCCTAATAACTTTTTAAACTACAAACAAATACTTATTCTCATGCCTTTGTCTGTAGGGTTCATCAGTAAGAGAAATGACTGATTCAGCAATAAGATTACTGTGGGTCAGAAGAACAGGGCCCAAAATTATTAAAATACTCTCTCCCTAGCTACAGAGGCCTTATAGTTAACTTTATAGTAAGCATTCCTGATTCCCAATTAAACCTAAGTCTAACAAAAAAGCACACTTCAATAGCATTCTGGGTTTCCAACTACACTAGCAATTCAGAGAAGGACAACAGCACCAAAGACAGCAGCTCAATTTTGAAATTTGGAGAAAGGTGGGGAAAAGAAGTGAGAAAATCAATACAATTCACAGTACAACCCATTTCTTCAGCCCACCCAATTCACATTATAAGCCAATCCTGCAGCCATCAATGTTCTCTAATTCATTCATCACATGCCTAAGAACATATCCCAGTATTACAGAGAGAGAGAAGAGTAAAAGGCTGCATTTCAGTATTTTCAAAGTTATAATTTCTCTGAGCTTCTCCTAAACCAAATACTGCAAAATTGATGCCTGTTGCTATTCATCTAGCAAGGGATTAAAAAATCAGAATATTATATGCCAAAGATTCAGAGCTGCTCAATCAACATCCCCTAAATGAAACTAATCTCCATTACTGAGGTTGGTAACCATGAAAAGATTGACCAGTTCTGTCAGAAACTAAGATCCAACAATTCTAAGGTATACTGGAGCTCAGGGATATACCCTGATTTTAAAAAGAAAAAAAAATTAAAAGGAATGAGAAGCTGTATTATCTGGCTATGATGAAAGAAATTTCATAACACAGATAAGCTAATTGGAGATAAGTCTAGAAATGATAGCACAGCTAAAACGCCACACAGCTTTTAAACTTTTTGAATAAGTAATTCAAACTATTGGCAAAGAAAAGATAATATTTGAAAAGATAAGTTTCAACAGTTGAGTTAAGAATTTCACTGCAAAGACCTCAGTGCAGACTATCTATCAACCCCAGTTTTCTGCTACTATCACTGACAAAAAACAGCTTTTTGTGAGTTGCCTAACTTTCTAATATATACTGGGACACTAGGAAATTTCTTCCAAAATCAATATCCCCAAATGGAGATTAATTTTATTAACATAAAGAGCTCATAGTACCCAGCAGACAACTGGATTGCATCAAAGTTCCCCAGGGAAAACACAAATCTGAGAATAGATGTATGAACAAACCCACTAAATGACAAAAGGTTTCTGTGCTTTGTACTTTGGAATATACACTCTAGCAAAAAAGTCAAGAGGACACTAATTAGACTGCAGTTTGGGGACCATTAACTAGGTTTACATTTGCTACCTTCCTGACAAATGTTAAGCAAATGTGCTATAGTTAGTTGCAAAGTAGAAAATTTCTTAAATAAATCATAGGACATATCTATAAAGAAAACTAAAATAAAAGACCTTTTTTTTTTTTTTTTTTTTTTTTTTTTTTTTTTTTTTTTTTTTTTTTAACAAGAGATTTAGCAGCAAACCATACCTGAAGTGCCCAGCTCGCTCGGGCTGTGGCATTCCCCAGGTGTCTGTAAGAACTGCAGATAGCAGAGTGCCACCTGCCTTTCACGGGTCACAGCTGCAATGCTGCAGCCTGGAAATTAAATCCAGCCTACCGCCAATAGTTGGCAAACACACCTCAAAAGGGTCGATTTGGAAAATGTTTATGGTGTTTGACAAAAACAGAACAAAATAACAAAACTGAAAACCCCAAGAACTTGTTCTTTTCAAGGAGCTACAGCTTTGCAAAATACATCAGGAGAGAAGGAACAGATAGGCTGTAATGTAACACTGTTTCCAAATCGGAATGCATACACACGCCAGAATAGATAAAAGAATGATGATAAAGAGAAACAGACTGATTAACAATAATTTGGAGAACCCAGCATGCCTAAGAA
Source organism: Brachypodius melanocephalos (assembly GCA_013398615.1). Lineage (NCBI taxonomy): Eukaryota > Metazoa > Chordata > Aves > Passeriformes > Pycnonotidae > Brachypodius > Brachypodius melanocephalos. Next base: position 13,628,939 of record VZSR01001854.1, read on the forward strand.
TGCCCATTAAACATTTCCATAAAATGATGTTACAGAAAAGGAGAAGCTCCTCAGTGCTACTTACTATAATTACGGCCAAAGCAATAGTAACTCATCTCAGGAGCCATAGTAACTCTAGAACATACATTACCAAACATCGAGAGCATATCAAAGTTTTATAAACCAGATGTTAAATCTAAAGCTAAATCGTATTTCACTGCTATTCAGAAGTCCATCATCACAACACACTAACCAATTACTAGATACTGCTTTACATGAAGTAGCACAGTATCAGATTTCACACACCCTCCTCCCCACTATCAACAGATAGTACTGGTAGTACACACCCACTATCAACTGATAGTAGTATCAGCAATCCACTTACGTGTCCCACAGCACAGAAATCAGACCCAGCCAACACTGCTGATAAAGCTGTTGCAGACCAGAGGGCAGAAACGGGTCTGCTCCTGCTCGCCCCAGGAGCTCAGCTGCTCCCTTGGCTGAATTCCTGCATGCAGTCTCTAACACAAAAGCCAACATTTGCAGGAGAACTATGTTGTATTTCTGCAGTTCTTAGATTGTAGTGCACAGTTACTCCCTGAAAAGTAATGAACTTCATTCATTGAAAATCCTGTATTTGTACAAGACTATATCAACAGAAGTCTGAATCCACGTGGGTTCCCTAAGTAGCTGGGGGAAAAGAAAGTGAAAAACAAACGACCACACAACTCTTTCTTCTGAAAACAGCTGCATCTCTGCCCAGCAGGAAATGAGTACAACAAACCTGCTACAACCATGTTTATGGATCATTACAAAGTGCACAGGCACTCCTACTGCCTGTAAGTATTTTATGAAAGCAGGACGAGTTAAAGATTAAAAGAAATGAGATACTTCAGATATTAATGCCTTCAGCTTTGTCAACCAAAACAAATCTGTTACAACATCCCAAGGAATAAGCAGTACAACTCACAAACCAGTGCTTACACTACTTAGTTCAAAACAACCTCTGGAACAGAGAAGTAAACTGCCACACTCCAGAGCAAAACCTCAGCTCTCAGCAGGACTCCTCACAGCTGTTGAGCATTAAAATGAGAAAATTAGATGAATCCATTAGTAAATGCAATAAAGTTATACTATTGGTACCTGCTGGAGAGAAAGGTGGGAACAGCACAAAATCCAGAAATCTACCAACATCTTTCACTATACTAAGCAAAGTACCCAAGGCCATACCTTGGCCTTTCAAGGCACTTTTGACTATGTGTTTTATATATATGACAACAGCAAGTTCAACAATTCTAAGTCAAACTTTACTGAACTGAGTCAGCCTTATATAACAACCAGGAGATGCTCAAACTTCTAGAAGTAAGATTTGAGTGCAATTTCCACTATGAAAAGAAGTCTACTTTACATCACTCTAGCTGGGCTAGCATCACATCAGGCTTTGACACCAAAATTCAAACCAAGAGTGGTTAGTCAGCTTTCAGAAAGTAAGGCTTTCAGATGCACTACCTTAGGGCTCCTGGAACATGCTATCACTATAACTTTAACAACATGTTTTAGCTTTAGGATGTTCTTCACAGCTACAATTGTGAAAATTCTAACCATCTTCACAGTGCTGCCTATGCCTGCACACACAGACCTCTCATGCCCATAGTCCGGTTTGCTGAGGGAGCAGATGCACTGACAGCTCCCCCCACTCCAGCTGCCCCCCCAAGGAATAATCCCGGGCAGATTATCGTTATGTCAATCTACAATGCACATTCAGAGTCTGGAATGATACAACAAACCCTAATAGTTGTCATTTATCTGGTAAGCAATCCTCATAGAACGGTAGGTGTTTACAATTTACTGAGGTGCATCCATCTGCATTGTCGTGGAATGGTAAACTCAAACTCCCCAATTCAGAAAGTGCCGAAATACAGTCACACCAAGACCGAAGACAGTCCAGTTAAATAAAACAGCGAGAATAAAAGCACATCGGGGTTTCAAACCATACTACGCGAACATCCCACTGAAAACCCACGTTTCTCAGACAACTGCCGGTGCCTTTCACGCCACTTCTACTCTCACCAGATGAGCCTGAGCAAACTTCACTTGCTGAAGTGTGACAAAACCCTCCGAAACGTTCTGGAGCCAGCTGCTGCCTCTCCGCAGCCGAGGCTCAGCGACAGCAACGCACCTCACTCTGCTGGGCGAGAACGCGCTCCCGCGGGCGCGGGGGTCCCGCTGCGCGGAGCACCCGCGGTCCAGGTTCCGGCCCCTCTGGAGATGCGGCTCCCTGTCCGTCTGTGTTTTTTCTGGTCCCGAGCAAACAGCACCGTGTGTTCGGGGAGAGCGGCCGCCCGTTCTGAAAGGCTCGGTGGACTTTCGGGGGTGGAGCCGGCAATGCCCGAGACGGGCTCCGAGCGCCGGCAGCGCTCCCCAGCACCGGAGCCCGGCGGCAGCGGCGCTCCTCCTCGCTGCCGGCTCCCCCTGCCGGCACTCTGCGCCGCTCCCGCCGGGACCCCAGCACGCCCGGCCTCCGAGCCCCCGCGGGCGCTCGGCGGACACCAGGGCACAGCCCCGCGGAGCCCAGCGAGGCGGCCCCGGTCACGGACAGGGCGGCCAGGAGCGCACGATGCCCGCAGAGCTCCGAAAGCGCCACCGCCCGCAGCCCGAGCCCGGCGAGGAGGGGAGAGGGGCCGGCAGGGGTTACCTGGAGGCACCGTGGGCTGCTCGCCGCGGGCAGGCGTGCGGGGACTCCGCCGCTGCGCTGATGCCCGCTGCCGCCTCACGCCGCCATGGCCGCAGCCCCGCCGAGCCGCCCGCGCTCCGCTCGCTCGCACCAAGTTTGCGGCGCGGACCCAGCGCCCCGCCGCGGGGGCGGAGCAGCCGCGGCCGCCCGGCCCCGCCGATGTGAGGCGATGCGGTGCGGTGCGCGGCTCGGCTCGTCCCGCAGCAGGCGCTGCCCCGGGCTGGGGCGATCTCTCATCACTCCCTGCCCTCCCCCGCGCTCCCCCCTCCGGGCCAGCTGAGAAGTTGCAACTGGTTGAGATATTTGTCCTTGGGGTTTGGCTTTTTTATTTGTATTTCCTTTTATTCCTTAATCACCGCAGCTCACAAAAACATGACCTGAGGCTGCTCCTTTGCCATCAGATCTGAGCAGGGGCGCCTGAGCTCCAGTACAACTAAGCACAACAAATCCCGGGGAGCTGCAACAAGCGACAGTAGAGAGGGGAGGCGGTGGGACACGGGCAGCGTCACCGGTGCCGGGTCCGCAGAGACCCCTGGCCGCTGCCCAGGGCTCCATGGGGCTTCGGGGCCCGGGGAATGTACCAAAACCGGGGAGCAGCAGATAGGAGAGGGGAAGGAGAACTGGGCGCCAGCGACTGCCCCGGGACGGAAGGGGCACGGGAGCGTCCCGGAGCTGCCCAGCTGCGCGCCCGCCGGCTCTCAGTGCCCCTCTCACGCCATTGCTGCAGCCGGGCAGCCCCAGTATCCCGGCTTCCGGGGTCCGGCCAGGAACCGCACAGGCAGCAGGAGCCCCGCACCAGCGGCCCCGATCCCGCTGCGCGGGGGAGCGCGGCGCTGACATCTCTGCCGCCACGTAAGAGCCTCCGGCGAGTCCCTCTCCGCCCTCCCCAGTCCCCTCCCTCCCCCTATGGCACGATCGACGTGTCAGCCCCAAAAGTTCATTTCCAGGCCCTGGGAGAGTCCCCTATAAAGGTCCCGGGGCGTGCTTGGGACAGTGAGACGTGGCAGTGCGGGGCTGCAGCCGGGGCGCGCAGGCATCTCCCCCAGGTACGTGCGTTCGCATTTTTGCGATCACCGGGTTTTCAGAGCATGTTTTTCTGTTTTGTCAGCTCACCTGTATTAAAGCAGTTAAAGCAGGAGGTTATTTTTGTTCATGTGTGCATTGTAATTAATTCCGTCAGAGGTTTTTGGTTTTTTTTTCTTTTATGACAGCATTTGCGCATTTCTACTACAAACTGCAACAGAAACTGGCTTTTGTTGTTCGCAGCAAGACCTCCATTTAGAAGACTAAAAGCAGTAAGAGTTTATTAAAACAAACAAAACCATGGAATTCATCCATGCTAGAGTAATCCCACAAAAATTAGCTAATTAAAACAAATAGCATCAAAACTTATCAGCGAGCCCAATGTTGCAAATCCAAATTGCCTTAAACTTCCAACTCAAGGGAGACTTTTACTTTGGCTAGGATATAAAAGAAGTTTGTTCAAGTGACAAAACATTAACATTGAAATTATCATTAAAATGAAGTCCTGGAATTTGGAACATTCTTTCTGATTACTTGATATTTTAAAAAAACAACCCAAATACTAAAGGCTAAACATTTTTCTCTTTTTTTCATAAAGTCACATAACCCTGACAGTCAAGGATGTTTCCTTATTTATAACAATAGAGTTTGAGAAGTCACTAGCATAATTACTGAAATGCCTGGGGTCACTTTCTCATATGATTTCCTTCTGATCCAGAAAATACTTGTACAGAAAATGTAAGAATTCATTTTACATCTAAAAGTTGCCATCAAAGTAAGTGCAGATATAAGATGATTCACTTATCTACACTGTTAACTTCTTTAGAGTGTTATTAAGACATATCTCTTCAGATCAACAAGTCCTACACTTTTTATGTACTTCCACCTATTATAATACATTTAGACTTTCTTTTTAAAGAGGATATATATATTTGTTTTTCCAACTGCTGTGTAAAAAAACCTGAAACATCCCTACTTTATCTGTGAAAAGTAAGCACTGTGTATCCAAAACCAACTGCCAGCAAAAAAAGCTACCAAAATTCTAGCTCTTGAGGGATGTACAATTTAGCCTCTAAAACTTTCTCTACAGTTTGGCTATGAAACAATAGGCATATAAGTAAAAATAAACAAAACCCCCAAACTCAGCACATTTATATCTTTGTATCATACTGTGTTAATGACATACAGTATATTCTAAGAAAAATTCCACTGGAATCATATTGACTATATATCACCCACAGAGCATTTAAGTCATGCACTTTATAGTTCTGTACCAGTTTCATGGGAGAACTGTCGTGATGTTAATGCTTAATTTTATTAAATTTTATTTTAAAAGCTCAAGGGCAAAGATTCTGAAACGGCCTGTGAGATTAACCATGTTTGAAATAAAGGTATCAAATGTAACATTTTTAATATTACATATTGCTCTGTGCTATGTCTAAGTTATAGAGTTAAACCAGATGAGTTGAGTGAGTGAGCCCAGCAATTTTAGGTGATGCAATCCCCAGATGTACCATTGCAAGTAGGTGCTGAGGATTTTTTGTTTCTTTACAAGTTGCACAGTGGTGTCTCAATCCTAAGATAAGCCTCAGTGTGTTACTAAAGCCAAAATAAATAAGGATATTCTAATATAATCTAGGAATATGATGCTAAGGGCAAGGAAGAAAGCAGCAGAAGAAACTCTGCTATGCTCTCTGATTTAAAGAAGGGGGAAAAAAATGAAACCTCTCAGAAGACCAAGTCCATCGCATCCAGCTTTTCTTCCAGTATGAAGCTCTGCCTCCTATTTTCCTGACATTGTATTTCTTACTGTTAGTTATTTTTCATTTCTCCTTCCTGCAAAATAGAGCCCAACACATTAAGGGATGGCAGCATGTGGAAGCAGTAAAGGTACTGCAGTTGGAAGAGGAAGGGCTGCACAGCACCTTCAGGCTTTTGGCCAGTTTGGTGGCAAGCCAGGTTTCAGCTTGTTCCTGTGGTGGCAGGATATAAAGAGTGTTAGAAAGCAGGGAAGGGGGTGGATTTCCATCTGTTTAAGTGGGAAAGTCACACTGTAAGGGAAGGCCTATCTTCTTCACATTACCCATCAAAAGCACCTTGGACAGTAAGCATCTCTTTCACCATTTAGAAAAACAAAATCAAATACAGTAAATTGAAAGTTTAAGCTGGGTTAAAAAGGGAAAAAAAAAAAAAAAGGAAGAGGATGTTAGCTTCAGTAAAACTGAACCTTGAGTTATGCTTCCATCACAGGGAAAGGACTTTGCTTGCTCCATGATCACAGAGTTCAAAGTCTTTATTACCACTGCATGTTGCTTTTTCCAGACCATTGAAAACATTAGTCATTTTTGTTTAATTCATGAGAAACAGGCAGAGAAAAACTTTGAAGTCTCACAGTTAATTGCTTACTTTTGTGTTTTCTAACCACATCATTTATTACTGAGCAGAAACCCTACTGGTGACCAGAGCCTTTCCAGAGGAGACCAGGCAGGAGAAGAGTACATACAAACAAGCACCATTTCTTGAATCAATGCTTAAGAACAGAGAGTTTGTGCAGTCTGGTGTCTTGAATTTACCTGACTTACACAACATTATTGAAATACCTGATCATCACACCTACATAACTGTTTCTTTCTTCTTTCCCACTGAGATTCAGGAAAGTATTTGCCCTGCTGCATTTGATTTGAGTGAGCCCTTAGCAATCCCACCTGCACTGACCAACATCATCTTGCAAGGCTGGAACATCACAAGTCTGCCATATTTAAATGCCAGGGACTTGTGATGTAGTTATGAGTAAAAATAGGTATGGCATCTTCATCCCAGGAGAGCAGATGACCCAGAGGATTTAAGTTTGCCCTCCTCATCCTCAGATGGGAAGAACACTGTTAAAATGCAGGCCAGGAAAGGCTGTAGCTGTGTATGTCCAGTAGCAGATACAGGGCAAGGTCAGACTGAGCATCACTTTAATTGTCTTAATAAAAGACAGCATTGCAATTCTTCATTTAAATAATAGAGAAGAAAATTACAATAGTTACAAACTTCGTTGTTTTCCATTAAGTTACTGTCTCACTTTATGTTCTGTATTAAAAGGTTAAGCTGAGTGGTCTCCATAATATCTATGAATTAGGAAAAGCTAGGTGAGAGTCTAAAACTTGGCTTTTGAGAACTATACATTCTTCTGATGAGTTTATATTTACCATTTGTGATCAAAAGATAATAAAGTAATATTTCTCATGGCATTTCTATTCTTACAGCTCTTTATAAACAAAATGGTTTCTTTTCATCAATGCATAAGATATTTTCAACACAGCTATATAAATAAATGTGCACTTACATTTATAAATCTGTGACCTGATTTTTAGTAATGGATGCTTTCTTTCCATTAAATTCTCTGACAGATAAGGCAGTTAAAGTTATGATATGAGTTCTAAATAAGGGCCATCTAACTTCAAGTCCCTAAAAGTAGTTAGATATTTGGTGAAAATGATGAATTCTTGGGTACTGATTCATGTGATCTGAAAATGCCATCCATTTCCTGATTCACCTTCATATCTCCTCCAGGAAAAAAAAATATTTTACAATGAATACCATCAGTCAAACAATTTTTATGTGTCTGTTTTTCTGTATTTCAGCCAATTCCCTGAACTGATACTTTCAAAATGAAGAGGAAGATAGGAGCGGGAATGAAGAATGCCTTGGAGAAATCCAGTCATAAAGTTTGAGGAGTAGAAATAATAGGAAATATTAATAACTCTGGTCTCTTACATACATCAGAATTTAGGCTGAAATGATGTAAAGTTACAAACCTGAGACATAAGGGCTATTAAATTTGAATCAAGATTCACAGATTTTAATATTAATATATAATAAAAATATTTGCTTTTTCCCTTCTACTTTGGATGGTAATATATTCTGCTGCCTTACACAACTTTCTTATATAGACTAATTTAAGTTTTCATTTTTGGGGGACATTAGCCCTAAGATAGTTCTTCAAAACAAGCCAGATATTAGCAATCCATTAGTTAATCTTCTCTGTCTGCTTGTCCCTAATCATTAATATTGAATTTCTGTGTTACAACATCACCCAGCAGTACAAGTGGAATTTGGATAGAGAGCACACACACACACACACACAGACACATATATATGTATATGACTTTATAACTGCCAAGAAGTCTAAACCACATGATATAGAGCTCACCCAGACTTCAGTTTTGTGCTGGCCTTTTTGGGGATGAATGGATAGAGAGGATACTTGGATAATTCTGCTTTTGTGGAATTAAACCTTCGCAATTTCTAAAAGGAATTTTAACCAACTGTGAAGTTCTCATGACTCACACAACATTTCTTTGGCACTGATCTAGCACTAGGAGTCCTATAGCAAGCTTACCAAGTGGTGGTGGAATTGTCCATGCTATTTAATTTAATAGTAAATTCTTGAAGTAGGCCAGCATCTAAGTCATTTTTAAAAAGTGATTTATCTAAATTAGTAAAAACCTCTGTATCAAACTTACTGTTTTGCTTTGAGCATATCTTAAATCCACTAAAAATGCATTGACAAAAAAAAAAAAAGACTAATTAGTAATGGGTTTTCTTATAACGACTTTGACTGTCTTTAGTGAGAGTCCATTTACCCCTTTAGTTGGGTACAGACAGCATATTTATGTGACTGAGATCTCACTTGCTCTCTGCCTTTCCACTCTCTAAGACTGACAGTGAACACAATAAGGTAGATGTACTTGTCAAGAGAGGTTTTGTAGGAAGAGAGTCAGCATCTTAACAAGCTGTGTGACATATAGTGAGCATTTTTCCAGCCATGCACTTCCTGTCAGATTATTTGATAGCAGCAATAAAAGTTACAAGTCCAGTTCAAGTGATATTTTCCTCAGTTGCTCCTACACTGTATTCCGTTGCCTGTTAGGAAAGAGCTAGATGGTGGTGTTTAGACCCAGTCTTTCTAATCTAGAATTGTTACAGGGCAAAATGCTTAACAACTTGACAGTGGCTATAGAAGCAGTAGTAGGCAAAGACAAAAGAGAAAATAAATTAAAAACTAGTGGGTGTTTCTTACTGAGAAATAAAAACAAGTAACCAAGACACACATACACATACACTCTGCAAACCCTACTGAACTGAGTTACTTTGATGATTTTACTCAGACACTAAAGCACCCTCCTCACAGTCTGGTCTTCTGCTTTGTTGCTACTTTAACTCAGGCCAGACTAGAGCACTGAGAGTATAAGGAGGTACCTATGTCTTTCTCGACTTGAAAGCAAGCCCAGTACACTGTTCTAAAAAGTTTTTGTGCATCATGGTGTCACTTGAGAATTTAGCAAGTGTCTTTTTTTTAAATGTGTTTCAAAAGTTTCCTATAAGCACTACCAAAAATCTGTTAAGAATCTCTGCTGAGCTGAACTCCCTGCTGTCAACCTTCAAGCCTTCATTTTGTGCACTGTCCCATAGTGATCCTCAGACTAGAGATCCTACCATTTCCCAAACAGCTGTGAGCTCTGCTGGCAAAGTAAAACACATCCATTTATTGCAGGCAGACCATTTAAAAGTGCACAGCTATTTTCTACTATGAATTGTTTTTTTCGTTCTTGTATATATACATCAGCCTGCATTGTGGCATTGTCAGTTCAGGGTCTAAGCAAGGTTATATTCCATAATGAACAAAAATTGGAAGTGGTAGCACTGCAGGAAAATGGAAATAGGGTCACTTGGTGATGCTAATTTCAGTTTCATTGGGTCTTCATGGCAAGATTCTGGTAGTGGAGGGGCTACAGGTGTGGATTCTCTAAGAAGCTACTAGAAGCTTCCCTTGTGTCCAGCAGAGCCAATGCCAGCTGGCTCTATGATAGCCATACCACTGGCCAGGGCTGAGCCCAGCAGTGAAGCTGGTAGCATCTCTGGGATGTAATATTTAATAAAGCAAAAAAGTTATTGCACAAAAATAATTGTGGCCGGAGAAGAGAGGAGTGAGAATACACGAGAGCAACAGACCTGCAGACACCAAGGCAGGCGAGAAAGGAGAGGGAGGAGGTGCTCCAGGTGCTGGAGCTGCAGCCAGTAGAGGTCCACAGGGGAGCAGAAATCCACCTGCAGGCCCTGGAGGACCCCATCCCAGAGCAGGGGGATGTCCAAAGGAGGCTGTGACCCCATGGGAAGCCCATGCTGGAGCAGGGTCATGGCTGTGGGCCCATGGAGAAAGATGCTCACGTTGGAACAGGTTTTTTGACAGGACTTGTGACCCCTGTGAGGTGACACTGGAGCAGCCTGTTCCTGCAGGGCTGCACTGCATGGAAGGGACTCACACTGGAGCAGTTTGTGAAGAGCTGCAGCCTGTGGGATGGACTCATGTTGGACAAGTCCATGGAGGACTGTCTCCCCATGCTGGGGGAGGGCAAGGACTCCTCTCTCTGAGGAGCAAGTGACAGATGAACAACATGTCATGAACTGTACGTCACCTCCTTTTCCCATCTTCCTGCACTGCTGGGGCTGCGGTATAAAATCGGGAATAAAGTTAAGTCCAGGAAGGAGGGAGTGGTGGGTAGAAGGTGGTTTTAGGGTTTATTTTACTTCTTGTTATGCTACTCTTATTTTGCTTGGCAACAATAAGTAATAAATTAGGAGTTTGGTTAATTTCCCCAAGTTGTGTCTCCTGTGCTTTGCCTGTGATAGCAAGGAGTGAGTGATCTCTCTCTCTATCCTTATCTCACCCCATGAGCCCTTCACTATATTTTTTCTCCCCTGCCCACCTAAGGAGGGGAGTGGCAGAGGGGCTTTGGTGCATAACCAATGTCTAGCTAGGGTCAAATCACCCACAATTACTCCCTAACTTTTGAGTGCTTGATTTATTGTCATCAGCAATAATTAGTATTCTGTATAGTATAAGTTCAGTTATTAAATATGTAGCCCACTTATTCCTCTCCATAGCCTGAAAACTGTGTAGTTATTGAAATTATTTAAATCAGAAGTATCATGTTCGTATTTTTTAATTTTTTCTTTATATTTTGCATAATAAAAACTGCTTTGTTAAAAATACTGCATAATAATTATTTGGTTGGACACATTGAAAACTTGTAAGAGGTTTTCCTTCAGAAGGGAACACCTAGCCTGAGTGTGCTCTAGGAAGTCAGAATTTGACTTTTGAAACCTGAAGTTTCATAAATAAGCCTCATTGCAGAACACTCAAGCAGGAGGAGGGATGTGCAGACATGCTATTGAAGAGGAAAAAAACCACTCTTTTTTGCAGTTAAGTCAAGCTCAAATTCAATTACTAGGTAGTTTTACTACTTATTCAGATGTGGGGGTTCATTAAAGACACAGGTTGAGAGGAAGGAGACCAAAACCCATGCTAGCCTTGTAAGTCCACTGTCATGCTTTAAATAATACCAAACAAAAGGAGACCAAGGGCTAATGTCTACACACCTTGAAGTTCCTCTTGTCTCTAATGAACATTCTCAATCCAGAACAGAAGCTGAGGGCTGGTGGGGGGATTGGTGTGTGCACTGATGCTGCTGCACAAACAAAATAAGGCCGTTCACCCTTTGTTCTTCCATCAGCCATACGTTTACAAAGAATTCACAGGCTGAAATTTTAAAAATTGTTGTAGCATGACAAAACTGTTAATGAAATAGTTTGCATAAAAATGTCAGATTTCAATCGGGTTTGTCAGCAGGGGATAGAGATTCTAGTTAAAAATTAAAAAGACGAGAATGAGCAAAGGAAGAAATATGCAGGAGCTATGTGGGTAACGCTATCTTCTTTATTATAATAATCACTTCCTTGTACTATCAAAATTAAGACATTGATAATAGGACTCAGTTAGAAAATGGAAAAAAGTATTTGAATTATCCCGAGGAAAAAAAAAAACGTTCTTACTACTGCAACACAATGCCTGCCAACATCCTTGACTTTTCACAAAACATAGACTATGTTTTATGTCCCAAAGACACAGCAACTTGGACCAGGAGATAAAAACTAATTCAAAGTTAAGGACTTTTCTGAAAGAAAATCTCTTCAAAGCTGTTAGTTTTGAGTAAAAGTGGAACTAGCACAAGGGAAGAGACACGTTCACTCCAAAGTGTGTAGCCATGGGACAATAGCAAGCAGTCACTCGACATGGTAGACAACCGGCAGTTTCTGATTATAGCATGACAAATCATGTAACCAAAAAAAAAAAAAAAAAAACCTGACACATATTCATTAGCATCAGCTTCTGGGAGAGTTTTGCATGAGACAAAAGCATATGCAATGTCACAGCAAACGCACATGGAAGGGAGAAGCTCCATGAAAAGGTAAGTGAACACTGTTTTTCCTAGGCTGTCTCCTATGTCTGAATGGTGGCACCCTCAGCTCCTTCTGCTTTCCATACCCTGGAAGAGGTTTAAACTATGTTCCTCCACCCCTAATGATCTTGCTGTTTCTAGCATGTCCTCTGGCATCCTAGGAGAAAATAAGCACAGACCAGCTCCCCTAGACATACGGTATAATCAATTTTATTGCCTTTTTACTTGTTCAGGTCATTCAGTAAAGGACCTCAGGTTTTGTCTATTCACTTTTTTTAAAAAATTTTTTTTTCTTTTTTTTTTTTTTTTTTAGGTAGAGATGTTCTATTATTTGAGGGGAAATTTGTATGAACTGGAAAAAAAATCTCTATGGTCATAAACACTTTCACTCTGCTGCTGTGATCCAAAGCAATGGAAATGGACAGCATGCTGCTGTTTTATCATTTTATTTCACAATGTTTGAGAAAGTTAATTTCAAAACACTTGTACTCAACATTTAATGGATGTTACCAGGATCAGCAGACATGGAGCTGCCATCAGGAATGCCCTAGACATTCTTTACAGCAAATTGTCAGGCAAAGCCTCCCACTTTGGCTGATTAACAGGATTGTTCTTCACTAGATGCAGTAAGAACACCTGTAAGCATTTAAAAGTTTTGTTCAACAGCAAATACTTGGGAAATATTATTTTTTCTGACTTGAATGGGAGCAAGAATGGGTTGTAGCATTTCTGGGTTGATACAACAAAAAGCTTTTTAAGAAAATGAAGTGCCTCCAATTTTCTTGCACACCAGTGGGATTTGCAATCAGAGGAAAACTAATAGATAGTATAAATAAATAAAGCTTAAAGTTCCTGCTGTATTTTGTGGCATCTTGCAGTACACTGCAAGTCTTAAAAGTGACACAGCATGAAAAGTATCCTTTAAACCTGAATCAATTACATTCTGCTTGGAACTCCCTATGAAGAATTGTACAAACCAAAATTCAAATGTGTATTCTGTATAGCAAATCCAACTGAAAAATCAGCAGGAAAGAACTTAGAGTGTGCCAAAATACTCCTTGAATTTGTTAGCTGAGATCATGAAAGAAAACAAAAATTGAGTCTTTTCGTTTTAAATGACAGCTTTCCTTTCAGTTCTCAAATTCAGATCAATCATCCAAAAATACAGATAACTCACATATATCCTATGTTGCCTAACTGTTCAACATCAAGAATACTGGGGGTTTCATCTATTTAAGAGCTCTACAATACTGGTTACTGCTGACAATGTGTTGTCATCTACAAATACCATACCGGAGGAAACCACAGAGTTTATAACGCTCTGTATTTACTCAGTGGTTAACACAACAGGACTCCAGTTTCATTTGGTTCTACCAATGGCATTAATGTTATAGCCAAAAAAAAAAAAAATCAATGACAGTCCTTCTATTTGATAGAAAGTTACACACTGTGATTTTCTGTGGAGACTGCTAAAGATAAACCCTGCAAATCTGATGAGAAAAAAAGCCAAAGTTGTTCAGCTATTATAATCAGATATAGAGATCTGAGAATCTCTTAACACTGCCAAGACCTAGGAATGGAGAGTCTAACTGTATCTGATTAAAATATCCTTAAGGGTATATTTGGTTTCTCAGAAATTAATTACCTAACAAACATACACCTTTCCTTGGTATTTATTGTCCTCTTTTTCTTATAACTCCCTCCCTTGTAACTGGAAGTGCTGAAGAACAAGTCTTGCTGATTGTTTTGAGGGGTTTTTTTCTGGAAACATTAGAAAGGAAATGCATTTTACTAAAGCCTGTGGAAATGTAATTTGTTATGTCACAGCAATCACTCAGCATGTGTACAGCTGGGTTTGATGATACCAGACCCTGCTTGTTATAAAACCAGTGGCCTCAAGGAAGGAAGGGTAAATGAAGAAAGACTGATGGCTTGGGGGCTCCAACTAGTTTGGGTCATCAGGAGCTAAAAGGGAATGTTTTAACTTGCCAATGAATTCCTATTCCAGTGCCAAGGCAGCGAAGTAGAGGCCAAATTAACACGTCATATCTCATTTCAAACACATTCTCTTTTACCACAGCCTTTTTGACTATTTTAGAATAGAGAAGGGGGGAAATGTTGTGCTATGTACATATCACTTAAAGCACTTTCTAAAAAGATTAGTAAGAGCATAACAAGAAAATCTGGATTTTCAATGGAGTTTGCCATGGGACAACTTCAGTTCCACCCACTTCAAAGAAAACATTACAGCACTTCTGAAAATTCATCAGTACCTCACTTGTTTATGTTAGTGCAATTCAAGGTGACCTGATTAGAAAATCTTCATATTGGAAAAAAACCCAAGAGGCTTGCACCACTGTCTGGATCGAAACAGAAAAACTTTATCCCTCCAAATGTTTGTTCTTGCTATCTTAACACTGAAAACACAGTGAAAGCACCACAGATCTGGTACAAACAAGGCTGACTCCACCAGCATCCCACCAATGCTGGACCAGGAGCTCAGACAGTGCTGTTGCTCTGGAACCACTTTTTAACCTGATCTCTAAACAACTGATGAACAAGCATACAACAAACTGCAAGTTCTTCAGTAGATATTAATAAGAGAGAACAACATTAAACAAGAATCATAACTCTCTCCAAATCTCACCCTATGGCATCTTCTGATTTTGTGTGACAGCTGGGAGAACACAGACTCTGAGCTCAGCTCCACAGTAGAGAACCAAGAACAAAGAAGGAAAGCTGGAAATGCTTCACAGAATTTACTTACCAGAGTGGATGCTTACTTCTATTAGCCATGTTTTTCTTTGGGGCTGGAGGATTGTTTGGTACAAAGAAAAAATAATTTAAATTGAAGCAGAGATTAAAAGCAAGCAGATGAGAAAAAGCAGAAAGATTTTTTTTTAAAGGGTAAGGAAAAAAGGAAAAGGCAAAATTATATTGCCCTTCATTGTGTCAATCAAATAATAAAATGTTTCCTCAGTACTAATCCACCCACCCTTTGCCAAACCATATTCAGAGAGTCCCTCCACCCAGAGCACTCAAATCCTTTAGTGTAAGAGATGGAATAGGGCAATGATGTATCTAGCCTAATTAACCTGTCTGTGATGGTCAGCCATATGAGATTCTTGAGAAGTTAAGCAAGGCAAGCATACAGCTCCCCCTCAGTGATTAATGGCTTACGGGCATCCAGTAATGCAGCATCTCAGTACATTTATACAGCGCTTCATAGACCTCTGTTTCCAAAATTTCTTTCATTATTGATGCATCTACAGCCTCTTAGGCTGAGGAATGCCACAGCTGAGGTGTGCTTGGAAAGGGTGCACTCCCTTTTGTTTTGAGCAGCTTCCCACCTAGTTTCTCTCTCATTGTATCATAAGGCAAAGTGATTAGTCATTACCCATTTGCCCTCTCCAGACCAGATACACTTCTCTGAATCTCAATTTTCTGTCTGTCCTGAAACAGGAGGAATCAAAATCGTAAGTAACCTTTTAGGCTTAGGCATGCTATGGATTTGCATAGTGCCAAGCAACAGGAGGTTATCTTGGATGATCTCTATCCTTTTCCTAACATTCAGTACTTATTTTGACCACCACTGAGATCTGAGCTGGTGTTTTCACAAAAGTATTGAAATTCCAGTATCTTGTTTCTGAGTGACAACAGCAAGTTCAGAACCCATCACTCTTGTGAAGTTAGGATTGCTTCCTTCTCTATGTGTCCCGTTATGGTTGCATACATGGAATTTCATCTCCTCTCTTATCATCCATTCACTCCACATTCTGAGGTCTTTCTGCAGAATTTGTTGTTGCTCTTCATCTTTGCTACCCGAAATAACTCCATATTATCTGCATGTGCTTAAGTACCTCTTGCAGTACATGAAGAATAACAAATGAATTTTCATCAGATTGTATTAAAAAGAAAAGCTAAAATTAGTATTGGAAGCACTTGAGAAAAATATAACAAAATGCTATGCCTACAAATGAAAACAGCATTCAACTGATCTTTGGTGGAGTTGGAAAAAACCTACAAAACTTGTCATGATGACCAGATTTACACAGAGAATTTTGGTTTCCAAACAATTTTCTACACTTGAATTATTTCTTTGATCAGTCAGAATGTAAGAGAATATTGCCAATTCAGTTTGAAGTGACCATTTTGTGCCATAAATTTAAGACCTGATGATGAATACTGACAAGACCTTTTTGAGTTTGATTCATTGACAAAGAAATACAAGCCAGAAGTACAAGTGGCATTCAAGTGTTTTCAACAATGGTCAGTCAGTGAATCTGGTTATTTCTAGAGCTCTGCTGAGGTTGCTGAGGAACTGAAAGTAGTACAGTGACAGAACTGTACCAGTGAAAACAATTAAGTGTGAATGCACAGTGCCAGGCCAGCTCACATCTTGCAGCTCATTTCAGCTTCTGGTTACAGCTATAACTGGCCACAATTTAAAACAAGCAAGGAACACATAATATAATGGTTTTGGTCAACATCTGCTAAATATTAAAATTTCAGTCACCCTTACCTCATAGATAATAGGTTGGCACTTCCCCATTTTTTTCTTCATTTTAACAAAGCAAATAATATGAGTAAATTAATTGATATAAAAAATACAATTTCCAAAGTCCTCTCTGTACTGTCTTAGGTAAATAAGGAAAAGTAATTGAAGAGGTCATGATGAAAAAAATGGTGGATGAAGAAATAATTGATTTTGTGGAAAAGCTTAATTAAATTCTTTGTGTAATAAACCTCTCTGGCTTTTGAACACATTGAAAAAATTGACATAAATCTTTACAAACAAAAGGAGAAACATAAAAAGTTGTAAAAATTAAAAGAAAACAGAATATTGATGAAAACAAACAGAAAAATGGGATTAATATCCCTTCAAGGCACTGAATTATCTTTTTAAAATTCCTGTTTTCAGGGATTCAGTTAATGAGTATGAAAGTGTCACTGGGTGATTTTTCCCAGTAGATACAAAGGGTTTACAGCTGTCTGCATTTCCTTCCCCATTTTTCAGAGATTTAAGAAAAAATCTGTACAGACTTAGGAGTCAAATTCTATGTTTAACAAGTAGCCAGAGGACAAGGCTTGGCTTTTAAGAGAAGTTGTTCCCTTTTATCAGTTTAATTCATTGTGGCCTCTGCAGAAGAGTTGTGGCTCTTCATACTGTAAAGGCTCCAGCAATTTATACATCAGTCATGATGTAACAGGCTTCTAACACTACTGTTTTAGGCTACAAAGTTTTTTATGAATAAATAGGAGTGCCACAGAAAACACCCACGCATATCCAGGTCCCAGTTCTTCCATATTCAAAGAATTTTTATATCCTATCATAGGAATATGGCACTAAAATTCTCTATCTTATCTATCAAGTATCCTATCAAAATTAAACCCATAACACACTGAATAATTTGAGCAATTCTGAATAAGAGGAAGGCATCAGACTTTTATAGGAAAAGATTGTGCTTACAGGAAAGAGTCAATATACATGCAACTAGCCATTTGTGATGAGTCTAACTGTTATCTAAATCATCTAGTAAAATATTACCAAAATTTATAATAGTAACGATGATGATGATGATGATGATGATGATGATGATGATAAAAATCAGAAAATATACAGAAAAATCTAAGTGATTACACCCCTAGCCTGGGCATTCCCAAAGTGAAGCCAATGTAGGCAAGCATCAGACCCATGTCCACCATGAAATTTCTACCACAGCTAAAACCATTGAGGCAGAGCCAGCCCCCAACATTGCCAGGTGCCCACCAAGGCTGTGACCTTCTGCTATTGATGGCAAAAAATCATATTTATTGGTTAATGACTGCAGAAGTTCGTAAGTATTGCCTAGCCTTTCAAATCGTATTAGATGGGAAAAAGTCCTAAATATCAGTGAAACCCACACATATAATACTGGATGCATATGAACATCTCAAAGGGCAAAGAGTACATGAAAGCTGTCCCATTTTTAGACTTTTCACGGACCTTCAATTTTGTCAAACTTGGAAGACAGTGCAAGAAACCATTAGAATCATCTTACCTTGGTAAATTCAGCTGTAGCTAGCTTTGGTACCTGCTTTTCTTGGTAGATATGTATCTGTTTCTAAAAACATCCAGCTGAGGAGACATCACAGTCTTCACAGATTTCTACCCATATTATTGCAAAGGCTTTTGTGCTCCTTTACCTTAAACTGACATGTTCTTTTCCCAGTTGTGATGGGGAACAGTTTATTTTCTCTGTTTTCCAGTTACCCTTGATGCTTATGTAGACAGTAAAAAAACTTTCTTTTTTTCTTTTAAAGGAAAAAAATATCCTTATTCTTTCATCATTTCGCTTTGGGTCACATTTTCTGCACTTCCAATACTTCTTGTCCCTTTCTTTCTGATTCCTTCATGGTTTCATCTCACCTACAAGCTCCCTTCATCTTTACCTGAATATCTCAGATACTGGTTCATTCCAGACTTCTCTTCCCCAAAATATTACCTTCATAGGGTAAGATCAAGGCATGCCTTGCTGATATGCCCTTGGCTATCATCTCAAGTTCAGTACAGCTAAAACAGAGTGCTCTCTTCTTCAAGCCATCTCTTCCCTGCCTCTTCTTCAGATTCTGAAAGGACTCCTCCTGTCCTACTAGTTTCAAACACCCATAACTTGGATGCCACATTTAATTTAGACTCTTTGTTATGCCCACAGGACCATCTCTACAACTTGGCCTTTTTCATACACTCATGCTGTTAAAGTTCTCATTAAGGTCACAGTTCTTTTACAGCTCACTTGCGATAACATCTTGGCTCCAGAAAAGGCATTTTTGTCCTGGGCACATCTATCTGTATACGGCTGCCAAGACTGTCTTCAAAACCCACCAGTTTGATTTGTTCATGCAGCTCTTTGCAAGGCTGACAGTAGCCATCACAACAAACAAAAAAAATAGTCTTTAAACAAATCAACAACTATTTTTAGTCTGTGAATAATTTTTCATTTATTATTCAGGAATGAGGTTCAAGCCTTAATTAGTCCACCTATTGCCCCATCTGCTTATTTATTCAAAAATCTCCCCATAAATATACATAATTTTAGGCTTTTTACTTCCCTGGTCCCTTTATCACACATTAGGCACATATTAGGCACATATCTTTGTGTAGTGCCTAATAATCCTCCACCCAAAAAACCTGATAATTATTAATCTGTTATTGTGTCAAAGACAAGCACATTTAATTGACATTGTCCTCTAATCTCTTGGAACACTGGTTTGTCTTCAGATTTTTACCCTTTCTTTTAGATGGACAATATGCTCTATTATGTAGTGAGTGCCTGATCTGGACTTGGGTGTCCTGAGAAAAATAATGAGGACAAAATGAATACTTTTATTGTATCACACAGAAATTGAATGATGCCATCCAGCAAATAAATTCCTAAGCTAGATTCTTGCACAAGCATTGTAGTTCAGAAAGTTTAGAAAAGC
Source organism: Brachypodius melanocephalos (assembly GCA_013398615.1). Lineage (NCBI taxonomy): Eukaryota > Metazoa > Chordata > Aves > Passeriformes > Pycnonotidae > Brachypodius > Brachypodius melanocephalos. The sequence goes on from VZSR01001854.1 coordinate 13,648,427, forward strand.
ACAAATGTCTGCCAACATTGCAATATATTTGTTCTCATTAGAGTTGCAGAGGCAGTAGTCCTGCTAAAACTAGTATAATTATGTATAAATGATGTTGGCAGACTTCACAAAATGTGTCAGAAGGACAGAACCAGATGTTTCCTGGACTGCATATCCTCAGTAGGTTTTACACCATCAATTTGCAAATAAAAGTGAAGGCCTTTTTAGTGAAGTGTGTTTCTCTGTTTTTCTGAAAAGACCATCTTCTAATATTGAACAGAGATAGTACATAAGTTACCAATTAAGTTTCCAATCACCCATGCCTTCTAGGCAATTCAGCTGATCTGCCTTGTATCAGATGCTACATATTTCCTTAACCCTTGAATTCATTAATATTTTAACTCATTTGTCATTTCATTCCCGTTTCCAAAACTTAAGAGCCTATGTCTACTTCCACAACTTTCATTCCAGCACACCTGAGAGTGTGACATGTCTCATACAAGAGGTCATTAAAGAAGTCTGTGCTATTGAATAGAAGCCTATTTCTATTTGCATGGGTTTTGAGTTTTTTTAATCTTAGTACTCCCAGTTTTCCATGCTCTCCATAGGCTTTCTTTTGGAGGAACTGCAGCAGCCTGGATCTAGTGGGCATGTATTGCAGATTCAGGCTTTTGCATCATCTGTCCACATCTCACTCATGATCTCTGCCATGAAATCCAGCTTTTCTGTTCCCAGTCTCATATAACTTCCACTACCTACGCTTTTATTATTATTCCTCGGACTGCAATATTTACTTCCATACACTCGCAGATCCCCTTACATAACTCCATATAGTGATGTAATCATGAAACCTATTTCTCTAAGAATAGTGTTTACTAGAAGCAAACATATCCTTTAATGATAAAAGTAAATGTATATTGGGTATTCTGCATCTCAAAGCGGAATACAAGTAATTAGGGAAAAAAAGACAGTAAAAATAAGGTGGAGTTAGGAAACATGGGTTTTCCAGCAAGTGTCATAACTTAAATAAATACACATCTCCAGAAAATTTAGTGGTAGAGCATTAAGAAAGAATCAAGTCATAAGGAGGGAGGTAAAAGCCTTTCTTATTAAACACCTTGGGACTGTTTCTTCTGATTAATTCTTCTAATTCCTGATTAAGAAGTCAATGCTATGGCCTGATTTGCATTGCACTCATTAGGCTTTCTCAGACAATGAAAGCTCAGGGTTATGCCTATTTCATCTCAAGCTACATAGAAAATATTCCTCTCTTTTGTTTATAGAGGCTGGGATGAATTGCAAGAAATACATTAGGTACAAATGTCCCTAGAAGCTATTAGGATAAATATAGTCAAATTCCTTCCTTCTCCTTTTTCTTATACTCTGGTAGGGGATCAGAGGAAACTCATGCATAATGCCTTATTCCTTGTATTTGTAAGTGTTCTGGGATCAGAGTCTTTCTGCAGAAACAAAACAAAGCAAAACAAAATTAAACAAAACACTTGAGGTATTTTTGATGGTGAATAGGTCTTTAACTGGACTTACAGCTGAGATATTGATCCAAGGACAAATCATGAAAAAGCATAAACTGACAAGAGATTGTTTCCTGAATGGAAAACAGAATATGAATTGTTGCCTGCCATTGTTTTGGAAAAAAAAAAAAAAAAAAACAAAAAAAAAACCTCAACCCTAACAGTTCTTTCATATTTGTGCATACTATGACTTAGTGATGTATTTTCTGAGAACATCTGGTCTATGGAAATCTTTAAAAGAAGACAGAATGTCTTCCACTGATTTCCTTGTCTTCAATGTTCATGTCTTGTCTCCATCTGGATTCACGTAGCAGGGATCATGTAGCAGGGATCCAAGGGTCCCAGTGAGCAGCTCTCTATGTAAGCCAGCAGCAGAGGGTTTGTGAGAAAGATGCATCTTTACGAACATTGTCAGTTTAAGCCAAGACAGGAGACATATATAGCTGTTTGACATTCCACAGCTTGATATACCAACCTCTGCCAGCTCTGCAGAGGAGGAAGGGTGAGGTCTGGCTCCAGGCATTGCACGAGTGCAGGCTGACATGTGGTGTAACAGTCTGGAACAGGCTGAAATCTGTCTCTGACAGATTTATCTTGAGGTTACAGATGACCGTCCAGATGGACTGGAAATCTCTCCTCTGGAAGGTATGCAATTGCTATTTGTAGCCCATTTGAACACCAGTGACAATTTGTTTCAGTTTCTCATCCTGTTCAGCTGTTTGTAACAAAACTGAAGTTCAAGGATTGTAGTGCTGCCCAGAAATCTGGGGCTCTGAGTAAGTAATTGAACAGACTTAACTGCATTAACTCCATATGCACTAGTAGTTGATGAACACTTTCTGTAAACATCCTTACCACCAGGGAGAGTCTGACTATTACTTTGCTGTGAACCACAAATAGTTTATGGGAAAGAAGGAGCACACAGTATGGAAGCATGCATCTGGAAGAGAGCTAAAAAGTGTCCTTGGCATTATAAAAAGAGAAAGAAAGCAACTATCTTGAGTCCTGTTTTCTCAAGCTAAAGACAGAAATAAATATTTGTATTTCTATTATGGAGAAATTAATTGTCCTAAATAGATTTTTCCCCTTGATTTACAAAACACATTACCTATCAATCAGGTATTCAATAAAGCAAGATTATATTTTTTCACATGCTGTTCATGAAAGACATCCATGAAAAGGATGAAAAAGCCACAAAAACAATCTGTAACTGATGAGGATACCCAAAAGAGACGAATTCTAGGGTCTGGCTAAAAATTATTCTATCTCAAACCTAAAACAAAGGTAAAGATGAAATTTGAAGACACTGAAAAAAACTGTTTTTCCATGCATCACCTTTGGCTGTTTTGGCTATCTCACAAATCTGTTTTGGTTATCTCATTGATTGCATTTATAAAATGATGGATGATGCAGCTTTTTAAAAGGAAAACTATTTTCTGAAAACATAACCAGTTGGTTTTCACTGCAAACATGTAGGTGCTCTATAGTTGTCTTGCTCTGATATTTGAAGGGCCTCCACCAAAAGACCAAGATATATTTGGGCAGATATTTTTCTTAGGACTTTGCATTCCATATGTTAAGCTGCTTAAAAGACTTCTCCCTTCAAAGGAGGAAAACTGTGTGGAATTCTCTTCAGAATTTTTGAAGAACCCTTTATCATCACAATCATTATGGCAAATTATATGGAAAAAATGAGTAATTGTAAGGACCAAACTTCCAGTGTAACCCATGGAAATGTAAATACCCTTCAGAAAATGAAACCTTGTATTATTTAGCTTGAGATTGAAATCTGTTCACAAAGGCAGATGCTTTGTTCTGTCAGTAAGCAGTATTTACATAATGTTAGTTTGCTAGGCACAGTTGGACTGAAATAGATGAGCACATTACTTATTTTAGTCTGGCCTTTGGAGTTATTTGTTCCTGGGAACAGCTGTCATTAGAGCAAGCTATTTAGTTTTCTTAGCATCTGGAATGATAGTACCTGATGTCATTTTAAAACGACCTCACAATGTCTTCTCTAAGAAACATCACTAACTTGTCTCTAGGACTTAAGTGGGTTGGTAATTGATGGCCCTTTTTCTCTGATCATTGATTTTTCAGTTTTCAGGGTAGTATCAGCTATGGATGCCACCTCTTGCAAAGCTTTGAGATCAATTGGGAGCAATGTAAGAGCAGAACAGTGTGTACTCATGTCATGATGATAAAGACGAAGGGTTCCTGGGAGAAGCTGCAGGGTATGTCCTCATGATTCAAGATCTGTGTCTTCTTTGCTTATTGGATGTTCGTCACCTCTGTCCCTGAAAACCTATCTGAGAGTACTTGAAACCTGAGGCCACAGGATTACTAGGCCATTTTAATTAGCAGTACACTGCAGATAAATGGGAAGAAAATTTGCTTCTACACTTTGATAAACTCAGCAGTATATTTACTATGGATAGTTCTGAAGAGGAAATAATTTGCACCAGCAATAAATTACTACAGTCATTTTCATAATGATGATTTAAGTTGAGGATGATAATGTAGAGCCTGTTTCAGTGTTGCAGTTGTTATATTTGGGGATAAAGAAGTTGTATTAAATGTAGGGGCTAGAGTACCCTTAGAAGCTGAACTCATTGGGGAACAATCCTCAGTGGTGTTGCTACCAGAATGAGCAACACTTTTGAGCTCTCTTCTCAATCAGGAAATACAGGCATGTATGATCTTCCTTTCTTCTGTTTTCTTTTTTTTTTCTTCTTTTTTTGTTTTTATGCCTCTATACTTATGTCAGCAGTGGAAGTTTAGCACAAAAAACCAAGCTCGTCCAATTCCCTGCTTTTAGAACTATATCCTTACTGACAGCAAGAGACAGATCATGGAAGATCATAGGAAGAGATAAAAAAGCTTCAAGTTTTTACTTTTTGCTTTCAGAGAGCAATCTCATTTTGTTGTTAGTGCTGTACTTTCTTCTCCTGGAGGAGAATGACTGACAGATAAAGCAGCTGAGTGTTTTTTCTTAAAACAATGTAGACAGAAGCTGTGCCTCTCTGGGAGAGGCACGAGTCCCTCATGTTTTGAATCCGGCTTTTGAAATCACTGTGATGCCAAATATGCTGGGAAGTATTTTTTAAAAAAAAAATAAAAATCAGAATTAAAATTGGCAGGTTTTACAAGGAATTGATGCCTGTTGGCTTGAAAAGGACAGGTTGCAGAATGAACGACAGATGAGCAGACATTCAGGGGCAGTGTGAGGGAGTTCTGGAACTGCTGTCATTCTTCCTTTTATGACCTCACTGGATGAAGGGCTGAAAGAATCACTGATCATACATTTGGTCTAAACAGCAGTACTGTTTGAAGGCTTCACTGTAGTATACACTGAAATATAGCTGGAGTGGTTTCTAAGCAGGTGAGCTCTTATTGAAGAACCAAAGAGTCTGAGACTTAAAAACAAAGGTTGAAAAGGGTCCTTCTGCAAAGTAAATAGCATCTGTTCAGAGAGCAGGAGGTTTAAATAGATACTTTTTCTATATCACTGAGCTCAGCACTGACAGCTCCGCACCTCGAGCCAATTTTTCTTCTGATATTGACTTTGTACAGATTGCTGGGCTTTGGTTTGGGTTGGTTTTTGGTTTTGCTTTGTTGGTTTATTTTAATATGACAAATGCTTGCTGTCCCAAATGAAAAATTTGAAGGGCTTTCATTAAATAGATCAAAGATATTTTCTTGTAATTTTTTCAGAATTATATAAAAGGTTTGTAAAGAGTCTGATTTCTGGCACGTATGTCCTAGAGAGCATTCCATAGATAAGATAAAGGAGAGTTGAATTATATTTCTGATGAGCTCAGATTTCATTAGTGTCCTGGATTCAGCCAGGACAGGGTTAAACTTTATACAGTAGCCAGGAGGGGAACATGGTCAGACTCTAAGGTTATTCAGTATGTTCTCAGGTCATTTGCCAGGGGCAGGAGTAAGGGATTCTCTCTCTTGTTTCTTGTTGGGGGAAAAAGCATAGTGGGCAAAATGGCCCAGTACCATTCTACTTTCTGTGTAAATATTTTGTCTTATATCTTTCATTATTAAAATCGTTGCTGTTACTGTTAATTTTCTTATCCCATTGCTGCCTCCAGTAAACTGTTCTTATTTCCAACCCATGATTTTATCTTTTGTGCCTCCAACTCTCAACTCCATTCCCACAGCAGGAAGGGGGAGAGGAAGAGGCAGGGAGAGAGTGAGAGGAATCTGGTTTGGGAGAGCCCAAGTGAGGGCATGGAACTGGGGAGTACTGTTCCTAAACCATGCCAACTAGTAGCTTTGGAAAATAACCATAACACACAAATGATCTGGTGCAGCATAGCAGCACAGAGAATGCACTTTCTAGCAATTATGCATACCTTACTTACAAAACTTATATTTCAAATTAGACAGAAAGGACAATTAAACACCACCATAAGTTACGTGGTAGAAGGATCAGGGTCTCAGAAAGGAATAATTCCCAAGAAAAGAAAAGTTGACCCTGTAACAACAGTCCAAGCCCAATCTTAGTAGATAGTCATCCTCTTCCAAATAATGGTAGAAGAGGTTCTTCTCCCTCAGTCTCTTATCACCATCACCTACAAAAGTTTTGGCCACTTTGTAGGGTGCATAACTGATGCAGAACTGGACAGGTTGCCTTGGACAATTTTAACTATTCACATCAGACTTACTCCACACGTGGAAAAGGAAGGTGCTGCGATTATCACAAAACCAGTGACATATCTGAAAAATGTGTTTAACTTCCTGATGCCTAGTCCTCCAACTAAAAACAAATGCTTGGTATGACCAGAGCACAAGCCCCACATTCTTTGTCTCACTTCACCATTTCCATTTGCCTGTGGATGAGGACTGAGTAGCAGATGCTCTTGTGCTACCCTGTTTCATGCCCAAGCCATAAGACCATTATCCCTAACAAAGCCACACTGAGTGAGTGGAGGGAGTTGCTCCCAGAGGAGCAACATTTCTTATTTTTCTGTAAGTAAGGAAGTCAAGCACAATATTTAATTATGGCCAAACTTCTCTGAAATGTAGTCAATGATCCAGAACATATATCCCAGTCCTTGGACCACCTCCATCTCTCTTGCCAAAACAAGCAATAGTAACCATGTACACAGACAGCAGAGGAATTTCAAACCTCAATTCTTACTCTGTGAATGCCTTATATCAGAAAAGGGATTTTTCATAAGTTTGCAAAATTAGCAAGGTTCATGTTTTGTTCATGTAAATATCACAAAATCAACTCACATTAAACTATTGAGTTATGGTTCTTTGATTCGAGATCATAGGACTGGTTGGTTTTGCTGCAAATTTATTGCATATTTCATTCCTACACAGAGAGTGGAACAGGCTTCATTCCTTTTCATTGTCAAGGGAAAATACATTTATTCCTTCATGTAAATATTTTTGTCCTTTCACCTGCACATGCACAATGGAATCAGGCCTGATATAGCCATTAAAAAATATTTCCCTTCCTAACAAAGCTTACAAAAGTGTAACACATAGCAGGCAACTTATGCTAACAACGTGTGGTAGATGGAGGCTGAAAGGCCCAGATCATGGCCAGCATCTTGTTGTCACCTTTCAGTAACGAGTCTCAGGTGTCTCTTCTGATGCAGCACTGGTGGGAGATTGGTTGTGCCTGCAGATGCAGCCAGGCAGCATCCAGCATGGCATGCCAGTGTGTTGCTGACCCTCAATCAGCTACAGATTCCATCTGTTGTGTAAATGAGATGTTAGACAAAAAGATTTTTCCAAAGAGCTTCTGTGCATTTCATCATCATCTCACTCCAGGGGAGCAAGTTCCTCTGAGGTTCTTCTCTTTAAAGGAGCTCATACAGTCCAGAGAGCTGTTAGTAGCCAAGTTCCAGAGGGACCATCACTTCCCCTTCCCTTTCTGCCTCAGCAAGGCTGGAGAAAAGACTTTTTGCTGTGCTGGGATAATGAGCCACGTCTCTGTCTCAGTCCTGTTGTGTCTCTTCCCTGATGGTGATCTTGCCACAGTTGCTTTACAACTCCCATACTTTTTAACAGGACAGGCTGCATATTAATCTGGAGCTCAAACACAAGAGCACCTTCTAAACCAGAGTTCAAAAGAAATGTTTTATCTCCTTTCACTACAAAGTACAACACCATGATCCAAGTGAGAAAAGGTTGCATAAGAAGATTCTTGATGTATTGCACTTACTTCAAATGCAAATTTAATGTGTTTTTATGAAGGCCAAATCCCACTTTATGCACACACTATTGATTAAGAATCAGCTGACAGAGATCTTTAACAGAGGTATTGGTGCAGAATTGTCCTTCACAGAGGGGATTTTCTACAAAGATCCTCGACTACATTCAAATTTGTTCAGCTTCTCCTGACTAGAAAAATAGACAAAAGGTAAGCCATGTACTCATCCAGCTTTTCATGCACTATCCAAAGGTGGCAGAGATCACACGATAAAAAATGTGTGTAGTAGGAACTATGGAGGATCTTACTGAGGTAAAGATCACCATGTGCCCTTTTGTCATTTGAACGTTCTACTGCTGATACTCACAACAGCTGCAGATTGTGAAGCTGCTTCCTGCCAGCCTTTCTGTGGGAACAAGCTGCTTGTCTGCTTCAAGAAGGGTACCTTTTTGTCTGATTAGACATTATCTGCATATGGGAGCAGCCACTTGCCTGTAATGCAACATATGTCTCAGACACTGCAGAGCAAAAGATGTTGTGAAGCCAATAATTGTTATGGGACTGCTCAATGGCAAGCTACATTGATTTTACATCACAACATTTCACAGCAGGATGAGACAAACACTGCCCTCTCATGCACCTGAAAATAGTTTCTGCACTGATTCTCCTAAAAGCTGCCCACTGCAGATCCAGCAGCAGAAATGAGCACAGGATATTTCTGAAACATTACAGCCCTTGCTACACTGCTCACCCACAGCAAATCAGCTGCAGCAGTTCTCCAGTAACATGTACAAAAAGAGCTCAAGCTTCTTGGCAGGAGGTTACATTCCTTATCCCACCTCTTATCTCTGTATCACCTTTATTAATTTCCCAGCAAAATAAAAGAAATTATCAGAAAATATTAGTACAAAAGGGCAAATCCATGATTCCACAGCATACAGAGGAAAAATAAGTTTGCCCTTTGCATAGTTAAGGAGTGAGTTACACTTCAATGGGCCATTGAATACGACATTGGTGCCAGAGCAAGAGTCTTGCAAAATAAGAGTTACAGTCTTTTTAAATGGAATATAGTACTTCACAGGTCTTATTTTGTACTTTTAGGAGATAACAATTTGGGGAGTGGAGAGCTCATAAACACAGAACTCTGTGCAGCATTTTATTTAGTGTCCTGTGACATACTAATCAAGCACCCAATGCTACAGAGTATAATTTTATGCATACTTTATCAGGAAAAAAATGAAAGAGATAACTGAGAAATAGCTAACAAGAGATAGAGATTTACAGAAATCTCATACAAAAGTAGGGAACTTTCTTTCCTTAAGAGAATTGACAGGAAAAGACTGCAAAATGACCTTCCCTCACACTATTAAATTTTTACTGAGGACCTGGACTGCTGTAGCAGATTAAGAGGAAGCAAAAACCAGCAAAAGGACAAATGACAGCAGATACATTTGTATGTATGGGGCAGGTAGGTGAGGGCATGGTTGGTAGCACGTGGGGGTCCCTTTGCCCACGCTTCACCTGATCAGATCAATACAGTGTAGGGTTCATTGACTGGATGAGAGCTGGCTTGTAGTGCTGCCAGGGAAAGCTGCTCTTCCCACGTAAGGGAACACAAAATGAAGAGGGGTCCATCACCCAGAGCAAACAGCCCCACATCATTCAGACAAGACTCATTTCAAACATTTCACATTTTCACTCATTTTCACAGTCATCTGGCTAACAAGAAACATCAGCCAGCCCTCGTGGGAGAGCACAAAAGGCCCAGCAGTAGCTCCCAGTGTCGTGCTATGACAAAAGGACAGACAGAGAGGAAAGCTGAGATCAGTAGTAGCAAGCTGAAATTACACCTGACTGTGACTTTAGTGAAACTAGCAGTAAACTAATTCAGATTACACAACCACTGTCAATATTTGTGTTTTTAAAAAAGCTTTGAGAATTGAAGATGATCAAGAGACAAAATCAGTCTGTAGTTTGGGAAAAAAGGGTTTTAAATAATTCAAACTCTCACTTCGTCACAGGTGAGAAATGAAAGGCAGCTTGCATGCAGTACAACTGTCTTTATTGTGGAAAAATTAGTGAATACTAATGAAGCTCTGACATGAAAAGGAAAAGAAGTATAATGGTGTTCAGAATCTGATATCAGAAAATTTTAAAATAGAAATTAGACACAGCTGTTGCCTAAATTGTCCTCTTTGGAAAACCATATGCTATTGAAGAGTAAATTTCCTCAGACATGGATTATCCAGAGCAAGACAGACAGTAGATAATGAACCAGAATGAGGTGCACCATGGGGTCACTTTACAGGACGGGCTCATGGGGACTGCATGGCAAAAATTGCTGCAGCACTTGATTGCAGTAAGTCTGATGAAACTGTTGCACAAGATACACCCCTGATTCTCATGCAGAAGTTGAGACCAGTGGAGTGGATATATTGTGCACGCAAAAGCATCTGTACCATACAGAGCACAGACTCACAGATCTGGGTAACAGGGCACACAGGACGTCAGCCAGCGTGATCCAGGGCTTCCTTCTGTCATTAAACCCTATGGATCTATGATAAATATATCCTAAACAATGGCAAATTGTTTACTGCCACAGTTGAATCTCTTTAGGGTAGAGTAATCACAACTCAAATATTTGAGATGTTACAGGTTTAACTCTTTAATCAAACCTTTTAAGTCAAAACATAATTCACTTGGGGTTACCAGTGATTAGTTGAGTCGGTTTTGTCAGCATGCAGGGCTCCAGGGCCTTACCCTATAAAATTTACTCAGTTACTAGTTTATGATGCTTGTTCCTGAAGTACATATTATTTGTTCCAGTACTTTTGATAAGATAGGCTGAACTACTAAGTTTCCTAATCCAGGTTTCTTGATTTTGGCAAGTAAATGTTCACTTGTCTTTGCTTCTATGCAGAAATATGATTGTCTCAAAGAGAATCAAAGGATGTTAATAATGTTTCCAGCTCCAGTTAGGCAAAGCAAGTCTTGGTAGTGGTATTTTATTCTTCTTTGTGCCTTCTGGTGTCTCATGTAAAAGATTTTCACTGTATATGGAACTTTCCCTTAATGCTCTATGGGAAAGTGTGTTTCCCTTGAATACCATGATCAATGTCACTTAGACTTCTACCCAGATTCTTGCACAGAAAAATAAAATAATCTCGGCCTGTTTTTAAGATCAATTCACATTAAATCCCTGCAGTCATTTATCCGTCAGCCACTGAATCTTGTGTTTAGATTTTTTTATGGTGTTCTAGGACAGAAACATAATCATGGTTTCCAAATGCATAAAGCTTTGAGCCTTTGATCCCACAATCACAATCATTCATGCAGGACTACTGAAAGCAGTAATATAACTTAGAAGTGTAATGTAATTTAATGAACATGCTTTCACACCAGGAAAGCCTTGCTGTTTTCTATCCTCATCGTCTGAGTGAAACTGGAGTGGGAAGAAACTGAGAGATTACACTGTTTCTTTGTCTGCTGAATTAAGAAAACCCCTGAAAAACTCAAAGACAATTGAAATAACTTAAAGACTACATATGAACTACAGTAGGAGAATGACCAACAGACACACTACAGGCACTAATTTTAAGAAAGAAAATATTAAAAAAGAGCACATTAAATGAGCAAGAAAATGTGACTTAAGGTCAAAATGAACTTTCTGTGGAGAGCAATTAACAGCTATACCTGAATGATCCATCAGGAAGAAATTTATCAGAATTCACATTTACAATGCCTTAAATATTCATTTCTGTGTCCATTTCTGACACATTTTTATTTTAGCAATATTTTAACACATTTCAGTTGTCTGCCACTAGTGAATAGCACTGTTGGGAATGGTTACAAGTGCCCAAACTCTTGTCAGACAGAACGATCTAATCTTCTTCAGCTCAAATGTTACACCCCAGGGCCTGAAAACTGCTGTGTGTTTTTCAGATGTAAGTGCTGGTGAGCCTGAGGGCTTTCTAAATGCCATTGCAAAGCCTTCAAAACGTGTCTCTTAAATGGTCAAATATGACATACAATGGGCATATTCAAAATTGATTTAAGAGGTCAGAAGTAGTAGGCATTTTCAAAAGAGAAGAACTTTCATAGGTGTCCATTCTAAAAACGAGAAGAATTGTCATGGCCAGTGGCTGCTCGATGATGAAGACTGAAGTTCAGACAGAAGATTGCATTTATACTAAGCATTATCTATCAGGGACACAGATATCTTCTATCTGGTGGAATGCTGCAAAAAGGGAACTGAACAGAAAAAGGTCCACAGAAAACAGTGTGTGCAGAGACAGTGAAATTAGCAAACATGAAGCTTGTGACTTAGCATGCCCTCTTTCAGCCCTGTTCCTTAAAATAAGAAAGCACCTACTTTGACTGGAGAGTCTTCATTTTTTCAAGAGTGAAGTGCCCAACCATTTCCTATAAAACACAGGAGGAGGAAACAGTGACTGAAGGAACCATGCAAAGCCCAGTTAGGACAACTGCAATCCCTAGAACTCAGTAACTAGAGCATTTATTGGACACATGGCTTTAAACCTCTGCAGAGGATGAAGACATAAAGGAACCAGAGTTTCCAACACAGCAGGGGATCTCTCCACATAATGCTGCCTTATTTAAAGTAGAAAATAGAAGATACTTTCTCCATCTTCTCCTTTGTCAGCAGCATTTATCATGATGATCCAATGACCTGTTGGATTGGGCTCTCTGAACACTCAGCACAATGTGTCCCCACAGACACTGTTAGGTCTTAGAAATCTGTTTAGCACTCTTAAAATATATATGCATGGGTATTCAAATATAATTAAGAACAGATATGTAAAGACTTTTGGTAATTAATGTAGTGAGACGTAAGTGCAAAGACTTTTTAATGGATCTACATTCAGTCACAAAAATTTCAAAGTATGTCCTTTTCAATATTTTCAAATCTCTAGAGTCTCTAGGTTGTTGAGGTGTGAGGTTTTTCATGGATTTTGGTTTTGGGGTTTTTGGTTTTTTTTAGTTGCAGTCATTGCAAATTTTTTTTCCCATAAAAACTGGGAAACGGGATGAGAAAGAGACTCTGAATGAAATAGTTCATAACTATATTTGTCATTTTTACCTACTTTGGGTTTCTAATTTGCTACATCACACTAAATCATGATGTGTTTCACTACCAGCAGCACATAATTAGAGCAGGTTGACATTCAGGAGTCCATTTCACTCGTGGTCACAGATGTGAATGACCAATTGTCTGAAGAGCCATTTTTCTCACATAAGTATTAAATAGATAATTATATTACTCTGGAGATAATAGTGAGAGGTGCAATATATCTTCCTGAAGAGGAAAAAGATCTTTCAACCAAAGCTTTCAAGACAATATCCTGAACAACATCAAACTGAATTTAATAATTGTTTAATTTAGGATTCAACTTTGCTCTCACTGTATAACTGGGAGCTTTGTTAGTATGCTTAATGGAGAAGTAATAACAGGTTAGGGCAAAAGACTCAGTAGAAATCAATACTGAAACAGATGCTCAGAACAGCACACAGAGCTCCCCTGAAGAGTAGCCACAGATCAGAAGACCCAATCACCTCCTCCCAGTGACAGCTCCATGCTGCTCTTCAGAGTCTCTCCCCAGTCTCATTTCCTTGGCTGCCAAAAAGTTGCTAAAAATCTTCTCTAAATATAGGCTACTAAACATAGCCAAAGAAACACAATTGAGAGATCTGACTTTTAAAGTCCAATTTGCTAGAGCAGGCTGTCGAACTTAATGACTGAAAACACTAAACCAAGTTTCTTTAAGGATGCTTTAGTATGATTCACTGTGGTTTAAAAATCAGACCACATATGATGAAGACATGCATGTACTGTGACTCTGCCTCTGTTTACAAGAAATTCCATTTGTTTGTTGTGATGAAATCACTTATAGAGATATTTCTAAAAGAACAGGTAGAATTGAATTGGAAATATCGGTCTCATTTTTAAGGTCAGAGACTTGGAAAACCTTCTGTCAGTTTGAAGGAAGCAAACAGTAAGGCCATAATTACTGTGATGGAGAAAGTGACTCAGGATGATGGCAATGCACTGGTGGAGTTGAATTGTGTGGAGGACTAAAAATTCTTTAAGAGAATGACCCACTATATCCTGAGTAGTCTTTCCATCTGAAATTTGTGAGAAAAAATGTATCAATAAATTGCAAGAGAAGGGGTTTTATTCTGAACAATTATTGTGCAAAAAGACAGGTTATTTGGGGAGCCCAGAGAAGATCACTGGTCACTGCCTATGATGAGGCAACTATTTTTTTTTTTTTTTGGATGGGTTGAAGTCCATAGAAAGAAAATGTCTCATGACAGCATCAGTGCCATTTTTCAACACACACATGGAAGGTATCAGTGCAGAAAGAAAAAATGAGCCAACCAAAGGCCAGTCAGATGGGAATTAACAATGTGGATAGTCAAATGGAAACCTGAAGAACAGAGGGCAAACAACAGTGACTGATGGCTGGTGGAGTGACCACAAGAAAAAAAAAACCAGGGAGATATCATCTGTAATGACATTCTTCTTCTCCCGCATGAATAAGAAGAATTAAAGAGCCCCAGAGACACCAAGAGAAATACCAAGTAGTCTCAAGATAAAAAATGGCTCCTCCTCCTAATCCTCCACCTGACAAACACTCATGGCTGTAATACTCCCTGAACATAACAAAGGTTGATCTGGAGAAGCCTCAGCCAAGTGTGTCTCTCTCCCATCCTTTTCCTGGTGTGCATCAAAATTAATTCAGCAGAATTCAGATGGTCAGACTGGGCAGGCATGTTAGTAAGAGCTCCATTGTCATGTCATGGAAATCTGACAGAATTCCAGCTACGAGAGTTATGAGACTCCACTAGCTGTTTTCATGTCATTTCTATTTGTATTTAGATACAGCTCCTCATTTCTTGTTATTAAGCAGCTTCATTTAAGGCTGTTTTCAAAACCAGGTCCTGGCACTGAAAAAAGTCTTAATTATTCCCATAAACTTTTAGCAGGAAGGTTATACTGCTTTTCCAACCTCAAGTTTGTCACTTCCCTTCCCTTTCTTTCCCTGGATTGAGACTCAGTCTCCAGTGGGCTGCTAATACCTCATCTTCACCTGCTGGTTTCAGGAGTATCCAAGTGGGCATTACTGGCCTTGGGCTGTATTCTGCTCCATGTTCATGCTTTCTGCTGGCACCAATCCCGGTGTGCTCCTCAACAATTCTGAACCAGGAACCTAGATTTTAAATTTGCTCAGACTGATGAGTGCAGAGACACACATTGAGAAAAGCAAAATAAATGGTTGGCATGGGAAGCACCTTTGTACAAAATCATCTCTTACTGTCATGCCCAGCTACCTCCAGAGCCTGGTGTGTGTGAGGCACTGCTTCTCTCCTTCATTTGTCCCTTTCTTCTGCTGCCAGACTAAGACTGTGAAAGAGGAATCCATGAGTACATTTATTTACCATCTAAATGGAGTTGCTATGCATTAATATTATTTTGATTTTTTCTTCCTACTAAGACTTCCCTGAGGTCAGCTCTTAAGGGCAATGCAGTCTCTGTTTTAACTGTGTAGAGAAGTAGACACACTGACACTCCTGACAAGCATCTTCTGACCCGACATAAACAGTTTGTTCTGAAATGAGGTTTGTAATTCATGGGTGAAAACATCATCTCAATTTCAGAATTAGAAAAGGGGCAGCTGGAGTCTTCTCACTGCAGATTTTTCAGGGGAACAGCCTTCAATTAGTCAAGAGAAAGGTCTGTGCTGGATTAAAACAAAAGATATTCCCCAATCAACAATTATGCAATGATAATCAACAACTGTTTTACTGAAAACTGAAATAGTGGAGGACACAAGGAAAGTTCACAGAAAGGCACTATGAAAAGTTAAGGAGCAAGAGCTGAAATACATGTAACAAAAAAATGGTATAAAACCAAAAGTAGACTATATTAGGGAGTTGTTAGTAACACAGCACCTATAGGACCTAAATTTGAGTAAGCCATAACAGAAGGCACCAGAGAGTACCAGAGGAGACAGAAAAAACAAAGTTAAGAGAGTAAGAGCATGAGAAATCATTAGCGTTAACCACCTCATACATGTTGCATCTTATTTTGTGCTCCTAC
Organism: Brachypodius melanocephalos; assembly: GCA_013398615.1. NCBI lineage: Eukaryota > Metazoa > Chordata > Aves > Passeriformes > Pycnonotidae > Brachypodius > Brachypodius melanocephalos. Next base: position 13,664,241 of record VZSR01001854.1, read on the forward strand.
AGAAATAGTATTTGACTTTAGCATATCTAGAGCATTTCTTTTTTACAAGATCCCGTACTATACTAAAACCCATACAAATTTTGCAGAATGTAGTTAACAATATCTACATGGAACTAGAAAATTAATATGAAGGGTGGCATAGAATGGCACATTAGACAGCAGAAAGGTTGTTCACTGAGAACATGTCAAATATAGAGGAAAAGCACCATCAGAACCATGAAAATTTTACAAAAAAGAGCATTTGGTAACACAGCATCTGCAGTGTTATTTTAAGATAAGCTGGTGAATAATATATTTTCAAATTGTAGTGAACACTCCAAATCTAAATTTCAATGGTTAGGTAATGCTAACTGACATAGTTTCTTTTGTGCCTCACAGCCAGATAAAGGGATCAATCAAGAAAACTTATTTCTTCTGCAGAAAATGAATAAGCACGGCCTGCTTAATGGACTTTATCAGAGGTAACAAAAACAAAGCATAACAATTGAGATGAATATGTTTCCCTTCCTTAAACAAAGATGCAGGATGGACAGAGACAGAAGGGGTCTTTCCTTTTACCTGCATTCCCAGCAATCTCTATAACGAAGGGCAAAGAAAAAAAAAATCCACAGAGCCAAAACAGGCAAAGGTTTTGATAAAAGAGAAATTTGTCATTTTATCAGTGCCATTTGAAAATCAGTGCTTCACAGAACCAGTAAAAGACGGTCATCTCCACCAAGTAAGGTTTAGCAGGAATGCACAGTGACTGAATCATCTCAATCTTTCCTAGATTTTTGTTTTAATAACAGGTATTCTAATAATAGGTATTCTGTTATTTTTAATAACAGAAAGAACTAAGTGATCAAAGGTTTGGTTTTTTTTAATATGTTACAGAAATAGTTTATCCTTTCCCACAGTGATGATCTGATCCTTCACCACTGGTGGGGAGAGAGTAGAAGAAAAGGGGTACCAAGGCTCCACAATTTCAGATAAATAAATGGATCTTAGTAAACACTTTTTTTTCCTTTTTTTTTTTTAATGTTCGAAGGATCTCATCTCATTTCAGTTATCTCATTATGACTATTCTTAACTTTAATCTTGTAAAACAAAGAAAACCTGCCACAGCATCTTATTTTATATGGAATTAAATGTTTAAAACACAAGTAAAAGCAAACCCAAAGCAACAGATATAATGAACAATAATTGACATTCCTTGTTTTAACTTGTACTGACTACATGCAGGGTGTAAAGCCTTACAGTAATATGTCTACACAGTAATAAAAAGTATGACTACAATTAATGTAGAAACTGGAACACCAGCTCTGCACGGTCTGTGCTGGATGGCAGCCGTGCAGACACAGCACCAAGGCACAGTGCAGCTTTAAGTACTTACACACATTCAGAGAGCTTGCAGCTTGCAATGCATTTCATGCCACAGCAGCAGCAGCACAGCTGGAAGCACCTGAGCCAGCAAGATCACAGCTGGGACATTTTCACACAAATTGCCAACAGATTTCTGGCACTCTGTAGCATTGACATTCGCATACAGCTTCAGGATTTGTATTCATTTTGTATGATTTTGCTTGGATATGAAAAAGAAGAGATCTTGTGGCTCATCTCAGGGTAAGATAACTAAAACATTTAAAACTCAAACTTTTCTTAAGAAGAAATATGACATAAAGGAGTTAAACAGTGGTTTTATTAGACTGGGAAAAGCCCTTAAAACTCCTAAGTGAGAAAAAACTGTAAATAATTTGCGTCTTGGTGTTCCTGTTCTGTCTTCCTTCTATGTTTAACTTCTTTAGGTACCATGCCCCAGATATTCATCATATAACACAGGAATCTGGGACTGTGTGCACGGGTAAACTGTAGACCAGGCATAAGACTTTCAACTGAAAGTTCAAAAGGTGGCTATTGGTATTACTCTGATTTAACAAAATACACATTTTCAGACATTTACCATGAGTATTCACAGAGGGGGGAAAAAAAAAGGCAAAAATGACAGTATTTGAAGGACAGCCCCTAGACAAAAAAGAGTAACACTGGGATTCAATTTATTTTGCATTCTACTGGAAATAAACATTTCTTGAAATATGCTTCTGTGGCAATTCTTTGATAGGTATTACTCCTTAATTTTACTAGGTAGAAACACCAAGGGATTATCTTTCATGTTGTCTACCAAAGAAAACAAAAAAAATTGCTGGACAAGAATCAAACTGAAAATGTATTTTGATGTTTTAACCCTACAAACTTCTTCATACTTGATTGTCATATTTGTTTCTAAGTATTTTTGTTCTGATTCTAAGATATTTCAAGTGAAAAACGCCTTAGGTTAAAACCCTTGATGTTTCTACATACACAGGCAAAATTAATACCTTCCAGGAGAAATGACTGCCTAATTATTACACAATACAATCCTGGTTCTCAGCCAACCAGGGTCGTTTTTCACCAGTTGTTCCTGAGACACTACCTTCACAAAAATAGGATATTAAAAAGTGGACAGCACATTTTATATCATGTGTCACAAACAAATATATCTTGTCAGTGTCTATTCATGCTCTCTTTCCATACCTGATTGTGAAAGAGAGGTGAACACTTAGAAAGAATTAAAGAATTAAAGTATTCTGGAGGGAACAGGAGGCAAAGACAAGCAGGGAGCAAGTAGAGGTTAAAATATGAAAAAGTAGCAATTTAAACTGATTACAGTCTCAAAGTCCCAACCTGCTTCCTTAGTACCTGCATGAGACCTCTTAGCTATTTTTAACCCACTTCCTAGGGTGAGAAAGTAAACAGGGATATTCAGTAGTTCAAGCTTATTTTATATATGAGCAAAAGTATGTTGAAAGTGGATGACAGCTTAGGAACTGGCACTGAGAACTGAGTTTTTGGCAGCAACAAAAAAAAAAATATGAATCATTCACAGAACATAAAGAAGAGCAAAGGTCACAAGTACAGTGGTGACATGCAAAATTTCAGATGGTCAAGAGAACATTTCAACTGTTCATCAGTGCTCTTTCATGACACTGTATTTCACTCTGGGAAGATTATTTGCATGCCTTTTCACTCAAAATTTTTAAGAGAAAGGAGATTCCATAATAGACGTATGTAAAAATAATTAATCCATTCACCAACAGTAACAAGACAGTCCAGGATATATATTATTCTGTTAATAAAGAAAACTTCAGATTGCTAAAATTATTTCACATAGCAAGTCATGGCTCTAAAGGCAGTGCTGTGAGAAGGACATGGCTTGCTCTTGCCTGTCAGGGACACAAGGAGGGCTGGGGGCTGCGAGAGTCTGCCAGGGTGAGTCAAAAGGAAAACACATCATGTATGAAATGTAAGGGAGTGAAAAAATATTAGTGCCTCTGGTTTTACCTACATAGTTCAGCTGCTGAGTCCACCAACCAAGAAACATGGTTTAGCTTTACAGAGTTGCAGTCAACTTTATCAGTGTAGGAAGGATATTTACGGACCTCCATGAGCAACAGAACTGCAAAGCAGCTGCAGAGAGGGCCACATTTCCTTGCTGGGTTTTACAGAGCACGAAAACACCTAAGAATTCTCTGCTAATTTGTGATATAGCAGACCTATCTAACAGAGTTAGAGTTTTTTGGTTCAATTTTGGTTTTAGTGGGTGTTTAAGATTTGTGAAAGACTGCTTGTGCAGAGGCCAGGAGGTTGCTATGGGACAGACACGTCTCTTGTTAACACTCGACCTAGCACTCCTAGTCTGTATTTCAGTAAGACCAGGGACTTCTCTGTAAACTTCCATTTCTCCCTTTAGATCCATCGACTTGGCTAGCAGTTGGATTTTTCAGTGCAACATGTTGCAGTAATCACACTTGGCAATCGCGAGCAGGGATTAACACAGCCAAGCGTAGGAAGACAGGGTGCAGTTTCCTGTCCAGCCCCAGGCAGAGGGGACATCGTGCACAGCTGGCATCGTGCGTGTTTGCAAAAGAAATGCAAACATGCAAAAGGCCCCTCAAGGCTTTACATTTTGACACATCCCAAAGTTCAGCCTAGTTGAAGTGCTACCTTTTGCCAAATGAAACTGAACCTTATTGTGGAAAGATAAACACCACTATGTATTAAGAAACCCACAACATTCAGTCCAGCAGCAAACTAGAAGTTGTGTCAAAAGCTAGATCAATATCTGTTGCTACAACACTATTTCCTACAAGAGTGGGAAAAAAAGTATGATGAGAAACACTGAATTGCTTGCAGATTTCCTTTTTTGATAATTGTTCCCTCTACTCTCTCATCTCTAAGTAATTTCAGGCTTATCAAATCAGAAAGCACCACTGGTAAAAGGTCTTCTATACAGTGGATGTAGTTTTTCACAGCTGGTCAGTGATCCTGGATTTACTAGCAGCATTTGACCAAGGGAAGAAGAAATAGGTGTAGTTCTAGCAATACTGAGGGTGACTTACCCTCTTCCTTGATAAGACAGCTGTTGTTTGAGCCTGCCATTCTTGTTTTCTGCCTCTGACCCACAATCAAACTCTTATTTTCAAAAAGAAATTTAAAAATTTTCATCTGAATTTTGACTGGTATACAGCCAGCATTTCCATTATGAAGAAACTTAGGTTTCCACTATAGTTATTTTTCCACAGAGCCAAGCATGATGTGTGCAGGAGTAGCCAGTCAATACTGGATGCTTTAAAGAAAGACATAAAAACTAAAGCTGATCAATGATTTTTCATCAAAACATATTCTGCCAGAAAAATGGGATTTTTGATAAGATATCCACTAGGTTTCAACTGAAACAACAAAGATTTCACTAACAATAGTAAATACAAAGCAGTGGCTTTATTGAGGGAAGTAAAGGTGAGGGAAACTCTCTTGAAAAACTGTCTTCCTGTTTCAAAACTGTCACAGGAAAAATATAGGGGTATTTCTGGACCAGTCCTTGATGAAACGCATCATGCAATTATGCAGGACTCCTGGTGCAAAGCGTTTGTCAGTAAAAGGTGCTGTATTTATAATAAAATTTACAAAACCCTACACTTAATCCTCCTTCTCAGCCCAGTTGTTCATATCTGTTAATGTGCCATAAAGAACAGAAGCTTTTTGTGCACTGGGAACTAATGCCAAAGGGTGTGTGATTTCACTAACCCACATTCTGAAATGGAAAGCACTTAGTGAATTACTCAGTTCTTTTAAAAGACCAGCTTTGGGGTTTACCACCTGAGACATTTTACATATGACAGTCTCTGACTCCTTATCCGGTCTAAATCCTTACAAATGACACACCGAGGAACACATACATTATTTTCCATTAATCTCTGTTCTAAGGGTTTTGGGTTTTTTTCAGGAAATTTTAATATTTTCTTCTGCTTATTGCTCCACAGACATGCCATCAGGCAATGCTTATCAAGGATGTGCACTACCAGACTATCCTCCTAAATCAAGGTCACTATATCTGTGATATTCTACATAAACAGACAGCTCTGATAAGATAATCTACCCTATTATCATGCTTGAACATCTTTTCAGTTGCATTTTTGCCTGCCAGGTTCTGTTCTACAGCACAGCACTGTTGATATCTCATGCAAGCAGAGTAAATGGGCAGATGGGACAATTCTCACCAGCAGTGGCATTGTCAGCCACAAATGTGCTAATAAAGTTTTCCATAATTGTTGTCCTTTGATTTTTCTAGGCTGCAGTAACAGGCCTTTACAGAGAAGCTCTCCAAAGAAAAACTTCCGAGGTCTGCAGTGGGTTTGAGATCAGCCTAAATCAACCCTAAGCAATAAATACTCTCTTATTCTGCATTTATTTCACATATGAGAAGCAAGGATAATCATAACTCATAACTCATGTTTATAGGAAAAGGAATGTGATTTTGTTTTTTTTGTTTTTGAAAGCACGTAAGGTTCCATGTGCAAGATACAGTGTGGACAAAACCACAAGGTCCCATGTCCTACTTTTTCCCTGCATGATAAAGAGAACAGAGATGTAATAAACAGACTCACAGAATAACTGAGATTGGAAGAAATCTCAGGAGGTCTAGCTTCCTCCACAAATTAAAGCTAACATTGAATTTACATCAGTATCTCAAGGTTTTGAAACCTCCAGGGTCACAGACCCCATAGCCCCTCTGCACAACCTGTTCCAGTATCTGGCAATCCCCATAAAAGAGAACAAAACATAAACCAACCTTATATCCAGTCAGATAAACCCATTTCATTTAATAAGCCAAATTCTCACAGCATGGACCTCAGTAAATAAAAAAAACACTTTTCAAAGAAACTAAAATTCATTTTTAAAGGAAGTAAAAGTCAAGGAATAAAATCTTGTTGTCTTCTTGTGCATTTTGATGAATAATTATTTAAGGCTACACTATATTTCACATTTATCCTTCAGTTCCAACAACTCCCTAAAGTGACACGTGACAGCTTCCTTCTCCTTGCTCTCCTGTGACCTGCCTGCATTCCCAGCAATCACTTGCTTTATTTTCTAAATTTTCTACCCTACATCTAAGTTCCAGGCATATCTTAAATTAACCATTCACTCAAGAACAGCCTGACAGGAAGCCTTTAAACAGTGAATGGTGCCAATTCAGCTTTTCATCATTTCTATTTTCATGAGAACCTTCTGAAAATCATATCCAGTCCCTATGTTTCAACTTTCTGTGGCAAGGCAACACAGAACACAGAGAGCCCATAAAACCACAGCTCTACCAGGGGGAGCTGATATGTGCAGTCTCTCTTTGACACCATAATCTGAATCATAAACCACTCTTTTTTTGTCTTCATTTGATGAACAACAAGTCTTCTGTAGGCCTTGCATGTATTTCTGTGTCAAGGTTTATAATGTACTGAAGTAGTGAGTCAGGGAACTGGATTGCTTCTAACGTCCTTTCAAAACAAGAAAATGGAGAAGCTCAGTTACTCTACTGCTCTCTATACTAGTTATACAGACTATTTAAAAATCCTAAATACTCTTCTCAAATATCAAAGGGGAAAAGAAAGAAAGAAAACCAACCCTTTTATTATTATTTCATTTGATGTATGTTCTCTTCCATGTTAGCCTCTCTTAGTGCCCTGATTTTCTTTGGTCTTCAAACTCATCTTCACTCTCTCTCCTTTTTCAAAAAGGATAGTGTGAAACCTATCTCAGCTTTGGTGTCTGAAGTCCTTTTATTTGCCTAAATAGTGTTAAAAGGGAAAAAAGTAAAAGATGTTCACTAAGTATTTTCTTTGCTGCCCTTAGTGCGTACGCGTTTCCCTTTAATTTTCTTCTAATATTTTTAGTTCATTTTCTTCCACAGTATTCACTTTTTCCTTCTCTCAAAGATGCCTGATCTTTCTGAAGGTAATATAGTTTTCCCTTTTACAATATCATCTATTGCTTACAAGTGTGTCTTTTGATGTCTCAGACCTTTTCTCTGTAAGTTCACCTTTCATTCTGCTTTTTAGAGCTATTCAACCAACAAATGTCCAAGCCCCTGTTATTATAAGCAAAAACTTTAAAGGCTTCATTTTGTGTGTTTGAATCACACTCTCATTCTCCCTGGAAAAGATAAATAAGTATTCCACATAACTAGTCACAGACGAGACTAGATCTAGCACATCTTTATATATGCATAACATGTTCTTACACAAATATATAGGTATATGCAATATCAGACACAGCCATGTGGTTTTACATCCAGGTGGCCAAAAACTGGAAAGGCTGAGGCCAGAAAACTCCAGTTTTCCTGAGATCATAAGCAAAGGCATGCATTTATCTCCATTTCATGGAGGCCTGGTCCTACTTTATTGCCCTAGACATCATTAGAAATATGTGCATCAAGAAAGCAGATTTCCCTATGTTTCTGCCATCACTCTCTCTGACCAGCATAGTCTCTGTATCCATTGCTGGACAAGGACACACAGAGCGAACTATGGACTGTAGACTTTGTATCAAAAGAAATATGGCTCCACTGTTTATGGTAAGCACCACACACTACAACTTAACAGCTTGTTAAGGATTAATAAAAAAGAAAACCAATTACAAACATATTTCTTTGCAGTAAACTTTGGTTTTGACAGTGAGACTATGTACTTCCCATAGTTTTTAAGTACTGGTCATTACAGAGAATAGCCCTAATTATTTTCACATATATTTACAAATTTCTCTTTCATGCTTGCACGAAAGGCAAATGTTTAAAGAACTTTGAAAGGATTTTATCCAGTGACTATTTTAAAACAAAATACATGAAAGAGCCCAGAAACAGAAAACTGAGGATCTTGTGAATGGTGGTTGGAGTCCAAAGATCCACATGGTTCAGTCAACTACCTGAAATACTGCACTATGTCCCCCCATGCCTTCTTGTACAGTTAGAGGAAATTTTTAATTTCTTCCTTCTCCAGCAGCTCAGGTTGCCAGGAGAAGTGGAAAATGCTTGCATTCAGTGCAAGTGGCAGCCTAACAACCAGGGCAAGACCTGAGGATGGGGCAATACCCTCAGGATAAAGAGAAAAGTGGAGCCCATGACTCCTCTTTCCTGGTTGCTGTAACCAGTAACTTACTGGAAAGGCTCTGCTACCAGTGAGCTCTCAGGCAGGGGTTTGGCACTGACACAGACAAGGATGGAGCCTGTAGGAGCAACCAGCAAGCTCAGAAATCGCACAAGGATAGACATGGCTCTGTTCAGTGTTCCACTCCAACAAAGGCAGGAAGGCATTTCTGGCTGTGAGACTGACATGGATTGCTCCCATCAGCAGAACGTGTCACTGCTTCAGATCCAGTCATCTGAGATAATTCTGGAGTTGCCTTATCACAAGCAGAGTCTTTCAGATCGACTAGATGATGAACTCAAACATCCCTGGCTCACCTAGATCCTCTTTTAAGTCTTTCCTATTAACAAATAACCTCACAGAGCTAGTATTTGGTTTCATAATATACACAGCATAATTCTAGACACTTTAAAATTTATAAAGTAGAAAAGAAATAATGCACAGTAAAGAAAATAATCTCCCACAAAGAAATCTTCACTTCCCACTGTGTCATGGCCCCATTTTTCCTAATGAGTATGCTACTGAAGATTTCAAGGGTGCCTAAGCACACTTTGAAATCAAGATGAGTTACGTTTTGAATACCCTAGTTTTGAATATATATACCTTAAATATAGAAATGATAACTGCTATTGGTAAGTCATTCAGCATCACCAATTTTTAAGCCTAGTAGTGTAAGTTGGGAGAGATGAGACAAAGCTGGTGGCAAGTAATGACTTTTCTCAATTATGTTGATGTTTGAGAGCAATCACAGTTCCTCCCCAGAAGCCTTAAAGCAAACAATTCTGAGTCCACATGTCTCCCAATATACCCCTATGATTTGTTATTATTGTTTACCTTTTCTTTCACCAAGCTTTGTTCCACAAACATCAAATGTACAAACTGCACATTTAGAAGGATAAACGCAGCTGGAATATACATTATACACAGCAGATTTATTTATCCAGCCATGCATTGGTCATAGTCACATCTAGCAGGTGTGAAGCCTGTAACATCTACAGTGTTTTGTACAGTTCCATTTACAAAAGAAAGTTCATCATGATTTCCCAGTCTAGCATAGGACAGCAACCTCCCTGGTTACCAACACGTAAATGAAACCACCTGCATCTGAGGGTCAAATCAAGTGCCATCTTCCACATCTCACTTAACAACTCAAAAAAATCACTCTCTGGAGGTTCATCTTAATAGCCTGAAAAGCTGGATTGTCACCCAGGTTGTGTTTTTACTGCACCTCTCACACCTGGCAGGCAGGTCTAGCCCTGCATCACACTTTCTGCTGTGGGGTGTCCTTCTGGCTCCCTTCCAGCAGCAAGCAGACACATACACACATTTAGGGACTGTGTTGTCAGAGGACAGAACAGAAGGGGACTCAGGAAGCACAAGAACTGCCCCAATAGTGAGGCACTGGTCTGCTGAGCCTGGATCCTCTCCTCTGAAAGGGGCCAGCTGAAAATATCTGCAGATTGCTATTTAAAAAAAGGTCTACGTATATCTACACAGTAGCCAGACCTGTGTCTTCTGAGTCTGCATCCAAAACAGATTTTCTGCTAGTCACCAACTGAGTTAGTCTGTATGAATTCACAGAATTGCTTTAGAAATCCATTTATGCTTTTAGCCCTCTAAAGGTTGCACTGGGAATGAATTCACAACATAATGGTACATTGTGTGAAAAAATACTTAATTTATTTTTAAATCAAATAGTTCCATTGACTGACTTGAGTCCCTGTATTTTGAAAAACAGTGATTAAATTATTTCATACTCCTATTTTTCATGCCAGACCTGATTTTATGGCTCTCTGTGATACTCTGCCCTTTTCCAAGCAGGAAGGTGTGAAGTTTTACCTTGTTCAGAACATATTCCCTGCTGCTGACTGACCTCATTGCAATTAATCTAGATGAGTTATGAAAAGAGCAGTGTAAATGTGATTTAAACTAAACATGAATAATGTTCACACCCCAAATTTTGAATTCTAATCCCCTCCAACAGAGCCTTGAATAGCTAAATTTGAGACTCAGGCCTCGCACACAAACAAACACCTGGGGTGTCTGCAAGACTTTCTGGCAATCTTGCCAAGGTGGACAGAAGCAGCTCCAATTCCAAAAGTGCTGATTATACACACCCCAGCACAGCACTTTCAGACCAGAGCTGCCTCAGGGCAAAGCAGAGTGCAGATTGCCAAAAAAGCTGGGCAAGCAGATTGCACGGTTCACAAAGAAGATTATGGCAGACAGGCAGAAGCATCCCTGATGTGAAGTGGGAAACAATGCACGTGGGAAAGCCTGCCTTCATGGATACACAGCCAGAGAGTTCCTTGGGAGGGACAGGGAGCTGAACTGCATGCAGCCTTCAAGATCTGACTTCAAGGACACAGCACTAGAACTAAGACCCACAGGAAAAAAAATCCCCTACCAGACGTTTTAATAAGAGCAGCATTTTGTTTTCCTAAATTTAAATTCTAGAAAAAATATCTGGGTTTTATTTGGCATTTATTATTTTTCTGTACTTTGTCCCAAGAAATAACGCTAATTCACTGTTTCCGTGAAAACACAATTGCTTTTATAACCCAAAGAAAACAAGGTTAACATTTGTCAAAAGTTTTAAATTCTTTAATAGGAAACAAAAAATTATGTCATTATAGGTTGTTACTAAGTATCTCTATATTTTAATGAAGATTTATTTCAAAATACATCTTCCATAAAGATTAAGAGAGAAGGCATTTATTTTTGAAAGCCCAGACCCATAGTCCTTATTTAACATGGTTTTGTGTTGATTGACTTCAACTGCTCCTTTTACAACTTTTACGAAGAAAACCCAAGAAATAAACAAAAACCTACAGAGGCCTGAGCAAATATCTAGTTTTGACTAAGTATATAATTACATTGAAGCTAAGGGAATCACCTGCATGCAAGATTTAGCTTCTTATGGAAGTGCTGCCAAAGCTGATTTGTCAACACTTGGAAGAATGAGAGAACATGAGCAACAGGACTACAGCCCAGACGTTCACCAGGGAAATATGCAAGTGAAATGTTGTTTTAAAGGAAAAAAAAAATTAGAATATATTTTCCACCACGAAAAAAAGGAAAAAAAGTACCATAATAGAAGTACCGACAGAGCACCAGGATTACCTGACTGTGAGAAAGTAAGAACATTCAACTGATGCGCAGAGAATGCCTTGGGACATCAAAGTTTGGTGTCATCATTCACTCCCAAAGCAACAGAACACAAAACATCTAATGATCCCCCAGTAATTGATATGGTGACAAGGGATAAAATCACTAAAATATTTAAGTTGCCCCAGCAAAATACTTATTTGCAGTTCAAAATTGAATAATTCATGGTATTGCAGTTGACTAAAACTACCGACTAATAGCATTTAATATTAACTCTCAAGTCTGGAAAATATTGGGTTCTCTTCAATGTTCATTGAAAATGACAGCTTTTTACAGTGCTGTCTTTTTATGGAAACAACCACAAAATTGGTCATTTAAAATACTACTCACTTGCAATTGGAATGGGGTTTTTGTTATTATTTTAGGGTTTTTAAAAGACTATACTAAGCCATTCTGTAGCAGGAGGCCAAACTCTCACCCTTGATTGAACAGATTACTTGAATCCCCAGCCTACACCAACACCAAATTCTCCAAATTATCAATAAAAGGAGTCAACAGAGTTCCAGAAATTTTTCATAGAATTTTTGGTCTAAGTAACTCTTCCACATCCAAGTGCTTCCCTCAGGAGCAAACACAATAAAGACCAGTGAGGCAGTTTATTCCTCACTGCACTCTGTGAAGGTGGGCTTCAACGTTCATCAGGCCAGCATCAGTAGAACTTCATGACATGCAAAATTTTGCATTCATGTTTTACATTTACTGGTGTGCATTCATAGAACAGGTAGTTGGGTTGTATCTGTACCTGGTCCATGACACAAATAGAAGTTGTTTTGTTCTTGTACTTGATTTGGCATCAACATTCCATGTCATATTTGAAAATGTCAAGCATGGCTATCTAAACTCAGATAGCTGGGAAGTAAAGGTGGTATCCACAAATTTTGCTGATTTTGTAGAAGTAGAAGGACAGCTTGTACTGAGAACACCTAGAAGATTAGCTGTTCAGCTTGAGTGGTAGGTAGTCATTAGGCAGTAGTCATATAAGTAAGATGGATAATGTTGAAGGTCAGCAAAGCGGGACCTAGGTATTTGCCAAAAACTGATAAAGCAGAACTTTGTGGCTGGGGAGCCAGCAAGAACCAGGCTTGTGCTTTGGCCAGGGCAAAGTGACCTGAGAACTGGCCAAATCCTTACTGTGCCTGCCCAGAAGGAAGGGTCAAGAAGAGGATGTCAGGAGGAAGACTATTTACTTCATCAGAAGACCCCAGCCCACCACCACCAGAGGAGACTGTGCAGCTGCAGAAAGATCTTCTGGATAATTTTAATATGAAGCAAGGCTAGGTGGGGCTAGGTAATGAGTATGTATAGACATATTGGGAAATTCAATGCATACATAATACTTTAGAAGATAAATAACTAAATAGAAAGTTACCAGGTACAGACAGTTTGGAGGAAATATCCCCCCGTGTGTCCCAGCTCGAAATACAACATACCTGCTTTACAATTTTCTAATAACAAAGTCCTTATTCTATGTTTCAAAAAAAACAACAAAATATAATAAAGAATGCAAGAACCAACCACTTATAGGAGTGAAATAATACTCTTTATGCAGATGTGCTGTCTAATGCTGGGATCTATGAGAAAATCCCAAGGACCACATAGATATGGAAAGGCAGAATCATCATAAGTGCATTAGCCCATCATGAAGCAAAACCATTCCTAGTGCAGACCTACTTGTGGCCCACAACCCAGTCCCTCCTCTGTTATTTAACCTGGTACTGCTGGTACTGCTGTGACGTTTTGTCTGAGGAAAGTCAAGTTATAAACCTCTTAAGTCTGATGCCACACTCTGGCCACTTTTCTGAAAAGAGGAGAAGGCTGTTCTAAACTCTTCTCTCCAGGGATGAATAAAACCAACTTCATGGCACCAGTGATTTAGAACATTAAACCTGTCAAAGAGCATAGGCACCCACATAGGATGGGTGGCTTGAGGCTCCAGGGACTACAAGCTTTCTACTCGTTCTGGGTTCCCTTTGTTCTGAAATCACATCCTAGAAAATGAGGAGAATAAATGTATGAACTGGAACGGTCTGCCATAGTATCAGAAGCTTTGCCTTCATACTGACATGTCCAGTTTGAAGGGGTCTGGTTCATTTTCTTACTGCCAGCAGAAAGACTAAGCCTTTCCTCCAAAGAGAAAAAATTTAGGAATAATACATTAATATCCTCTTCCAAGCTGAATGGCACACAACAACCCCCAACACAATACAGCTATAAAGTGTTTGGCAAAGAAGTAGTGCCTCAAAAGTACAAAAGGCAAAGCAAAAATATCAAGGAAGAAGGGAACTGACTGCCAGAAGGTGTAAGAAAGGGCTTGTAACTCAGTGCAGTGTCTCTGATGCAATGGCACTCAGAAGACATTATACAGGATGCAATATTTTTCAGAGCTATGATTTGAAGAACCTGACCTGTCAGCACTTTGAGGTAAAATTAAATTTCCTTTTCCTAGAGATTGAGCTATTAATGACCTAGCTCAGAACACCTCTAAGACTTTGGACCTGAGCACACTTTAAGAATAAAAAGTCTTCATCCAGGCAGTAGTTCGGAGGCTGGTGATAGATAGCTCCTCTGCAGAGAGAGCACAGTTTTTAAGGATGATGTTCCACCTAAAGAGTGGGTATATAATCCAATTTTGAAAACCGCCCTCTCTCTGCATAAGAATGTTAATTTTCTACCCCTCAAACAAGCTGAGAGAGGAAAAAGGCATTCAGTTGGGAAAGATCTCTAAAATAAGATCTCAGAAGGGGTATAGGCAAATTTATAGATTTTTTTCATTAATTTAAGCTATTTTATATACTATACAGCCTAATGTTTATTTTTAAGCTTGGTCTACAGGTATTTTACTAAAGCAAAATATTCTTCTTTCACTTGCCCAACCAAACTTTCTTTCAAAAAAAAAAAAAAAAAAACCTGATATAAAATAGGTTTATTACATTATTTAACAAATATAATTACTTATAATGTTTTGAATAGAATATGCAGAGAAGTCATTATCTGGTTAGAGGGATCAAAAGCTATCAAGTTTTCCAAAGTTTACTCCAAACCTGTCTTATAATTCTCCTCAGTAGCAATTTCTATGTACTTTGGGAGAAAAAAAAATCCTTTCAGTAAACATTTCAGAGGTTTTCAAAACAGAATTTTCTAAGATTCCATTGTAATGCTTTACCTGTCAAATTTTGGGTTTAGTTGCAAAGGCAAGTAATTGTACATAATGCTCCCTCCATGGGCTATGAAAGGAGAACATACTCATTAACTCCATTGCTGACATAAAGTTATGATGGTTGCCACTCTTACTTCTGAATGGCTTCCTACTTCAGCTGTGCTTCTGCTAATAAGTTACTGATATAAAGACAGACACCTGTCAGGACTTGCTTCCTGAGAGTGGTAAAAGCATTTCTCTTCTTCTGTAACTGTGCTGAGCAGCTTCAGAGTTAAAAGGCACAAGGGCAGAACAACTCAACTTCCTAGATTTATATTTTCAAAGATATTTATCAACAAGAGTATATGAAAGCACTGGGGGTAACTTGTTATTCTCTGCTCTTAATGCCAATCTTAAAACTTATCATAAATTGAACAAACAAGATTGGAATAACAGGCTCTAATTTCACCTTTGTGACTGATTGCTGGGAACTCAAATCTCTCAGTACTCTGGCGTTCTTTTCTGTAGAATCTATCTGATAATACATGTCTAACTCTCTGGGCTCCCAGAATGGGGAAATGAGGTCTGACTTGAAACTTAGCTTTCAACAAGCTGCAAACCATTTACTAAAATTCTCGATTTTCTTGAAGGAAGTCTCTATAAAATGCAAACTAATGCTGTGTACAGGAGATCTGCATAAACACTTGAACAAGGAATAAACCAGCTACCTACCCTACAATCAGTTTCTGCCACAGAGCATTGTGACTGTTTTCTTATTGCAATCCCTTCTTTCCCCACTCTTTGCAAGCCAAGTTATCTCAAGAATTTGAGCAGATATAACCCAGGGGGTTTTGTTACTTGGTTTTATAGAAACCATTGCGTGATTTGTGCTGTGCAGAGACTGAGTAAAGCAAGCAAACAAACAAAAAAGATGGTTGTGTGACAGCTTTTGTCTTTGCAAAACATACCCTGTCACAGCTGAAGTTGCTGGAGACTGTGAAGGTAATTTCAGTCACAATATCTTTTTCTAACAATTTTTTTTTTTATTAACACTGAGCAATGGAACACACTGCATCCAACAAATTGCAGCTCAGGATTTGTTTTGTGTCTGGGTTAGCTAAAAGGTTTAGAAGCAAATCCTTCTGACCAACCACTGAAATGTAATAATCAGAGCTATAACCTTTCTAAAATTTGTGAAAATACAAAAAGCCACTAGCCTCCCTCCTAAAAACAATAAACAAACAAAGACCAAACAAACAAACAAACAAGAAAAGAAAAACATCCAAACAGAAAAACCAAACCAATTCTGCCTTTTGAAATCTTATGTGTGGAAATGAAGATTTTTTTTTTTCTCTGACTGGAAATGGAGTCATCATAAATCATAAATGGAGTCTTTTTCCCACTGTTCTGAATAACAAGCTGTTGTAATCTTCAAAGCTATGTTTTTAATGAACTTACACAAAGATGGAAATAAATCTGAAGGGAGTCTTCTGTTACAACTGTTTCAGAAAAATGTGGTATTATGCTGAGAGGAGAACAGTCACTATGAAAATTCAGAAGAATTATACATGGATTTCCAGTGAGTGAATGAATTTCCAGTCAGTTCCTGCCCAGAATAAGGGAATTATTTTCCTTCTCCATATTAAAGAGGAAAAACTGCTCACTGGAGCTGAAGATTTGGGGAGCGCAGGGGAGGAAAATTACCCAAGTAAAATGTCATAAGATGTCTTTTGAGGAAAATTATCACAGTAACTAAATATTGTAATTCTTACCAAATATATTCTGGTTCATATAAATTAAATATCCACTTTAATACACAAGTGTTTCCCCGCATTCAAGGTTTTTTCCCTGAATTGTGTTGTGCTGTTACTGTGGAATCATCACCAGGCTCTTTTTCTGTGTGAGTGTTCTGAATTGGCTGTAACTACTCAGCCTCCACAGTCATTCACACCGGCATGAAGGAATCATTGTTTCAGAAAGGAGGGAGGTAAAAATAACACAGGCTCTCCAGGAGACCTTGTGGTCTAGCAGCTGGAGCTAGGTGATCAGGAGACACCTAAAATTGCCCAAAACACAATGATAGGAGTCTAGACACATGACAGGATCCCCAAACAGCAGCCACTGGAAAAACATTACATGCACAGCCTTCAAGAACCATGATAAAAGACAGGATGATCTCGAAAGCATCTCTTACTCCTGTTCCCTGAAATCTGACATTAGTCTAGTCAATAATATGGTCTTAGCAAAGAGAGCTTGTGAGACACGACCCTTGTTTGGCATTATCTGATCATCAGTCCCCCTCCAAAGCAATGATGGACACATCACCCTTCAACTTACTGAAAAGCACTTCATGCACCATTTTTTGCTTTTTCCCTCCCTATCATGATGCATTTCACCTGCAATTTCAGTGCCTGACTGAAATCAGCTCTGTTATTAAGGCAGGTGGGAGCCAGTGAGGTGCACAGCCCTGACTACAGCAATCTGCACATTGATCTAATACTTCCCAAAGCTCCTCAGAGGCTACAAAATATCCTGCCCTCTGGCCAATACATAAACTATGTTTATCAAGTTTCTCCTATCATACCCTCAAGGCTCTCTGTGACAAACAGAGAAGTTCAGAAAAAGCTGTACTTACAGTAGAGTAGAACTAAATAAAAATTAGTGCCCAGGAGCAATGGGAGCTAAAGAACTCTGTCCACATCCAGAAAGTTCCATGAGAAACCTGACATGAGAGGACACACATTACTTTGTGCATAATCCTTGTATTTAAGCAAGTAGCTAGTTTACTTGCATCTAACATTTCCTTGGTGCTCTGAACATTGATGGGTTTGCCAGCTGTTGCGGATGGATGTCATGATGATGAGCAAGCAGGCAATAGAGGAGCAGCTGAAATTCAGTGTCAGTAAATATATGTAATGGGCAAACCTGCCTGCACATGCAGTAACAAATGAGCTTGCTGTTCTCAAGGAGGAGGTCTTATAGCCCCTGCAGATAGTGCTGTGGAAACAAATGGTAAAAGGCTCATTGGTGACCAGAAAGACAACAGAACACTAGGAAATAAGTAGAGCACAAAACAGACAACCTTGTGCCATACTGTACATCAGCAATGTGCTCAAATCCAGAATTATCTGCTCCTCTGCATTCAACAAATAGACTATTATTACAAAAAGAAAAAAAAAGATAACAACACTGTGTAAAAAAACCACAAGGGACACAACTATATGCTGCAGAGAGGAGAAGGAATGATAAAAGGGATACAGCAGAAAGCTGTAACATGGAGAGCAGCATGCAGTGGATGAACAGGGAGTAGCTATTCACTGATGGTAATTTAAGTGCTGTGTCACCTGATGAAAAATGTCAGTCATTGAGTTCAAACTAAATATGCCTAAATATTCTTTTCACAGAGCATAATCAAACAGCCTGGTTACATTAGGATTTTCTAGAATATTAAAAATTATTTCAAAAAACATGAATTGGGTAAACCAATGGAAGAAAACGTAATAGTAAACAGTGAAACATAAAGTGATATGAACACTGGCTCAATAAATTCTTACAGCAGTTTGAGGGAAACTGTAAAGTGGAATTACTGTGAAGGAGTAGTCAAATCTTCTGCAAACAACTCAGCTTTACAAACTTGCAGAAATACAACAGGGTTATATCTAGAAGTACAAGATACTCTGAATTTGAAAACAAAGTGCAGAACTGGTCTTATAATAAAAATTACATTAATTTTGGTCTACAACTGAAATAAACAGCAGGGGATTTAAAAAATCTCATCAGGACAACAATCCCCACAGAGCAAAGGGGCAACAATTTGAAAGGGAATCAGGAGTAAATTCTGGGGTATTATAAAACCCTTTCATTTCATACTTCATAGAAATTTTGCATGGGACACAGTTTCAGTAGAAATTAATTTACAGCACAGTAGCCAGGGCGTTATTTTGAAAATCAAGAAAACTTCATGCTCCCCTTTTTAACTCTGTTGCTGATTCACTGCAAAACTCCCTCACATCCTTCCTGCTTTAATAATCTCACCTACAAAACACAGATTAAATATTCTTTAAAAACAGAGACCTTGTTGAGATCTATGAATTAAATACTTCTTTACTGATCATCAGCCTGTAAAATGAACCTGACAGAGCAGCCCTATTTTGAGACAATGATGGACTAATTTGAGTAAGCTGGCAGAAGTTAAAACAGAATTATTAAAGCAGCTCTAAAAGGTGGCTTTTACAGAGGTCTCTCTGTGTTTTCCTGATGACCCTCTTTGCAAGATTTCTAGAAGATTGTTCTCTGAGCTTTTAATGACATTTGCCTCAATACACAGGTTCTCTTTTTTTCTGAAAAATGGGAAGATGATAGAGGAAGGAGACTGGTCTCTGTTGACAGTCTGCTTATATTTGCATCTCATTTCCACGAGATGTCTTATTGCCCATATTTTCTAAGGATGATGGTAACTTGCTTAAAGTACTTTTCCAGTATTAGGTATTTTAATGCTACATAAGCAATGTCTTGTATATTCAAGTAAGGCCTTGAGAATACGTGCCAAGGTTTAACTTCCCGATAGTAACAAGGCTTTGTACCTCACCAAATAACTGGCCAACTCAAGGAGAATTTTATTAGCTACTAAATGCTAATGTCCATTTGTATGCAACAATATATTTTGATAGGTTTTTTCCTATTTAAAAAAAATAGTCTGCTTTTCTGTCAATCAAGATCTTATTAATATCCAATAGTTCTAATTTTGGCTGAAAAATGTGACACTGATGGTGGAGAACAGGTCCCTTTCCTAATACTAGGTTGACATTTGTGCTGATTTTAGCTGGAAAAAAAAAAGTTAAATTTCTTTTTAACAGCTAATATGGGGCTATGTTTGGGATTTGTGCCAGCAACAGATCTGATAACTCAGGAATGTTTTATCTATTTCATGGGCAGTTTTTACACAGAGGCAAGGCTTTTCCTGCTCCTCTCCTCAGCCCACCAGCAAGGAGGCCGGGGATATACAAGGAGCTGAGAGGGGATACAGCCAGGACAGCTGACCCCAACTGATCCAAGGGACACTACATGCCATATGACATCTGGTTCTGTATATAAAGCTGTAGGAAGAAAAAGCTAAATGGAGCAATAGCATTTTCTTCCCAAGTTACCGTTACAAGTGATGGAGCCCTGCTTTCCTGGGAAAGCCCAAACACCTGCCTGTCTATGGGAAGAATGAGTTCTTTATCTTGTTTGCTTGCATGCTTACCTGTTAAACTGGCTTCACCTCCACTCATGGGTTTTGTCACTTTTACCCTTCCGACTCTCTCCCCCATTCCTCTGGGAATGGATGTGGGGAGTGAAGGAGCAGCTGTGTGGGGCTTAGTTGCTGTCTGGGATTAAACCCCAACAACATCACACCAAGTCTCTCTAGATTTTCCTAGTTGTCTATTCCCCACATACATAAATTAGAGTTAATACTGCCTTTATATATCCCTGTAAAGTATGACTTAACTTTCTAAGAGATAACTCATTCTTTTCCCATACTCTAACAAACTGAACCAGGTAGGTCATGCAACCTTATGTTGTTGGGACCTGTTGGGGGCTGTTTTCAGTTATTTGATTCTGAATCATGTATTTACCCACAGATCTCATGTGATATGTGCACTTTTAGCCTGCAGGACACTGGGAGAATCATGTTACAATCAAACAGACACGTTACAAAATCCAGATTACAGTCACCTGCCCTTCCAGGCTCGTTGCTCAAACCTTCATAAAAATATAAAACCAGGAAGAGATCTGTATTTTGAAAAAATGCAGCGTATCCAGGATTGTTTTATGTATCCTTAGATATAAGGATAGAACAAAATATATCTAAATTCTGATATACACATCTATCAAGATGACTACTTTTTAGATATAGAAATATACTGGTATGAAATAGTCAACTTTCCATAGTTCAAATATGATTAAAACAAGTGTGTTTATATTTCTTAAGTTGTCTCTCATTCTATTTGTCTCACAAGTAGAAAATATAAAGTGTTAAAATGCTGTGTCAGGACAATACCTCCAGGGTAGAGAATTTATATTTATGTTTATATTTTCATGATAGAGAATGTGGCATGCTTCCATTGGCAAATGAAAATACAGAGTCAATTTGAACAGTAAATTCAAATTAATGACAGATCTCGGCAACTGTATATGTGGAATAAACACTCGAGATTGCCCTCAAAGAGAAACAAATTTACCTTACAAAGAAAGATAGGTTGAATGCCAAAGACCAAATTAAAGTTTCACTGTGGTCGTTCCTGTCTGAGATGCTCTGGTGAGAGTTCAGCTCTGCATCACAAGGGCTCGTTTGAAACTGGCAGTGATATCATGAAGAGCATTAAGGAGGAGGGAAAAGTGAAAGGAAGGAAGCTAATTCTAAAGCAAAAGAACAACCATCATCCCCTGATATCCACACTGGCAGTGCACAGGCTCAGTTGCCTGAATCTAAGATAGACCTTCAAATCAAAACTTATTTACCTTAAGATTTCATTGATACTGAAAATGCAGCAGTAGTTTTAAGAAAAATGATGCTTGCTATATCCACTGCAGTTTTCAATGTGGAGTTTTTTTCAATAATGCTGAAAACACGCAGTGCTGCACAGCAGCTTGGTATGACTTTATTAAGCTAATTCAAATATAAAGACAGTGAAAGGCCAACACTGATTTTGTAATCTGTTTTTTCCAATATTTTTTAGGTTATAAACATACACATCAATACACATATCCTCTCCCAGGTCAACAGAGAAGAAGCAAAAACACATTTCAAGAAAGAAATTATGAAAACCTAAAGCAAACTTAAGATGTCCGCTTTCAGATTCTTAATTTTCATTTTTATTTTTGAGGTCCTTAGTTTGAACTTTTTTTCTTTTTAAACACCAGCTGCCACTGTTATCTCTTATTTTTCATCCAAGAAATTTTAGGCAATTTACATATAATTTTCAATTACACTCACTAATGTTTTTGAGGATGATCTTTTAGAACTCGTCTTGAGAAGCATGACCAAACTTCATATTATTCTAAAAGCATAAGTTAAATGTTAATTAGAAAAATTAATTAATTATAGATTTTAACCATATTTGCATAGAATATTTAATATCATGTTCTTTTTCTCTCCTAGTAGTCCTAAAGATTATTGTTACAAATGTGCTGTTAAGAGAGAAGGGCATGAAAACCTGAAGTGGAAACAGCTGACCCTGGAATGAACACAGCTTTCTAATGTACAAGTTTGGGCAAGAACAAACAGCTGGTGCATGGCAAATGACAATGCAGGTAACAAATACATCCCAAATAAAAGCCAATGCATTTAAGTACTTTGAAAATGTTATAACATTAGCAAGAACAGTAAAGGTGTGTGCTGATTTTGGCTGGGGTAGAGTTAATTTTCTTCTCAATAGCTGGTAGGGGGCTGTGTTTTGGATTTGTGCTGAACAGAGGGTTAAAAATATGGAGCTTTGTTATTGTTGAGCAGGGCTTGCTCAGAGCCAAGGCCTTTTCTGCTCCTCACACTGCCATGCTGCCACAGTGTGTGCCACACAGTGGTGAGGAAGCTGGGGGTGCTTGGGAGGTTTGGAGGTCACACAGGCAGGACAGGTGACCCCAACTGACCAAAGTGATATTCCAGATCATCTGACATCATGCTCAGAGTGTAAAGGTGACACCAGAAAAAAAATTAATAAAAATTTAGAGGCAAATGTGCAATAGCCACCACAAATCTACAGCAGCCCCATTGGGGGCAGTTACCATATGGTTCAAAAGGGACAGTGAGAAGGTTGGTTGAAAAGTTACCTCTTCCTATCAAGTTGGGAGAAAGTTCACATCTACAAATCAGGTTGTTTTGGGTTTAATTCAGAAGGTGCATGCACTACCAGGAAGGAGCACCTGTACTGCAGTAAAAACCAACAGTGAAGCCCACGCTGCCACATCTGGTTTAATTTCACTAGCTCACATGCCAACAGCTGCAGCAGGAGAGGCATTGTTACCACTGGTGTAAGGACTACAGCAACCACAGCAAAGTGAGCCCTTGCTGGTGGCAGGGCAGCAGAGACCAATTTTGGCCATGACAAAGGTTTGTGTCAGCCACATCATGCCATTGCCAGCAGTGAGGTTCCTGTGGGCATCCTCTAACCAGCTGCAGGCAATCAGGCATATTAGCAGGAGCTGTTTGAACAAGAGGTAGGAGATAACCTAGTTTGGTTTGCTTCAAGCAAATGGTTGTCAGAAAAGGGAAGGAAAATCAGTGTCAGATAATAAAAACTGTCTATTTTCCTACCAAAAAATTTACTCTTGTTCCTTCTCTCCTAAACAAACCAAAGACACTGGCAGAGGCCAGCACAGCCACTGGGTCCCACTGCCAGTCCCCTAAGAGCAGCATGCTGTATAAGCCCACCAAAGCAAACACTATACTTCAATTAGAAAGGGTGAAAATATAGCACTTTGTATTTATTGAGATCTCACTGACAAACAAAAAAAAAATCAAACCCAAACCCAAACAAACCATGACTGAACTAATCTCACAAGATTTATTCCAAGTGATGGTTCATGGGCACAAACATCGTGTAGCAGGCAGGGCTCAGTGTACCCACCATTTTATTTCCCCATTCTGAAACCAGTGGTGAGATGCCATTGAAAAGGATATAGTGAAACCTAAAATAAAATTTTTCCCCTCTTTTCAGTTCAAAATCCTGCACAAGTTTATCATGCTTGCCTTGCCATCACTTAAAAACCAGTCCAGTTATCTAAATAATATTGATTATTTCTCCTAAGCCTCACATCTCTACTCTGATAGACAGAAAAGGAAGCACTATAGATTTTCACAGAAGAAACTTAATGAAGAACATTAAGAAGAAGGTGGCAGGGGCTTGTGGTTTGTTGGGTTTTTTGGTTCATCACACAGAATAAAAAAATGAGATATTTTTAACACACAGCTCTAAGGCTAAGACAGGAGAAATAGCTGAGCATCCAGGTAAGCATGAGTCATCAACCATATGTGTCAATGGGTTTATCCATCAAAAGATGCTCAGGGGAGTGATCAACAGCCTTGAAGACAGTGCTGCTCTTTTGTCATGCCTCAAGGCTGGATATAAGGCTGACATTAGCCTTAAAAAGCTCCGCAGCAATACACCAGTGGGAAAGCAAACATCCTGCAGCCAAGAGAGAAAACCCCTCAGCCTGTGCACCTGCTGGCTAAAGAAGTGAAAAAGCTGCTGCAAAAAAGCAAAGTTCACAAGTTGAAGCTGAGTTCAACTTGTGCTGAAGAGCACAAGGCTGCAAATGGCAAGAGAAGGGATTAATCTCTTCTAGTCCACACCCCTGAGACTGCACCAGGAGCCCCACAGCCAGTTTTGGCATCCCCAGGACAAGAAAGCCATTGACACATTGAATCCAGCCTGAGAGATGGTCACTGAAATGAGTGGGCAGCTGGAACACATGGCATCTCAGAAGAGCCAGAGACAAGTCATCAGGCATTTAAGAAACTAACCATGAAGTTAGTTAAGCAGTGGCAGAGATGCTGTGAAGTATCCATCCCTAGAGATACTGAAACCTCAGCTAGACAAAGCTATTAAAATCAACCTCACCCTAGTTTTTCCTTCTTTGTTTGAGGATTGGACCCTCAAATAGGAGATCTTCATAGGTCCTTTCCAATCAATATCAGTGTGTGATAATAGCAGCAATTTACTAATATCCTTTTTTCAAATTCTCTAGCATACACCTTCTCAAATGAATGCTTTTTCTACTCCCATTTACTTTCTTTGCTTGAAATAACCCCAAAATACAACAAAACACTATAAAAACAAAAGCCCATAAAATCTCTCCCACGTTCCTTTTTTTTTTTTTTTTTTTTTGCTTCTTACATGAAGTATCAAAGCAGCTTCTTATATCAGAGACGTTCTTCGCAATCTTCTTTGTTGCACACCCTGGCATTCCAACGAACAGCACGTCTCTGACATCCAAGAAATCCATTAGCACCTAGCCGGCTCAATAGGATTACATTACTTAAGAGCAAAAACTAAACTGTAAAGGTGACTGAGCTTGTTAGAAGCTGTTCCTCTATATCTTAGAAGCTATTTTGAGAAGGACAGGCAATTGTTTCCTAAGTAACTTCACTGATGATTGTGAGAATTATGGTTGATGTATATTGTTTCCCTTGCTACCTGAGAAAGTAATTCTTCAACTGAAAGTCGGGTTTCTGCTTCAAAACTTCACCTTCCTTTCCTCATTATTTACTGTGCATTTTGTAACATGGAACGAGATATTTAATTAGCCCAGCACAAAATCAATACAAATATTTCCATGTACAACAACATCTGCAATGTCATCGTAGAGGAAGTTGAATTATATTCTGTGTTACAAACTACTCTGAGTTATATCACTACTTTCATCTGCCCAGGACAAATGCTTCTTTTTCTATTAGTAATTTTGTGTTTTCAGAGTTTCTTCTGGTTTGCTTTGGATTTCTCTCTTTATCATGCATTTCAAGTTCTTCTGGGCTACCACTTAAATCAATATATTGAAACCAGGATTTATTTCCTGCAAAATTATGATGAGAATTAGATATGAGAAAAAAAAATAGGATTGGCAGTTTCAACTGCTAGTAGAGTTGTATTTTATGTAATATATTTTGGGTGGTTTTTTATTTCTATTTCATTTGGTAATTTAAGAACCGAGATACAAATCTCATTAAAGTTAGGAATGCATTAGGTGGTCAGAGGAAAACTAAAACATGCTGTGTAACCAGTAGAGTGGAGGGCAATTAAGAACATCAAAAGCAGTGTTCTGGGCTCAGACTTGTACTTAAAACTATGCATTGCATAATGTTTGCAGATTTTGTTTTTCCTACTATGCACTGTTCACACAAGTCATTACAACACACATAAGGTTCATAAGTACATAAGGTACATACAGTAAAATGTTTCAGGGTTATTCAACTAGCTGTAGATAAACTAAATCTATTCCAGGCCAACAAAGCAGTTCAACTGATGAGTACAAATTAATTTATTTATATCATGTTTCTTGGGTCAACAGAGAAATTGACACTAATCACCAACTTGCTGCTCCAGCTATTTCACTAACAATAATCATAATGGCATTATTTTTAACAGAATGAAATCTTGTGGTAAACAAACTGTCCATCAATATTTAATTAAAATATAATGAGGAACAGGAAATGCAGCTCTGGTGCTGTTTAAGGTTGCACAGCACCATTTAAATGTTGTGTTGTGTGTCATATCTCTTTGTTGACAAGAAGGTGTACGTGACACCTGAGAACAGAGTTAAAAAGGTGACACCACGCATTTTAAGTCATTCCTCATTTTGTACATGTTGACGAATTTATCATTTTACACTTTGCATTTCTGCAGATTAACTATCAACACAAGGGTCTCACAAAAAGCCTGAAAAAGTCTATGAAAATCTTTCCTTTAATGTCCATGGCTTTTAATCATGTTATGTATTATTGTTTCAAAACAGAGAATTTTTTTTACATTTCTTCTCAAATCACATATACTTTTTGTATATTTTGCAATCAAATTACAAGTTTGTTGGTTTGTTTCACTTAAAAACCACACAAAAATTTGGCAAGAAAGTGGAGAAAGTTCAGTACAAGGCTCTATGGTTTTAATTCGTACAGCTTCTTAATGTCAAAAAGCTGCTAAAATCAATGTCATCGTAGAGAAACTAACTTATACATTACTTGGGTCAGTTATTGATGGAGTTTTAATGGGAAATTCACAGGTTTGGGACCAAAATTAATCACAGAGCAAAAATGTATCTGTTTTCATACCTTGCAGGCTTTATACCTCTAAATTAAGGTATCTGTGCCAATTCCAGTTTTCTCAAGGTTCCTCTCACACCCAAACAGAAAAGTTACAAAGGTAAGGTAGGGCTTTGTTTACATTCTTTCTATAATACCATAAAACCTGAACCTGGTTACAAAAACATGAAGCAGTGGTAATATTATTGTTTTATTCTAAATCCTCATCAGGCATCAGAGCACTGATAAATTATATTGTAAATCAGTTACCAAAAGAGCGATTAGAACTAAGTTCTTTGTTTGTAAATTGTTTCAGACAGTACCTAGCTTAAAACCTAAACCTATATAACAGTGCAACCCCTTTATTTTTAAACAGAAAAGCAAAAACTTCAAGTCACCCCTGCATTACAAGAATTCACCTCAAAAATGAGTATGGTCACACTCAAGTTAACCCTGCATAAGCCAGCTCAGTTCCAGAAGGTGTGGGAAAATGGACTGTAAAGTCAAGGATGGAGAGCTGGATGTTGATCCTGGCAGTGAGGGCTGCAGGGGGTGACCCTCCAGCAAGCACCAAAAACCAGCTTGGAGCCAGAGACACAACACTCACCCGTAGGATTTGGTGGCTGAACTGATGCAATGGGAGCATCAACAAGCACCAGCCTGCACAGAAGTTATACACACCTCAGTTCACTTAGGTCCAAACTGTAAATCTAAACTATTTCCTTGACAAACCCCGACATTAATAACAAGGAAATGTTTCATTTCACCGAGAGCTATCAAAATCAGACTCAGGTCTAAGGGCACTGGATCCACCAGGTTGGTGCCACTGCCCCTGATCAGAAGACTCCAAATGAGAAATGGGACTGCTGTTTCCTATTCTCCACTAAGCACAGAAATCAGAGTGCTTTCATGTACCTTATAACCTGTACCTTGGGCTCCTTACTTCAGCTGAGCTCTAAAATATACTCCTGGCTCTTCAACAGATGCACTTAAAGCATTCATTTTAGCTTATTTAACCAAGGGAAATTGCTGAAACCACCAACTGCTGCACTCTAATATAACTGCAGATCACCTCAGGCAGTCCTTCCACACTCCGGGTGATTGAGCTAATCACTGAGTGAAAGGAGGACAAAGGAATACAGCCTTTCAAGTTTTGCTATCTAGAAGGCTCCCAGGTTTACCATTTAAATTATTTTTTATTTGAGATAGAATTTGTAGTTCTGGTTGAACAAAATTTTATTTCTAGAAAATAATTATTAATATAAATAAAAGTACTGTGTCAGAGTAATAAGATACCCTGCTTCTGGCCTAGAGAATTTAGACAGTAAGAATTTAAAAGCAGTAATTTCATTACATCATAGCATGTTTTCCTCTTTCTTCTGTTGCAGTCAGTTGAGCCCAGACATGTTAACAAAAATATTTCTTCTTAAGCTTAAACCACAACAGTACTATCAGTTGGTTCTCAACCAAAGAAGTGCTGAAAATCTACCAGTAAAATAACTTTAAGAAATATAAGTTATGAACTCCTATATAGCTTATGGAGACTCTCAAGAAATTTTATCCAAGCTGATTTCTTCTAAGAGACTATTTAGGTATGCCTCTGACTTCCTAGACTTACCAAATATCATTTCAAAAGCAGGAAGATTAGTGCAAGACATCTCCTTCCTTTACAGAGGGTGTTTTTTTCCTTATTTTTATTGCCACTTACAGAAAGCCAATACAACATGTCACAGCACCACAGTGACAAGAGATCCATAATACTCCTTCCAACGTTATGTGCTTCATTAATCAGCCCCTACAACAGGATCCATTGAATGCATCTCATAGCTAGATAAATGTACTACCTGTTTTATATGCAACTCTAGAAACACATGATCATCTTTCCTGGATTTTATCTCTTAGCTTTCACTTTGGTCATGTCTGCCATCAGCACTCTTCCCTTCCTGAAGCTCTGTTTTGCAGCACAGTAAGTGGCCTGCTTGCTGCTGGGCACTCAATTCAAAGCATCTCGAAAATTCTCCTGTTGGCTGAGCAAAGACTGGAGAAAGAGGAGGTGAAGTAACACACAGAGCAGTCCCCAGTGTGGATACACAGACCAGAGTCCTGTTCTTAACACTTTCCCTGGTGGTTACAGCTAAACAGTGGCAGCAGAACTCACGTAAGTTTTTCTTTCCTCTATTGCTTGACAAGGAAGTGAATGGGGAAGATACCTGCAACACACTGGGTCAGGGTTATTGCTTGTCCACTCTGTGCATTTTCTATTTGGTTTTTCTCCTTAGTGGTTTCTTCCACAGAAAAGTGCATAGAGCTCATGGCCTTCTGTCTGTGTTTTACATTCCATGTTCTCAGCAAATTTTAAGACTGAAATACATGCTGATTATACTTTGAAACATAAAGTTCAAGCCCCAAAAGAATAACATGAGTAAAGATCATTCCAACAGTCAGTATTAACTTGGACATAGACATCATGTTTCACTTCGCTATCCTTTTCTATTTCTCCTTCTCTCCTCCAATTCTGAATTGCTCACATGAGCAGAGAGCTAAGATGTAATTTCCCTCAAACCTCCAAAGCAGTAGAAATTCTTTAAACTTTTAGAGTCTGAATAACAGCCATGATTTCATCATTTTTAGTGTTCTACATTTGAATTCTACCCAAAAGTGCAAGCAAAAATTATGATTTTTTTTTCCAGATACATATTTTATAAATAACAGCAATATGCTCATGCTGCATGGGACACAATGATAGATATTGTCCACATCAGTTGCTTAAAGACTCACACATGTTCTGGCAATAGTTCTGTTTCATTAGCCTGCCTAACACCCATCACTGCTCTTCAGAACAAAAAAATTCATCTGTATGCATCTTCATGTACATAAAACCTTCATCTCATTACAATGCTGAGGTAAATGTGTAAGTGAACAGACACATACACATCAGACATGCCAGAGTTCTGCAAAATGCAGATTCATACTGAACAAAACATCACGACTCAGGTTAGCTTCACTGCCTTTAAAATTGATGACAGAAGAATAGATAATTTGGATAAGTTTTGGTGATAGCTATGAAACCAATCCAAACAAAAAAAAAAAGATAATTTTTTCTGTGTCTGCCCCACAACGTGCATACAGCCAACACAATATCTGAGCAAAGCAACACTGTGATTGACATTCAGCAGCAAACTTATCATGAAGAGGAATGATTTAAAAACTTTAATTTCCCAGTTTATACTTTATATAAAACCAACTGAATTCAATAGGATCCAGGAACCTGTAGATTATATGCGGTTTGGATTATAACTTTAGTTCTTCTAGATGCCTGGATGCACTGATTCACTGAGAAATTTATTCTTTCTGTGCAATGAGTAGAGGAAGAAATAGTTTTGCTTTTTAGCTTGATGTGTACAAGTAAATGAATAAATAACTCAACTGGTTTACATTACACATAAAACCACTCCATGTCATAATTTCTGTTGCTTCTGTGATAAAATCCTTTCTTACCTAGAAATCCTTCTTGTCCATGGGAAACTATAAAGTCATACTCAGCATGCATGAAATTTCCCTTTTGACAGGTACATGGGAACATATAGAGATGAAGGACTATTCTCTGTAACAAATACGTATGGCAGCTTGCAGACCTTCAGGCCATGAAGAATACATCTAATCAGGTGTTTTAAAGCTTTTAAGACTGAAGAGAGAAGGCAAACAGCAATCAAAGGAGAAACACAAAAATCTCTAACTTCCAGACAGATAGTGTCTTGCTTTTTCTGACACTTGCCCTACATCAATTGTGCAGTAAATACAAACTAAATACTTACTAAAAATACCATGATAGAAAATAAATTATTAATGCTATTAGAAGTTTGAATGAGAAGGTTTGCTTACTGAACAAAGCTTCATCAATTAGAACACTGCTAATTCTAATCCAGTTCATATCTTCAAATCTTCTTTTTAGCATCAAGCTACTAAATTATTGTTCTTGTCTTTCACTCTCACTGTTACTGTCTCATCCTCTGCCAATTCTTTCTCCTTATTTATTTTGGGAGCGTGTTCTACTGTTCCTAATTTAACCCCTATTAACCACACCTTAATCCATGTGTCTGTGCCTCTGCTTCCTTTCACCAGTAGGCAGGGCTTTTTATATTTTCAAAATCTGTTCCTCTGCTTCTTATTAGTTATCAGCTGAGTAATCTAAAACATAGCACAATCAAGTCACTCAACCAAAATTGTTTTTAATGTTTTTAAGCTTGCTTATCTGTGTTCAGTCCTCATCTATTTCACATCTTTTTGTGGTTACTGATTGTATGTATTTTCCTGCTATTTTCCATAAACTGTGAGAGCAATGTCTCAGCATGGCTCTTCGTTTACTTTGCTGCCTGCCTTTTCTGTGGTTGCTTTCTCTGTTCCCCACTCATCACATCCTAAGGGACCCAAACTAAAGTTCTGCTTTCTGCCTGCCAGCAGTACTTTCTACAAGACCATTAACTCTACAGAAAGTCATCCACAGGCAGAGAACATGATTTTCTTTCTCTTGTATGTCATCTCAGAGACAAGGTTAGCCACTTACTCTTCATGATACCCCTAGATTTCCAGGTTCTTTCACAAAAAATATTTTTAAATCTCTTGTTATAATCAAATTATTTCTCTCCCCTTGCCCCCCTCCAATTATTTTCTGAAGCATCCTTTAAACAGATTTTTGTCATATTTCCATGTCTCAGTCTCTCTTTGTTCATGTTCTTTACTTCTTCCAGGAGACACATATATTAAAAAATGAAGATAGAGCAATAACCATATGATTGCTTTCTGATCTATATCCTTATTTACCTTAGCAACATCCCATTATAATGAATGACTCATAGCATTAAGAACCAGTCAGTGTCAAGCCAGCCTAATCTGGCCCTAAAATGGACTGATAGATGGCAAAGAACAGTTGGAGGACTAACATTTGCAGAGAGAACAGCTGTTTGTGAAAGAACATGTTTCTCCAAAACTTCATTTACTCCGTGTAAACTTTCACTGAGTAGAACAAAAAATGCTCAACACGTGTAAAGTACCTGGTTATGTAAGAAGGCGAAAGATTTTCTTGAGCCCAAAGAAAGTTCAAAGTATCAGCCAATAAATACTTACAGACTTGTACCCACTGACACTTCCAAAGTATTTTAGTCTTTTGTGTTATTTTAAATGCACTTTACTGTGGCCATTAAAGATGATGAAAAACTCGTTTTGATAAATGACCATGAAATAATTAGCATGACTTAAGACAGTCGAAGTAATGCCTTGCAAGGTACAACATACACAAAGAAGGTTTTTTCTGTTGTTATTCTTGCTGTCTTCAAGAAAACAAAACTACCTTGACAGCCACAATGTAATAAAAGAGATATTTTTAAAATTTATTTTGTTATTTCATTTCACCATTCAGATTAGAAATTAATTCTTATTTGTTGCTACTTCTTGTAATGCCACTTAGGAAATACTTCAAGGGTTGCTTCAGAAATGGTTGCCACCCCGAAACTATCAAGCATTTTTACTTTGAGGTGAAAGGTGTTATGATTACACACACAAAATGCATTGTGTTAATTTTGCTCACCAATGTACGAATAAAATGATCTCGTCTCTCTCAAATTAGTCACTTTATATACTTCATAATTTAACTAAACAATTCTATATCAGTGATGAAATGGGGTGTTTCACTGTCAAAGAAGAAAATCCAGATAACGGTGTATGTTTAAGCAGATTCACAGGTTTCACTGTGGAAGAAAATTGTCATCAACATTTGTCTTCTGGACTTAGTTCCATCATCAAACATAGTTCAACATGTAGCTCTGAAAAATATGCAAAAGCAGACTGAGAAAAATCTTTAATCTATTCTTCAAGCAATAATCCTAACACAGTTTCACTTGTTGCCTCTTGGCTTAATGATCATCCCAGACTGACATCTAGGGTCAACAGACACAGACCAGATAAAACTAGGGAATTTAATTGTTGTTTCACACACCATCAACTTCAAATCTACAGTCTAGTTTTTGCCTTTACACGTGAGCTCAGGACACTACAAGAACTTAAGGAATGTCCCACATGTTTACAACAACGGTTCACCAAGTCCATTGTTGCCTCTGCAACAGAGCAGTAAGAGATGATTTTTCTACAACCTATTCCCTCCTCCATCCTCCACGAATTAGAAATGGTGGACAGGACTAACCTCCCCTGAGCTACTGCCCATCTATGGAGCTGCTGCTCATAAATTCAAGCAACCTTCTTGAACCTGCTGATAGTATCCATCTCCACTGTTTCCTCTACTAGTAAATGCCAAAAGTTTGCAACCTTCAGTGCAATATATTTTCTTTTGAGTGTTTGAAATTCATTTACTGTTATTTTTGTCTAGTGTCCTTCAATTTCAGCAATCTGAACTTGATGAACGACACTTCCAATAACTCTTATGTCTTGCCTTTGTGATGGTGTATTGTTTGGTGACCTCACATCTCAACCTTTGTCCCAAACTGAAGAAACCTGGATCTTTGTAAGTCCCTTCTCAGTCTGTTTCATCCACTTTGTCATTTTAGTTGTCCTTCCCTCTGTTCCTTCTGAGGTAGTACTTTCTCTTCCTTTGGTCAGGAGGCCAAAACTGCACACAGCACTCAGGATGCAAGTGCATGAAGATCTTACACAACAGCAAAATAATGCAGCCCATTCTATCTTTAAAATCCTTCTTGATGATGGCCAAGTTTTTTATATTTTTAAAAACCTGGTTTTGGCCTCTGCCTCAAAATGAGTTAATGGATTTCAAAGAACTGTGAAAGCAGTCATGATGACTCCAAGTGCTCCTTCCTCAGCTGCAACTGCCAGTTATGGGTACATTAAATATTGTGTTCAGAGTATCCCAACCTCATCAGTAAAGATTTAGTGACAAGCCCCTGACTTTCCAAATCTGCTCAGTCAATGAAATCTTGGGCTATGCAGAGTCAAAGCATACTTGTTTATTTGAGTGTAGTTTCTATTTACAAACAGCCTTGTACCCCAGCCCTCTGGTCCTCACAGTCCAGGCAATCTTTCTGCAGGAGACCTGTCTCATCTCTTTCTAACCTGGCTTCTTGAAGAAGCAAATCTCATTCAGTTACACTACGTCTGCATGTGAGAATTTGCCATTCCGTTCCCCAGTTACCTTTCAACGTACTAGCCAGTTTCAAACACACTAAACAGGAGGATAAAAATCTGGAATGCCATTATATCCTTATGTTTCATGGAACTAGAACACTGGAAAGAAAAAGAGGCCTCCACTAAAGGACAAGCTAAAACATGCAGTGATCCTTAGAAAAAAATCTGTACAGAAAGAGATTTTTAGGACCTCAACTGCACAAGAAGTTTCATTTGCTGTTTGTGCTCCAGTGGACATCAGAGGATGTAGTCATAAGACACAAATCCTTCAGAGACCAATCTTCATTAATTCTAACACTCACAGAAGTACATATTGATTCACCTCGGGTAATGACTCACAGGAAGACACTTAAATTGCTTCATGGCAGGAGAGAAGCCTGGGCCAGATGCAGCCTCAGCTGGAGTTGCCAACAGCCCCTCTGCTCTAGTTTGAAGATGCTCTAGGATAAAATTTTCAAGTTCATAGCAGGACTAGTGCCCTACAGACCAGTACAGCAGAAGAAAACAAAGAAGAGCATAAGATAACAATTTCTATTTACTTCACCAAAATTCACACTTGTCAAACACAATTGCATCAATTTGCAGAACAGTCATGGGCTGTCACCTTTGGAGGGCAGGATTAAGAGTAGGAAGAAAGAGGGGCATTTTCCCATGTTTCCCACTGATCAGCCTTGCATTGGGAACATTGTCAGCAAACTGGTCAGAGCTGGTCTCCAGTAGCAGCACAACCCTGCCAGTGGCTGAGGCAGCACCCTCAGCCCATGGTGAGCGATGTGGTTGTGCTGGAAGACCTTCAGGAGAGGCAGCATCCTCCCCTTCCCACTCTGTCCCAGTCTCAGCAGGGACTGAATGTCCAGGTGTTAGAAAGATAAACATGGCAGTAGAATTCTCTTGTTAAGTTTTAGGGCTGGACATGCTTCAGTGATGTCAGACGTAGGGGGAGGTTGGCAAAGCTTGGGGAGAAGGATGTACCAGATAGTGGACACACAGAATGCAGAATTTACAGGCCACTAGGTCATTTGGCAGGACTCCCAAGACAATGAAGAAACTAACAAAGGCAACTCAGCAACTGTGCTGAAATCAGCTCTGTCTGGGTAAAAGGTAATCCTGGCAGGGGCAGATTGCAGCCACTAACCCATGGACCACTGACCCAAGAAACCCAAAGACTCAAAAGAGAAACACTGAGCATACAGATTAACTAGAATATGAAACAAGGTAATCATTTAGCCAACAGAAGACAGAATTATCTTAAGTGTTAAAGTCAAATACAGCTCTAAAAAGAAGCCTGCTGATACGCACATTTTGATAGGCTGAGACAACGTGAACAACAAGTTTCATAACTTTTCCTTGAGAAGATCAATTATTTGCTATTGGTTGTAGGTATAAAAAGTTTGTTGTAAATATAAATAGTTTTTTCTAATGTGGATTTTTTGGAATTTTTTTGTTGTTGTTGATATCTTTGTTTTCCTCCTCTGTCTGATCAAAATGCATTGCTTCTAAACACCTCACACACCATAAAGTACAGTCATCTTGTACAATTTCAACCAAAATCAGGGGGGTTTTCAGTGAAGGAACTCATTTTCCTGTACAGTCACTATCAAAACATTTAGTTGACTTAGACTTGTATTTTCAAATTTTTATTACACCCTTGATAATTTCAATAAGACTATTAAAATAGATCTTTATGTACGTAGGCAGCAGCCCCATGTGAGGAAAGGTGACTGGCACCAGATGATGCAATGCAAGTGGGAAAAGAGAGAAGTTGTCAAACTGTAACAGCTTTCCTCTTCTTTTTGGCAAACCAGTAACTGGATGACCTGTGTTAGTGATACCCTACTAATGCTGCAACAACATGATCTGATATTTCAAGCTAAACAATAAATAGGCTTTTAACTTCTGCCTTTAGGAAAATTAACTAGAATACCACAGAATCCATGATTCTAATTTTCAGTACTACATAAATCCTTGATGGAGAGCAGCATGAACCTTGAGTGCGTGTGTGCCCTATGACAAGAGAGCTGTTGCACACAACAGAACAAGTTGCATTTTATTATCCATATCTGCATCATGCCTTAGCAAGAATCTTTTACATTCAAAAACAGAGAAAAGGAAGGAACTGCTATTAAGGCTTCAGAAAAAAAAGCGGTGCAGAATGCATAGCCTGTCCCAAAGAAAGGAGAGTGATTGATTGGTTATTTTTAAAACAGACACTTTTGTGAAACAGTTCAGAAAGTTGTCACCAAAAGAAACAACAAAAACAAAAAAACTCCAAACCACTAGATAATTAACAGTGTAACACTATTCCAACGTGGTGGCAATAGTCTAGGTAGCAGGAATGGGAAGAGAAAGGCTAAGATTAAATTAGATTTGTACAACAGCAGCCTAAATCAACTCAGGGTGTCATTCACTTGTAGAGAGTCTGAAACAGCAGAGGCAAAAAAGATAAATATGGCTCCTGTCAGCTTTAATGGCCTGTTAACAATATGGGGTTTGTGAATTTGGCCTCTTTATTGCTGATGATTTTAGCAGTAGCATTCTACCAGTGAGCTCACTACACAGTCCAAAGTTAACTCCCTCAAACACTTCTCTGAGAGGAAAGATCCAAGAGAAACACAAACAGCTGCCAATGTCTTCAGCTACCCTCCACCTAATATTTTTTATGGTGCAGTCAAAAGTTTCAAGACATAGTGGAATCACACAAAAAAAGTAAAACTGAATTCCCCAGCAGATATGCTGATTATGTTTTGCTAAGGACTGTAATGCAAACACACAAAGCTGTTGCAGAAATCTCTCAGAGCTGAAGAGCCCAAGGATATTTGCTGTACAGCACACCCGGCACCCTCGGCAGAGAGGAATTAACTAAAGCTGAGAATAATGCTGTGACCCACACAGTTGGTAAATCCCTAATCATGAAGGATGCACAGCAAGACATTGTGAATCAATGAGGCAGCACAGGAAAACATTTGCAGTTGGATTTTATAGATGTACTTTGTCTTTTTCCCTAAAACAACAAGACAATTATTCTGCACCCAGAATTTTAAATTAGACTTTATCTCTGACAATATTTTACTAGTAATTAGTGCTAGTGGAAATGCGTGACTTTTTTACTTATATTCAGACCACCTTTCCTGTTAATAATCTCCAGATTTTTACATTCTTCCCTTTTTCAAATTGCTAATATTGTGTTAAGAGGAATCAGGCTGAAGTGGATCTTTACTGATATGAATTGCACAAATATAAAGTCCTGAAAATGCAATCCTTACTCATGCATTTGGACATTCATTAAAAGCAATAACTCGATTAAAATTTATCATGATCCTTGGGTGGATTCACCAAACACAGAAGAGCAGCTCAGGGACACAGCGGGCATGTTCTACAGTAAAGAGATTACAAAAAGCTATCAGTATACCCAGGAATAACCCTGGTACTGAAAAAACTTTCCTTGCATTCCTGTCAACTCCGTTCTCCCTTGGAAACACCTGAGGATAAGAAACACACAAGGAATAACATAGGCAGGGTATGTCCTGAACCCATACTACACTCGCTACAGCCTTACACAGGATACAATAATGGAATGTAAGTTGTTTTGAAGTAAAAACCGTAAGAATTGGAGAAAGCCAGACAATCTGGTCTCCTTGTCCTGATACCTGCCAAGATCCCACATCTGGATGTCAGCTCAAAATGTTGTTATCCTGTGAGCCTATTCCAGAATTGTAAATTAACACGAATTCAAACCATGGATCTAAACATAGATTTATATCTTTTCTATCTAATGGTAAACTGAAAATAGAATAGTTCTTTTCAGCCTAGACCAAGTTTAAAAGCAATATAAATGTAAGGTTTTCTTACTTTATTTTCAGCAAGATTCTCATGGGGAAGAGAGAGAAATAGCATTTCTAATGCTTGTGACTTTTGTGTGTTTTTTATATCATTTCTCAAAGCTCTCTGCATTTCAGCCCGATCTACCTTTATTTTTCCATTTCCTAAAAGATCATCAGAAATTGGCTTTATTCTGCTACAGAACATGTCTTTGAAAAGAGATAAGCTACAAGTGGCAAATCAGGGAAGAAAAACAAAGCAGAAAGTTTTTGCAGAAAGGAAATATTTTCCTAAGATAACACATCTGTGAGATTATGAAGAGATGCCTATTTGTCTAGTTACATAAAATAGCATTACCATAAGTTACAACAATTGCAAGAAGAGCAGCTGTATCAGAGGTAAAAATAAGAGCATGATTGATTGTGATTCCCCAGCCACAGCAGACAGAAAAGAATAAAAGAATTAAAACTTTTAAGTTTACTACACGTTCTTACTACTTTTTTGAAATTCCAGGAAATTCTTTTTTAAAAAATGTAGGCTTTTGACAAGTATGCCTCAAGCAGTATCTTCCTCCAATGGCCTCTGTGGCAGTAGATCTTAGGCTTGAGGCTTGATTTTAAGTTTTAATAAGAGCAATCAAGGAGACCTTTATCAATTTCTAGTTTATATGAAGGTCTTTAAAAAAATTTGTATTATAAGAGAAGCTTATCAATGCTGACCCTTAATACTCTCATGCACAGCAGTACTAGTTGAATTTACTATTCTGCCTTAGTTGATGAAGTCAGAAGCACTATTTTCTTTGTCTTCCCTTGTTACATGGATGGTTATGAATACACTCAGCTGATAACTGTTGTTTAAAATGCTCACTAGGTACCTATTTACCCATGGCTGTGCATTGGTTACACACACAGCAACACATCTTGCAAAACCTTCGTGTTAGGAGTACAGTCAAGAGGTATCATTTTTATATGCACTTTCCTGCCTTGAGAAGCAAATAACCTTTACTTTACTACCTTTCTTTTACACAAGATTATTTTGCTTCAGCTCCTGAAATGTATCTTTTTCTTTGCCACCCTGACACCCAAGCTAATGAATGCCTTCATGCCAGTAACCAACAAAAACACAGCAAGCTCTCCTTAATCTGCAAGACTGCCACAAACATATGTATTCATTTCCTTAGTGAATCCTAATTTGTACTTTTTAATTTTGTTAGGCATTACGTGCCATGACATAAAAATTGCACTTCCTCAAAATATGACTTGCTTTCTAATTCTGCAGATAAATGAACTAACCAGAAGCCCAAGCTGATGGAGCCAAATGGAAGAAACAAACAAACCAAACAAACAACAAAATGTCCCAACAGAAAACCACCACACAAACACCACACGCGTATGTACATACTTATTTTCTCCACATTTTCAGAGTTTTCTTTCCTAAGTCTCAACCAGTGATTCAACCATTTCCTCAAAGCCTGACAAGAGCACAATAGCTTTACTCTCTCAGAACAAAGCAGCTAAGAAGGAAAGAGCATCTTTCAAAGCCTGCTCAATTTTGATGCACATCTCATGGAACTACAACAGGACCATGAAAGAAACATGGTCTGTAAGGAACGTGTTTAAAACAATTCTGCATTGTTCAATATCAGGTAGGAAAGGAAGTTATTGAGGGGAAGGATAAATATTTTCATGCTTATCCACCAAGTCTACCAGCAAGTAAAAGGAAAAATAAAAGGTGGAAAGAGGTATCCACATCTAACTAAAAGTTACAGACATCTTATTCTGTGAAGGAGACTGAGAGAATGAAGGGGGGTTGGTTTTTTATTTTTATGAAGAAAAGTTAATGCAATATCTTATCAGCATAAACAGGACTAGGTATTTCTGGGAAAGCTGTACAGTAGAAGTGATATGTTTCTAATAACATACTTTCAGTTTTACTAACTGGTCAAATTACATTAAAGTACAAGACAGATGGGCAGTATTATTTTAATTCTATCTAAACACAGCTGTAAAGACTTTTTTCCAGCCAAGGTACTTTGATATCTACAATAAATTTATTCATGCAGACCTTTTTGGAATATCAGGCAATAAAGAATGGTTTCCAGCCTCTTTTAACCCATGACACCTGTGCTTCAAACCATGCACTACATCTTATGAATTAATCACTATTCATACAAAGTTCCAGTTATGGTTCTCAACTTTAAGAAATGGAAAAGTCAGTATAGACATTTTGTGTTTAGCTTTTGTTGGCAGAAGTTTCTGAAGAAAAATAGAACTACTTTGCAAGATTACGAGGTTTAGTCATTTTTATCCATTTCCTGGAGCCTATTTGTCTTACTGTGAGGAGAATTAGACCATTTTAAATATTAGATTCACAGGCACAAGTGAGAAAGAAAATAATGGTGTTTGATTTGTGAAACAGGAGGAATAGACATCTTTGTCGTTACAAGGGAGTATTGTTGAAAATAAGTCAATGTAAAATGTCTCTACAGAGAGAGTACAAAAGTGATCTCTGGAAAACATCAGTTGGATGTGGTTAAAGTGAGTCCCTGTGAATAGGCTGGTCATATAGTCGAGTTCATATATTGAAATAAACTGCAAAGCACTTTGCTGCTCTAAATGCTTTCAGAAACTACCAAAATCACCAGCTTCCCAAAAGAACTGTTTGAAATATGGCTTACATTTTGTTCCTCCTGCCTTTCTATCTTTCCTTTATACCTTCTTTCCCTGCCTGTTGCACAAATTCCCATTCAGGTGAGCTTCCATTTTCCCAAGGATTTTCTCCTGACAGAATTTGGCAGCTTCAGTTTGACTGTTTCAGTAGAACATGGAAGCAAATGGAAGCATGGAAATGTGGAAGCTCAGGCTCCACTGGTGCCAGAGGTAGAGAGTGGGGCATCTACTCAGCCGTTACAGAAACTCAGGGATACTTTTTCAGTTAAGCCTAGGATTTGGCTTACATTTCTCAGGAAAGGTCCAAGATGCTGCTTTGTGCTAAATAGCATGGTAGAGGCCTATTCTTGGAGAAATATAAGTAGCTGGTCCAGCTGAACCCAGGCTGAGAGTGATAGGAAGTCCTGGCCACCAACATAGCACACTTCAAATTTCTCTCTCCCCCTGTCTCTCTGGTGCAGAGCTGCAAAAGCAAGTTGCTTGATGCACTCTTTCTAGAGCTACCATAGTTAGGTTTATGTTTTTGCTGCACTATTAAAAAAAGCCATTTGGGAATCATCTAATTTGTCTGACTACACTTGTCAGTAGAAGGGAAAAGGACCTGCTGAAGAAAGTTTTGTGACACATGAAAGAAAATAGGGGTTACACCTGTGCAAGTGGTAAAGTTTGGGGTAGCTCAGGAACCTTAAAAAGCATCTGGAAAATAATTCTTATAAAACAGAAGTGAGAACCTATGGTATTAATTCTAACAACCTGACACTTGAAGGGGAAAAACCACTCATAAGGCCCAAAGATAAACATTCAGCAAGTAACCAGAATGTATAAATGAAACAGAAAAACTGATTGCACAAGTGACATCAACTCTTCAAACCATCCTTAAGAACATTTTCAGGTCATCAGGTCTAATCATAAAATCACAGAATCAAACAATCATAAAATGGCATGGGTTGGAAGGGACCATAAAGATCATCCAGTTCCAATCCTCTGCCATGAGCAAGGACACCCTCCACTACCAGGCTGATCAGAGCCCCATCCAACCTAACCTTGAACACTTTCAGGGGGACAGAGCAGCCACAGCTTCTTTGGGCAACTTGTGTCAGTACTTCACCACTCCCACAGAAAATAATTTCTTCCCAATATCTGATCTAATTCAGTTTCAAGCCATTCCTGTTGTTTTATCACTACATACCCTTGTAAAAAGTCTCTCTCCAGCTGTCATGTAGGTTCTGTTTAGGTACTGGAAGGTGCTGTAAGGTGACCCTGGAACTTTCTCTTCTCTAGGCTGCCCTCTGCTCTTTCATGATGCCATATCGTGTAAATAGGTAATATCAAGCTCCATTTAGAAAACATTTTAATTATTTAATTGAACAAACACATGGAGAGGAGTGGATGATACTTTGTGGGCATTTTGTTTGTTGGTGTTTTTTCCATTAATGGGGAGTGGGGTTTAAGAGTAGAGTGATTTACACTCATGAATTGGAGTTCTGACAGATGAACTTTGACAAACTAGCAGTTTTAATCTATCCCCATTCCTAGCTCTCCATGTCATTCTTCTATAGAGGTTAGCACACTGAAACAGACAGAAATGCATGACTCAATTATTCCAGTTCACAGTGCAGAATATCAGCTTAAAGCACTAATGAAGGTGTGGTTTGTGCTAAGACACCAGACCATGAACTGAACCTAAAAATGCTGTGCACACACATTTCACCAAGTCTAATGAGGTAATGGCAAGTTCTGGGATGGCAAACTAGATGCAACAGGGTCTTTCTCCACTCAGCAAATGAGAGAAGGATCCCTCAGCCAGATGAGAACACTTCTGAGATGAGCTGGCAACACTGGCATTGTCCAGTTTCCTAACTGACCATATCTTCTGTTCATCCCTTTGTTTCAGCTGGCTCACTGGACTGGTTTGTATCTTCTGCAAAAGGCTAAGCACAAGTCAGATCTCCCAAGGCTTTCAGTGGTTGACATAAGACTATTAAATATATATATATAAATTAGTCATTGTAAGTAGTTCAGAATTAGATATTTCTGAGAAGAAAACCAGAAAGTTACTTATGGCTTAAACTTCTATATCTTGTTTTCCACTGTCACATTTAAAGTCTCTCGATTTTTTGTAATTTCCAAGTGCATGTTATGACAGAAAGAAGAATATTTCAAGTCTAACACTTTCTGATTAATTTCTCCCTATTTTCCTGTAAATGTCCCCAGAAAAACTGTAAAGAAAATCAGCAGTTAACAGAGTTCTGCTTGCTTTCAAATTCAGTCACTAAATGGGGAATTCTGTTTAAAAAATATGAGAGGACATTTAGAAAATAAATTTGTCTGATTGGTATTTTTCATATCTATACTTGTGCATGCAATTATGTTTAAAAGCAGAGATACTGAAATGTGTTGACTTTGTCAGAAATCAAAACTTATTTTCCAACCTGAAAATATAATTCAGGTAAAAAATAAATTAGTTGGAAAATTCAAATTAAAATGTAAAAGGTGTTAGCAAGTTCCGTGGCAGTTCATTCTTCCTCAATATAACTTGTCGGATGTAGATAAAAAGCAGTTTTTAACCAATTTTCTGTAAGAGGAAGAAAAGTAAATTTAAAACCTCATATGACTAGAATTTGTTTCATGTTCAAATAATGAATATCATTCTGCTGTCAGTACTGCTCAGTCCTAGCTAATCTCCTTAGTTTTTTATTAATTCCTCTATGATGCTGAATTGTCAAAATCTCTAAGTAGTATTCTAAATGACTGCTACCAGTGCATTCAATAAAATAACAGTTCACTTATAATGCACAAAATCTTATAGGTAATAATGTTAATAGCACATGAAATCACTGGTAAAATATGCCATGTAACTTTATAGAAGCTATGTAGAATTCATTGAATTTACCAGGCAAAAGCTAGGTAAAGATTTTTTCCCTATTCTCCCAAGAAACAGTAGATATGAAAACTACAGCTTTAAGAGGGTAAACTACCCTACATTGATGCAGATACAAAGAAAAGTGAAAAAAA
Source organism: Brachypodius melanocephalos (assembly GCA_013398615.1). NCBI lineage: Eukaryota > Metazoa > Chordata > Aves > Passeriformes > Pycnonotidae > Brachypodius > Brachypodius melanocephalos. The sequence continues at coordinate 13,707,462 of VZSR01001854.1, forward strand.
ATAGTGATGAAATGGGTAGGCCATATATTTGAAGTAAAACATATTTTGTGTTTGGAATGAAAGTAGAATTCAACATGTCTTGCAATTTCTGTCTTTCTCAGCATCTCTCATGGCCTGAACACTCAGTTAGAAAAGGCAGTACTGGAAGGGGTGAAATCTTCAGAGTTGGTTTAGTTGTATCAGTATCTCTCAGCTGAAGAGTATCTTTCCAGTCCTACCCTCCTTGTTTCCCTTTTTCCTTCTTCTCTTGCATACACAATTTTGTGCCCAGTGCTGCTGAAAGCTGAAAGGTCTGCATCTGCTCCCGGATCAGAACTTATCATTAAATTACAGCTTTAAACAAAAAAGACAAAAAAGACGCTAACAAGGCAGAGTGAGTGATAACTATGAATATCCACATTTTCCTCTGCTTTCCTGTCCCTAACGTCACCAGAAAATAATAGCTTCCCTGAAGTGTATTTACAAGTCTGAGAAGGAAGAGCACTGAAATTCAAGGAGACATCTGGAAAGAAGTCAAATAGCAACCACTAAGAGGAGTAAAACATGTTGTTCCATGCACTGAACAAAAGCACAGCCAGCACTTAAGACAAAGTAATAAAAAACTCAACTTAGGTGCCCATGAAGGGAAGAAGCTGGTTTTGCATCCAGCTTACCCACTTGGATCAAACAATCCTCCTGTTTCCAGCTCAGACCCTGTCTCAGCCCTTCCTTGGAAGCCTGCTAGCACAGACCAATAGATACCTTTCTCTTTCTCAAGAAGATGGATTCCAGATCTAGCTCAGTTTGTAATATCCTTGTGTGCCCCATTCCCTTCCTTCTCAGTCTTTTTCAGTTAAAATTAAGAATTTTAGGGAAACACACTGGTGCAGGTGATGGACTGTTTCCTGCAGCTCCCAGTCCTATCCATTCTGTCATTTTCATTTGTAAATCTGATCAGAAGTGTACTTCTCCTACAAGAGGAGCACAGCCAGAGGAAAGGGAATGCACACAGGCTGACAGAGGAGCACCCAGCAGGAATGATCTGGCATCAGGTGAGGGGTGTTTTGCTTTTGCACCTTAAACTTGTAGATATTTGTCCCCTTTCCACAGCTGTCCCCTACTCATAAGTTTAGCACTTCATTTTCACTGATCCCCTCATTATGCATTGCTCATAGTAGTTTTAATTTGTGGGTATTGTTCAGACTAGGTTTATTTTTCTCTTCCAGTATTTCACTATTTGTGTATGTGTCATCTAATGTAAGGTTTGCAGTGGTAATTGCTACCCTTCTGTGGAAATGCTCAGTAATCACTGCGTAAACCTTGCATAACATCCAGAAAGCAGCTTAGACTTGGCTCCAAACAGCCTTCATTTACATATCCAAGTGTATTTTCGTAAAGCTAAACTAAATATGTGTTTATCAGAGAAGTCATACGCTCAAAACTACCGTGGCCTCTTTTCCACATAAAGGTTGTCTGTAAAAGGGAGCTGGAATCTACTACCAGGACATCAGCTATTGTCAAGCAGCAGCTCTTCTGCCCAGAGAACACACAATAACCCCATTCCCAAACCAAATCTAAATCAGCCTTGGGTAAGATACTGTCCATGTTGCATAACGAGTTATATCCACCAGGACAAAAAGAAAATGAAATGTACAAACAAAACCCAAACCCAACACAAAAGAGAAATCCAGAAGAAAAAAAAAAAATCCAACAATTATTTCCCCTAGGGTGACTCCGGCCTTGTGCCCATCTATCATCTCAGTAGGTGTTTTGGTGATTACAGCTATAATACACAGCAAAAAAGAGGCCAAACAGCAAGGCAGGAAAAAGTTGCTGATGGCATACAAT
>VZSR01001854.1:13711197-13733133 GCA_013398615.1 Brachypodius melanocephalos
CCTGCCTGCTGGGGACATCCTGCCGTTCCCAGCTGCCAGCCCCTGACATTGCACTGTTTCTATGCTCCAAGGGTCCTGCAGCAGCACCAAGACCAAACTGTCCTGGGTTTTGGGAAGCAAGGCTTTCAAAGTTTTTGGTATTGCTTTGCTATTAATGCTGTAGTTGTTGGGGTTTTTTGTTGTTTGCTTTGTTATACATACTAGTAAAAATTGTTATTTCCTATTCCCATGACTCTGCTTGAAAAAAAGTCCCCTTTAATATTTCTTTTTTTTTTTTTTCTAAATTATAATAACTTGGAGTGAGGGGATTTGAATTGTCCAGATACCTGTCTTTCAAACCAAGACAAGATGCAACTGGAGGGAAGAAGTTTCTTATCCAAGACTCGTGTGGCAACAAGTGCACATCAATATCAGACAAGAAATAAAGTTATGACCCCTTTCAACAAGTAACATAGCATCACCAAAATTTTCCCTATTCTGAAAAAGTATCCCCACTTCTTTTTTAAGAAAAGATACATTAGTTGTTTAAGTCATTTCAGGGATGAAGACAAAACTGCAATCCTCAGCATCCCATTCTTGAATTCACTGATAGAACAGTTAAAAAGTGCACCATACCTGTCCAGCACGAACAGATCTAGAGGTTATGCAGTTAAAAGTGGCAGCTGTAGCTGAATCAGTTCTCACTTTGATCTGAAAAATAAAATCCTGAGACATGCCCAAATTTATTTCTGAAGGAAGATCAACCAAGAGTACAGACAGTAGCGCTGAGCAAAAACAGTTCTGAGAGCAGCTGTTTCACAGACTTCTACACAGTCTTCCCACAAAAAAAAAAAAGCATAAAGTGAATCCATGATTATTTCTAAAGTAAGGAAGATGACAACACAGAGGTTTAGTTGATCCCATGTCTGTACAGGACTCTCACAGTTCAGAGACAAATGCTGACCCTTTGGAGGAGCTGTACAAATTATTTTGAATGAAGATGATAGAGCTGAGTGATAGGTCTTTTATCTATTTATCATTTTTTATGTTTTTATATAGTATGTATTATATCAATATTTACTTTTTTCTGTGTAAAATAAAAACAGTTCTGTTCTGGATAGAGAACTTTCAACAATAAATGCTGTCAGAAGTTTCAGAATGAGCCAGTCATATAGGTATCACAGGTTAATAGCAACAATTTGCTGGATGCATTATGGGAGAAACATATTGTCTGGAAAACTGAAAGAGTTATTCAGATTGGTAGATATGCATGATCTGTCATCACCCAGCTGTAGAAAGAGGTTGCAGGAAAAGTGAGGAAAAGGAGATAACTGCTTGAGGGATGAGAAGCCAGAGAGTCCACTGCAACCACAAGTTGGCATTTAAAAACTGCTGACTGAGGAGACAATACCTTATAGAAAGAATTGCCAGATCATTAGCAAAAGTCCACAACCTTTTATAGAACAGTATGAAAAGATGCTGGGAGGAAAGGAACCAGACAGGAACTGACACTGAATTTATGGTGTAAAGCTGCAAGAGTTAAGAGATGCCAAGGAATAGTCTATCCAAGGTGAGCTGGCAAGAGGGCACTGATACCCACCTAGTGAGCTTCAGCATACTCCAATACTAGCATGAGATAATTTAGTCCACAAATAGTTACCACTTCTGGAGATTCTGAGAACCTTTACCTGTGCCTGTTAACATGGGCAAAGGTAAAAAGGACATTCTACCAGGCAATCAGCATTCTACAGAAAGTGAGAGCCCAATGCAGAATCATCATGGCACAGAATGGAAATCTATTTTGCAGCTCAGGTGAGAAGTTCCTGTTCCACCCTTTGCTATTAACAGACAAAGTTGTAGACAACATTGTTACCTTTTCAATTGTATGCATTGCCCTTAAATTCTAGTGAAAGAGAAAAATAGGGCACACAGCAAATGAAAAGGCTTTTTTGGCCTTTCTCAATCTAAGTTTGTTATAGAACTGCAGCAATCCATATCTTCAAACCAGAATATTTTATATGTAAAAAAAAGAAAAAACCATGTCTTTATCCTGCTACTACAAACATAGAATACAACATGTGTCTTACATTTGCCATACAACAAAGGAAGGTGATTTGAGGCAGGGGCTGCCAAGACGTAAAGGGACATCACTAAGGGCCATCATCAAAACAGAAGAATAGTGTATCGTTTAGCATGACAAATCAGATTCCAGTCCTGTCACCAATAGAGAATGTTTTTCATAACTTTCTAGTATATATTTTTTGGTGATTTCTGCCATTCCATATGCAGAACATTAATGTACATACAGTAAATTCCTTCCTCCTCTTTGCAGAGGTTCAGTCTCTGTCCTGGAGTAGAGGTAGCAAATTCCTTTAGCAGTCTGAGAGAAAAACACAGAGAAAGAAGAGTCCTACAGGAGAAATAAGGAGTTATTTGCTAGAATACAAACAAACAAGCAAACCCAACCCTACCAACAGCCAGCATTAGTCACAGAATGCACTACTTGACATCTTTAAAATCAGTTACTGGACTGTAATTCTGAAACACAAAGTTAAATATATGAATATTAATGAAATATAGCACAGGTTTTTATGTAATGTTATTCCTTTGTAGCATGCACTTATTATCTAAGGATATGTCACGCTACACAGTTTTGCACAAGCATGTGATGAAGAACCCTCCCACACACCCACTTACTGGGGCAGGATGAACTAGTGGAGGAATGTTAATTTTGATTTTTATAGGAATAAAATCACAGTCTAAATCTACCTTTTCCAAGTGCTAATAAACTTTATTACTACACAGAACTGCAGTATAAAAATGATGAACCAGTATCTTTCTCATTTGAAACACTTCATTGTGAACCATAATTACTGATCAGCTTCACGAACAATGCAATGTCACATTCAGTGGCCCTCACAGACTCAGCTGGATAATAGATGTTCTTATTTTCATGTTGGGCTAAAATAAATAAAAAATGTCCCATGACAACACAATAGAAGCTGATACTAGCTTACAGTCTTAAGCTATTAATTTCTTGGAAATGCCAAGGAAGCCTGCCTGGTACATCAAAACAGCTTGCAAAGCACTACAATGTGCTCCAGAAGTTAATAAATTCAAGTTTGGCCACTTATTTTCAAATCCTGTAGGGTACTAGAAGGAAGTTACTTTTCCTCATTTAGGCAAATCTCTTTTTAGAAAGAAACAGAGGCAGCATTGGTGAAATTAATCCATAAATAAGTCAAGACATGAACTGTAAAGATTTAAATTTTTTTTAAGGATGGAAGGACATTTAACAAATGTAACCTAATAGATATCTTAAAAATTAAGGTATTCCTATCTGATCAAGTAATAACAGTTCCACAATCTTTGTTTGCTGTGTTTAAAGCCAGCTGTATCTGAGCAAACTTAATGGCTGGACAGCTTTACCCATACTACGCAATTTTTTAAGTAAACACTTTTATTTCATGCCAGCAATGAGCACATTAAGAACAGAAGTCACAAAGTTTTATGAATAAAATCAACCATGAGTGAAGAGATGTAAAGACAATTATCTTTCTGCTTTGCAGCTTAACCTTTAAAGCAAATGTCCCACCACTGAGAAAAAAACAGACCACTTCTGGGAAATTAGAAATTACCTTCATATATCTAACAATATTATCGAGCTGAGCAAGGAAGCCTGCATCAAAGTGAAAAATAGGGGCTTGTGGCACAAAGCAACAATTTCCAGCAATTACAGAGATGCAAGTTCCACATCCAGCTTCATGAATGCCATCAGCAGCCAAGCGACTCCCTCATTAGAGCTCCAGGAAGACAGCCTTAGACAGAGTTGCATGAATACAGTCCCCAGAAAGCTGCTCCAAAGGGCTGAGCAGGACACCAGACTCCTGGAGCAGGAGGGCATTGAGCAGCTGCGTTGCACAGGGCAGCCTGGTCTAAGATCATCACTAAGGGCTGTAAAGTCATTTCTGCTGAGCAGCTAATACCCATTGGGTTGGGCTTTGGGAAGGCAGCAAAGGTTGGCTGCAGGCAACTTAAAAATCCTCATGATCTCATCCCAAATGAGCTGAAGAAGCAGCGATTAGTTTGGGGGCAAAGGGTACTAAAGAGGGCTGACAGGCTACAAGCTGTACTCTAGCCATAGCCCCCTGCAGGATCCGGGGGTCACACAGGAGTGGTGGGAGGGCTGTGCTGCTGATCCATGGGGCACAACCAGCCAGGAGCCAGGAGGATAACAGCACAGCACTCACTCTGACACAGATCCACAGTGGGGAAGCAGAGCAAGGTGGGTGAGAACTGCACGATTGACCAGCAGCCACCAGACAAGGGCAAGGTAGCACATCAGGTCAAGATGGGAAATCCAAGAGACAAATTGGGAATAGCAGAAGCCAGAATACTGCACGGACACACACAACACAGCCCAGGCACAGAGCAGCACACTGGCCAGAGCCACGGAGGCCCATTAGTGCCTCAGGGCCCTGGCACATGCCAGGTGTACAGGGAAGCAGACAAATGTAACCTGAAACTCTCAGCAGTCCACACAAAACCAATGTTTCTGGAATGTGGCTCCATCCTTTTCTGCTCGGCTGTAAGAGAATGTCCACAATACTTGGAGACACTCTGCCCTCAGCTTCTTAACTCTTCTGATTTATAAGTTCTGCTATTTATCTTCTTGTACAGCTACTGTTCCACCAGTGCAGGTGGCACAAATATAGAGTCTGGCTTGAGCTCTTGGAGAATTGAGGAAAATCAAGGAATCGGAGCTGGTTCTCAAAATGAGCCAGAGACATATTTAGACTACAAACTATACAGTGCTAAGATAGTATCTGAATTGATATACATGCTTTTACTATGGGAAAATGCATAGTGTATTTACAGGAGTAAAAACAGAAATACAAAGCAGCATTACAATAACAGTCATAGATCAAAAATAAATGAAAAATAAACAAATAAATTACATCGTTAGGCAAAACAACCACTATGCATGTTGAAAAGATTTTAAAAGGGGCTGGAATATCCTGCCACTATTAAGCCATTGATAAAGAACCATCCAAAAAATTCAAGAGTCCTAGATTTTATTTACATGACAGAGTTTACAGATGATTTACATAAAATAAATACTTCTATTCACTGTTCCCTCTGTGTCTCTTCCCTCTGACCCAGAAAGTTATAAAGATATGAATGCCTGTTCAAAGGCAGAATGAGCCTCTGTGGTTTCTGAATACTCAAGCAGTAAATAATCACATCATACTTAAAAGCACAGAATGGTGAGCAATTGTTATGATAATGGTGAATACTTCTGAAATAAGTGAAATTTGTATTGTAACAACAGGTTTCAAGCTGGTACATGTTTACTCAGCCAATCTTCCACCCAATCCAAACTTTACTTAAATGTTTAATGTGGGCCACATCAAAAGTCCACTTAAAACTTCTAAATATGTGTTATGATAATATTTAAATGTTATAAATCCTAATGCTCTCATGCATGCAAATAATCACTTTTTTTCAAAAGAGGTTTAACACCAAAAAACAAATTCTGTGATACTTTATACGATTGATTGACAGTTAATTATGAGAGGAATTCAAATGAATTTCTAAAATAATAGTCTGTGTAAAAGTATTCCAAGGGATGATGAGGAGTCATACAAAATAACACAAAAACTGTTGTCTTTTCCTGACAATTCAGTATTTTACAGGACAGACAGGCCTCCCATATAACAATCTTTTCCTTTGTTTTAATTTTCTACATGGAGTTCTGCTATTTGAAACACCTAAAAGCATACCAGATTTTTAAATGGTAATAAGATGCATCAGGCTAGTTCCTACTGCAACAATGTCAGTCACTAAAAGCATAGAAGATATTTAAGAATGAATCCCAAATCATTCAGGATTGATCAAGCCTGATTAATGTCATGACCTGAACTTTAGGAAAGTTAATGCAGGCATGTTGAGCCACAGTTCTCCGCTAAACTTGAAATTAAGATACCGAGTTCCATGGCAAAGGTGGAATGGGGAAAAATACTCTCACCATGTTTTCAAGGGAACAGCATGCTCTGCTGGCCAGCTCAGTACAGCAAAGCCACAGCCCTGACCGCTCTTTGCCCTGTGTCCTAAATATTGGAAAGGCTGTGGCTGTAATCAAGCCTAAGGTCTGAAAGAGTGACATGAAGTAGAAGCCCTCTCCATCCTCCTTTCCCTGTGGGTATCCACAAGGAAGAGCTCTGCTTCATTCTCACATGCCATGACAAAAATACGGGTTCAAAAAAAAAAAAAAAAGAGCTGTTCTTCTGTACAGCCACATCAACACAAGAATGGCAGAACGAGGGAGTTGGTTTGTATCTCCATACACAATCAAGCTGTAGAATGAAGGTGTTACCAAATCCAAATACTTCATGCAGCCATAACTGCGGAAGTCTTTGCCAAGATTAAAAGTGTAGCAGATAACATGCAGATTTGCTTTAAAATATCTGGAAAACATAATTTTATTATTAACCTATTGCACAAGGAAGGCTGAAAGGGGACTAATGTGACCTTTTCATTGCCTCCTGCTCAAGAGATCTGAAAAGAAGGTCTCACATAAGAGGTTTGTGGTTGCCAAAGTAAATCTGTCAAGGTCACAGGTATAAACATTTTACAAGTCTCTGCACTGTTCTTGTGGGTTTTGCTCCCTTTCTTATATCTCAACTCCTCTGTAGATTCAGACTATCTGTTCTAGAATATATGGGTCACCTCAGCAGAAGTCTCTATGTTATGTAAGCTGACATTGCCTTCAGCAGCCAGAGGAGTGTCTTGCGAGAGGCAGATGGACAAACTGGCTGATTTTTGCACAGTGTTACCTGAAGAATACAAAGAAGCAAAATACAACCTACAGCTCCCAGTTTGTATTCACAATAGCTACAGCCTGATTTTTCACCAGAAAAATAAGATTAGCTTTCATAGAGCCACAGAAAAAGAATTCAGTAAATAGTCCATTCCTTTGCCATTACAACAAAAATTAAAATTGGGAAAAAAAAAACCACAAAAGAACCAAAAACCCCCAAGCAAACCAACAAGAAAAAACCAGAAGATAAATTGACCACCCTGTTTTCAAAGAGGTGAGAGATAGCCCCAGAGCCCCATTAGACAATCTTTTCTATGTCTTCGGTGCCCTTATCACTAAAAAATTGTTAACATTTAATCTGAATTTTCCTTACTGAAATTTAGGTCCATTTGTACCTTTTCCAGACACGGTAAGCAGTTTATTCCCTTCTTCATTATTAATAATAATAAAAAAAGAGTCATTCCACAAGTTCATTACCCAAGACAGGAAATGACTGACATATGGTACCAGAAAGGAAAATTTTTTAATAAAATAAAGAAAAAAAGATATTATCCATGATAATCGCTCAGTTTTAGGAGAAGCTAAATTAGTAACATAGAAATTCAGTGTTAAAGAGAGATGAAAGAGCTCAGCTAAATTAAATATTCTCCGGCTGTTCAGTTTGGACAAATTTCATGTACAAATACTTAAAAAACTGGCTGAAGTACAACAATTAAATTACTATCTCTAGGAGCTCATGGAAAAACAAATTATCTAGGGAAAAAAACCCCATAGCACATACCTTTACCAAGGATGTAAGGAAAGATTTGGGGAACTTTTGATTAAGAAAAATTCCTAGAGAAGTGTTAGAATAAAAATATCCTAAGTGCAAAGATAGCACAAAAAACAAATCATAGCATCGGTTCCTTCTATGAATAAGTCACATGAAATCAAAGTAATATGCATTTTTAGCAGAATTTTATGCCCTGTGAATACTGGAAAGGCAGTGGAATTTGTAAATTCTAAACATTTTGGCAGGATCTCATGTTGAATTTTCACAAGGATACGAGGCAACAAGATCAAAATCTGCAAAGGGTGCGAAACTGATAGTCACAGTACCGGTGCATGGTTAACAAGACTCCACATTAGTCTGTTCAGTATTGTTGGAGATTTTCATTAATCATCTAAATAATGCAAAAGAAAGTCTATTGTTACTAAATTCAAAGACGTCAGTAAGCTGGCTTGCAGGAATGAATGGATTCGGAAGGATCTTAAGATATGTCTGTTCAGCAGTGATTAATATCCAGTGGTACAGTGCAATTCCTGGGGTGGCAAACCTCAGTATAAGCATCCTTACTATGCTAATCTTAGAAGTATTTAGAGTGTTACAAAAGTGTTAAGTGGAAACTGAAATATTTAAAGTCATGTTCGTTTCTGTTTCATACAAACTGCACTGGCAGGAGGAAAACAAGACAATAGAAAAACAACAACAATAGAAAAACAAGATTTATGTTGCATTTCAGGCTGTTTCCAAAGTTACTGGGTAAAGCTCTCATGCTCTGATTTAATATACTGGTCTAATCAGCAAAAATGAGGATGAAACAGAAATACAAGGTCACAGCAAGCACTTAGAAATGGATTTAAGTCAGGCTTAAGGATACAACTCATTCTCATTCACCTTTAGAAGTCTACTGAACACAAAATTACATCTGAGATAGCTGCCTAGGGCACCTTTATAGCCAATATGCAGACACAGGCACACCAAAGTAGAGTTTGTCTCATCCTAGGATACACACCTGACCATTGGTCATACCCTAGCCCTGTACTCTTCTCCCCATGAATCAGAAGGGAGACTGCACAACCAGCTCTACCCAGGCACCTGAAGTTAAGGAAGTATTGCCTTGTCCTCACTATTCAGGCAGAGGCTCTGAATCATGTGTGTTGTCAGAAGAACATCAGAGTGGTGACACAATTCTGGTGTTTTGTTATTTTTTTTTTTTTTTTAATCTAGGTTACTGCAAAACAAACTAAGACCTCACGCTGCTGTTTTCAGTCTGGGTTTCTGCTCCCAGTTAGGCAGAAGCTGGTACAAGAAGGTTGTGCAGAGTCATAAATGTGCCTTAATAACTCTGAGCTCATTTTTTTTCGAAGTTCACAGCTTACATGCTGGCCTTCTAAGCTTTCTGTTGTTTCTGCAGTTACAGACACTGTTTTCTGTGCTACTTTTGGATTAAATGCCCTGTTTGATCCCAGTCTGCCACAGTTCACTTGTCTATCAGGTAGTTTGGGGGAGGGCAACATTCTCATGGCTCTTTGTAACAAGGTTAGGACTGCTCACACTCTCCCACCAAGATTAGCCTTGCCTTTGATTTCAGTAGCACTGAAATTTCATTCACACAGGTTTTGGGCATGGATGAACACCACATGTGATGTTCAGCATTGTACAGACAGAGAACTGAAAAAAGGGAGTCTTCTTCCCAAGTTCCTCTCTAACATACACTTTTCAGTAGAGACAAACTGCTGTATGATTATTGTCACAAATTTATAAAAATTTATATTTAACCATTAAACTGGGTAATAAAATCATTCTACAGTATCTTAGGGTGATCTGCCACCAGTTCTTCAGAAATGTAATCTCATATTATGCCCATTTACTACTGATAGCCACTTTCGGGTGCAGCTTTCAAATACTGCTCTACACTGTGTACCCAGAGGTAAACTGAGCTAGTTCTTCCAAGTGGGAAGTTTGGGAAATATCTGTGGTTGCTTTTCAGCAATACTCCTGACTTGTAGGTGAGACAAGACAACACTCAGTATTTAAGGAATAGTTTTATACGTATTCCTTTAATTCCATACAACAGCTACTTCCAATTCTCATTGACTTCAAGACCTCAAAAATCCACAACACTGATTTTAGAGACAAAATTAAACATATCACATTAACTTTTCTCCTATTTCATTCACGTGCTGAAGAACTGAGGACAACCATGTGGTAAATACAACACATAAAACATTGCCCTTTGGTATAAAGGATTATTGAAACCTGTGTGAAATACAAGGTTACAAATGAAGCTTCACAATTTTTTGCCCGATTTTAAAGGCAAACTGAGTGACCTTGTACAGGATTATGAACTTAACCTTACAGAGCATACATGCAACAGCCCAGTAAGTTATAGGACAGCAAGAAGAGTACAGAACAGTAGCCCCTGAAATATCCAGGAGTGTGTTGCTGAGAATGAGAAGATGGGGCTGTGCAATACTGGGGCCATAGCTCCAGCTCTGACTACTGTGTATATCTTCTTTGGCAGCAGAGGTTTTGACCTTCATGGGAGACTTTACTTTCAGATGTCTTCTCTTTGATTTAATTTTTTTCCCTCATTTTTCTAACATTATATACTATTTATGAACATTTCAACTTTAATTTTTTTTTTTCTCACAGTGGCCCATTCTTCTCAGAGGCATGGATTTCTGAAAATCAGATAAAACTCCAATATCAATACTTTCTGCACTTAGAGAAAGAAAAATCTAGCCATGTCACCAGATTCTGTTGATGTGCTATGTCAGCAGAATACATGAAAAAGTCATGATTTTGAGTGCCTGGAGAAAATGGTCCCAAAGGATGAATAAATGGTTTATTCCCCTTTTTGAAGATAGTAGAGACACATGATTATAACTTATGATCCCTGGAAATCATAGGTACTGGGCGGCTAATTTCCCAAGGTGTTATTGCTCATGTCCTTGGCACAGTGGCAGAAATAATGAGCTCTGCTGTGGGTTAAATGATTGGGGTTTAGTGTCATGCTGTTAATATCATCCAAAAAAACCCTGAAGCACAACAAATACCTGCATGAAGAATTGGTTTATTTCTAAATTCTCACCAATACTGTATTGCTTTCTTGCCTTGGAGTAATTATCATACCTAGTTTTCAAAGAATATACTAGAGGAACTTGAAGCAATCCTGAAATTGCTCCACAAACAAAATTCAATCTCCTCAAAGAGTGTCTAAGAAAGATTCCAAGACTCCCAGGAAAATGGAGGTCACATAACAGCTCTTCTGATATTAGACAGAAGAGAGAAGAAAAAATTTGCCTATGTATGCAGTCAAAAGACTGCTTATCATCAATTGTCCCCCCTTTCAAAGCACAAAATGGGAATCGAAAAATAAGTGTCTGTACCTAATGACCAATATCTAAAAGAATATGTCATTCCATATTTGTCCAGTTCTTTTTCATTTAGCATTCCATACCTGCTGCAATACAAAACAGCCACCTGAAGTAACTAGACCTTTTGATATCTGCCATGGAGGTTATTGTTTTCCTAAAGGTGCTCTGCTTTAAGAATGAGTGGGTAAAACAAAAGTAGGAGAAAGTGAAGGTGGATAAATATTGGAAGGATTATACCATACCAGTACCACCTAATCAACATATGCACTTTCAATTATAATTATACAGCATTAATTTGGATCCAGTTTTGCACATATGCAGGCATAAATGTCTTTTCTCTTTTCAGTACATCTCACAGTGTTAGCAGAGCTCAATTCAAGTAACTAAGTTACTAAGATATGAATAAACTAAGATAAGTCTATCCATAAAGTTATCCACAATGGTAATAAGCCATTAGTGATTAAGAAATGGGACAAAATAATATTATTTGCCTCTGAAGCTGAGCTCTCTTACAGCAACCCTTCCAATTTTCACATTCGGTAATTTTCTTCATCATGAAATGAAAAGTTTTGAGAATACCAGAACACAGAAAATCACAGGTATCATCACACAGAGATTCCCTCTCTGATACAGTTCCAATTTCTCTTTGTAATACAGACATTTGTACCTCCACAGTAAAATAACTTTATGGTGGGAAGGGCAGAGAAGCATTCTTCCATAACTTTAAAGGTCCAGATGGATCTTTGAAAGCTACGTTGTTTTGTGGCTTTCCTAAACTAGCAAATATTTTCTACTTTCCTCACTGCTTAGGGAAACAGTGTAACAAAAAGTAAACACGATTTAATTAAGTCTTTTGGTAAAAATGCTCGAGGGCAATTTTAAAGAAACAAAAACTAGTTCAACAACAATGAGATGCTACAACTTAAGTGCAATCACAACATCCCTGACAGATACCTAACATGAGATTTGTTTAAATCTTAAATGCTTAGGAACTTTTAAGAAAGTATTTCATCCTTTTTCTCAAAAGCAAAATGAGGGTAACTCATTAGCTTATTTAAACTTTAAATTTAAGCTTTAAGTTTTTAAAAAATTTAAAAGCACATTTTAGCATTTTTTATATTAGGTACTGGAATAATAAGCTTCATCTAGAAATATTACAGGAATACAGATCTGGGTGCATCCACAGCTCTGGATAGATCAGATTAAACACGACAATGTCACAGAGCAAGGTTCAATAACCTGATTCAAGAACTGGACTGTGATTGGATGTGGCTGGGCTTTAGTCTAAAGTTTGCAAGAAGAAGCCTTTGACTCAGTAGTCAAAATTAAGTAGGATCTGTATTCCCAACTCACTGGTCATCTTCACCTTCCAGGGAAAAGTAAATAAAAACAAAAGCAAACAAACAGAGAAACAAAATTTCTCTTATATTCTTTAGGGAAAAAAAAAAAAAAAAAAAAAAAAAAAAAAAAAAAAAAAAGGGAATAAGCTAAGAAAAAAATATTATTAGGATAAAACTGACAAAATGAAGTTTGAATCTTTTATTATTTAAGTTGAAGAATTGCTAACAAACGCATATAATATAGTGACTGCGGTTGTTCTGGTCAGCTAAAAAATGCAAATCTCTTCCAACAGCAGCTGGACACATCATGTGGAGCACTCAGTTTGAGGAGCATTTCTCTGAATACATTTTGCAGAGAAAAGGGAAAGTAGAAATTTCCAGACATTGCCAACAAAATTACTGACATTTCTTTTCCTCCTTTTCAGCTTTCATTGCCTTGGGTTTTTAGCTTCACTTCTCTTACTGGTGATGCTTTGACGCACTGCTGGTGAAATAATTCAAACCTAAGCTTGAAGAAAACCTAAAGCCTATTTCAGGAGTACATGAATATATATGCTGATTAAAGAAAGATAAATTCTAGCATTTCCTTCATTATTATGGATTTCTGCAGCAAAAAAGGGGAAAAAAAAGAAAAAAGAAAGGAGCAATCAGGCACTGATTTTAAAATACAGCACCCTCTGACATATGACTAAGCATTTCTTCTCTGCTGCTCAAATCTTGGGTACAGGAAGAAACTCATGGAAAAATTGCCTGTGATCTTTCAAGCTCAATGTTGCCAGCAGCACTTTTTCTTGCTCTTATCAAAACTTACTGTTATATTAATGTCCTGTTTCTGGCCAGGACACGTTTAATTCTTGCAGTAGGCAGGAGGGGCCATGGCCAGGACCCTCAGATTATTTTATACTACATCATGTCATTGCCGAGGGCATGGGGAAGAGTCTCCTCTGGTGGAGGAGAAGGGGTTCCTGGTGGTGGAGTGAGCATGATGAAGGGAGGAAGTGGGATAAACCAAATCCATTTTGAATGTGAATTACTCACCTCTGTCTTATACACTTTTGTTATTCATATTTTTGCTGTTAGTCTTTGTTTTCTTATCTCATTGCTGTTTCCAGTAAATTGTTTTTATCTCAGCCCATGATCTTTGCCTTTCAGTGCCTCCAATTCTCCTCTCCATCCCCCCACAGGGAGTGAGTGATGGTGGTTTAAAGAGTCTTAGTGGGAGCACTAAACTGGGGAAGGCCATTCCTAAACCACAGCAGTTAGTCACATAAGCAATGCAAATAACGTGACCTGTGTGAAGTGACATCTGTTGCAAGACAGAGCCTGCCTGCCCCACACATTGCTTCAGCATCAAGGGCAGAATGTTTGTGCTGCAAAGTGCCAGTGTTCCCTTTTCCCTTCTCAAAGCCAGCATGGTGAGAAACACAGTCAAGCTCTGGGAGGTGAAATGAGTCACACAGTGCCTGCTGCCTTCTGCCTTTGTTACAGTCAGATAAAGGTCAGCAATATTAAGGTTTAACTTACACCATAAACAGGCTCAAACATATTCTATTGTCACCCATGTATTTTTTCTTTTCTTGTTTATAATCTCATCCTTCTTGTTAGAGCAGAAATTCTTACGTCAGTCCTGATGTGAAAACAGGCAGGAAACCAACTCCCAGAAAATTCTGGAAGAGTGAAAAAGCTCACAGATAAATTTTTTAATGTCATCTCACCTCAAATAAAGCAGGCCCCGAATCTCAGGAAAATATTAGGGAAAAAAGACCAAACCCAGCACAAAAGACTGTCAAAATATTGTCCAACAAGTTGATTATCAAATATATTGAACTATTAATTAAGTGAAACGCCAGTATTTTCAGAGCTTGTTCATGCTTTTATGTGACATATTTGTCACTTTTAATAATGTCAGTACACCCTACCTCTGAAAAAGTGATCAGCAAAATGGCATTTAATGTATATTTGTGTACAGTTAACAGCTTAAATGAGAAAATGGTTGTTCAGGTCTACCTCAGAAAACTGAATGAAGGAACTTCCTCTGGGCATGATCAGTGATTCCTCATTGATGGGCAAGGGGTTCCAGGTCACCAAGAAATGCTATGTCTATTTGCTTCCACCAGATGAGGCTGAGTCTCCTGCTTTAGTGCTCTAAAAACCCTCAGAAAATAAGTCTTCAAACAAGTGTTGTTCATCCAACAAAAGAATATAAACTAGCAATTCCTGTGCATGCTTGCAGAGAAGTCAAAAGGTCAAGGAACTTGACTACAGTCTTGAGGGCAGGAGCAGGATAGAGTCCTTGCATAAAGGTGACAGCAGCGCTGCAACTAACTTGCACTACGTAGGATGTGCAAATTTCCTGTTTTCAGTGGAGGATTTCTCCTTCAAGCAAGGCCAAAAATAAAAAGTGGGGGAAAAGAGAGAGAAAGGGAGAGTAATTAATCATGATAGTGAAACTCCAGGATGGTCTGGAGCTGGGTGAAGGCTGAAAACACATTTCAATAAACAGCATCACACCAGTCACAGGCTACGATGTAAATATTGCCAAGGAGAATCTGTATCAAATGACTGGGGGCAAAGTGTGAAATAGAGCAGGAGAACCAGCTGCTCAGAGGACAGACTAGAGCAGAGGTGGTATCTTCCCCGTTGGTCTGAGATCCCATACTCTGGAACAGAAGGACAATGTCACCTCAGCAAGGACCAGTGAAAGACAGAGCAGGAGCAGATTCAGCCAGTGTTGGTGGAACAGCTTTGGTCACGGTTGCCCTTGGCAACACCAGAAACACAGATGTGGCGATGCATTTTTAGCTTTCCATGTTTATTAGTTATTGTTAAGTTTTGTAAAGTGGTTTGCCCTGTGTACCCCTTCCCAAAACTCACCTTTGGTCTTTTCCCAAAGTTTGTATTTGTCAGTCATAAGTTACCAACGCCTGGGGCCCTGTCATTCACCCCAAGGCTTCCCCCTTTATTCTAGAAAGTTCTGAGAGGCTGGTCAAGCAATTGGCCAGTACCAGCCTCCCTCCCCACCCCCCTATCTCAACTGGTGATACCTGTTGTCTGTCCCATCCTGAACCATCCCCTCTGTCTTTACTATTGGACTCCAGTGTTATCCACCCCTGGGATACACCTCCCTTTAAAACATGGGGGCAGGGGCAGCTGGGGGGCTCTCCTGAGGGAATTCCACTGAACCAGACTCATGGCCTAGCTGTTTTCCAACTATGGACAATAAAAGCTGATATGTGAAACTCTCAGTGGAGCCACCCTTTCTGCACTTCACCACAGCCGTCTCTGACATTGTCTTTGGGCGAAAAGAACCCACAGGTACCCCAGAAGTACCCCAGCTAAAGACAGGACCTTCTGATTTGTCCTGGTGCCAGGGTCAGCCGAGGCAATTTGGAACAAGGCATGGAATAGAATGGAGAGGAATGGAATTTCCCCCAGGTATGGTAATCTTTGCCTCAGCCTGGCAGCCTGAAGCCACGAAGATGGGGCAGCACAACCCAGAGTCCCAATAGTAGTACAATTTCCTGTAGATCTCAGAGAGGCTGAAATGTCCCTAGGTCATGTACAGTCTCAGAAGTCTATCTTTAGTGTCACAAAACTACAAGAAAGAAAACTAAGTATGGTTTAACCACCTTGATCCTAGATTTGGGATACTAGATATGAAATGCAGATGCAGCAAGTGGGACAGTACCCTTTGCAGCCTAAATTTATGCCCTTGTTCTTACTGCTTACAATTCTTCCAGACTGACACCATCTGCAAGGAGGTCAAATATTTTTGACATCGATACAACATTGTTTGGGTCCTATATAAGAGAAGTTCTCATGCCTGCAACTTACCCTTTGTCTCCAGGATCTCCTCAGCTTTCCATAAGAATCACATATGCTATGTTAATAAAGTTTGGAAGTTTCACGCTCCACATTTTTTTCTAAATTACTTTCCCACTGTCCACATCCCTCCTTGCTTTAGTCAGAGTTTGGGATATTCATGCGATCACAGCCACTGAATGAAGAACACTGTCAGGAGTAAAATGTGGACGGAAAGCCCTCCAAATTTCCATTTTTGCTCAGTAACCTACAAGTACTTTCTTATTATCTTCTGAACTGACAAACTGGGGGAAAAAAAAAAGAGTTAGTGAAGATCCCAACTACACATAAAATTACAGTGATTTTAAGATCATTCTGTGAAGCCAAAGCAGAGCACAGCATGGATGCTCATTCAGTTTCCAAGCGGCATGTTTTCACAAAAACACAGAATAATAAAGGCTTGAGTTATTTAGTGCAAACACTTGCTCAAAGCAGATCTCAGATGAAGTTAGGCTGTGACTCATCAAACCCTGAAAACAGTGGAGATTCTAGAGTCTTCCAAGCAACTTGCTCCTGTGTATAACACTCATGGTAAAAAAACCCAAAAACATACCTGATAAAAGTTTCCCACTTTCCAGCTTTTGTCCTTTGTATATCATCCTACTATTGCACACCACTAAGAGGACTCTGGCCCCATCTTCTCTATATTTTTCAATTAGCCAGTTGAAGGAACAGTAAGATCTCTCACAAACCTTCATTACCTAGTCCTCTCCTCATGTTTCATGTGCTCCACCTCCCCAGGAATCTTGATGGCCCTTCAGTGGACTCGTTCTGATATGTCAATCCCTTATGGTGGGAAACCCAAAAATTGACACCATACTCCAGATGTGGCCTCACAAGTGTCACAGAAGTGAAGGATAACTTCCCTGGAACTGCTGGATATATTCTTGCTGATACAACCCAGGAAGTGGCTGGTCTTTGGTCTTACTTCATTGGCCTTTTTATTTAGTTGGGTTTATTTCTATTCTGAGTAGATTTCAATTTTATTTATAAATCTTTAGTTCACTGGAACCTAAAATAAGACATTCAAAGCTGAAATAACACCTAGCACAGGGGTTTGTCTGTTTTAAATACAACCAGGAAGAGCTGTTTCAATCTCTGCACATATTTACACCTGAGTCTTTGTTCATAACCAAGAGTTGTGCTAATTTTACCAGCATGATTTTACCTCTTATGAACAATCTTAAGCGCGTTTCAGCAATTAAACTGAAGATAATTTCAAACCACTGCCACTAGAATGACTCCTTACCTACCTTAGGGCAAGTGAGAGTTAAGTTCCAAGAGGTGCCAAGTAGAAATTATGTTGACAGCAACAAATGCAATATTATGCTGATAAAAAATGCAACATTGCAGCAATAAATGCAATGCACTCTAGTAGTAACTCCCCACCACACTGGACCCAGACAACAAACCCTGTCGTGAAAGTGCAAAGACTTTCTGAACTAGTGATACTTTTCAAGTTAGTAAGGCATTACCAGACCATGGCTTAAATAATGGCTCACTTTTTCACAGAAAAAGGCATTGTACTAATTTATTTCTTTAAGAATAGTAGACATAAAGATCTCTCAAATAGAAGGAAATTATGTTGGGGTTTTTTTCTGAAGCCACTTTAATAAAAACAAAGACATTAAAGTTTTATACTGAACATTCTAAAATGCTAAAGTATTAATTCAGGGTAATAACTCCTATAAGCATTACTGAATTATGCATTTTAAATTACAATTTTCAAAAAATGGCAGTGGGTATATTACAAAACTGAAAATAAATTTCGCAAAACCTATTCTAAGTATTTTCTATGCAATGATTTGTGTGAATTATTTAACATTTTCATTAACATTGTCTGGAAATGTACAATTTTATCTGACTCGTTTCTTGAGATCCTTGAAATGTTTAAAGACTTAGCTCTGCAAGTTTTCCTGCATAGGCAGGCCACTAAATCCATACATACGCCTTTCTAGAACTCAGGATATTCAGTACTGAAAATACAAGCTAGTGTTGAATGTTCACACCATTTGAATTGTATTATATTTACATTGTTCCCTTCAAAGCACTATACATTTATTCTTCCATTCTACATCAAAGAAAAACACAAACTCAAACTTTTGCCTGGCTTTCATGCTTTTTCAGAAGTGTATAAAATTTAGACTTGGAAAGGGAGACAGAATTCTGTCAAAGGAGGGTCTTACTTTAAAAATTCAGGTATATCATGTGCCCAGTTAAACAACAGAAAAGAACAGCATTGCTGAGCACAACATCTGTTTTGAAAGAGATATGGAAGACAAAAAAAATTAAATCAAAAGTATTCAAGCACTAATTAACATTTGACTTGAACGTCAAGTAAAGATTTAAGCTATATTTTGTGTTATCAGGACCATCCAGACCATCTCTAATACATAAGAGAGTGAGACACAGACAGATGATATTTGAAGCTATTGAAAATTAAAGCTGCTTAATTGTTTGCATCGAGGAGAAGGCAGCTAATGGGTAAAACTTCCACAGGCATTTTCAACCTAGATATGCAGAGGGGCAGTAGGTGCCTCAGTGAACAATACTAGATGCTGAAAATATCTTTGATAGATCCTTTTTTATTGGTGAGCTTTGCTGACAACTAAACCTCTACATGCGTATGCCTCTATCAGTTAAAATTCAGATCAGTTAGCAGCCAGTAATGAGTGCTGCTGATTATGCTCACAAATGGCTTCAGTTTTCTACTCTTTAAACCTGTACTCTGACTGGGGGAATAAAGAAGACTCAGGTTTTCCTGTCCCAAATGAATCTACCCATTAGCCCAGTACATCCATTTCTCTTTTCTCAGCATTAAACTTGTCAATTGCTGCCACTTCTTTTCAGCAGCTCCCAAATAAATAGACTGAATTGAGCTTTTCTAATTAACACATGTGAATAAACCCAAATATGGGATGTTTGTTATTGCACAGCTTAAGATATGCATATCCTTTTTTTTTTCCACAAGGCTACAAAAATTTCCAACTGCCAAAAACCAGTTAATAGGAGGGGGAGTAAGGAGAGTGCAGCTTTGCTACAACCCAGCAGACATAAACAATGCAAAATATTTTGTATGGATTTCCCAAAGGATATATCAAGAACTCTCCTCAGCATGTTGAAGATTATGGGTGAGGCTTAATTTGGAGTATTAATAGCTATCCTGACAATTTCATCTCTGCAAATGTTATTATTATTACAGAAAAAAACCCCTTTATATCCATTTTGTTGAGGCATTAGCCCAGATCTTCACATGGTCAGAGGTGTTTCTTAGAATTTAAATTCATTTGCACGGAATATATTTTGGAAAAGAAGAAGAAGAAAGAGAGTACATTGGTTTCCAGCCTTTTTTATGAGATAGAAGAAATACAGATTTTTTTTTTAGCTTTGCCTTTACTTTTGCACCCATATGTTACAGGTACCTGCAATTATGTGGAGGCATCTTCAGTATTAACACTTGAATATCTAACTTTATAATATATCTATCTACACAAGATGTCTGAATGAGGAATCTTGTACTCACATCCTTACACAAAATCCCACCTGAAATCATTTTGCCCACAAAGCTGTAGCAACGGAGAATATGAATATTTCCAAATAAAACTCCATGTCAATGTCAACAGTTTTATACTCATTAGTGATTGCTTATTACATGATTTTATATCTTATGGTAGTCCAGGTAAAAATCTTAATCTCAAGCTACAAATGCTTGATTTTACAAAGATATGGGACACAGACAAATCTGTAGAAAAACATGCGAAACCACAATATAAAGTTACATGTCTTTCATAGGAGATACCCATGACCCACTAGTCTTACAAAGAAAATTAGGGAAATTAAGTGCAAAGGACCTACCAACAAAATCTTCAAAGATGTTACAATGCATTCACACAGGGAATTAGTACAGGCTTATACTTCTCAAAATCTCCACACCCCAGTCAGTAAGAAACTCACTCACCAAAATCAGGTGCACTAATATCCTTGACTAGCATAACATGGAGAAAGAAAATGTCAAAAATCATGCTGAAGCTATTTTCAAAATTATTAGACCAATAAAATTAATGTCTATCATCTCTTTCAAGGTTGATTACTATGAGGAAAACAATCCTTTAATATTTATATATAAATATGTTTTGAAAACCATGCCTACATAAGAGAAATTATGTTACTATTCTCACACAGTAATTCTATATAAAAACTCAAGTTAAAATATGAGCCGAATCCTGTCACTTACATTTTGTATTCAAAAGGCACAGCAATATTTATTCTTAGCCAGAAGTCACTAAAAGCGCAATCATTCCAAGACTTAACACTATGAGAATTATTCAACTAGCAGAACAGAATAGCAGCAGGAGTGGTGTTACTACCTGAAGCACAACACAAAGCAGGGCTGAGAGAAACAGGCAATGTAAACATGTCTCAGCTATTACTCCCTCACATACGATTCCAACAATGCACCATTTTCTGTGCAAGACATCGTAGAATTAGCACAAAAGTAATTTTCTTGCTAATAATGTGGAGTGCAGGCAGATCCCCAAATCTGTTTTTGTTCACTAGCTGTGCAAATTTGCCTTTTGTATCATCACAGAAAGCCAGAAAATGATGGAGAAAGGAAGGAAAATAACTGATGCCAACCATGCAGCATAAAACAGAGCAAATGGAAGAAATTAATTTTGTTTAACTGCAGGATGGCAGCATTGTGATTGACATCATTTAGTTGGTTGCTTAGCACTCAGGTCAGCAGACTGAAGTCGCTGTGAGAAGACAAGACTAGGCATTCTATCATATGCCCACAGTGCTTCTAATCCTCTTGCATTTCTTCATGGGAGAGATGATGTAACTTCAGGGTTAGACCTTTCCATAAATATGTTAGTATGAATAAATTTGTATCTTTGACTCGAATCAACAAAACCTTCCAACTGTTTCCATGGTTCTGGAAAAACCAAAGCTTCTAAAACTTTGCAGATTATCCCTTAAAATATAAGGATGGAATTCAAGCCTACAGGTTTGGAGGGTTTTTGTTGGTTTGTTTTTGGTTTGTTGTTTTTTTTGGGTTTTTTCCCTAATGGTTAACAAAACCACAAAGACACAAGAGACTAAACCAGTGGTAGACACTCAATAAAGAATTTTAATTGAAGGAACTAGGATCCAGGTTGATTCAAGACACAAAAAGACCACTTGTCAATACGTCAGTTGTAAAGAGTCAGATGTCACAAGAACCCAAGTTCTTTGCCTTAGATGAAGCTCCAAGACACATCCTGAGAAGGGGCTCCGTCAGAAATGGAAAACACTTGGGATAAAGGTAACTCCATCATCTTCAAACAGACAAAAAAGCCCCAAGTCAAAGATGGTGGAAGAAGAAATTAATTTGACACTTAGATGCTTAAGGTAGATGCAAACCATTTCCAAGACAAAAGCAACTTTCCTCCTATCAAGCACAAGAAAAAGGAATGAGAAGCTCTTTTCAGTTCAACAGAGTGTGCTGCAAAATTACATGCTGAGCTCCAAGAACAGGAATGGTTGTTAGCAGAACTTTCAGTGTCTACAAAGGAAGTCTACCATGACTTCATTGTTTTCTCCATCTTGGCTGCATCACGAGCTCCACCTCAGAGACAAGATCATAGAAAGGAGACATCCAAAAGATTATCACTGGCACAGTCACAGCCCATGGGCACATGCAACACTCTGTGTCATGGTCCCAGTCTGGTGCTGTTGTCACACAAAAGATTCTCCTGAAATTCTTCTTCTGTTGTTTGTGTTTTGCAGATTTCTCTGATTTCTCAAGGACTATCT
>VZSR01001854.1:13733233-13849269 GCA_013398615.1 Brachypodius melanocephalos
ACATATTCTTAGTTCAAAATATTCCAAGGGTTTCATCCATCTCTGACTCAAGTGGACTCAAAGGTCCCCATACAGATTCAAAACAAATCCTTGTCCCAGCTTTAGTTTTGTAATCTGACCTGAAGTGGGAAAACTAAAGTAAAGCTGCAATACAATAAAACACTTCTATCACAAATTAGAGTCACTAGACATTTTTCTCAATGTCTACATGTAATCATAAAAGTTTTATTACATTTTGATGATGCAAGGCATTGATTAGGAATAAAAAAATCTATCACAGAGTCCTGGAAAGCAGAAATTTTTGCAAATTATAGAGAAACAAGACTTACATTCATTTAAGCTTTATAATGTCATTTCATGATATTCTAATTAAATTATTTACTAACCTTAAAAAAACTTTGATTGTTTTCAACCTTTCTTTCAAACTTTTTTTAAACTTTCCAGTCACTAGTAATGAAGCTGTCAAAGAAATGTAGAAAGTATCTCAGACACTCATCCAGGAAGAGAATACTAGTGGAGAAACTACCAATATGGAATGGGGACTGAAAGGAGGACATGTACTTCTCTTATACTACTCTCACTCTTTTAGAAATACAAAAGCAATACATGAGACAAAAATTGTAGTCAATGCTCTATCAGAAAGCACCAGAGGTCCATATCTGCCTTCTCCCCACTTCTGCAACTGCATGCATTTAAGCAAAGACAAAATTGCAAAACATTTCTCCTGAGCACTATCCAGAAGTTGTGGTCCTAGGACCTTTTCTAGTCCCATCAAGGTATATACATATTATGTTGCTCAAATTCCTTGACCCAGTCCATATTTCATAAAATTATTTACTTATCAGCAACTGGAATTCTTCAAAACATTTTCATATACATGCTCCATTTATAAACAAACTGCAGTTACTAGGATGTAAATTCCACCTTTCTTCCGATGACTGCCCACATCCATGTCCCCCCAAATGATACTCTGAAAGAACTCCAGGCTCAGGTATCAGGATCTTGATGTTCTTCATTGAGACAGTCACTGAAGGATCACCCTACCAAGTCATGTCTGTAGTGAATGTCTCTGCAGAAACACAAATCTTAAAAGACTGGGATTCAGCTCCAGAGCTGTACTGGGTAAATGCTGTGATAGAAGACCTTTTCAGTGAGATCCCAGACACAGCTTGAGCTCTATTGTAGCATTTGGTTGAGGTATAAAATGCTTTGGCAGTGAGAAAATGGATTTTCCTTTGGATCTGTAGATATTAATACAAACAGAACTTCCCAAATCTAGGCGTGAGCACCATAAACATAATAAGGAAAAATTCTCTTAAAATCAAAGTTGTGAGGTGGGACTTCACTCTCACAGGAAGTAAATTTAGCCTTGAATGTTGTCTTTAGGTGGCAGCAGGCAAAGGAGAAGCAAAAACACAGGCTTGGTGTCAGAAATATATCTGAGATTACTCTTGACATCATCTGATGCAAGAATCTCAAAGTCTAACCATTTCTTTCTGTATTTATCAGATAGGTTCCCTGTCCCAGGTTACTCATTTCAGATTCCAATTTTGCCAAAGGATGTTCTCCTGCATCTAAAGAAAATCTGGACTCCTGTACCAGCTTTTTAGCATTGAACATAACAGTATTGTCACCATAAAACATAATAACCCCAGAAGCAGATCCAAAGTGTTCTACAAGCTCTGAAATTGCATATTCATGTTGGGCTTTCATTCCCCTTAGAATCAGTGTCATCCTTCTGGCTGCTGCAGCAGATCACAAAAACAGAAGGTCTGTGGGGGTCTGGCACATCGAATCAGGACTGTGGGAGATGCTGAAAAGGGTTTGAGCTATTCAAAAGTCTGGAGTGCAGCATTGTGAGAACTGGTGTGTTTGACAGAGATGATGCCTGTCTGAAGAATGGGTGGTTCTTAGCCAAATTCATCAAGGAATCTGAATGCATAGTAACTCTGAGACATTACAAAAGTACACCCTATCTCGAAACATAGTGGGGAGAGAGCAGTGACTGAATTATAAACCACTTCACAGCATTAGTTTAAGGAAGCTTAAATATTCAAAAAGCATGTAGATGTGGCTCTTAGTGACAAGGTTAAGTGTTGAACATGACAGTGCTGGGTTAGCCATTGGACTCGATGAATTTAGAGGCCTTTTCCAACGTTAACAATTCTATGACTCTATGATTCCACCATATCTACTGAGACAGACACACAGAACTGGAACACAAATCCTTTAAGGTTGTAATTCAAAGTAAAAACTGGAGGCACACTAACACTCAGAGGCAGAATAGTGGGTTTTGTCATTTAGGTTGTACACACAGAATGCTGCACAATTGGAAAGAGATGCTTCCTATGCCCTCCAAAGCTACCTTTCCTGCATTCTTCACAGAATAAAGGATTGTCTGCAAATATATATTGAAGACCAGATATATCTAGTGCAGTACAAGAACCTAGCAGACAGTTTTCTTTTTTTATGGCTTAATTTAACACAGCCTAGCATGCTTTGTATTAATACTTTTCACCCAGACCTGATGTTCTGTTAGGAGAAGACAAAGAAAGCCCACTACAATCCCCAGCATTTTGCTATATTGCATCAAGGATTAAACCACTCTACAAATGCTTACTTAGCTAACACATTAGAATCTGTCAATACCTGTTGAACCTCAAAGATTAACTTTCTACCACAGGAGGTATAATATTTGCATGAGGCTTACACTTCATTTTAGTTGTTATGGACATTCTGTGGGAGTCATGAAGTATTCGTCCTTTCACATGAATGTATTTTAAAAATTATATGCTGGGCAATGAGCCACAGATTTAGCTATCATCTGCCTGCAGTGGTGATGGTAGTCTGCAATGTTGAGAACTTACAGATTTTAAAGAAGTATTTTCTCTCAAAACAGTGGTAGTGCTAAAAACAAAGTTCATCGAAGTGCACATAGAGAGAAAGAAAACATCGCTTTCAGTTGTAGCAATGGCAGAGCTATAAAATAAGTTATATCTGTATGCACTACAGAATGAAAATAATTCACTAACAATCCCCTTCACAATGATAACCAATCACCAAAATGTCAAACAAAAGGCTGGAAAACTTTATTGAATCAGATGCTTGTCAGTCTTCTGACAAATGTGTCAGCTACGGGCATTTTAGCCAGCAATTTCAGTAACAACCAAATGGCCTTTTGTACACTGCACATGAAGACAGCCTTCAATTGGCACAGAAAACAATAAATCCCAGGCTTTTGAACCTTTAATTCTCACTCTTTTTTGGACATGTTGGAAAAGATAAGTGGGAGCTTTACTGATCTCCTTGCTCACATCGATCCAGAATGTAATTTTAATCAAAAATTTTATAAATTGCATGCCTCATTTAAAAATCTGGAATAAAATGTTATGTTCCAATGTAGGTCATCAACACAATTCTCAGAACAACTTCAAGACAGCAGGCTGTATGCACAGCATAACAATGCTCACAAACTACTACCCAATGGCAAAGACACTTGCCACTGTACCAAAAACCAGTTTGAGGGATGGGTTGGAAATGTTCAGACCCAGAATGCTTTGAAGCTGGGTGCTTCATAAATGCGTTGCTTTGGGCAAGGCATATGTATCAACTGTATTTCTGTGAGTAAAACCCTGTCAATCACAGTCTGCTTAAAAAAAATTTAAAAAATAATAAAAAAAACCCCACCACAACAAAAACAACACCCCACAAGTCACCTTTTTGCTCCAAAGAACCACAAGGAATGGAGTCAGAGGAGGAGAAATTCAAACCAAATGAATAGTCTGTTTATCAGCAATAATTCTGCCAATTTACTGAAATTATGCCAAGTTTACTCCCAATTCACATTGCAGTTTTGGTGAAAATCTGGATGTAGAGAACTCAGTCAAGAAAAAGATGCCAGAAATCTTATTTTCTAAAGTAATTTTTTGCACTTTTAATAACCCTAATTCCTAACATTCATGTGTCCAAAGAACAAAAAAGATGGAGACAAATGGACCATTTCAACTATGTATGCCAATTATGATTATCCAGGAGAAGTACCCTTCTACTGACAGGCCAGCTTGCTGCTGTTTCATCACTCAACACCTAAACTACCACTTTGTATGATCAGTATTTTAGAGGGAGAGCAAATTAATCTCTTTGGAGCACTAGCATAATGCTGGCAGTTCTTAGCAAGAGTTATGAAAAAACAAAAGCTTAAAAAAAAAAAAAATCTGGGCTCACAGAGATGACATATTGCTCAGGTTTATTTCCAGATGGCCCAGAAAGGATCAACTTGTGAGTCCAAGAGAGACTTGGTTCAGGAACTCCTGCTGTCACTTCTGTCAAACAGTGCCCTTGTGACAAATTGTCTTAAGAGTTTGACAGACACTGCTATTTCCTACATTGCAGAGAGGAACTCTGTATTACATTTTTTTTCCCTGCATCTCTTAGAAATGATGAGTGTACATTTAAGATGATTGAGAAAAGAAAGAGAACTTACGAGATTTTAAAAGTATATACCTGCTAAAAAAATAAAAGAAAAAACTGTAGTTACTGTAAAAGCTGCCTATCGACAAATTTGAGTCCTGTAACTCAATTTGTCCACGTGACACAGCATACTAGAGAATTAGTATTAAATCAGTTAACTAATTGCACCTTTTTTTTTACAGACTTTGGTGCCTCAAATTGCTTTTCTTGTTTTAGGAAATAAACTTTGCAGCTTTCAGACAATAAAATGATAGGTGTTATAAAATTGCAGTACGGCAGAAACATATTGATCAGTGCACTGAAGCAGAGACAGGAATGTACAGATGTCTGAGTTGAGTCTTGCTATCAAAACTACTTTCCTTCAGAATGTCCACCTATTATAATTGAATAAATAGCATATAAATAGAATTCAATACCATTGGGAAAGACTTACAAATAAAGTTGCTTTCCTCTTCCCAGAGATGAAAAATTCAAGAAATAAACAGCAAAACCCGAGTATTAAGACAAAAAAGTCTTTAAAAAACTCCAACAAACTGTTCTAAAAAATAAAAATAGTATTTCAAATTACTCTCATGTCCCTTTTCCCCTTCACAACATCAGACCTTCCAGAAAGAAAGATATTTCACACACCAAAGCTAAGCCAATGTTAAATTTGTGAGTAATAGAAGTCTCACAAGAATAAGAAGCCCCCAACTACAGCTTAGAATTATCATTCTTTAAATATTATTAAAGAGGCAAGCTGAATATCAGAGGAAAAAAATTAAAAACTGTGAGAAGAGAAAGGAATTTATTCAGGCTGCTCATCAATCTACAAGCACTAATTGAAGAAAGTGGTGTGTTCTGACAGCCGTGCATTTCAATGCACGCTTCTAAACAGCCATTTACTCTTACAGTTACTTATGAACTTCATCAGAGCCTGACTTCAAATGCCATGTTAAATGCTGCATTTCAAATGCAAAACCAGAAATGTAAACAGTGGCCCAATAAAGTTGCTGATTTATATGAACTCATCACAGCCATGATTACTTCCGAAAAATCTACAAATTCAGATGCATGAGGAATAATTAAACTTTGAGAATAAATTACTAAAAAGCATATTTGAAAAAAAAAAAAAAAAACAACAAACAACTACCTGAGGATTGGAATTTTTTGCTATCTTTTTTGAAAAGAGACTACAGGAGTGATCTCAAACAAACACTGTTTAAATAATCAGGGACCCTGAAAGAAGAGTGGAGAAAGACTCAGAGTGAAGAGGTAACATGACACTTTTTGACCAAGAAGACTCCACAGGAAACTGTGAACACGGGAAAAGTGTGGAAGAGATGAAAGGAAGAGAGTCCACTGAAGGTCTGGAAATATCATTTTAATCATGGGAAGTGACACCTGGTTTACAGACAGGTCTGACAAATGTACTTCTCACATAAAGTCATCCAAATGTTTCAGTCTATTTCATATACAAATAGGAAATATCTGAGCTGACCTTTTTTCTGCACTGCAAACTGTCATATCTGCCACTTGAATGTGAATATAATGTGCATGGTAATTGAATTTTTTTTTAATAGTTTACTATCATTTTCATTTGGATGATTATGATGCTGATGACATTTCATAAATTTCAATGATTCTTTCTTCAAACCTAAGGGTTAGATGACAATTTGTACTCTTTGTGTTGCAAAACAGAAAATGTAGAAAGACTGTCTAGGTCTGTTCTGCAGAGAGATGCGAAGGAATGTTGTGCTGTGGTTTGTGCCATAACTCAGCAGGTTGGGAGTTTACTGTTTTGAAATAGTTATCCATATACCCACATCACCTCGAGCTCTTACCAGACCTTTTTCTTTCTTTTTCCTTCAAAGCAGCAAGGAAATCCTGCAACATTTCTGAACTGCTAAAATCCTTAGTATGCAGTCAGTGAATGCAATAAAATACACACACAAAACATCCTCCTTTTCCTTTCACCCATCTTCTGCTTCTCTGACACGCACATTTGGCAGGATAAAGGACATGCTCTTCACATTAACACGTTCAGAAGATCTCCCAAGAACAAATGGTGCTATCACAGATGTGCAATTCATCATCTGACAGGTTACTGCAGGATGACCTGTTTTGTGATGAAGAATTAGGTGATATCACCCATTCATCTGGAAGTTTTCAGTACAGTTTCCATTTGTAGTTTCTTTTAGACATCATTTTGATGACTTCAACCTGGGAAAAGGCTAACACAGAGAAACTACCCAAGGTATTTCAAGAAATGGTGAATAGAAGCTTGAACAAAATAAATCACTTTTAACAAGTGGAAAGCTTCAAGAAGTAATTTGACTTTTGAAGTTAAGGTGGCATCAAACCAAGAAAAGACCTGTCATGTCACTCTACACAATCCTACTCTTCTAACAAGAAGTATAAAGCCCAAAGGTGGTACGTGCACCACAGCTGAAGCAGACAGGCTGAGGAGTGGGGCATGCTGGAGGTTCAGAAACCAGCTGTGATCATACAGATCTGAAATGCAATGACTCTGCACCATCACGTGCCAACCATAAACAGCCCCCACTGCAGGAATCTGGTATTACTATTAGTTATTTGATGGCTGTTCTTCACAATTAAAAACAATTAGTCATACCATGACCCCCCCTCTGACAGGCACAATAGAAATGGAAAAAAATGAAACCTTTGTCTCAGATAATGAAGGCCTTATAGTGGGAGATAAAGAGAAACAAGTCAGAAACCGCAGTGAAACAGATGTGTTTGCAGTTTTGATGATCTCTGAAGTCAAACAGCAGAAGCCATCCCAAAACTGTAGATTTTCATGCCATACAAGAAAATAAATATATTCATGAGGAAGTCCTGTGGTTTTGCTAAGGTGTGCCTGAGAATATGAAGAGCAATTTCTAGATCATGTCATAGATTGCAGTTAAAAAGAGAAACTCATTGTATCTCGCATACCTACAGACTTTATGCAGGAATATTTTTAGTAAAAAGTAAACTTCAATCAGGGATTTGACTGAAATTTCTGTAGATGGAGTCTTTGAAGCCACTATACAATACTGTGAGATAGATAATCAAATAAGATTGTGATCATGTACTGTTTATTCTGCAGTCTAAAAACAATATGACTTCTTTAAAGAAGGCAAATGATGCCATAAATGCAAAAATTTGATTAAACACAAAACATGTTCAAGAACACAAATCAGGATTCAAAAATTAACAAAAGCAGAGCAGATGGAGCTGTGAAGACCTGTCCTGATTAAATACTACCTTTAACATGCATTCAGACAGGAAAGTCTTTTGCTTAGGCAGGAAAATAGTATTTCAACATAGACTGCCAAGATGCCTCCTCCATTTATCCTTCATGAAAAGACTACCCCTTACCTCCCCATTTGGATTTCCCTCCTATTCTTTGGACACTACTCCTTAAAACTAGACTGCTTGTTTTAATGGTTATGCAGGTCAGGGATTTTCTGTCAATATTCTGATAAGAAGTTCACTTGCACCAGTCATGCACACGTATATATCCTTAGATTGCAACAAGCATTGGTTTCTGATGAGTATAAGTGAACTTGCAGAACAAAGATCACAGGAAATAGAGGATCTACTGATTTTGTTTTGCCCACCTAATTTAAAAGGCTGCCTGTAAAAAATCAAATGGATTTGAGCTTCTTGCTCTCCTGCTTTCATATATGAAATGAAGAAAGGTCATGCACACACGTAAGAAAAGATGTGCTTTTTGGACAAATACAACACCAGTAACGTCCAAGTTGATGATTATCCATGTTTAAAGGACTTTCTGAAGGGCAAATGTTCTGGGTGAGAACATTCACTGTAATAAACAAGTTCCAATAAGACCAAAAAACAGACTTATTTCTACTATTAAAAAAATCCAGAAAACTCAAAAAAGCCTTCCAGAGCCTCAGAAAATTAAGAGAAGGAATTGGAAGGAAAGGTTCATCTTTCCTGTTTTAAGTTTTACTTAATGTGCTTCTCATAAGACAAAAGAAGAAGCTACATTACTTACCATGTTGAAGAATATTCTTCTAAAAATAGACTCATCTCATTCCCTAAAACCTTACAGCCAAACTAAGGAGCAGCACAGAACTTACCTGATAGAGTTTGAAGAGACACACATATATCTGTGTTTGCACACATATATACACACACACACCACTTTAATATCCATCTGTCCAGAATAAGGTTAAGGGTATAAAGTTATAACTACTCTGAGTCTATCCTCTGGTTTCAGCATTACAGCTTGCAAGCAGTAGAGGACTAGATACGGATGAGACAGAAGATGAGAAAATATCTGTCAGGCACTGTTTTATGCAAAAGTAGTATTTTGTCATAATTTCCACACACACTCTAGTCTGTAGATGCTTGTAGGTGAACTGTTGTCACTGTTATCCTTTCTCCAGATACCGTATGCATCTGCTAAAAGAAGATCTATGCTTCACTTATAAAACTCAGCTTATATTTAATTTTCTGTTGATTCATAATATTAGATTTCCAGCCACAAGTTAGATGCAGTTATCTCTGTAACTACTTACACTGTGAAGTGGAGAGTGCCTACGCTGAGCTTAATGCTCAGATCTATGAAGGGAGTAACCAGAGTGGTGCGGGGCCCAGTGACCCCAGAAATGCAATGGACACAGATCACAATAAAATCTCACAGAGAGAACAAACACCCCCATAGCAAAATCCAGAGAAGTGCCAGCACCCTGGGCTAAGCACCCAAGTCAAGGCTACAAGGAAATACGGGTGTCTACTTCGAATTCATATCTGAAAATTTTTATCCTGGAGGTACACTCTAAAAATAGAGGCGAGGAGGGAAAACATCAGAAAATCACCTGGCAGCTTGGACAGCAAGGATAATTTTTTTAATTAAATCACATTCAGAGCATCTCTATCTAAGTAGATCTCTATCAATTTTTTCCCTCTTAAAGGTGACTCACAGATTATGGATGCAGAGAGAGAGATGGGCTTGGGATCTCTCCCACAGGTATTACCAGGAAAAAGATCTTCAGCAATGCTTACATACAGATACAGTCCCTTTGTGGACATATCTACAAAGAAACAGGAATTTTTGCATTCTCGCTGGATCTGGGAAGAAGAGAGCAGAATAGCTAGTATTGATCACCTTTTTTTAACTAAAAAGCAACTTCCTGAAAAAAAAAAAACTAAGATTGATTAGACAAAAGACTAAATTGCGTGTGTTCATTTACATGTGTTTACGTGCATGTGCATGCATGTTTGTGTTTCCTTATTTGTGAGGGGAAAATAAATGCAGCAAAGAATCTCAGGATTAACATTACTCAGAACAAACTTCTCTCTATGTCCACAGCAGACAGTAAAATAAATAACCACAGTAGGAAAGAGTCAGTCTGGGTATTAGAAAACCAATAAAAACATTCAGGCATGAAAATCTGTGGAAGAATCACTAGTACTGGAGACAACCTAGAAAAGATTAGCTGATCATCTCTTAGCTTAAAACATACAGCCAAAACCCACTTAGAGGGGGGGAAATCTATTATTGGAAGGAGGGTGAATTATTTGGCCTCCTGAGATATGTTCTAGCCCTATCTTTATATTGATGATGAAGGAAACAATGCTGAAGGACAGCCTTGCTACAAGAAATACTAAGAACACTTTGTTTCTGTGACTGATTCCTAGCTCAGTAGGGTATGTTTTCATGCAGTGGTAGACTTCAGAGGTGAGGCTGTATGGATGAAAAATGTTGGTTTAGCTGACCTGGACATCTCTTCTTGTGACAATTTGTCAAACATTCACAAATCTTGCAGCAGGACTTGGAAAAACCTAGTCACATGATCAATAGCCTTAAATAATTTGTGTGTCCACAAACAGGGGCCAAGTCTTCCATGTCTGCTTGGAATTTTGGCATAGCACATAATGTAAGTTCCTAGTTTCTGTGACTCAAGCAGTTAAAAAACCCAAAAGATCCATTGGCTAAGCCACAGAATCCCTCCTAATGCCACTGTATACAATTTACCAAATAGGTGTCCATTCTCATGAGCCAAGCGTCTCCATTTTGAAATGTACCCCAGGGAAGGTCTCCTGGATGATGTAAAGATTGATAGATCTAGTCTAGTCACATTTATTATAATCAGTTTTTCAGCCCCACTACAGGAAATGTATTTGTCCCTGAAATCACCATTTGCTTTCTGGGTACATTATAAGTGCCTTCAACAAGGCACAAAGGATAAAGTGTTCTAGATTATTAGATTTATTTTTAAAAAGCTGTGTTGATATTCTTCACACTGTAGAGCAAAAAAATGCAATTCACTTTTGCAGAAATATACCCCTTTTATTAGCTGGAGATTTGACTGCCCTAAACACACTTGATCTAAAATTATTGTCTTTTCTGTTGAAGCCTGTCAGAGATCAAGAGATATTAATGGGTAATTTCAAACACCTACTCAAAGAAAGATATTTTATACAATATTTCTGCTTTAGCTAGAAGAGACACCCAATCTAAAGCAGATTGTGTCACTTTTCTCTGTGCTCCTCTGTGCACTGATAAGGAAGCATTGCTAAATTCCAGCCTTAGAAGGGGCCTTTCCCTCAGGAGAAAAATTACATGCCTAATTCAGAGCCATGAAAATGAATGCAATGTCTAATCTGTTTGAACTTCCTCCTGCGTGGATAAGGGATTGGTTTTACTGATTAACATAAAGTGCCCTTAGATCCAGATTTTACAGTAAGCCTTACTTGAAAACCATTCACTTTATTCCCATTGGACAAATCAAGAGATTATATTTTAATGGAGAAAGTAGTTGAAGAATCTGTTTTCATGCTCTCTGTTTTTTTCTGCAGTTTTCATATGTCATTATCTTGATTGTAAAAATCTCTTCTCAGCTCCATTTATCTTCTGATAAATGGCTATCTGTTTTTCCAAATTTACCTTGTTTTCACAACCTAACTGTTGTTCCTTTCCTTCAGCTGTATTTCTGGGAACTAGTAAAACCTAGTTCTCAATGGTCATTTAAGCTTACTGCTTTTCTAACTAATCTAGAAAAGTGGGAATTAGATTTCCTCATTTCTAATACAGCTTGAGGTTTTGTATGGGGAGAGTTTTCAAGTTCTTAACTCTTGATATTTTTAAAAAAATATTTAGAAGTAAAATGAAGTAAAGATATGATTAAATAATGAATCAACATCATCTTTAAGGTGTCTGAAGCTTTCTCTTAGCTCCAGTCTTATGCACAGAATAAGAAAACTTTAATTCAGCTCCTTGCCTCCACGCTGTATCCAAGGTAGAGAATAAATATCTATGAGGATAAATACTACCACACCCAGCTCAAGTCCATTTTTTGTTTTTACCCACTCACAGCTTATACTTTATAATGAAATGTAGTACAACAGTAATGACACATGTTCAAATAGGACTTGGAGAAGTGGTAAGCAAAATTGCCTGTGACACTGCAGGGTTAGAACAAAATCTAATTAATTGCCTATTAAAATTGTTCGTGGTGGTTGTGCATAAACAACCAGGATCTGCATATACATTCACTCTTCAAGTTTAATTTAAGCCCAACAATGACACTCACTGGAATATACAAAAATATAAAAACTATATCACATTAGATAGCAAATAGGATATGTATGGTACATTTATTAATCCACTTACTGGTAAAACAACCAGTAGGAACAAAAAAATTGTCATAGACTATTTGCAACTTGCTAATATAGACAAAAGTTTTATTGGCCATTGCTCCAGCAGTAGAAGCCATCCTTAATTAATAATGCCTACAACATACTGAGAAAATGAAATTAATTTAATTATGAGAATTTCCCTAACAGCTTTACATTGTTTTATCCAATAAGTCAAAAAAAGTGTGAATAACACCTTAAAAAGTGAGACAGAGTAGATCAGCACTTGACCTGCAAAAGTAAAATAACTAGAGAACTGACTGAAAAAGTAGGTAAAAATATAGAAAGAAAAACCATGGAGCAGCTCAAACTTAACGAGAAAATGTGAGGTTAGTCTACCTAGTAAAAACAAGATGATGCAGTATTTTTATATTGGTTTGGAGTTTTTTACAAGTTTAAATATTAACAAAGTAGAATAATACAACTTTCATAGCAAGCATCAACGCCTTCCTCATTTGGTAGAAAAGAATATAAATAATGCAAGAACAAACCATTGAACCTTTCTAGTTCCAAATATCATTGTATCTTAAGGGCAGGCAAAATATGAAAGTCAGTTACATGAGCACTTATAATTTACACTGGTTAAGACATTGTAATTTCATATTCTGGATCCATATAATTAGGTAAGGAGTTGTAATATATAATCCCATGCTCTGAGGAAGTGTGATTAGATTAGGTACATAAATGACTTTTGCATGTTTAAGTGTTAATTATTTCTAATTACTAATCAATTAATGCACATCTATTTTGGTTTTCAAAAGAAAGGCCATAAAAACTTTGTCATTTTCTTATTAAATCGATATTCTATAAACTCTTTTTAATGCTTACATATGAAAAATGGGTTTGCCCATTTTTCTTATTAATAGCTTTTTCCATACAGAGCCCTAATGCACCTAAAAATACCATTCAGGATAAAAATGTAAGATTTTAAATGAGACACCATGCCCTACTACTCAGATAGTACCATCACATATTTTCACGATAATGGTTGCTCAGATCTTAGTAACACTTTGCAAATCACAGCTTCTAACAACTGTCAGCAAATGGCAGGCACTGTCAAAAAAAAAATCAGTACAAATTGACAGCTATCAGAGCAGCAGACCTGCAGTTCAAAATCTCTGATTTCCTACAGCTATATTTTGGGTGGACAAGGCTGTTGAGAATGAGGTAACATGAAAAGCTTCCAACTCTCTCCAAGCACTAAGCAGACAATGCTGTTCCTTTTGAATACTCTGCAGCACAGTTCATCCAATATCAGTCAAAGCTGGAGCACTGCTACCATCTGTGATGCCAGTGTCTCTGTTTAGGCATGCCAGAGCAGTGCCTCTCTGAAATTCTCTTGCACATGATAACCACAATCCTCACAAATCACCCCTGTGTGCCTGAAAGAACACCTGTGCCATTTTCTGTTAGTTTGTCCCTCAGTGTGTCTTAACATCAATGAATAAATAGAAAATTCAGCAATGTAGTAGAAGAACCTGGAGTTTGACGGAAAAACAAGGTTCAACAACTTATAAGAGCCTCCAGAACCCCTGTCTTTTATAACAGTTTGCAATTGCCAACACCAAAGAGTTATTTATTCACTGAGGGAGTTATTTATTTTTCTCACAATCATCATACAATTTATGAGTACTGCCTTGCCTTATACTGGTAAAATGAAAACTTTATTGCCTTTCCTGTGTTTTAATGTGAAAGCTTGGCACAGCCACACTCTAGTGGTGGAGTCTTTCTTGACCACTTCACCCCACTTCCACAGATATAATTCCCGAGCAATTTCCATTCCTCTTCCTGTTTTGCCCACTTCAGCTCAGCAGCGTGGCAAACACCTTAACATCTTCTGATGAGTATAGCTTTCTTATGAAGAAGAGGGGAGGGAGGAAAAAAAAAATGTAATTTCCTATCTGTGAGGGCTGTGAAATTCTTCTACTGACCACATTTATCTTTCCCTACAATATTTTAAGACAGTTTGGAACAGCAGCACTATCATGAAGCACATGCCTTAAACTGACGGGGCTGAGACACCAAAAGTTTCAAAACTCATTTACATGTACTAAACTGGTGCATGCCTACAAACAACACTTGACAGGCTTGGCAGAGCTGATTAAACCTTGCCTGTGCTCTGGCTCTCCCCAGTCTCTCTCCGTTTGTGTTATCCTCTGCGAGTGATGCAGGCTATTGTAGAAAATCAAAGGGCTACAAAGACGGCATGCAAACTATCTCAAAGCAAGCAACTTGCTTGCTTTTAAAGTAGGCTGTGCTATTTTGTTGAAAGAGAAAGCCCCTACAAACCAATCTTTTTCCCTCTGCAGGGGAAATAGATGTTACAGTTTTTACCTTAAGCATGTCAGGCAGAGAAGCTACAGACATTATAGCATCGTTAATTTCTTATTTAGGTTTCATTGATAGGCCCAAGAAGATTCAAAATCAGAATTTTTTTTATGTGGATAGAGATTCAATTGCCAGTATTTCCTGGTTGGGATTTTCTTTACAATGGAGCACATAGCTTCTGCATCTTCTCTAGGACCATGATTTGTATAAACAGAAGAGTTTCAGTGATTATTCAGTCAAATGAAAAGACTACTCATGGCTTCTTAGGATGGAACAAAGGGTAGAGGGCAGCTAGAATCTATTTTTTTTGCATATATAGACACTCCTGATTCCAGCACATCCCTGTAAAAATGTGAATTGCATTACAATCATTCCAATCTTATTGGGGGAAAAATAATTTTTAAAAAGAGAGATTATGCATCAGAGACCAGATAAAATAGCCATCTAAACCAGGTTGGGGCATGCCAGTGGAAGAGGCTAGCACAGTCTGTTTTCATCTGCTGCAATACACAGGTCACAGGGCCTGGCTGTGACATTTTTTGTACAGCAAGTCTCAACTAACTGACTATATATGTGACTTTGACACAGGAGAAGGGGGGTGGTGGGGAGAAAAAAAAAATTAAAATGTGAAAATATTAAAAAGGGATTTGGCAAAGGACCGGGGGACCAGAAGGTAAAACAGGCGAAAGGAGAGAAGGTTATACACCAGAAAAAGTGGAGGTGGATGAGGAAGGATCGTCAGTCAAAACAGAGCCCCAAGAGCTGGTGAAGGACAGATACAGATGGCATTTAGTCCTCAATACAATGCAAGAACATCTCCAACATGTTGAAGGAGTTCTCAGTGGTTTGAGAACCTCATGCTCTGTTAGCTACTTCATGGTGAGCTGGCATATTTCTTGCTTAGAACATTATGGCTGTTCCAAAGGACCTCCAGTGTCTGAAAGGTTTTTCTGGATTAATTTCCTCTGGAAGATATCTAGTTAACAGGCATCATTACCACTCTGAAAACTAAGCTCACTGCAGATGATGGAGACAGTCAGGAAGGTTGTTTCAGAAATGTATTTTCCT
This sequence comes from Brachypodius melanocephalos, assembly GCA_013398615.1. Lineage (NCBI taxonomy): Eukaryota > Metazoa > Chordata > Aves > Passeriformes > Pycnonotidae > Brachypodius > Brachypodius melanocephalos. The sequence continues at coordinate 13,748,753 of VZSR01001854.1, forward strand.
GCTTGATACCTGACTGCTAATGTACACATAGCCTCAGAGAGCAAGATCAGTGTTGACCTGTTGTCTGCTTAAAATGCTGACACCTAAGTACAGAGGAAAACCAATATAAATGTGTGGAAGGGCACATATTGATGCACTAAACAATTAACCCCAATTTGATAACTTCACAGCAATAAGTTTCCTAATTGTAAAAGAAAGGGCTACAGCCTTCTAATCATGGCTGGATACAGGAAGATCTCTCTTCATACATCAACCACAAGAACCCTAAATTATGTAAATATAGGTATTGTGTCAGGAAACATCTGAAGCCTGTTTGAAAGGTCTAAATTACTTCAGTAGTGAGGCTGAAAATCACTCAAGAACGTGGAATAAAAACTCTGCACTCACTGAGCTGAGATCATGCTATTGTTAAAGCAGAACCATAAATATGAGTTGGAATTTGGCACCAAGTCACTCAATCTGAAAAATCCTTAAATGCAAATATGAGAAATGCAGGAAATTCTTCCTTCAAGCATTTAAGGCTGTATGATAAAGTATAGGCACTGCTTCATTTTCCAACAATTCCCAAAATCTGAATATCTTTTCCTCAAAATATCCTCAGATACTTGCAAAGCCCAAACCAGTAAACTCCAATTGCAGAATTTAAACATGGTTATAGCCAGGGCCTGGACTGAAGGTCTGGCATAAATTCCATGCTCCTGACCTATTTCAGGACATCAGTTGGCCAGTCTAATAAGTTTGTTTGCCTGGATTCAAAACACCAATGAAGGGAATTAAATAATGGACTTATGATGAATATAAAGAACTATCACACCTCAGCTTTTATATTGTGTTTGCAAGAAAAGGATGAAGATCCACAGTCAAGATATTTATTTGTGTTAGAGAGCGACAATTACAGTGAGCTCTCAAGATCTCACACAGCAATAAACAATACACCTAAATGAGGAAATCCTGGAGGTAAAGTGATACTACCATAGCAACGGACTGCCAGAAAAACTGACCTGACTGCTGCAGCACCAGCTGCCCAGAACTGAAGAGAAACTCCAAGATACACCAGGCATATGTCTCCCGTGCCCCTGAACAGTCAGAGAGGTGCAAAGATGAATAAATACAGCAGTATTTTTCACAACACCAAATGCTGTTATACATTTCCACTGCATTAAGTACAATGAGCTGAATAAAAGACAAACCATTTTAATTTTGAGCCAACGAGCTTCAGAGCACACAGTGTGCACAAACTCCAATTCCTAATGATTTACAGCTGGCAGTGAAATGATCATTTGCAGTAGCCACAATTACAGGACTATTCATTCATTAGGCACAGTCATTGTCAGTTAGGAGGAAGCCCTTCTCTTAGCAGCAGCAGGGATTTTTAAAACTCTGGAAAGCTGACAACTCTCCTCTTTCCATAGGTTGTTCTGGAGCTCCACAAAATTTGAAGCTTATGAGTCCAAAGATAAGCCTCTGAGGAAGCCACCTGGAAATCCTTCAACTGATTTCCATTCCCAGAGAAACACTCCTGCATACAGAAATCCCATGGGGCTGTATCTTGTTGCTCAGCCACACTCATGGAGGTGAATCCAGGACAATAAAGATATAAGATGAAAAAAACAACCTGTCTCTCCGGAGATTATTTAATTCTTTTTTATTTTCCTGGAAGGGAAAACATGAGTTTTAAAGTCTCATTAGACAGAGAAAGACTTGAGTCTGAGCTTTTCATGGTCTAAAACAGAGATTGGCACTCTTGATTAGAATAATATTATTGTTATCACCTCCCATTCCTAGTAGTGCACATAAGTCCTGATTTTTTCTTTCCCGAAACCTCTGCACAAAGCCAGCTACCAAATGTATGCATGCAACATTCACTTTCACATATGATGTTGACATATGCAACAGATAGAAAAGCACATTAAAACTGCTTTTATAAAAGCTGATTTTCCTTCCCAGTGTAATACCAAAAGCACTGCTTTTTTCTTCAGTTACTATCAGTTTCTCTCACTTTGTTGAACTCTGCCACATGTGGAAAGATAAATTATGTATTGATTTTTTCCTCTGTTTAATAGCCTCATGAACAAAGAGGCAGTGGTGTTGAAAATGGTGCTTCTGGGAGAGAAGGGACATCACCTGCAGAGCATTTTGAATCACAGCTCCCTTTTGGGTGTTTTTTCTCAAGTTAACAGACTTATCACCACAGAAGCACACTTGCAGAAAGTGCATTCTGCTGATTGCTCCTCAAATTGGAGCAAAGGAGAGCCATGTGCATCTATCAGTATAGTTCTTCTGCCAACAGTACAGCAAAACTAATGGTCCTTTTCTGCCTCTGTCCCACTCCCTTTGCTCCTTCACACATTTTATGACAGCACACCACTCTCAGTGTTGCTGCTTTGTGGCTACTCCCATACCTGGTATCTTATGTGCCTATAAAAACTATTTTCCTAGTAGAGTTGCCCCAAGAAATGCATCACTGGGAATTTCAGCCTTAGGTGAGCGATCACTTCACCATAATTCACTGTGCCATGCACAATTATAACTACAATAGGTTACTTCTTTATTGAGCACTACAAATCCTTCAGCTACTAATGGCAGAGTTTTCAGCACGCAGCAGTCAAACAATTTTTCATTTCTCTCCTCTTCAAGCACATTTTGTGATGGTGAGTTAATTTACCCAAGTTAGCTAACACCATGAGAATAGTTCCCTCAAGGTATTTTGTTATTTCTTATTTGAAGTCCCTAGCCAGAAGAGAGACCTGGAGGGTGTATGAAAAAACCAAAAATTGTTTATTAAGACATGTTACCACAAAAGAGCTGCCACAGAGTTTTAGGCTCTACTTCAAAAACATATTAAAAATGTCAATCATCATTAGGTCCACAAACTAAATAATAACACCTATTCCAGCAGGAGCACTCCATTTCTTATAAACACTTAAACACCAAATTTTTCCTTCTTGTTAAAACAAAAAAGCTCCAAATGTTTCACAAAGCATTATTTCACCTATCTGGATTTCTGATCAGAGACTAGCAGCAAAGCAAAGACCTTAGTAGAAAAGGTAAAAAAAAAAATTTCTAAAACAAATATACTCACTTTTTCAGAAACATCAGAATTTTATCTCACTGAAAACATTCTACTTGTCATGTTTGAACATTTTTTCAAGTAAAATGTGTGGCTACATAAAAGAAGGAATTTATGTCCGAAACAAAATCTTCCCATCCAAACACAAAAATTAACTGCCACCCCCTCAAAAAAAAACCCCTTCCCAGAGGCAGAAGAAAAATTAGGTAACCTCAATGGGTTTTTCCATCCCCATTTAGGGTTTGGGCTCCTTTTTTCTCTTTTTTTTATGTTTTGAATGTCTGAATTTTTCAAAATATTTTATTTGGGAAAATTCTAATGAAAGTCATGTAAGAAAAATCCACAGCAAGATTCAAAGTTGTAGGTGAGGAGGACAAGCACTCCCATTAGCTCCACCATTAACAGGAGGTACATGGATTCTTTTGTCTACCCTCTGAAGAGAAACCTGCTACATCTCTCATTCCTCCAGAGGAACCCTCAGCAGGCTGTCTTTGGTACTCATTCTGTGTGATGGCTCTTTAGGAGGCCAGTGGAAAAGTGACCTCCAGCAGCACCTGGGCTACTGCATTGCTGATGTAATGCATTGCTGCTGTGATGCAGAGAGCATTATTCCCAGAATATCCTAGCCCTGGAGGTGTGGATACCAATCCCACTGGTCAGAGGGCCAAACTGACCCTCCATGTTTCAGTATCTGTCAACGCCCCTCTCTGCAGGACACTGCCCTCTCCTTGACCCCCTCTTTCTGGCCTGGAGTACCATATTACCCTTGCTTTTATTACAAGTAAACAAAACAAACAGTCTGTTTAAGGTTGCATAAGGTCCTTTCAATCACCAAAGCATTTTCTTGATTTCTCATTCAGCTTTTATTTATATTTCTCGTGTGCTTGTTTTTTTCCATTTCAGTTCACTGCACTGGGTCCTGAACCTTGCTTCAGCAGCTGACTTGGACAAAATACTGATGCACACAATCCCACCTACAGCCCTCTATGGAAGGGTTTGCAGTCCATATCTCACAGCTCCTCAAACTCACTCCTTTCTTCCTTAAAGCTCAGTCTCAGTCCCATAGGAGAGTTTATGACTCTACTGGAGAGTTTCCAAACTGGGCAGCCCCCATTCCCTGAGCTCATCACAAGCAAGAGCATCCCACTGCAAAGCTTTATGTGAGTCACTGTAACCTCACTTGCTCATTTCTCCAGAGAGTTCATTTGAGGATTTCCTTATCATTTACAAGAAACTTGTTTATAATTTGTGGGAGATTATGCAATAGGCACTGGTGGAATATTCTCCCTGTCCTTAAAAAAAAAAAAAAAAAATCAACCAAATCAGGATGATTGTGTACTAAGTTAAACTAGAGTCTTAGCTCTGTCCTCTACACAGAACAGAGCCAACTATCACTATGGATACAGCAACTTCAAAAGCAAGGCCAGATAATTTCTTTGTGAAAAAAAGGCTATTGGTAGCAAAGAGATAGTTAAAGTATAAAGCCAAGACATAACATGGAAGCAAATGGTGTGTCCAGTGGTGTGTTTGTGTAGAACAAAAGAGGGCAAATACAGCTTCCCTCCAGCTCCTGCCCCAAAACTGTCTTCTGTGCTCATTACCCACTAATTGGTTATCCACCTTCAATGGAAGGTGAAGTAACTAGCATATGTCTTCAAGTTTAAAGGTTGAAGACATCTAAATTCTGTGCAGATATGAAGTGTTCCCTTTTCCCTGCTTTAACTATGTGAATATTTTCAAGATGAGATTGTAAGTGCAGTGGCACATACAGTTCTTGTCCTTGTGGAGAAAGCTGCTTCAAGGTCACCTATGGCATATTAGGATCCTCTCCCTGACACAGGAGAGGATTCTCTGTTACAGAAAGCAAAGATGAATCAGAGACCACAAATGCTGATTTTGCTCTAAACTCTGGATCTATGGTAACATGTGGGAGAGGATTTGTGGTCTGCATCTGAATGTTTGAAAATTCAAGAGTCATTATTCTAGCCTGTCATTTTCTACCCTACATGTCCACTAACCCTGCACATTTCTAAGAGACTAAATTACTGCGACAAAGTTCAGGGCTGGCTTTCATTTAATCAATATTATTTATATTAAATTACTGAGGTACTGAACTCTTTATTTTAGCAGTCATCAACATGACAGTTGATAGCTGTGTCCTGATGGCTTCTTCTATTTGTGCAAAAAAAAAAAGCTGTTTTATAAGTACAGCAAAAAAATGGAGAAAAGAAAGGGAAACAAACAGGCTGACCAATCCCTGAACACTGAGATTTTTCTATCAAAAAAATCCCAAACCAAATAACAAAACCAAAAAAATACCACCCCAAACCAACACCGTAAAATATGTCTGTTTTGCTCTTTTGCCTGGAGGTACAAAGGTGGATGTTATCTTTCCTGTACTAGCAAATGTAAAGAATAATGTCCATTGAGTTGAGGGATGAGTTTAGTGAAATGTTCTGCACTATTTTTCAGGTCAAAAAGTACTTTATTCCACAAATATTTGAGTGATACATATACAAGGTACACCCAGTACGTAAAAGCAACATATCTAAGGGTCATGGAATTAATCATTAGAAAAACTATGACATGTAAGAGCACAGTAGTACAATCAGAACCTTGGGTAAGTTATACAAGTGTAGACCCTACCAAAAGTCGTATGAACCACAGCTAGAAGGCTGAAAGCAAATCTATTAGCACTTTGTTCTTATCTGCTTTGAAATATCCCATATCCAGTTCAGTCATTTAGCTAAGAATCACTGAAAAATGATAGACATTTGTCATGACAGAGTTTAAAATTATGAGATTCCAAAAATTCACTAAACCTATCACCACATTAAAAAAAAAAAAAAAAATCACAGAGTTTCTTCTTGACCTGTGTGTCTCATGTGCAACATGAATTTATCTATCAGGAAACTACTGAGTGAGAAGTCAACACCAACACAAAACACACAATCCTACAGCATTAAAGCCTAGTTTACTTTCATTTCTGTTAAGGTTTATAATTGTATCACCTGCTGAGCTGGGTTTGTCTGCACCCTACCCCTGCCCCACCTCCTCAGCAGATTCTTCTTTTTTTAAAAATCAAAAAAAATTATAACAAACTTACTGCAACAGTAAAGGCAAACATTTCAATAGGCAGAGGTCAAGATAATACAAGGTTATTGTTCCCAGAGCAATGTTGATTTTACCACACTGAAAACACTTCACAAATAATTGTATGTATGTATTACTATATAACAATGTTACATAAATCACCCAACGTAGCCAAGCAATTACTGCTATGGGAACCTTTACATTTTTTTATTTACCTGACATTTTGTATTGAGATGGTTTAATTGTTGTATTAAAAGGATTTAAATTTTCTCTGCTTTATGTTATACTTTTACAGTATATTGTGGCTTACCCACAAACACTCCACTATTGGCATTACCAAATACAGAGCATTTGGGATGTTTTTACTAGAGAAGGTAAACTTTAAGAGATTCCCTGAGTTCTCAGTAACAAGTGACTTGAAACCAAGAGAGAATTACCAATGAAAATAGGGGGCATTTATGTCACAATATATAGAAACAGTTTCAGAAACTCTCCTAAAGCTTTTAAAAAGCTCAGTACATATTTTATAATAATAAAAGCACCTCAAAGCTCAAAGTTTGAACATAAAAGGAATTCAAATTCCCATTTAATCATCAAGACTTAGAGTAAAAAAAAATGCAAAATTCTACCAGCTGGAAATCAAGGAACTAATCTTTTAAGGAAAAATTACTGTACAGAATTTTCATCCCCAAATCCCAGATTAAAGTATTTACAAAAAAATCTGAAAAACAACAACAAAAATTACCATCATCAACCCAAATAACATCCCAGTTATATATCCTTGAAACTAAAATCATATTAATGGGATATTCCCGATAACAAAGCACAAATCTGTAAAACATTCATCATCTTACAGAATGGAAAGAAAAAGGAACTCTCATCTGTGGAAGTCCAGTGAATAAGTCCATAATACTTACAAGCACCCACTCCATTGACAAGGCTGTCCTGCTCATAGTTCTTCAACGCTGGTGCTATGAAGGATTTCTAACTTTTTAAGCAGCTACTTAGTGTTTTGCTGAGCAGCAAACGCCAAACCTTCAGTGAAGACCAGTTAGATACTATCACAGCTGCTGGAAGTTGATCCATTTTACTTCTCCCCACAACACCTGTTTTTCATCTCAGCTGCTGATGCAGCAGCTCACATCCACAATAAAAGACCTGATGAAATCAAGCAGAAGAGAATGCAATAGCACTTTCACCTGAAACCACTTGACCTGACACCACCTGTGGCTTTCTGGATATGTCTGAAAGATGGGCAGTTCTCTCTCTCCCCACTTCAGAGACAAAATACTGAGATATTCTGACCTACAAATGCAAAAGGAATTATGATTTTACAACATATTCCAGATACCAAAAAAAGCAACTGTGCCTCAGCCTGTTGGTGACCTGTTCATTCTGGAGTCTATTTTTGTTTCTGTAGTTTGTGAGCCAGAAATTCATCTAGAAAGTAAACATCAGAAACTCGTCTGCTCACAGAGAGCGCTGCTAGGCATTCCCTTAGAGTTAATAATAATAATCCTGGGTCTTTCTAATCCCAAAATCTAAAAGCCATGGAAGTAAACCATGTATCCCTAAAGAAAGGTAATACAAGAGAGTCAGAATTCTGCATTAATTAAATTGAGGGCAAATTACGCTGGAGTTAATATTTTAATTCAAGCTATTGTATTTTACTTTCTTCCAAAGCTCAGATCATACCCTCTTCCCTGATAAATCCTGTTGGTCTGTCTTCTCTTCCTCTACTTCATATGCTGAGGACTTTTGAATTAAGAAAATACTAAATGAGGATAGTTCCAGAACTAGACAGCACTGCTTCAGTTTGGCAGAGTCCAGCATTGAAAGACATTTTTGCATTTTTAAGACCTGAAAATCTATTGCTGACCTGACCTATGATGATTGCAGATGAATTTTGATCCACACCTATTTACCAGCATGTTTGAATTAGTGAACTCAGTCAATGAAGAAGAGAACACAACAATTTGCATGTTTTTCCCCAGAAGTTCTAAAAAATTAACTCAGTAAAAATACCATTTCTCAACCATTTAGCACAAAGTAAAATATACATGCTATCCAAAAAAAAAAAAAAAATCCAAAACTGAGTTTCAATTGAAATTACTCATGATTATGGATGAAAAATACCTTAATTAAATCCATCTGCACATACTATTTGACTCAAAAGTTTAATAAGCTGTACTGGGCCTGGCTGCGATGGATTTAATTGTCTTCAGAGCAGCCTGTATAGCAGTGTGTTTTGAGTTGGGGAATTTGTGATTAAAAGCTAAAACAGTGTTGATAACACACCAGTGTTTTGACTATCACTGAGCACTGCTTGTACAGCATTGTGGAGGTTTTGTGGCTTTTTTTCCCTTTTCTTCTTCTGAATCCTTTTCTTTTTCTTTATCAAACCACATAACCATATGCTCCCCAATAAAAGCTCAGCAAAAGGAGGAGGAAGGGAGAACCTTTGGGGCTACACCATTTATCTTCCCCAGGAACTGTTGGGCACAGCGTAGCCTTGCCTTCTGCAAAGTGACCAAACCTCTGCCTGTTGATGAGAAGTAGAGAGTGAACACCTTATTTTGGTTTGCTTCTGGTCTCCCCTATTAAACTATCTTTATCTTGAGTTATCTCACTTTTGCCCCTCTGAGTCTCTCCCCCTCCACAGCTGGGGTTAATGAGCAAGTGGCTGGTGGAGGCTTCGCCTCCAGATGGGGTCGACCTACCACATAAGAATAAATAAACCAAATAAATAGACTTCATTTTATACATAAGGCAGACATACATGATTGTAGACTCCAGTTTTAGATTGGAAACTAGAACTAGATTGAGTTATCCGAGATGAAGAACAGCAGAGAACCTGTTCAGCCAAGCAGGGAAAAAAACAGTCTCTCAGTGTCATTCATTAAATTCATCAGGTCTGATAAAGGCTTAAGAAGACAATATCTGTTCTCAGGCAGCCCTAATTATTAAGAAAATTAATTAATAGTGGGCAGAAAACTAGAATTAGTTGCAGAGCATGGTGGACACTCAAAAAGAGGAAAAGAGCCTTCCCTGAATATCAACATACTGATAACGAAGAAGAGAAAGTTCAGAGAAAACAATGTAAAAACAACAATGTAAAATTCCCTGTTAAAATCTCTCCTCTTTCTGGCTGGCAAAACCCTTTTTTTTTTTTTTTTTTAGAAAAAAAGGCTCCCTCCACAGCTGGAGGGCCTTAGGAAGAAAACTTTGTTGCATGAGCACCTAACTGATTAGTACTAAATACTCACACTATATTTATTTCTTCTGCTGCCAAAGCTTTGCTCTCTATTGAAAGACACTTAACACTGGTGCCAGCAGAAATCAGACTGGCACCTCAGAAACTATTTGCTCACAGTTCACTGTTATTAAAAATTACCCAAAACAAATAAAACAACAAATCCTGAGCACTCAAGGACTTGTATTTATACATAAGCTGAGGCCTTTGTGTGCAGCCAATGCGCATGCATCATATGTTCACAAATATCTTTATTCAAATCTAAGCTACAAAATGGACATTGCAGTGTGATCATAGACCCTACTTCACAGTACTTTGCAGAGAGAAATATTTACAATAATTTCTGCCTCAATAATGAGGAAGTTATCAGGCTTCTGAACTCCATAATTTCAGTATCTAAATATAAAGGGTGGGGAAGGAGCCCAGAAGGCATGTGAGGCACAGGGGAAGAGGAAGAAGGAAGAGGCTCAAAAAATGTTGCATTGTTTGCTAAGATTAACAGATCATAACAAATAAAAATGGAAAAAACACCAGAGATATTTTTGCAATCCTCATATTGAAGTCTGGCTCTGATCCACTGCACTGCATACAGTTTAAAAAGATATTAGAAATGTGCATAATTTTGAGCATTTAGTGAAAAATTAGTATTGGCTCCCTAGAAGCCACCCACTTCAGTGTCATTTTCCATGAGTTGTGCTACACCTAACTATTCTAAAACAAATTAATCAAGACATGCTCTTGAGTGTTCTGCAGCTTCTCCACTAATTAACTTAGACCTTTCTTTACTTGCATTTGTAAGAGAATATGCAGGCAAAAAAGTTTGGGGATTTTTGTCTCTATAGCTTATTATGCATCTGAGTGTGATTTAGCCCATGCATGTATAGTCAGCAAGCAGAATAAAACTGCTGCACACCCACACATACTGCTGAAATCAATAGAAACTGCAGGGACTTTGTGACTTTCAGACACAGCTTATCCTTCTTCAGAAGCCTCGTCATAAGTTGAAGGCCTTGTTCTGGAGCTGTGTGAAAAGATTTCTGTACTGGTGGGTTTCATCTGTTTTATTTCCAGAGGGCAAAATCACTGTACCAAACAGGCCAAGTCCCAGGGCAGGGTGAGAAGGAAAGAAGAAAACCTCTGTCTCAAGATGAGCAGAGTTCAGAAGAATCACAAACCCATTTGCACACACAGGCAGCAAATCCACGGTTGGCAAAGTTATTCTATGAGCAACACATCAATTTATGCTGCAAATTAACAGGCCCAGCAGAGGTTCCCAATGAAAAAAATCTTTCTTTTATCTAGCTTGGATGAAATTGGAGTGTTTGGCATTTGAGGGCAGTGTAATGGAGTTATCCTACAAGGCTTGTCCTTATTCCATCTCCTGTTAAGCACTGCCATCAGAAGGGCAGCAGAGATGCATGGTAGTCGTAGCACAGGGGTCACAAGCATTTTCAAAGCTGAAAAGGCCAGGCTGCACAGTCCATCTGCCTTCGTCATTACTGCCAGAGGTTGAGATGTCTCCGTATTACTGAGATGAGTACTAAAAAGGTGATGTGATAGTTGACCTGTGTAAGGAAAGGCCCTTGCTTACAGCACAAGGACTGTAGTTAACACTGCAAAACATGTGACATCCTCAAAGAAAGTGAAGGAGTCAAGAGCAAGGTCTAAGATCTGAAGGCATTAAAGGCTGCCTTTCAGCAAGTTCTCCTGGGTTGGATTTCATCCCTTTCCCAGCACAGGGCTAAACTGAGAAGCAGGGATACAAAATGCAGTAGATTCCCTACATGACACAAACAGCTAGCATATGCCTCTGGTGGTACAAACTACCTGTCAAACAAAACTGAAAGATATTTTCAGCAGTGTCCTCAAAATACTCTGAGACAGAAGATGCAGAAGGTAACAGGTTTTTTTCAGAAAAGTTTGAATTCATTGCTTTCAGAGGAAAATAAGAGTGGACCCCTAAATGACCCCACTAGAAAGACAACTTGTGGCAGGGAACAACAAAAGAACTCTGCCTGCCCATGGGTCTGTGTGTGCCCATCCCACCACCCCAGCCATGAGCAGGGCAGCCACAGGGCACCAGGGAACCCCCAGCTCTGGGCACCTCCCTGGGGATGGGGCAAGGATGAGCTGGGATGTGGGCCCACTCCTGGGCACAGCAGGGCAGGGCTGCATTGAGCTGCAGAGCAGACTCTGCTGTGGCACTACTGGGGCAGGGCTGGGCAGGCACAGCCAAGGCTGCTGGCTCCCCCAGAGCCACCACAACATGCACAACACCATCAGCAAGCACCGTAAACAAGGAGCATATTTCAGATTTTGGACTAAATTTTTCAAGTTTCACAGTTACCTGATAAAATTTGACTTGCTACTTGTAAACCCTGTAACATCTTGTTACAGGTCCTCACATTTATTTGCTTTTCTAGCGTAAGAAGTGCACTGATTTACAGCGGCTTCAGTGAAAGGCAAGGTCTCATTAGAGTCCAGAAGTAGGAAAATTGCTGTAAGGCTGAACAAGGAATATGTGGGCTGCTGAATGAGACAGATGATTTAGCAACAGCAGGCACAAATAATGTCAATGTATTTAATGTCGTCTGTCTCAGTCTCCACAAAGGTCTACCATTGCACTAATATCTACCTCTGTGATTAGTGAAAGGGATCATGGAGATCTACCAGCAGTCCATTAGGACTCAGGGATTAATTGAGAGAATTCAACCCACACAAGCTCCTGGGATCCATCAGGCTGTATCCTTGCAAGGCTGCCCTCTATTTAATCTTTGAAAGCTCACAGAGATCAAGGGGTCCTGCGTGACTGGAGGAGGGCAAAGGTTGTATCAATCTTTGAAAAAGTCAAAAGATAAGCCCAGGGAACTTGAAGTCTCACTTTGATTTCTGGAAAAAAATCACAAAGCAAGTCTTTTCCAAGGCACATGAAATAGATAAAGTGACCATCTATTCAGCATAGATTGTCATCTAGGATAAGATTACTAGATTTAGGGATTAAGGGAGAGCAGTGGATGTAATTTACTTTCACCTTCATCTTACTTTCATGCTTGTGTCTTACAATATTCTTGCACGCAATTTATGATGTTGTGATCTGTATTGGTAGACAATTACATATGAGAAAACCTGCTTGAATGATCAGTTTCAGAAGACAGCAGATAGCCAATCCTACTGTATCTGGAGGCTAGCAACAAGTGGAGCACCACAGAGGTCTATCCTGAGACCTGTCCTTTCTGATATACTTATCACTGACTTGGAGGTAAGTGGTTGTACACACTTTCATCAAGTTTGCACATGCATCAAGGAGAAAGAGCTGATATGCTTAGGAGCAGGACTTTGTTAAAAGGGATCTAGACAGATTAAAGAAACTTTATTCATTTCAAAAATGAAAAATCCGAAGTCCTGCATCTGGGAAGAAATGAGCCTTTGCACGAAGGTGGGCAAGGGAGCGATAGGCTGGGAAACAGCTGTATTGGAAAGAACCCTGGGCAGACAGCCAGCAGCATATCCTGGCAGCAAAACAAAAGTCATGGCATCCTAGGTTGTATTATCATAGCTAGTAGACAAAAGCACTTTGTAGACCACATGTCAAATACTGCATCCGCTTTTCCCCCCGGCCTTAATACACACATTGAGGAACTGGAGCAAGTTCAGCAGAATTCAGTGGAGAGCTACTAAGACACTTAGGGGTCTGGAGAATTGACCCTGTTATTAGAAACTGAGCTAATTTGGCTTGTTCAGCCTGGAGAAAAAGTTTCAGAAGAACATAGCTGCAGCCTTCTAATATCTGCACAGAGGTCACAGAGACAATGGAGACAGGTTCTTCAAAATTACGCATGATGAGAAGAGAGACTGAGACTGGCTGAAGGGAATTTTTTTCACAAGGGCAGACAGTCATAGGAACAGGTTACTCAGAAAAGTTGTGCAGTCTCCTTCCTTGGAGATTTTTAAGTATACAAAGTATACAAAATTCTAAGTAATCTGGTTTGAGCTCATAGTTGATCCTACTTTGAACATGAGGTTGGACTTGAGACCTGTTTAGGTTCCTTCCAAAATCAATTATCCTGTGATGCTGTGATTATATTTTCTGTCCAGTACAGAAGGTCTCAAAATTTCTTTGTGCTAAGGCTTTGTACTCCATGCAAGCACATCTTTTCCAGAATATGCTACATCATACAACCCCTATGACCAATCAAAATTGGAAATCACAGTGGAATCACAGATTCTCAAAAGTTAAGGTTAGAAGGGACCTCTCAAGATGTCTAGTCAAATCCTTCTGCTCAAGTTGGGGCAGGTAGAATAGACTTCCCAGGAAAAGCAACATATGTAGAGAAATTTTTCACTCACTCTGCCATTAAAGTAAATTTCTCTCCTTTTCAGAAACCTTTATTTAAAACAAAACATATGAATAAAAAACAAGTGAAAAAGCCAGGCATCCAATGACTTCTTTACCTGCAAATACCAACACAGAAATCAAGAAATTGTCTTATCTGAAGAGCAGCAAAAATACACTAAGAATTTTTATCAAACTTGATGGAGTCCCAGGACTGTGAAAGTCTGACAGAAGATGGCTAAAGCAAAGACAGATATATTCTATGAAGACAAAATGGAACTTGACTCAGGCAAATCTTCAGTGGCTTACTTTCTTCTAACTCATTGACACGTATCTGCAGCATATGCAGCTGCGTTGAGTAGACCAACTGGAAATGGTGCTACAGATCCCCAGGCTGGAATTGTCAAATGCTCTAATAGCAGAGTAGATCAAGACATTTTGAACTGGAAATGTTACCTGGGACTTGCTCATTTGCACATTTTTCTTAATACATTCTGTATGATAGTTTCTGCTCACCTTAATACAGGCATAGGAGAAAGTAAAAAAAAAAAAAAAAAGTTTAATTAAACGATATGGAGGAAGGACCTAGGAGTCGCCCTAAAGTTACTTGGGAAGGTGAATTTTAAGTACACTACAGAGTAAAATTACAACTTTCTATATATTGAGACAGTATATTTCTCCCTCAAATCGGGTTACACTTTCTCACCTGAAGGGTCAAATGATTTACTTAGCAACTGATTAACTTTTATTTCATGATCTTTAGCCAATATTTCACCTAAAATAGAGAAAATTATCATTGTTCTTATTAAAGATCTGGAGATTTACTCTTTCGCTTTCACAACTCAAGAACTATAACTATAATTGAGATGTCAATGAATTCTTCTATATCCACCATGTAGTATAATGTTTCCTAAGTGAGTTATAAATACAGACTTTATACTGCTCCTAGGACTCTCTTCAAAGGTAGCTAAGTTTCCTAAGGTGTCACTTTATTCCTGGATAAATCTTACCTTAGCCAAACAACGACTAATCTCTAGTATATATGCAGTTATCTCTCTTTCTCATTAAAATAGAAGTTATCTGTACCTATAAAGCAGCTTACCCCTGCTTCTCTCCTCTGGACATGAAATACCTCTGTTCTGCCAGTAGAACATTGCATTCACATGCCTTTGTCTCAAAAAGATGACATAGTTTTTCCACTAACTCACATCAAAATAAAAGGAAATAGATTTTCAAGTATGAGAAGGACAGAAAGTTAATCAGGAATAATCAGCAGAGATTTACCAAGTGCAAAGCATCCATGACCAACCCGATTGTCTTCTATGATTAACTGATGAGCTGCACGGACCAAGGGAGAGCACTGGACATGATCCACTCTGGCTTTCATGAGGCTTTTGACACAATCTTCCCCAGAAGCTCAGAAAGGTGAGAAACTATGGGCTGACTGAACTGTTAGGTATATTGAAACCTGCCTGGACATGGGGCTCATGGTAACCAATGGCTCAAAGGCCAGCTGGCACTCAATAACACAACGAGAATCAGGGAGTTTGTTCTGGGTCTGACATTGTTCCTCATCTTCATCAGCAACCTGGGTCATAATGTTCTGCACTTGGGGAAGAATATCCTCACACACAAGCACAGCTGGAAAGTGGCTGCCCTGACTGACAGCCCAGCCCTGCTGAAAGTAGCAGGGACCACGGCAGGTGCCAGTGTGAATATGAGCCATGATGCAGACTCCCTGCGAAGCCGGAAAGAAAATACTGGGCCACACTGAGGAAGGTACAGCCAGCAGGTCAAGGGAGCTCCTGCACTGAAGAGACTGTGTCTGGAAAGCTGTGCTCAGGTTGGGGCTCTGCTCTTGATGAAGGACAATGAGGAGCTGAGTAAGGTCCAGTAGAAGGCTCTAAGGATGGCCATCACTTGGCCCCTTAGAAGTGATTGAGAGAGCTGGGCTTGCTTAGTCTGGCAAAGAGGGAGATGTAATAACAGCCTACAACTGCTCGAGAGGGAGCTCCAGTGACCACCTCATCAGATATGGACAGTGGCAAAACAAGGGCCAGCAGGGAGTGGTTGCAGTTAGGAAGACTGAAGGACATTAAGAAAAAATTCTTCGCTAGAAAGACAGTTGAGCACTGTATTATTCACACAGGTGGAACCTCCAGCCTCAGTGGTTCTCAATGTTGTCAGACAAAATAGATTTAGGCTTGCTAACAGTCCTGCTTCAAGCAGAAGGATGGACTTGATGGCTCCAGGGGCCACTTCCAAACAAAATTTTAATGATTTTGTGAAGATTTGTGAAAAAAAGTCACACTGATAAGTGCAATTTGCTTTTTAGAGTAATGTTTAGAAGGGTTGTGGAAAACGCCCTCTGTTCATGAAGTTTATTGAATAAATAACCAACAATGAGTAGGAGTAAGGACTAATCCAAGATGGTAGAATCTCCCTTCATATTACCTACAATGGAAGTTGTTTAGGGCAATTCTTCACCTATTCAGGAACAGCAAGCATTTACTGAATTACAAATCAACATGGAAAAGTAGTTTTCCATAGGCAGAATGTGGTCTAGACTTTAATCAGAGAACAGCATGGAGTGCAATTCTGGAACCTTCTATAATATATTAAACATATTTTTGTTTTGATAGTCATGGCACCTTCAACATAGGAGTGCCAAAAGTGCCTAATATTTGTTCACATAAAAGAATCATGAACATTATTCTGCCAACTTTTTGGCAGCTCTCCCATACAAGATTTTTTTTACAGACTGAAATGGGTCTGCCACCAAACAAAAATAAACTAAATAAAAATAAACTGCAAATCAAAACAGTTCGTTTAAATCTGTAAGGAAGTAACAAGATACTGAATTTTGCTCATGTCTTCCAATAAAAATGTGGGGTAGTGTTGCATTTCAAATGTCAAGTAGTAAACACATATCATTGTATTTGGTTTCTTCTTCCTGATTATGAAGGATATCCCTGGATATGATGCTTGTCCTGGCAAACTCTCAGCTAAATAGCCTGCCTCCTACTATGCACATTACTTACTATCTGCACATGCCAGTATTATGCCAAATGTTTAAGTGTTTTTTCCTGCTGTTGGTCAGTGTTTTCATATAATAAAAAAATTATAAATTGGTATGTAAACTGCATAATTCATGGGACCCACCTTATCTCCCTCAGCAAAACAGTTTTCTTTTCAATCATTCCACTTAAATCAAGCCATTCATCTTTAACAAAGCTAATGAGCTACTTAGTACTGCTGCTGCAGCCATTCAGACTTCAATAGTACATAAAGCAACATATTGAGAGAAAACAGGAATAAAACAGCCCACTTGTGTTGGAATTATAAAATGGTTTACAGAAAAATCCTGGGAACTCAAAGAGAATACTCAGAATCCATAAAAAGTACTGAATTAGCTGCATGTGCCTATATCAATAAATTAAAGGCAAGGCGAGGGCTCAAATACCAGCCTCCACTCATCCATAACATTTAATTGCTAACTTGTATACTCCATCAACAGTTGGCAATTAATATTCTCCCAGACAGTGGGAGATTAAGTACAGTCTGCAGGACAAGAGAGGTCAGGGACCGTGTGCTTTGAATGCATAAATGCACTGTGGTCCATTCTATTTTCTACCCTGTGCACAGCCCTTGGGTTTTCAAGAAAGCTGCTCAAAACAAGAATTAGCATTACACTCTCCTGTGCCCCAGAATCAGAATGGATAGTAAAACCACAGACGGTATCAGATAGCACCAAACTAGTTTGCCATTACTCCAGAATTAGTTCTCCAGTGGTCTTTAGAACACTACGTCACTCCTTCTAGGAGCAGTATGTCTGGCATTCACTGCTGTAACCACAGCTCACAAAAACATTCCTGATAAGTCAAAAATGCAGAGCCTGGGTACTGTACTGCTGACAGTGCAGCCACAGCAAGAAAGACCAACCTCACTGGGTAAAGTTTTTAACCAGTTTCCATTGTGTGGCTTTCCTGCTGCAGCAGTAATGTTGACAGTACCTGAACTCAACAGCTTTTAGCTAACTCAACTCACTCACCCCAACTGCAGCTGCTATAACACAGGCATGCCACAAAGTCCAGCTTTCAAAAGCCAGGGATCTTCAAAGGCTTCTCTCAGTTGCCAGCCAGCCCTGGAGTCCAGGCTGGTACTGAGCACACCCAGGGGGTCAGCCCCACAAGTGAACAGGCAGGTACAAGATTCCCACCTCTGTCACACCTGAGGGTTTTTCTCCAGTGATGTTGGGCAGAGGGGAAGTGGTTTTAACCATGTAGATATGCAACCATACAACTTCAGCAGGAAAAGCATCACGTGTCCTCCCAAAGCAGAACATCCAGAACAACATGGTGTACCTTAAAAAGTAGTGCAACAACCCTACCTGAAACAAATATGCCTGAGCAAGTCTGAGTAGCAAAAAAGGCAAATTTTGTCTGTGATACTGACATGAACAATCCACTTCCTGGTAATATGTCTATAACCATAACAGGAAAATACTTCATGCTACATAATCCCATCAAACCAATGAAATTCAGTAAACAGTACATGACTGGGTTTAACTGCCTCAAAAAAAAAATCCAGCACTGCTAAATATTTTTACTTCTGGTCCTTAACACCCTGAAGAGCTTTCAGGGTGATGCCTTCAATAAGTCATCTCCTGAAATTCTGATAATAAAGTTTTTATTACTTTCCTGTAAGTAGAGTAAAACAAGTCATGCCTCTGAGTTAGGAATGAGCACGAAGAGTGCTTGATTTTTTGATTTTCCTTCTAATAAAACAAAAAACAGTTATTCTATGCAAAAATGGGGAAAAGTGCAACACACCTAGAATTCCAATTGGCATCACCACACTTGAGTAGCAGAGGCTACTCAAATGTTTTGCTTATAACACTAAGAAAAAAGAAAAGAAGAAAAGCTATATTTCACTCAGTGGAGATTGGTAGTCCCTTCACAAAAAAAGCCCTCTCTTTTAAGGTCACATGGAACAATTTTGCTAAGTCTTAAAGAGCTGCCTTAGTGAAACATTAGTTTCTCAATTGGATCAAACTAATTTGACTTAAAGTAAGCGGGAGGAATGGTTTAATTAGCATTATTGAATATACTCCACACCAGACTAGATTTTCTTCTCAGCATCAGGCAGAACTCATTAAAAAAGAGAACTCAACCTTTTGCTCATAATTACCTTTGGTAGACCAGCACTTGAGACAATTTTCTAATTGCAGAAAAGGAACTGCACAAAGCTACCATTCAAATGCATATATTAATTTAGTTTTATTTTTTGCTCAGCCTTCCAAAACTAATTATTTAACACTGAGGTTAGGAAATTGGAGAGTGAGCCTCAAGAGGGATGGGGCAGAGGGTCTCTTAAAAAAATTGCATTTGAACCTTGCAGTGGAAGGACAATTCTACAAAACAACTTGCAAGATTGCGTAAGAAAAAATGCCCCCCAAAAAGCCCTATAAAGGGCATGCAGTTCAGCACTGTTTTTGTCTTCACACAGCTGCATCACAAGATTGGAGAGCTACATGGCAAACAACATTCACTTCTAAAAGTAAAAGTAAACATAAAGTTTTGTGTATGGAAAAAGCAAAGAGATTTGACATAGAGTGACAGGTTTTGAGCTGACCATAACTACCCAGAAAGCACAACTCAGATTTGCTCTGTGGCAGCCAATAGAAGACATGAAAGCAATCACTGAGACCATCTCTGGTGAAGAGAAGAACAAAATGCACAGAGAGAAGCATAAAAGGAGGGTTTCCTGCTTTTAATTTATTACCCAGAAGGCACACTCTGACCTCATAGTACACATACTGTGATGTGCACACAACAAGCTGTATGGGGCCAATGTTTTAAATTAAATCTTAAAACAGACTTTGTGAATGTGAGGAAACTGCTTTCAGAAAACATCATTCATCATCAACTAAATAGTCAGGACAAAGTTCATGTATCAATGTTCCTTCTGGGTACCCATAACCTGGATGGTATCTCGAGGAAAGAGCAATAGACTTACTAAAGTCACCATGTCAACCAAATATATTGCACAAAGAAATGCTCACATCAAGTTTAAGACTTGCTTTGACTATACTTAGAGCACAGCCAAAGATCAAACCAAGGAGTGTTAATAAGACAGAAGGGAGCTTGACAGCACTTATGAGAGAATCCTCAGCATCTTCCAAGATACATCTCTAAGTCTGCAGGTTTTCTGGGGAGTAATATCCATGTTGTCTTGCATACAGGAATGCTTTCCTTTGCTTAATCTAGAAAATCTCTATCCTACTGTCATTCTACGCTGTAGATCTCCATAAACCCCATTTACTCTTACTCCAGCTGCATCATAGATGGGAAGCTGCTATTAAGAAAAATTATAAACACCTTCTAAAAAGGCCACTTTCTCTCAGCTAAATTACTTTTGATAGCATCTTGACTGGTAAATTATTTTGACAATAAATTCCTGTTACACTGCATAACTTTAAGAATTTTTTCTTGATAATAGAAAGAAACAAGTTAATATGTAGCCTTGTTCATTACCTGGTGCAGCAGAATCCTGCAAACAGTAACATGGAGTACCAAAGACTGATGAGAGAGTCAGCACTGTGGCTAGATGATACCTCTGGAAATCTTCAGACATAGTCTCACTGGAGCACAGGAATCCTATTTCTCAAAAAACACTACCAAAGCCCCACACAAATTCTATCTTGTACCTTAACTGTCCCAAAACAGCACAAGACAGCAGAAATCTCTAACAATATACTGCTTAATTTTTTGTCAGCCTTAAACAATCAAACTATTTCTCATTTCACTTCATTAATTCTAGTTTTTCTTTACCGCATCTTTCATGCAACTCCCAACCCATCCATTCATAAAATAATTACACTGTCCTATGACAAAAACCTTGGATTTACTCAGTAAAAATTAGTCTACTAGACAAGAAACCTATGGTTTGATAGTATTTTCATTTAGTTTAGCATATTCTCCCATTAGTATCCCTGACTGGGGTAAAAGAGGTCCTTATTCAGACCAACATAACCAAAATCAGAAGCAGACTTCTTTCTCCTCAGAAACAGACTTGGAACCAGTTAAGCAAGGCCAAAGCTTTTGGCGTTCTTCTCAAAGAAGAAACTGATTGAAGAATTCACAGTACAGAAAAATACAGGAAGAATAGTCTATACTATCGTGGAGAGTAAGATTTCTTCTCAAACAAAATATAGAGAAAATGCAATTCAGGAGAACTCTAATGACATTAAAAAGGTAATGTGTTATGACAAAAACACAGGAAATGTATTTAGCAAAAATACACTTTTAATAGCTGCAATCAAATTATTATTAAGTATCTTAAGGTGATACTTGAATATAAATGGAAAAAAAACAAGATTAAAATCTAATCATAAAAATGATTATACTTTATGGTGTTTCACCACATTTACATCTAGGAAAACAGTAAATTACACAATATCATAAGTCTAATTCACATGAAGATTTTCTCTACAAATTTAACCACAAAAGAACCTTATGGTAGACACTAAATAATAGTCTCTAATTGAAATTCAAGATTATTTGTAGCACCTAAGCAATTAAAGTTAATATGATTCAGAATTCTTAAAGGAAGACATCTATGTAGGACTAATACAAGACATGCATTTCATAAGCCAAAATTCATCATCAACTAGTCAGGTCATTGCTGTGCTTCAGACCAGCATACACATAAATATTGCATACAAACAGAAATATTATTATATGGATACCACTGTTAACAGAAAACTATTTGGTTTCCTGTAAATGTGTCTCCCCTTTGCCCCTACAAATAAGTAAAGACACAATGAAAAACATGCTTGCCAAAAAAAAAAAAAAAAGCCCCAGAGGCATATAAAAACAATTATGATATGAATCCTCTCACATGTAGGATTCCTTACCTCTGATAAAGCTCAGAAAAAATCTTTCAATCTATTAACCTCTTGCAGAGTAAAGAAAGTAAATGCCTGAGGAACAATCAACACAATTTATTTGGACAGCATTTTCTGCAGTCTTAAAGAACATTTCTACTCAAGACACAGAAGTATCTGTTAAGTAATGGAATCTCCAAATGTTGTTATCCCTCCTTTTATTTATTTATTTCTAAAATCTCTTCACCTCTCCTAGGAGTTTCCCCCCCACTACCTGGTGTAGAGGGCATTTGTACACTTCACGGGCACTGCAAACTGTGGACAACAGCAGGGAGGCAGGGCCACATCCAGGGTCTACTGGATGCATGGATGTAATAGTGTGACATCCCAGCCCATGTGGAAAAGTCACCAAACATGAAGGAGAGGCATAAGCAGCACACGGGAGACCAAAGAGGGTTTGCCTTGATGCATTGGAAGGCTGACCTGAAACACAGACTGGACAGAGCTAGAGAATAAAGCAGGTTTTGTTGAAAGGCCTTGGGCAGCACAGAAGCCTGATCAGGCCTACTCCCAATGTGGACTGAGAATGGTCACAAAATGACTCACCAGTCATGAGATCCCACACTTTTATAAGTTTTGTTCTATTTGCATATTGGGGTTTAATTGTCCAATTACAGCTCAGGTTGTGAGGTCTCACCCTTTTTGTTTTCTCTTTTCAGTCCACCATTGTTTGTGCTGTTGGGCTGAAAGTTGTCCTTGGTCCTCAGCAGGAAAAGGATTTGTTTTTTCTCCCTGCTCTGTGAAGAGAGCTCACTAGCACTTAATATGAGGCTCAGAACCACATCCCTAGGCAGCACAGAATCTGAAAATATGAAAGATAAAGCTTAAGGCATCGCCTCAGCTGCTGAACTCTGGTAAGAACAAGAGGGCCAGAGTGATGAGCCTTTCACTGCCTGCTGCTCCAGCAGGCTCTGGGAGTGTGGGAGCAGCTGCCTGTGGAGATGTGCGGGCACTGCCGAGGCCGGGAGGGGCTTTAGCCTGTCTCTGGGTGAGTGTGGTTGTCATGGGTGGAGATGCTGCCTGTTCCCTGCCCCTTCAAAACCTGGGATTTGGGAGGGCTGCCTTTCACCCATCTTTGCATCCTGTCTCAGTGCAGCTGGGGCTCTCCACTGGGGGCCAACTCTTCTCTGGCACCTCTCCAGCAGGCAAGGATGCTGTGAATCCACAGGTACAGGTAACCAGGCTGAGCCCCAAACCAGGGCCAAAAGGCAAAGAGGAGATTGATCTGGTTACCTCACTAACAACCCTGGGCACCACAGACACACAGAGACATGGGCTCTGCTTGGCTTAGTTCATCCCAGCAAACAGAGACACACAGGGACACACAGGGACACACAGGGACACACAGGGACACAGGCTCCATTTGGCTGGGTTCATCCCAGCCAAGGGCACAGAGGTCCTGCTGCCAGCCCCAATGTATCAGAAAGCTTTGCACACACACAGTTTTTCATAAGGCTGTCTGACACAGCTTCAGTACTGCCAATACTGTCAAAATACTATCAGCTCTCTGCTAACCATTTTATTATACTTTCAAACCTCCAAATTAGGCCTTCTTTTTTTCCATATATAAGTAATATAAATGGTTTTTTTATATGACCATGATGTAAGTCTCTTCTAAACTTTGATTTGCGCACCTGCCTGGTTTCTATCCCAAACTTCTCTGAGGGTTTTGAACCCTGACTTTAACCCATTCGTTCTGACTAAATCTCAGCCTCAATTCTTCTCCAAGGACTCTTCACTGTGCTCTCCCAGGTCATGGCAGGCCTTAGCAGAACCTCTAACTCCTTGCCATCACTAAATGTTGAAGACAAAGAGAGAGAAATTGTCTTTATTACTTGCCAGCTATACGGGCTCCCCAGATTGTCCCACTCTCTCTGCTCTTTTTCGCTTGTGCTCCAGGTAAGAGCATGGGACAGGGAAGGAAGGAAGGAAGATTGAGGAGTTCAGCATGCCTCTGTTGCAGACTTCATTTGATGCTTCTGCCTCCAACAGTTAGCAAGTAAGGCAGAAGAAGGCACTTTAATTTAAAAGTAATAAATAAATCAAATAAACTAGACCGGCTTCAAAAATTGAGAGACAAACTGAAGATACTTGTTCTGATTAACATCCCATAGAATTAAAAAAATTCAAAAGCTACCCACCTCAACCAGATATCCAGGAAACAAATGTCAAATTTAGGTCTTCTTAGGAGAAACAAGCAGGCTCATGGCGTGACACAAAAACATAGCCAGAAGCAATACCTCATGGAGCACTTTCCACACAGATCTGCTCTCACTCACAGAGCTGTGCTGTTTAGTGTCCCCCCTGCCTCTGGCAGAAAAGGATGATAAAATAAATAGCACAACATTCGAGAAAACAGGTGGGGGAAAAAAAAAAAAAAAAAAAAAAAAACCACTTAACAGAGCAAAACTAAGACACCTGGTGAGAAATGCTGTAGAAGCAATGCCCTGAAAATTGGTTAAGACAGTTCCTTGCCCTTGGTGCTGAAAGGCAGCTACCTGTCATCTTCAAGAAGGGGCATATAATGGCTGCTGTAGATACCACTTTTAAACAATAAGGTATGGCTAGGTCAGATGTGGCATTAAAAACAAAAAATGCTAAGAGGGAAGGGGGGTGAACCTCCATCATATCAAATGTCTTTGTCTCATTGAGTTTGTGAAGACAGTATGTACATTAAATTTCAATATGGCACCTAAAAGCTGGGGAAGGAATCACTGAGGAAAGAGAATTTTTAAAAGGACAAAGAACTAAAGAGTTGAATTTTTGTACAAAAACTAAGTTTGCTAATGCCTGTGTAGAACAAAAAAATTTGTTAATGATAGCAACAATGCAGTCCAATAAATCAGTGAAAAGAGCAACTGGTGGAGAGTTTACAGAATTTGAAATTAAAAGAAAACTCACACGGGGAATTACGCATCTTTCCCTGCAAAATGTTCACCATTTAATACCATGTTATGTACAGAATATGCCATTAAAACTTTTCTAAACTACCTGTGATTCAATATCTGTGTCATGTAGCTTTTGCATTCGTGGATATCTTTAAGAACTTGATTTTGGAATTTCTAAAATATTAGGTTTTGGTTTTTTAATTAAACTTCAGTGAAGTAACAGAACTAATATCACTTTTCTAAGACACAGAGCACATTGATATGCTGTATACATCAGTCCTTTCAGTTAGTCAGTCAGAAAGTTGGGCATCTGAAACGTAAAATAAACATACATTTGAGATAAAACTAGAATTGGTAGATTTACATTTTAGTCACAACGCTGCACTTCTGTACTGTGATCCTTTGCTAAAATATACTAGTATTCTGCCCATTTTCAACAGTATGTGCTGCATTTCACTTTTAAATTGACTGGTGTTTACTCTTGTAATTCAGAAATAAAGAATATAGAACTCCACAGGAGCACTCTGAATAAATTCAAGATAATTTCTTGGTAGAAACATGGAGAAAAATACAATTGTTGGCTTCTAAGAATGGTAAGCACCTTCCTATTTTTGGAGGGCTGACCCTGACTGGATGGTGATTACTCACCAAAAGCTGCTCTGTCATCCTCTCCTCAGCTGGTCAGGGAGAGAAAATATAACAAAAGGCTTGTGGGTCTAGATAAAGGCAAGGAGAGATCATGCACCAGATACCACCACGAGCAAAACAGATGCAACCTGGGAAAATTGATTTCATTTATCACCAATCAAATCAGAGTAGGATAATAAGAATAAACCCCCAATCTTAAAAACACTTTTCTCTTGCCCACTCCTCCCTTCTTCCCAGGCTCAACATCACTCTCAAATTCTCTACCATCTCTCACCATTGGTGCAGGAGGGCAGGGAATGGGAGATGTAGTCACTTCATCACATGTTGTCTCTGCCACTCTGTCCTCCTCTGCAGAAGAACCCTCCACACTCTTTCTCTGCTCAAGTGTGGGGTCACTCCCATGGAAGACAGCTGCCCATGGACTTTTCCAGTGTGGGTCCTTCCCACAGGCTGAAGTTCTTCGGCAAGTGCTCCAGTGTGGGTCTCTTTCCATGCAGTGCAGTCCTTCAGGAACAGGCAGCTCTACTGTGGGTCCCCTTCGGGGTCACAGGTCCTGTCAGCAAACCTGCTACAGCAGGGGCTCCTGTCTCCATGGGCCCACAGGTCCTGCCATGAGCCTGCTCCAGCATGGGCTTCCTACAGGGCCACAGCCTCCTTTGAACATCCACCTGCTCTGGTGTGGAGTCCTCCACGGGCTGCAGGTGGATCTGTTCCCCTTTGGATCCCCACAGCCTGCAGGGGGACAGTTGCCTCACCATGGTCTGTGCCAGGGTCTGTGGGAGAATCTCTGCTCTCCCTGACTCAGCCTGGCTGAGGTCTAACTCATGGGCAGCAGCACATTAAGGCCCTGAGATTTCAGTTCTGATTGCAGTATGTTAATTTAGTGTGGAATTCTTAATCAGTTGTTATAAGAATTAGTTCTCAACAACATTCTGAGTAAAGTATGACATCTGTTTTCCCCCCTCAAAACACAATTCCTTCTGATTCTGGTGTTTAATGTGCCCTGCCGTTGCTCTCCTTTAGACTTAATCACTGTATGCACATGCACAAATTGTTCTGAGACTAGAAGCCCTGCAGCTAAATGCTGAACCATTCCAATACTCCTTGATAAACAGAAGACAGACTCACTACAACAGATGTATTATGTTTGGGTGGCCAGTAAAATTCATTCCTTTGCTGAAACCACAACTGGAAAGACGGCATTTTCTCAAAGAATGGCCCCTGTGTCATTGTACAAGTAGTATACGTAGTTCTGTAAAATAAGAGTTGGTTCAGGAAGGAATAAAACCCCAATATATTAATGAGAAGAATGAAAATAGTAAAAGGATTTCACACTATGCTATGAACATCATAATGTTTTAATCTGTTCTGCTAACAGACAAGTGTGCTAATAGGGTACAGATGGATGAATGTTTAGCTTTGATTAAAAGACCCCTCAGAATAAATTGAACTTCACAAATGTCTGTGAAACAGCATGAATTTTAAAAATAGACATATGACTATTTCAGACACAAAATTCAATTTATCATGCTACCTGAAGAATCAACAACATAGCAGCTGTTACAGACAAGTTATTTTAAAAAGCTGTAAATTAAAATGACAAGAAATAACCTCTGCCACAAATACAGAAGGCTTGAAAGGAGATATTTCAAGTAAGACAAAAAAAATTACATTTTGTTAACAGAAAAGAAGTCTCATATAACAAGTAATGAAAATGAAAACAAAACCGTGACCAAGGGTGTTTGTCTCTTTATTAAAATATACAAAATGGATTAATAGCTATTCTATTTAGCTTTTGAAACTACAATTTTAATACTGCTGTGATTTCTTTCAAAACCTAAAAGGAATGTAAACCTAATAGTGCTCCCCTGATCAAGTTATGTTCAATTACACATGCATGACAGACCCATTCATAGTTAACAGGAATGGAATAAATTCTGCCCAAATCAAAAATTGCAAGTTACTGTTTCTGCATGCTATGGATTTCCATTTAAAAATAGCCCTTCTTGTGAGAAGAGTAGCCAGCTAAACAACAGCACATAAAAGAAATTCAGGAAAGAAATAAAGAAGGTGGGGGAAAGGTTGAAGGAGGCAATCTATTAAAATGCTACACTAAACCAATAGGCAAGTAATTTTCCCAGTGAGAAGACCCAAGACAGAACAACTGGGACTGGAATTAAAAGCAATAATATCCTGCTCTGTGATAAATGTTCTATTATCTTTGTAGGCTTTAGAGCAATATTAAGGGCTGCAGAATTGTGAGAAGATAAGAATACTGCCACCCAAAAACAAAACCAGAAGATCTTGCTGATAAAGTGCTGGTGAAAATATAATTGCAAAAGGTGGCAGATTTTTACATTTTCGATAACACTCTTTTGCTGAAATGAGTTCTTGTCACACATTTGAATCTTGCACAGGAATGAAGAAATTTTCACTGTGGCACCATGAAAAGGCCTGGTGTTTCCACCAAGAGAGCTCAAGAAATTTATGGAGTTCCAATATTAACACCGATATTTCTGTTGCTTTGAATTTTTATCAAAGAACAGAAAAAATAATAATAATAAACCCAAACCATTTATATCAGTTTTATGTGTGTAAATAATTGCTTACCCTCTTCCATAAGAATCTCCTTGCCTGAAAAAGCAAAGAAGCAGAGCCTGGAAATGGCTGAAAGATCGAGCCTTTCCACACCTCCTGAGGGTGGCAGCTCAGCAGAAGCAGCAGGTCCAGGACAGGTAGGGAAGCCAGGCTGCCATCCAGACGAGGACACATCAGAGCTGACCTGGGGCAGACTTCTCCACAGCCACCCCAGATATTGAGGCTGCAAGGTGATGCTTCCCTCAGATGTCCAGAGCAGGAATCTGGTATCACTGGACTCTTTGCACAAAGAGATCTGGGATGAAGGCTGCAAGCAGCAGTACTAATGTGCTATTTGAGGCTATTCCCTGAGAATGAGGTCTAGCAAGAAGGTTTCTGGCAACACCTCCACTGCACACCTTTGTAGGACCTTACATTAGACATTATAATCCCTTGGTTCAAATCTGATGCCTGGCCAGCTGCAAAATTGTTGGTTGCATCAGTATTGATAACAATTAAGTCCAGTGAGTCTGGTGTAAACTGTGTAAAAGAAAATACTGCGAGCAGCCACGTTCTTTTATTTCTCCTCATAGGGTAGCTGGGAATCTCAGCTGGCTGGAACTGCCCACAGAGCATCCCAGATGAGCCAGTTTCAGCCCATGGGCTGTTCTGGTTATTGTTATGTCATTTGGATAACAAAGGTTCCAGGGAGGTCAAGATAATACTCTTAACGACTTTGTAAAGAAGAGTTCAGGCACTATTTTAAGGCTGTTCATATAGTTGCTACATGTGGAATTGAGTACACTGAAAATGCAAAATGAAGGGGAGTTGTTTTTTTCCAGATATATTGCAAACTCAAAGCATACCATGGCACTCAGAGAGAGTTGGTTGACAGGATATTTTCCCTAATGTGCACTTCAATAAATTCATGCACACATCAGAAGAGATTGACAGTGTTTTGTTTAGATGAATACTTTAGTAAACTGCACTTATACAGAAACACAATATACCAATTACTGGCGAAATTCTTGCTGAACCATTTTAGCATTCATTTTGAAAAGCCTAGCCATAAGAAGAAACAATGAACTCAGACCAGTTTGTAGCATTTGAATTACACTGCAGAATTTCTTGGTATCAGAGCATTGCTGTGTAACAGCATCAAGTCAGACACCACAACTACAGCAACTACAATGCACTATTCTCTTTGTATCATCTCACTTATTGTATTTCAGCATTGAAAGTCAAACAAATGAGAGCACTAATCAATGAAGTGAAAGTGCTTATCTATCTCTTCATCTGAATTTTGAACAGAGTGTACTTCTTTAATGACTACAAGCTCTCAACTTTACTGTTACTCAAAAAGCATGTATGATATAGTACATTAATTGTGATCTGGAACTGTCCCTGTACACCAAGTGTCTGTTTTATAACTCACTTTGAATTAGCTAACAGAGAAAGTAAAGTGCATTATGCAGCAAAATCTCTAATTTTTTAGAAGTTTACACTCATCTACTAGCATTATGTCAAACTCATAATTAAGTCTGGAATAACAGCACAGCATTACTGGGCTGCCAGCCCAAATATTGTTTAGTAGATAGGCAACTAATCATCCATATGTGGCTCCCAACTGTGCTCCATCAGACAGAACTCTGGTCTAAAACTCAGGACACCTGGGCAGTGCACTTCCCATTAATGTAGAATAAAATTAAAAATTGTCTTCTTTTGAGAGATAAGATTAGAAGAAGAAAGGCTAAATAGCAAGTAGGCTGCTCCTCTTCGTTAGGTGAAACACCCCTTTTCACTTCAATATGTCTCTTTATTAAAATATCACCAAACTTCAGACCATTTCAATGCTGCATCTCATCAATTCCATGCTTCAATCTCTAATAGCTTCTGCTCTTCCCACTCTTGCATTCAACTCTAAGGAGGTATCATTCAGTTTTTCTGCACCTCTCCCTCATTCCAGAGGAAGCCTGACAGCTTCCATGCACAAGATGGAAAGGTTTGTCTCCTGGGAGTCACCCACTGCTGTAGTCTTCTGTCTGTAGGATAACTACACCCTTGGTTACAGGACTTAGGATTGTTTGCACCAGATGAGTCCCAGGACTGCAGGAGACAGAAGGATGGTCGTATGGATAAGGCAGTTCAGTGCCTTCCTCAAAGACCTGACTGATTTGGTGTTTATCTCCTCAGTCCTGGAGCTCTCTGCAGCAAGCTAAACTCACAGCTGATCACTGGGTATTCTGTGCAACCATTTGCTAAGATCCAGATTTACAGAAATGCTGATCATGCAAAAAGGTACATCCAAAGACACTAGGAAGTACATTTTCATATTTTAAAAAAATTCAAAGTACTCTAGGCATTTAAAAGAACATACGGAACCAGAAAATGTGATAATAAATCTCTTTGTACCTTGCTTCATACTCTGCAAAATGAGGAGGGTTTATTTTCTCTCTTAGCATATTCTTTTCACTGCATCTCTGTGATAGTTGTGAAACTCATTCTACAGTAGGAAACTTAGTTTTAGAAATTGTCTTTTCAGGAGAATATTTGAATTATTCATTAAATAAGGAACTAGATGAGATATGAAGGGTTTGCTATATATACATATATTTTTATTCTGGCCATTCAAATGTAGCTAGCAGTGCAGAAAATTTGCTTCTGTTTGCTGAACATTTTAAGGTTTGTACTTCAACACCATCCTAATGCTGAACTAATTTTCATTTCTATATTTCCTAGTTTTTTACTACTTACACTGCCCCTCTGCTGTCCTAGAGCTCAGCAAGCTTTATATCACATGAAAAAAATATAAAAGGGCATAGAAATGAGAAATATTTTTGGAATATTAGAAGCTACTGAGTTTAGTTTCAAGTTCAGATTGAGCTTTCACAGTAACTCACATTTTATGTGCTCCTACTCATCCCATCTCAATTAAAACTTGTACATTTGCCAATAAAGATTTTGAGATCAACAGTTCATTTATCACATTTGCTTGAGTTACTCATGTCTAAATCATATGCCCACTCCAGCTACTTACCACACAGCAGTTGGAAGGACTGATTAAAGACCATGGTTTCTGTTGCCAGTGACAGCTATGATAAAAGCACTTAAAAGAAGGAAGAATTGGATCTAGTGCCATGAAAATAATGTGCTGAAATAGAGAAAAGTTTTTAAATCTCAGGATGAAAGTATTTTCCAACATGACAGATGCATTTGGTCAGATAAAACTGAAATTATAAAAATGAGAGCCTGGCCTGCTAAACACAAATCCTGTGAGTTGAGAAAAGAAAACAGCAATGTACCTGCTTAAAATGAAAAATGTTAAATATTCCAGTAGCCAAGAACCGGAAAGAATATTCAGTTTGCTTTTAGTTTTCCAAAGAAATGTTGTCATCATGTTCAGAATTGCCATGAAAAATAATTACAGGAACACATGGCAGGGAGCAAGGAATTAATATGCAAAGAGAAACAAAACAATGTGCTTCAGGGGAGCATTCCTGTGATCATACTGATAGAGTAGTCCAAACTTGCTTGCTTGCTTGCTTCAGAAAACTCAGTGCTCAGCTGTGAACTACTCTTCCTTCTTGCTTACAAGACTAAAATGTTTGAAATCTAGCTCTTACTTTTTTTGGTTAAGCCGGTCATGCCTTAAGCAGCTTCACAGCAAATCTTAAAGAATATAAACCTTTCACCCCCTTTGGCAAAAGCTCAAACTGCAATGACTGAACACTCAAGCAAAGAGGAGAAATCAAAGTGACTCTCAAAGACATGTGACTCTCCAAGAGAGTTTCCAGGATAAAATGAAGTCCTACAAGATTAGGAGAATTCATGCAACCTGTTCAGGGAAAATTCTCAAGATATTTGTAAATGAATGCACTGAAAGAAAAATGCCTTATTTTATTTTTTTATTCTTTCACTGTAGAGTTATCAGGAAGGAATAAAATGCAATCACCCAAGAAACTGCACATCTCTAGCCGATTTTTATTATTCAAATAGACATTTTCTGACCTACGCCCTCAGTTTCCTATATTTAGCAAAGTTGCTCATGGCTTCACTGAAGTTTCTGCCTGCATAAGTAAGCATGTGGAAACAGCACACTAGGAAAATTATGTGGCAATAAGAGCTATGGAAGATAGCTGAAAACCATCCAATTAAAAATTCCTGATTTTAAATGGAGCGTATGGCATTTTAGTAATCAGGACACAATGATAGAGAGTTTAAAGAAAGGTGTGCCTACATGCAAGTTTTTCTGTGTGATTGTTTGGTTGGTTGCTTTACCTTTTCCCACAACAACAAAAACTCCCCAGTCTTAGATCCATAACTGGTTAAGAAAATACCTATTTTAATAGTTACTCTTTCTTACTGTCTCTATTACTGTATGAACAAAAGTATGGTTCTGACAGAGTAACAAACTCAAAAAAGCAGGTGCTCATTTATCAAGTTTTGGGGATTTACTTCTAGTGAGAGGATTTATTGTTTGTCAAACAATATATGGCAGTGTTAGATTATTTATTCATTGGTCCAAATACACTTTTATAATATTGCTCTTTTTTCATCTGCCAGTACGGCATTAGTTATCCACCTCCATGCTCAGGGCTCAAAACTATGTCTACTGTACTGGTGAAAGCTCTTGGCACAACATCAGCATGAAAGTACTCAAATATTCATATGCCAAAGTCCTGAAGGCAAATACAGACTATGATTTATACTGTGGATGCAATTACTCTGTCCTTAATTCCATGTTAAGCTGTGACTCAAATACAATTATCTGGCCCTTCTCTCCTCCAAGTTATAAATGAAGAAAACCAGGCACACGGACCCAAAGAAGTTGGAAAGGAAGAGCAGCACCCCAAAGCCCCCCTGCTTTTCAGTCAGACAGACAATGTTTAATAGTGTATTTAGACAAGTAACTGAGCTATTTGAGCAATGTGGGAAAAGAATCTCTTGGCAAGGAGGAACTGCATCTATAGCCAGTAGACATGGCTGGTAAAGTCAGTATAGATTAGATCTACACCTCTCTTTCTTTACCAGTCCTCTCCTAACTTTATTCTGCAGTCTCCAGGAGATTCTTATACTTTATTCAGTTGTGAAATCACCTCTTGAAATCTGGACTGAGCAGCCCGACAGAAAAGACATATGCTTTGCTTGGATCTCCTTTTTGCAAAGGAAGTGTCTGGGACTACCTCTGCAGCCTCAGAGGAGTTGGGTCAGCTTTTAAAAACTTATGCAAAACCATAAGAGAGGAAAGAGGAGGGAAAATGCTTTTCTTTCCAAACCATGTGGTTTGACTAATACATCTCAACCCAAACTTCCATCTCAGCAGCAAATTCACGAATTAACCAAACTGTAGCATTTTTTGAGCAAAGCAGAAACTTGGACTCATAGGAAAAGAAAAGCTGCAGCTAGATATTGTAACTTGAGCTCAGAATCCAAGAGAAACTGAGATGTCAAAAAAAATTCCTTCGGCGTGAATCGTTCCTTTCCTAAACACACAATTCAGCAAGTAGAACAAAAATGCAACATTATGCTTTAAATATTTTCCCTGTTAGAAGTTTCTTCAAGATTTTGATGTTGATTTTGGAGAGAAAGAGGTTTCTCCCATCTCATTTTCCTGCTTCAAATTATATGAGATTTGTCTGTTTCCCAGCCAACCACGGGTCTTTCTGATAGCATGAAACCCACTGGTAGCATGCAACAAGCAAATGAATCCCATTCATGTGAGTGTGGTTTGATTCAGGCTTTTGAACTCAGATAATAAGGAGACCTTAATCCTAAAGTAATGAAAACCCGAGGGTATTACTATTTGGAGAGTGGAGGTTTCAGCCAAGGATCAATAAATTGATGCCATTTCCAGGTTCTTTGTAAAAAAAATGAATCATCAGTTCTTTAAGTCAAGCCTTTAAATGGGGTATGGGATCTCTCATATGGGATATCTGAGAACAGCAAAAAAAATAATCAACCAAAAACCCCCTCTTATTAAGTCTAGAAGTTCTTGAACTAGAGATAGATTAACAAATCCCTTGTAACTTATCCACTGCTAATAGTGTTTCAGGATATTTAAAAACATGTCCACACAGGTAAATATAAATCTGCAAAAGGTGAGTTTATATAAATAATACTCTACGTTATTTTTATTATGTCCTATATATTTTGAAGAAATTAATTTTATCAAAGTACATCTGATGTTTTGTCCAGGAGAATTAATGCTCCAGGAAAGGTCATAATTTGCTATCATCTTGTAATAGATTTAAATACATTTTCCCAGGTCTTCAAGGAAAAAATAAAAGTAATATAAAAATATATTTATTCTTCTGTTTAAAAAATAATTAAATTTCAAATTTATTTGACATGTTATCCACATAGAAGATTAGACTTTTGCGAAGAGGAAAAAATGAGATTTCCCAAAATATGAGTGTGTAACATCTCAAAATAGCTTTCCTCATTACTATAATTTGCATTTCAGCATTTTTCAAATATCTTTCCTTATATCTCTATGTTTTTACTGACAAATCTAGATAAGGACAAGCACATTTAATGACATAATCAACATGAGGACCACCAGTAGAATTCAGACACTTAACAGGACTTGAATCTCAGTGCCTCGGATGTCTAGCTCCTGCTGAAAACAATGTCAAGCATGGAAATTTGTTCAAGAACATGTGACAGAGTTCTTAAATATAGATCTAGACCAATATAAGCCATACACACTTTCACAGCATTTTAAAATACCTGATTAAATGAACAATCTTAGCCATCTTCAGCACAGAAAGGTAAAGAATTAAAGTTTACCTTGCATCGATTTCCTACTCATACCTCAAGAAAATGTTGAAAAAATACTTTGATATAGAACTGTTGCTTTTTACTTACATGAAAGGAGAAGCGGAAATTTTGAAAGAAAAACTAATAAAGGGAATTTTAGTGCATTTCCCATTGTACAAGAAGCCAATGATCAAACACACATAAACTGCTTGGCTCCAGCATGTCCAACCCTACCATTACAGTGAAGTGGAGAACTGGGGAAATCATTCCTATTCCCTGCCCATGAACCATGTGCTAAGTCCTCTTTAGCTTTCTCAGGGACTCACAGACTTTCTTTTACAGTGTACAGACTCAGGAAAATTGGCTACATCTGCCTTAATGCATGGGTTTGTATTCTACCTTCAGCACAGAATTGTATTTATCTCCCCAAAGCCGGAAAATAAGGCTAATACTGCAATAAAATAAATCCATATAAAAGCTGGGGCCTTTTGTTTGTTTGTCTCTACTAGAAAAAAAAATTGAAGCAGTCTTTATTTTCATAAAGTAAAACTTGGGGTTGATTTATATAGACCTTTTCTTCCCTTTCCACCCTATTCTCCCCTTTTCATATCAGCATGTTAGTAAGGGCCCTGGGTTGCTCATCAGAGTAATGGTCTCTCCAGATAGCTCAGAAGAAGCTTGAGTTAACTCAAAAGAAAAAGAAGCATTTTACTGAATAAACTAACAATGCCCAAGATCTTTCTTTATGGGAAACATTGGGCTGTGTAAAGGTTCACATCTAACACTATCAGGCTTTCTGTTCCCTTAATGCATAAAGTATTACATCTTCCTAATATTTGCATTCAAGACAATAATTAGGGTGGAATAATATTTCAGCTGTGAGACTACTTATCTGTATATCAGATTTTTTTCTAAGTTCTACACAACTGAGAAGTGATTAACAATAAAAATACATATTGGTCACTAGGAAGTTATGCAGAACCACCATCGATGCCAATTAGCAGCAGCCGGGTCGTGTGTTTGTCCCATTGTAAGTGCCACTCTAAAGGATGCTGAGCTTAATGGGTGCACACAGAACCTTGGAAATGTAGCACAGAACATAAAATGGTAACTTCTTCAGCTTGAAGAGATGCTGGGGCAGGAGGGCAGTGCAAGATTTACATAGCCATGATCAGCTCAGTACAGAATTTAATGTTTACTTGGTATTCCACTGCTAATTTTACAGCACCAGCAGTGCCATTCAGTGCTGTTAAATTTATGGCTGATAATTCAGCACAAACAACTAACACATCCATTTGTTATGTTAGCCAATAGAAGAACAGGCAAGTGGGTGTACTTAAAACTTTACAGAATAGGAAATTGAGTTCAGAGCACCCTGGTGTCATAAAACACCTTTATGTTCTTTACGGAGAGAAAAGGAAAAGTATGTCAAAAGCATTAACTGACCTCGTGAATGCAAGATCCCATACCAGGAATTACAGAAGCCTACATTTTTTACCCCCACACTTACTAAAATGTAATTATTGGCTGTAAACACAAATATCCATGACAAGTTGAAAGCTGAAATTTTTAGACAAATAAGAAAAAGCCCATTATACAAAACTATATAAATGCCACTAATATTGGTAGTGGCTGTATTGCTTATGATTAATAATTAACTAAAGGTTTGAATTGTAATTTAGCTTTAATTGACACAAGCTTTAGGTTGGAAAAACACTACTGAAACGAAGGCTGGAGTTTGTTTTTTGGTTTTTGTTTTCTACATTTTTTTTTTAAAAAGCTTTGCTTATGTTGTCATATTTATTACAGTGAGCACTTTACCCATTTCAGTGCTCTTGGTGAATTTCAATAGCTGGGACAACAGAGGTTTCTAAGGAGTTAGATAGGTAAAATAGTGAAAGTTATGATTCCATTCATCATGCTTTTCCCACAGGGACAATATCAAAAGTTCAGTATCTGCCCATGGGGTCTAACTGTGATTTGGAAAATGTTCATGGGATTTTTTAGAAATTACATTTTCTTCAGTCTTCACCACTTTCAGATTCTCTTATAACAACAACTTTATTTTTATGAAGTTAACTACAGTTGTGAACTGCAAGCCAATCTAATCTACTACTACTACTACAAGCTGAATTAATCAGCAAATGCCAGAAAGCACATTCATCACAGCTTCTGGTTTGCATTCTGATACCTGCATGATGGTTTGATATTTATTCTTCTGATCCATCACCTGGCACAACATCCTGCACAACACAAAGGCTACCTTCTGCATCTAAACTGTTGAGGCAAACATCATTAAGTATATGCCTTTTTTGGTTTGACCCTCAACACACTAAATTCAATCCAATATAGAGACATACAACAGAAAGATGGTTCAACAAAGCATCTTATTGAAATAGGCAGAGCAATTATTCAGCACACAATCAGCTTGATAAATTTATATGACCTGTCAGAGCTGTCTCTTTAGAAATGGAAGAATTATGGGAAATTTGGAAGGTAGTATAATGTTCAAATAATATTATTTTTAATGCAAAAATATGCTGTGATTCTATGCATTAATCTAATTGGAAAGCTATGCATGTTTCCTTTTTTTCATGCCAAAAATATATTATTGCATAAGAGCAATTAGCCATTACCAAAAGACATTGTTTTCACAGAATACAATGTGATGATACAATGACCCAATCTTCCACTACTCAAATCACAAACCTTTTAATCTTTCCAAATAATTCAGTTTTTTAATTCCCTGAGCACAAAAAATTGAGGTATGTCTTCTCAACCTCTTCCCATGAATCCATATTCATGCAACTATTTAGAGAAAAGAAAGATGAACCAATTTTAGGGGAATTTTAAAAGAAACATGACACCAGTTTGAAATCACATGTGATGAATCTCAGACCAAATATAACCTTTTGTGGAATTTAGACATTTATAAAAGATATTGTCTTCTCCTAACATTATCATTTATACCATCAATGCTAACGCGCTGTGCTTCTCAGAAATTAGTTTGTGGTGCCAGACAAAGGCAGCTCCTGGTTAGGCTTACAAGTGTGGGTGTCACAGACATGATTTTTGAAATCTAGAGGAATTTATGAGCCAGATTTCTACTAGTGTCATTATCTTACTTGAAGCAAACAAAGATGATGAAGAAATGAGCTCTACAAACACTTAAGGGAAGCATTTAATGGTCTCCACAGACACACAGGTGTAAGTGAAAGCAGAAGACTGGAAAGTATTCAAGAGAGGTTTTAAATGTAAATGTTTTGGAGAAACCAAGGCATTTTGAAAGACCAAGATTCAGAATCTAAGCAAAGAACACAGAAACAAGTAGGA
Source organism: Brachypodius melanocephalos (assembly GCA_013398615.1). Taxonomy (NCBI): domain Eukaryota; kingdom Metazoa; phylum Chordata; class Aves; order Passeriformes; family Pycnonotidae; genus Brachypodius; species Brachypodius melanocephalos. Next base: position 13,786,655 of record VZSR01001854.1, read on the forward strand.
ATAGAAATTACAGGAACAGAGAAATACACTATAAAAACCCAGGAGTAAAAAGGGTTATAGGAAAGGCAAAGTACAAACAAAGAGTCAAGTCTCTTTGTATTCCAGCTGAATGCTGGTTGCAAGCAAAATAAGAATAGGGGAAATAAGGAAGCTAAATCAGGAAAACTACTTTACTTTCCAAGTATAAATTTACCCTTTCTCAGGAGCTGAGGAATACTGAGGGTTCTGCAATCCCACTCCTGTCCCACAAACACTGATCAGAAAATTGCAACAAGAAATCTGCAGGCTGGGCTGCAGCTGCTCTCAACACTGAGCAGCAAGGCAAATGAAGCCTCAGGCAATATCACTGCACTGACAGAAAACTAAATGGAAAGTGTTGTATTAATTATCATGAAATAGATATGCTATTGGAGTCAATGATCAGTAATGCCAGCAAGATCCTGTCATTCTCTGGTCCTATGCAGTTAACTGTGGTTCAAAGAGCTGAGTGCATCTGCTCTGTCTCATGCTAACTACCACTAGTAGATCTTTCTAGAGACCTTTAAAAGGAAAACTCAATTAGAACATTCTAGGTTTAGGAGGAAAATCTCCCTTAACATTTCAACAGCACGACTTTCAGCTGCAAAGAATTTCAAGAACCTTTCCCCTTCCCGTGACAATCTTCAGCAGAAAAAAGAAGAGCTGAGCTGAGGGGCAAAGCTTCTGCTAAAATCTGAACCATTTCTCTTAACAGAAGGCTTCAGACATCAGACGACTGTATGTACAAAAAGCAAACAAATTAAATAAATAAATCTATGTATATAAATGCATTTGGCCATCTTTGGTGTCGGCTCACTCTAATTCATTGCTGCACATTGCACACATTCTTACCACTGTCTTCAAGTCCTGAGAAACGGCCATGGCCTGGCCTGGTTGTAGCTGTCCCATTGTCTCAAGATGCACAGCAATGCCACATGACACTTGGTTACTGACTGGAAGAGCTGGAGGCTTTTCAATGAAGAATCATATAAGAACAGAAGGACAGAAAGTTTGTAGTTAAATACCTATTACATGGAATTTAATAAAACATCAGTGAAATGGTGTTAGAAAATCCATTTTAAGAAAAAAAAAGTAACTAGACAAAAACTGTACATGCATGAACTATGTAAAGATGTCTATCATTAAATTTTGCTAGTAACAGATCAGGATTTATCTTCTGTACATTTAAGGAAATAATCTTATGTTGAGGCAACGGGTTTTGCTTTCCCAAATGACTTTTTTTCCAGATGCCCATGTTTTAATTGAAGGTTTGCTTGGTAAGGCAGTGCTTCCCCTTGAAAATTTAAATTAATCCTGAACCTGGTTCCATTGGGCATGTAAAATTTGAAAAATATGTTATATTTAAGACTGGGTATTAGTTTTTGCCATTTCAGTTGATGTCAGTGGGAGCTGGGGCACTCTCATCCCTTCAAAGCAGCTGATACATAGCTCTCAATGGAAGGTAAGGATTACTTCCATCTCTATGTACTTGACAAAACATAAAGCTCCTGGTGGCATGTGAGATTAAGCCAAGTACAACATTTAACATATATCATAATCAACATGGGAAGACATTTGTCTAAATATAATTGCCAGACCATATAGTCCTAGACTAAAGCCCAGTGTCCCAAAGTTTTCCTGTTTTCAAATCTGTGTGTCACAGGCTGTGTGCTCCCCACATACCCCATGGTAACACAGCAGTGTCAAAGAGTGAGCAGCAGAAACTTTGGAGCAGATTTTTTGAATGACCAAAGCTTAGCCAAGAGGCTTTCACGGAGGAGACTGACAGAACTCACCATAAGCAATGGTTGCCAAACAAATCCCTGTAATTCATGTTGGATATGTGCTATCCAGATTTTTTACAGCAGCCAGAAGGTACCATGGAGAGTTTATAGCTACTGTAAAATCTCCTTTCATGCTTACGGCTCCTGAAGAGGATGCTTAACCTTCGATAACCTTTGCGTTCTCCCCTCTCTTCTGCAAGTATCACCACAGTTTACAATGTCCCAAAGAGCTGCCAACTATCCCAACAGAGTAAAATAAATTCATGAGTGCATAAGAAAAACATTGGACTTTTATAGAACTATTTCAAACATAAGTTTTAAAAAAATGAAATACAAAAACATATGCAAGTAGTTAAGTATTTGCTGTCCTGCTTTTTGGAGTTATTTGCCCACAGCTGAAATTTAGGCCTTTAAAAAAATAATGAATCTAAAAACTTCAGTATAATTTTATCCATGCTTACATAATTAAATTCAAGACATATGAAGAGTAATTATATTTTTTAATTAATTACTAATTACTATCCTCTCAGTCTACAAATTGCCAAACATAGCACTATCTCAGTAATCATCTGAATACTGTTAATGGTTTATTTGAAGTGCATTCACCTGCCTGCAGTAACATAAGATAATCTTCTATCTTCATCTTTAAAAATAAACTAAACTAATAAAATAAACACAAACTCAGTATTCATGCACTTTATTGGCAGATTACTGAGTTGAGATGATGACCTCTATTCACTTTTCCAATAACCTCACAGAGTTGTTTCTTCCTTTACTTACATGCATTTTTCCACTCAAAGACTAAACGTGCTTCAAATGTTCTGATGATTGCTTGAAAGTATAGAGCAGTAACACAGACACAACTGTTTTCTGACAGACATCCATTTTGTTGAAAACAGATGATATCTCTCACTGGCTAAGCTCATATCTCCAAAATACAACTAAAAACTTTAATTTCTGGTTATAGCAAAGATTATCTTCAAGCATACTAAGAAAAGAACAGCTGCTGTTATAAAATTTGCATTATTTAGAAGATATTGTGATAAGCTTCCATCATTCCAGGAAAAAAGCCTTAAAGTTCTTACTTTTGTCCTCATTATAATGCCATCCTTATTTTTTATGGTTATTGGCTATTCACTTTCTCAGAACTGAACATACTTTTCAAAAAAGTATAAAAAGTAACTTGACAAAAATTTAAAGGAATCTCATGTGGAAGCTGATATTTAAACTTTACCTTTTTTTTAAGCTACATCCATTGATTTTTCTGCAGAGAGAAAATCAACAACACTCTCCAATTGTTGTGCTTACAGGACAACTTAACATTAGACTGAAAAATCACCTTGCTGTAATTGCTCTTCAGAAGTAACAATCCTTTGTTTCCCTGCACCAACATCAAAAGAGAGACCTTTTCTTATGTATCATATTTGAATGCAGTAAATTGTTTGATGTCAATGTGGTTTCACAATTTCATGGAAAATAAAGTACAAAAAATGCGACTGAGCAGACAACGGTTGAAATCAACTTTTTGCAAGTGTACATATACATAGCCTCAGATCATTGCTGTTAAGGCAAAGGCTTCCTTCACATTTCATTTTGGAAAAAGCTATTTACCAGAAGACTAAAACATGAGGGGATAGACTGCATGAATACTCCTATTTCAGAAATACATTTACACTTACTGGCTTTGCATTTAAACAAAAACAATCCAAAAAGTGTAACTGCTTGAAAACCTTGCAACTGCAGACTTTTATCAATAATTACAGCAAAAAAAAATGATTCTGTAAACAAATCCTCATTGCTTTTTCATGATGTGCAAATGTTCAGTGAGAAAGTCTTTGTCAGGATGAGCAAATTAAGTGAAAATAGTTATGCTGCAAATGGATTTACATAGGAGCACTTCATAAGAAAAAGCAAGCACTACAGCACACAGGAAGTGAGATGCAAGATTTATTTTCAAATTATAACCTTCTTGTTATTATTCTGGTTTTGTTTTCTTATCATTTACGGTGATGTGACTAGCACATTTACTGCACTCTGAAATTCTGTTTGCTTCACAGAGTCACTCCATTGCTACAATACCTGCAAGTTGAAATCTTAACATACTTCACATTCTTTCAATTTTTACCTCAAACTCTCTTCTCTTTAGCATCAGGGTTTATTAATTTTCAAATAACACCCATCTTCATAAAGTAACATCATGGTTTTGAGTGTCGTTCAACGACAGATTCTGAATTCAATTTGTGGAAAGGAATTGATGACTAGCTGTTGAAGATTTTCAAGTAAATTACATGAAATATGAAATACTTCATTCACCTCTTGGTATGAATGTCAGATGCAAACTTCTGTAAATAACAAACAGACACCTTAGTTCCAAATACTGATCAATCATACTCAAACAAAATTCATCACTCTCTTGCTTTAAAAAAAATAGTTAGATATTTGATAATATCACAAATAATTTTGAAGATGGATTAACATAGACTTTTCAGCTAATTACCACAAATTACAATGTTTTCAGCAGTAACACTGTAGTAGTTTTGTCAGGTTTTAGTCTCTGTCATCCCAAAGCACATTAAAAAAATAAAATATTTCAAAAGGGAAAGAAAAAATTCCACATATTTAAAATTTAGTGGACTACAACAAATATATGAACATGATATTGCAAGTTTTCACTGTGCTACAATAGAGTGCATTACTGAGTTATGCATTGCAAGAGACTGTAAAATAAAACACATCATAAAGAGCTGTGTATTAAGCTTTTAATAATGTCCCATATTTAAGTTTTTATATTAACTATTTTATTCAAACCATAAGACTGGGAGATAACTTTTCAGGTTTAAACATACCACATAATTGGTAGTCAGAACTATATGGATTTAGGGCATGATCCAAAGTGACACTCTACTGGACAGCAATATATTTATCTGTGTCTTGTTTGTCACTTAAATCAAAAAAGAAAGATTTACTATGACATAAAACAAAGCCTTATGTTTCCTAAAGTGATAACAGGCAGAAAATGAACAGGCTTGGTTAGAGTATGGTACTAATAATGCCATGGTTGTGGGTTTGATCCTTACATGGACCATTCAGCTGGGAGCTGGACTTGATGATCCTTGTGGGTCCCTTCCAGCTCAGGATGTTCTGTGATTCTGTGAATCTCCTTACACAGCCTGAACAAGCAACTTGTGCAGCTCCATAAATAGCCTTGGGAAGAGGTTTGTCCTCATCACCAATGGCATCATTAAAACCTGAGACCTGGACAAAGCAAGGACACCCACGCTGTGTTGGCAGCAACGTTTTCCTGCATTCCTCTCCCACCATGGCAGTGAAGTTTTGAGTAATGCACAGGTAGCTCTGTGTTCTGGGTCCTTCCTTGGATTAAGCTATTTGAAGGAGCTGGACATCTGAGACTCTGCTGAGGGAAATCTGGGGTTGAGAAGACAAGGAAACCTGGTCTGACTGTGTGGGTGTGGGGTGTGTAGTGGAAAAGGGACCTCAGTCCCAGTCAGACAGTGCAAGAGTGACTGACAGTGTGATTCCTGGATGACCAGACAGGCAAGTTTCCTTAACATGATGGAGGACAGTGAGCAGACAGCAGTTCCTCAGTAGGGAAATGCTGGAGGCAAAGCCTCTCTAAGGTGGAGAAGTTTCCATATTCCTTATATACCACAATAATGCATGGACAGCCCTGAGCTGCTGAAAATGCGGGGAACACAGGGGACACAAGGGGTGAAAGAAGATTCCTCCTCTGGTGGCAGAGAAATTGCTTCAGCGTTGGTTAGGATCCTTCTGCCAAAGCTTTCCTTCAGTACCAGTTGCTGAGATGTGGGATTCCCAATTTGTTACAGTTTCATCAAATCCTGACAGAGTAATTTGAAGTCTTCACTATAGCTCAGTAGAATTCAGCATAGTTGCATGTGATCATGGAAACCCCCATGCACAGCAGTTGTCTTCAACCTTAGTATTGAGATCAGCTTCAATTTCAATAGGCCAAAGGACAAGGAACTGTTCAATCAGCTAAAAGCCAGCAAATAGGAAAGAGTAGTAGGTCCAGACCAATGACACTTCAGGGGGATTTATCACTAGGAAAGGCTAATTAATACTTTGACTCCCTCCACCTAGATTTATTTCAGAAGATAGAAAGCTAATTCTTCTTTGTCACTCACAAGAACACTGCCAACTAAAAGTGTCTTGCCAATAACAAGAAAAAGGGTCTGAACCCACTGGGACATTTCTAAGCCAATTCTGCTGCATGGACTTCAAAGAAGGCTGAGCCTTCTCATCATATCGTGTAGTATTTGTAACCACATCTGGTGTTTGGATTTGGCCTGCTGACACATACCCAGCTTGTTTCAGAAAATAGCAGGAGACAGCAGTTAAAAGAACCTGGTCCTTCCAGAAGAGGCAGATGCCCACGTGAAAATTTATGTGAGCAAATGGGTTCTCCTCAGTTGTTGGATTTGGACTGAAGCTATCAGCTGCTCTAGCATTTTTTTAATGCAAATGGTAGGACTTTTTTTTTCTAATTGTTTTTTATCAGCAGTGTTGTTTAAAGCAGTCTTCAGAAAAGATATTCCCTAAAGCATATAGATATAATAGATGGTGTAACAATAAATAAAGACATACATCTTGCTTCTCTATTGCTTTTCAATAAACATTTTGAAATCAGCTACTGTAGAAGGTTCTTGCTTTTCACGGAAGATTTAGTGTTTCTCAATTCAGTTGGCCTTTTTGCATTGCCCATTCCACTCTTGGCCCTGGGTGAAAAAGCATATTGATTTTCATTTGATCTTAGGGCTCTAGCTGTACCAATGTGGCATGACAGAAGTACAGACCGAGCATTCGAGTGTTACTATGGCTGGATAACACCACCTAATTGCCACTAACTACTGTTCACCCCAGCAACTTTTCCCATTTAATGGAATTCTAGTGGCATTAATTACATTAACATATTGAACAAAAGAAGTATTCTGCATAAGGTGATGCAGAGGAAAGTCTTTCAGTCTCAGGGCTGGGCAAGAGTTGTCACTAATCTTTCAATTAGCGGGGGAAAAAACCCAAACCAAATAATTCATGTTACTGTGTAGAAAACAGTCTCCAGTGTTGCAGTGCATGGCCTTCTTTATATACCATTCTGAACTGCTTTTTTATTTGGCATGACTAATCTGATTTTGTGATTGCTTTTGTGATTCAGTGATCAGATACAGAAACCAGCAATACTGTTTTCTGCATTGTTTCTGCACTAACAAATTTTGACTATGTTTCTTAACTAATAGAGAAGGTACTTCATTGCCATGGTAGAGGTAGTGCATTTGTTCATGCATTGCTCACCATGCATTTTCCTGGGAATGGTAAAGAAGGTATTTTGTCTTGAGTTTGTACATATTTTGAAATTGTGTCAAATTGCTGTCTCTTATTTCAGAAAAATCAGACAAAGCAAATAATCTCGCCAGATTCCAGGCTGATGTCAGCAGCCTGTTTTTTAAGTGCTGGTTTTGTGATGGTTAAGCTGATTGCTTCTGAACCAGAAGATCAAGATAGTAACTGTACTTAAAACTGATGCTTATGTCAGGGAAAAATAAGTTTGGGATTGTCACAACAGAAAGTTACATTAGCAAGAGCTGTTGATGAGTGACACCAGCACAAAACTTTTTCATTCTATTTGACAAGCCATATTGACAAAGTATAAAATTATTAAAGACCTAAGGAAAATAGTTCTTCTCTCAGATCATCTCATTAGTACCCATGAGCAAACATAGAAATAAAAATGAGTAGCAAGGACATGTAGGCTTACTAACATAGGCCATGACAGATCTAATGTCTTCATAAAAAAGAAAGTTTCATTTATGTATAGTGAAGTGTCTTCAGGGAATTGAGACATAGTTCATGCACAAAGGTTAAAAAAATTATAAGGCAAGTAAAACAATAATATACAAAAGTCACAACATCTATGCTGGATTGGAGACAACTTACGTTTAACATTCCCATTAACAACAGATTTAAGTCTGGAACTTTTCTGTCACAAAAGATAGAAATCATCAAAACAGAGAACCAGATCAAGTTTTGCACAAAAATAGACCAGGATGTAGTACGAAACACAAAGTCATACATTTTAATACAAATAATAAGTTTAGCTGTGAAGTAGCGTGTCTAAACAATGACAGAAGGATCCAAATGCAGCTAAAAGCAGTAACTATGAGACATCAGATCTATCAAGACCTAATAAAAACCAAAGAAACAAAGCCATGATCCTGAATCTGACAGAGACAAGCACTGTAGGTGCTATGTCTTACATTGTAAGCAGTAGGAGAGCACAACGTGGCATAAGCGAGCATCTGCCCTTCCCATCTCCGGCTCCATCCGCTGTGAAAGCGCACAGGTACTGCCACCCTCAGGAGCAGCAATTTATAAAACACATTCTTCCAGCTGCACACACGGGCATGCAGGCTTCATTTTAAGCACAGCATTGCCACCAATTACTTTTGTGGTCTTGAACAAATTAGCTCTTTGCTAGAGTTTTTGCAGTTCTAAAGGGTGAAGATAATAGGAGCCAATCCTAAAAAAAGTGTTTCCTGATTTATTATTCAGCGGCAGTTTGAAAATGAATACTGCTGTATAAACATTGCATTTTACTTCAGGGCTGAATGCAAACAAATAACTAGCATTCCAGCTGCTATCTTCTACATCTACTTTTATTTCTTTTAAATACATGCAAATAAATTCCCTAAAGTTAATAGGCTTAACATATACTTACTGAAGGGAAACCTAGAAATTTTTCTCCAACCTAGAAATCTCCATTCAGTAGCATTTAGCCTAGTCTATTCCCAGAGCATTAGTATTAGAAGGTCATTCTTATATTTTCATTATACAAACACATTATGATATTTTTACTAACATATAAAAGAAATTATGCAACTGTGAGGAACAAAACTTGGTTTTCAACATTCCCCCAAAAGGCAAATAGACGAAATTCTGCTAATCCAAGACTCCATACCAAGACCCAGTATCAACCCCTTGGACTAACCTAAAGCCATGGGTAATTATACAAAGTCTTGGTGGAAAATCAAGATGTTCCTAACTGTGGCCCTGACAAAAAGCATCCATATCAGCAACAGGAATTAAAGAGAAAGCCTTCCCATCTCTACTGGTGCAGGATCTTTGTGCTGCTGAGAGATTTTTTCAAAGAGAAAGGGAAGTCCCTTATTTCAAGAGCCTTGCTCTTAAGTTTGTGCTGAAGAGGAAGGATTCCACGGTCTTTCCCTCCAGTGAAGGAAAGTTTTAATACAAATAGACTATGCCAGAAATTAACAGCAGTGTAAAATTAAAGAACATTCTACCACTATTAGACAGAGAGTAAAGTAAGTGAATTTCTCCTTTGCTTAGCAGAGTTCCTAAACTGGGGGAGGGAGAAAATTCAGCAGCACTAAAGCAGTCTTTATAAAAGCCTATGAAAAACTGGTGCTTTTTTCCATCATGCTAAGACAGCAAACTCCAGGAAATCTTTAGCACCCTGAGCTCACTCATTTCAGTGCCTTCAGAGACTTGGAGGATTTCTTAGGCAGACCCTTGACAGAGGCAGCTGAAGCTAAAACTGAGCCCTACTTACATCAAAACATAAACTCAACAGGTCTCAGTAGGCCCATGGCCTAGATAAAGCTGGAAAGAAATGTGGTCATTTGTACCAGCAGGTGAACAGCAAATAAACACATTCTGGTGGATGAGGTTGGGCTGGGGGGCTGTTTATTCGGGATGGGAGGAGGGATGGGGTGTAGTGATCAGGGAGGACCTAACAACAGTAACTACAAAGTAAAGTTCAATACTTTTATTGGATTATCTACTGTGGAGCTTGAGCTCCAGTATCCTGGGTTCAGTGCTGCTTGGAGCACCCCAAAAAGAAAGCAGCAGCATTCAGAACACTGGTACTTACAAGCTCAGACAGTGAATGACCTGCATATCCAACACCAGCACGGAAGCACTGTCTCACCACAGTAATAAAGGTGCTCAAGAACAATAAAACATCTCCCAGGTATTTTGCACAGAAATAGAAATACACATTTCAAGTGTTGCTGTATTGCCAACATAGATTCTTCAGGCATATGACAGAATAGAAAGATGAATGATAAGAAACATCTGGTTTTATGCCTGTGGAAATGAAAATTTTATCTTTCATACTAAAACAATACTAGAAAATGGATCACTACTGATCATATATTTGGAAAGAGATTAAAGGCATGCTTCAAAATCTAATTTGTCCTTATATATGCAAGTATGACCCAAGTGGAAAAGTGTCCCCACTCCAATCATCTGATGTTCAAGTACAGACAAGCATGAGGAAAACAGCTATATATAAAACTTCATGATAGATCCAGCAGGCAGGTTTCCTGTGCATGGAAAATGCTTAGACTACTTAATTTTCCTGCAGTAGGCAAATAATCTTGAAAAGAGTGTTATTTGATCAGTGTTTTTATTAGAATAAGCAAACGACTAAATTCAGAGTGTGTGTCCAGGAGACTCACAAGAAGCAGTAACTTTTTCTAAGTAGCATAAACCATTTGTTAAGTCATTCCAGATCTGACCTACCTCTTATTTAATGCTCTCTGGAAAATAAGAGCCAGCTGCTGAAGCTGACAACATTTTTTCATATTAAAAGCTGTTTCCTTATATTTAATTTCTAAGGGTGATAACGGTAGTTTCCATTTTAATTTGGCAAAGCTTTCACTCTAAAGGGCTGTTGTTTTTTGGGGTTTTTTTCATTTGTGGGGTGGAGGAAAGGGTAAAAAATTATATTAATTGTTTATCTATTTATTTACAGAATAATCACTTCAAGATGCTCACTAGCTATATTAGCTCAGCCAATAATACTCTCCTACCAACACACTCTTTATCAGAATAACAACTGTACTTAACAACTTAGATGAAGGCAGAAAGCAGCCCCTGAAGACAGTTTTAAAAATAAATTTCTTTTAAAGCACTCCACACAGTGCTGTTTTGCTACTAACCTTTCATACCCTGACTTGGCTTGACACATCAGACTGCCCACTGAAATTAAAAGTACCTCAATGGCAGAAAATTCTACCATCACTGTCTCTAAGTAACACCAGTATTTTCCCATGATGACCACTATTTGTCCCATTCCTGCTCAAACTCTTTTTAGAATTGCTCCAGTGTGAGATCTGTGCTTGCAAATAAACTTAATTGGTATTGATCACACCCACAAAGCTTATTTATGTATTGACATAAAGGTATTCAGAGTCTAAGTCTGGTTTCTGTGTACTGAAAAGAAGGAAGCAGCAATAAAATATGCATGAACACAGATGATGAGGGTTCCTGTGCACAATTTAAGGATGGCACAACTGGACATATAAATTACTTTGATTTGTGTACACTCTGAAAAACTTGAAAAAAAGAATAGGAAAGAAAGAAAAAGAAGTATACTTTCAAGAAGAGGTACACAAAATTCAGGGAAAATTTTTAAAAAGACAGCATCTAACCTTAAGACCTGGAGGGACAGAGAAGGCTCAGATTTTGGCTGTATCAGTCACCACTCCCATTTTTGTCTCACAGAGCTCACACTGATCCTCCTCTTGATAACTCCTTTTGTGTCTTCTCCTCACACCTACATTTTCAAAAAATGTCAAGAATCAAGAGAGCATATGCAAGAGAGACACATATTTCTGCCTCTCTGAACCAAAGCTTTGTCATGGACAGCTGCTGACATTACAGCATTAAGGAGTTTCACAGGCTCTGCTGGCTTTTTAGACAGCTTCAGTGACAGTTGATCAGGTGCTTTGAAGATGTAATTTTAATGTTTAAGCAGATCCTAAAACAAAAAATATAATTACCTGAAAAACCAGAATTATTAGAATGCAATGGGAATGTGCAAAACCATGAGGCTGATCTCATACAGCAGAATAGGAAATTACAAGCTCATCAGAAGAGACAGAGAGGCTCATACACCGCAGAGGTTCAAAACTCAACAATCCAGGCAAGCAACAACAGAAAGAAGGAAAAAAAAAAAAAAAAAAAAACAAAACTTCCTCACTTTGATAAGCTCATTTCCACTTAGCTAGCATCTTACATAAATGCATATTTTTAGTTCAGGGATTCTCAAATGATGGTTTCAGACACATTAAAATTTTCCAGTGGAAGAACACAACCACGAGTAGCAAACAGAAACCTGCTGATAGCAGATCTATTTTAAATTAATTTTTGTGTATCCCTCAGAAGGTAGCCACAAACCTCAGGTTGAAAACCTGTAATTTACTGCTTCTGACCTTGCAAAGACCTCTCTGTGCCACAAGTTTTATATGACCTTCAAGAACTCCCTTTACTTTTAAAAACCACAACATACACAATAAGCTGAAAAATATCCCCGTGCGTTTACTGGTAAGCAGGTTTCACATAATTTTTACCAATGCCAGCAGTTCACATGAGTATATCACAGTGATTGTTCCAGCTCTACACACCAACCTGCAGAAAAAACATTCATCTGACATTTTAACCAAAGCCTCTAATAAAAATACCAACATTATACTAAGAAAAAGAAATCAGCAAAAGTCACACCTGAACAAATAACCCAAATCCAAAGAACTACCAAAGGAGTAAAAGGCCTGTATTCATTTGCCATGTGATGAAACATAATAAAAATGTGAAATTAGGTACTTAAAACTACTAAATAGCCAAAATTATTGTAGACCAAGGCTATTTTTCAGTCTAAATACCATTGGTGTGGATGTGTTTTTCTTTCCTATACTGGAAACAAAAGTCATGCTATGTCAGCATAGACTGCTAAATAAATCAAGGTTAGTTCAATGCATATTAAAACGTTAGAGAGGAAAAGAACATTCCTTAACATATTTAGTTTTCCTGCAAAGTGGCTAGGGGAAAAAAAAAAGGAAACTAATTTACAGGAAAAAATGTAAAGGAAATTTGAACACCGATTCGTTTATGCAGTCCGTCAAATTGTAAAAAGACAATATGAAAAATCAAAGCAAACACTTAAGTATGAGGGAGAATTCAGGAAAACAAAGGGGGAAAAATTATAGTTATGCATGTATGTCTCCCTCAGTAAAGCATACAAGGATTAACAGAAGATTATCATGCAGAAAGAAAAAAGCTGCAGAATGAATATTTTCAGTAATCTTGCTCAAGGGTGATTTTTAAGTTAAACAGAGATGCCACACTGTCCTATCAAGAAATGTATATTGTTTCTGAAAAGCAAGGTGGGGCTATATTTTAAAACTACAGAACTGCAATCTTGGCAAATGTAAAAGAAAAATAATTCACTCACAGCAGAATTTACTGGCATTAAATCTGATGTTAGGCTGCCCTCTTCAACAGAATCATTGAATATCCTAAGCTGCAAGAGACCCACAAAGATCATTGAAGTCCAACTCCTGGCCCTGCACAGGACAATTCAAAATTCAGCTATGAATTTGAAGGACTCACATGCTTTCTTGAATAAATGCTTCAGTAACTGTAAACTGCAGAAAGTGAAACTGTAGAAGTATGAGGCAATCTATCAATAATTAGCGTTCATCTGAGAGCAATGGCATTAGACATGAATGCATTTCTGAGTGAGTGCTCCTCACAGCCCAGTCATGGCATGGATTCTCTGATGCACTGAGAAGTACACACAGATGATGCAAGTCTGTCAAACTGCTTTTGAAACAGATCAAAATCTATTGCCCTCCTTCGGCTGCAAGATCCCCCTTCTCCTTTCCTCTCTTAGCTCCAAACATAAATGGTAACCAAAATACTGCCTTTGTTTACTTCTCCTACAGGTCTTAAAATGGTATTACAGTGGTCAAACCTTGAAGAACACACACATAAGAAAAGCAAAGCTCAGATCATTGTTAAATTATGTAGAATTCGGGAGATTATGTAGAATTCTGCTGCTTTCTGAGCTGTGTCCCTCACAAAAGGTTAAAGACTTCCCCAAAGCTTGGAATTTGGAACTCTTTTTTCACAGACCGTATTCACTCAACTGGCTTGTGTGGCGCTTAGTTTGAAACTGGATTCTGTATCTTCTTACCTGGCTACAACTCAGGAGTCAGCAGCTCAGAGACAGAGGACTTCCTTGGAGCAGCACTACACTAAGTAGCAGCACACAATTAGACCAGAGGACAAACCAAGAACTTCAATATGCTTAGTAATACAGAAATGCCTAAACCCCACAAAATATGTGTACATTTCCCAAACAAATCTGGTCAAGTTTGGCTGACACTGCTGCGTGGCTGTAGTGACTGTGCAATTTACTGAGCAAGCTGCCTATCACACAGCTGTCTCACAGCCATACCCGCCTCCTTCTTCTCTACAAAGTCAATTTCTGCAAAATGGAAATGGAAAACTACAAAATTAGAATTGCAGCACTAAGATGCTGCATTTGTTCAGTTCATCTTGCATCACAAAACCTGGACAAACATAATGTGTCTCACTTTAAAAAAAAGTGGTGGTAAAGAATATAGAAAATGTTTTTAAGTACGACCTTGACCTTTACTATTTGCAAACAAATTAAATCCCACAGTATTTCAGGAAAGCATTAGTCATTCAGCAATGTAACACCTTTTTTGATAAAATCTGGCAGGGCAAGGAAAAAATAACACAACTCCCAAAAGGCAAGTGATTCTACTAGAAGATACAAACAAAGATAAGCTATAGGTTTTTCTGTGTATCTAAATTACTTTGGTATTTAACAGTATCTGTAGCTTGAATGTTTCCTCCTTTTGGCTTCAGACCTACACTATAATTTGATTATGGTAATTCTCTTTCCTGGTTTTCAGAAGAAACGATTTTTATTCTGAAGTATCATATCAACAAAATCATATTACATTACCTTAGCAATTGGAAGTGTATCAACATAATCCATACAGTGATAACTAAAGTCACAGTCAAGTATTTAATCTTGAAAACAATCAAATGAACATAGCAAGTGACAGAAAAAGAAAGTATGTCAACAAAATTGTTTCCCAGTCCTCCTGTGTAAATTAGAACACTTTGCTTTTCATTTCCCACTTAAGCCACAGAAACAGGAAATACAGTACATTTCCTTATATGATAAAGAATCCCAAACCTTCAGACTACTGCCTAATTCAGTGCAGGCCCCCAAAAGTAAATAGCCAGAGCAAGAGAGAGCCTTCTGCTTTACTTTAAAATAATCATAAATCTCTCCTTGCCTGGAGGACAGCACTTAGTACTCCTAAATCTCAGGTCACCATATCATTAATTCTATTGTGCCCTCCCCAAAAAGTATTCATGGAGCAATAGGTGGTAACTAGGAAGTGCACATCCCAAAACCTTTACCACAGGCAAAAATGAGAACTTCAGTTCTATCTTTTAACAGGCAAAGGTTAATGCAATAGAAAAAATATACAGTCAAATACAGGAGAAAAGTAAGTAACTGCTTCATTCCCTACAAACTAAATTTAGTGAAAGCAGATTGTAGAAACCTGGGTCAAAGCACTGCACTGCAGATGAGTCACACACAATCCAATGGATCAAAATATTTTGCCTTGTATTTTCCTTTATGATCATTCAGGGAAGAACTTTGCTTAATTAGCTAATTTCCCCTTTGTTAGTCTCTTTTCATTAGAAATAATTTCAGATTAACTTTGTCTGCGGTTCCAGTTTTATGGCCTTGGGATATTAAATTCAGGCATTTTAGACAAGCCACTCTATCTCTGTCCCTGTCACTTTATCTCCGTGTAATGACTGTAACATTTAAATCATTGTAGAAAGAATTTAGTGCAGTTTTACAAGACGCTTTATGCATTCTTGCAGCAAAAGGCTGACTGCACACCAGATGTTGGTGTTCTTCAGTACACACAGTCTCCATTTGCACAGTTGTGCCTTGCCATGCAAGGCTGAAATCACCTCTCCTTTGCACACTACAGACACATTTGCCCCTTTCATCTCTTGCTTCGTGAACATTTTCAGGACAAAACCATGCTCCATTTCAAATCCTCAGTGTAGGTTTATATTTTAACTTCTTCCTGTCCCCTCACATCAAAACCAAAAAGCATGGGTATAGGCATCATTGTAGACTACACATTCCAAACAGCACCCAACTTCTCAAGTCAGATTCTACAGATCAGCCAAACTTGCTTTCCTAGCACTTGATAAAACGTCAGACTTTGTTTTTACCTTTTACCTCAAATTGTAGGGTCTCATCACTTCTCTTGGACTGAACTAATTTTAGTTGTGGTAATGACTGCCTTGAAGTCGGGTGACAATTGCCCAGCTTCATTCTATGAGTAACATATGCAAAGATCTGACAACTTCCATAGTTACTGCTTAACAAACAGGCTGTATGTTAACTGGGGTCAGGGGAGGCTGACTATGAACTTTGACTAACTGCTAATGGGTGAAAACACTAAAATTTTACCTGAGAACCAGAAAAAAAGAACGAGTAAGCAGACCATTATACAACAGAAAGGTGTTGTAACTGTGGCAGGAAAGGAAAACATGAATGCAGTGACAGCACCCCACTGCAAACCACTGTTAGCAAAAGGACAGGGAGAACTTGCTTCACTTACAAGGAGAAGCCACACAGCAATACCATGAGTTTCAGAGAGCT
Organism: Brachypodius melanocephalos; assembly: GCA_013398615.1. Lineage (NCBI taxonomy): Eukaryota > Metazoa > Chordata > Aves > Passeriformes > Pycnonotidae > Brachypodius > Brachypodius melanocephalos. The sequence continues at coordinate 13,803,032 of VZSR01001854.1, forward strand.
CATCGGATGGCACAGAAATAGCAAAAAGGGAAAACAAGTGTGATTGAAAACCCTTCTTTCTCATCTTACTATAAATTAAATGAAGTTTAATAGGATTTATCCAAACTAGCCAGAACAACCAGCTCTGGAATCAGAGACAGCTTTCAAGTATTCAAGTGAGCAACTTTCATCTGTATCTTTATCCAAAGTCTGAGAACACAGAAATGGTGGCACTTCACAGAGAACTAAATCACTTTTGAAACCCTTCCTAAATCAGAAAGATCAGAAAAAATTATGATCATCTGCAACAGCCTACACCAATAGCTCAGTAAGAGCATCCTCCTGCAGTTTTGTGCCCACTTAACAAGTTGTCCCGGTTGCAGAGAGGGGTCAGAGCTTAGTGCTGTGACCAGGCTGTTATTCTACACCATATATGCCATCAGTAGAGGGCATGGTTTCCAAAGGAAAGCCCTGGTGCTCCACTGGTGCTCCATTTTGCCTGCCCAGCCACCACCATGCCTTTGTCTGAGGAAGCCACAAAGATACAATCTACGGGAAGCACCGACCATTATCCTTGTCCCCAGTGGTAAACACCCATTTTTGTCAGTAAAATACCGTTTTGTATCCTTTTGCTATTAATATTGCTGTTGTTACTGTGACATGTCTTATTCTTGCTTTGTGCTTTCAGTAAACTGCTACCTCAACCCATAATTTCTGCTTTTGCCCCTCCCTTACTGAAAGAGTCAAAAAGAGCAGGGGAGCAGCTTACTTGGAGTTTATTTTCCAGCTGATGTTAAACAGAACACAAGTTAAATAAAAATACATTAATATAATCAGAGGCAGCACTTGTGTTAACAAACAAACAACTTGTTATATTTGCCCATTTTGTCCTACTCAACTTTTAAAAGTACATTCAAGGCTGTGGTGTGAAACATCAGTGTCATCATCATACTCTATCTGGAACAGTTTGGTGTATGCAGCATTATGCACTTGGCATACATAATTCAGAGATTTTGGAAATAGTCAGTAGCTCACTTGAGGAGCCACTTGCACACCATTCCAACACCAATGCCAAATGCTCTGCAGGGTCAGAAAGAATGTATATATTAAGTTTACAAATTTGAGCATTTGAACTGATACATATATTCCCCTTAACTGTAGTGAGTGGTGTTCTAACCCCTTTTCCATATGGAAGTTTCCCACTTCTATAAAAACTTTTTCATAATTTTAACTAACTAGATATTCTGCTTTCAGCTGGGAGTTCATTTTCTTCCTGTTAGCTGGTAGGGCACTGTGGTTTGGATTTAGAAAAGACTAATGCTGATAACATGCTGATGGTTTTAGTTGACACTGAGCAGTGCTTAGTCCAAGCAAAGGACATTTTAGTTTCTCATGCGCTGCCAACAAGGAAGTGTGCAAGAAGCCAGGAGGAAGCATGGCCAGGACAGCTGAGCTGAACAGGCCAAAGGGATATTCCACACCATAAAACATCATGTCCAGTATATAAACTGGGGAGAGTTGGCAAGGAGTGACTACTCCCTGCTCTGGGATGGGGTGGGGCGGGCATCCATCAGTGGGTGGTGAGCAAGGGTATCGTTCATCACTCACCTTTCTTGGGTTTTACTGCTCTTGTTGTTATTATTAGTAGTAAATTTATCTCAATTATTAAACCATTCCTATCACAATCCATGGTCATGGGTATCACCTTTTTTTCAGTTTTCTTTCCCATCCTGCTAGGGGAGTCTGCGGACTGGGGTGAGTGAACATCTGTGTGGTATTTCACCGCTAGATGGGGTTAAACCAGAACACCATATTAAGCCATTTAACTACACCTTTCAGTAACCTTTGTGTGCTTTCAGACAACCACTGCACTTCAGTTCTTATAGTGGAAACACATCTCCACATGCCAGGGCTCTCTCCACATTAATCTTATCTTCAACAGGTCCAGCCAGAGCTAAAAATTTCTGTAAAAAACCAAATTAGATGTTTAAGATTCTGTCTCTGGTGTAATTTCCAAGCTTTTTGTTTCACATCCTCTAGAATGTTTCAAATCATAGGCCCATACAGTGTCTATTCCCTCTCCAGTAGTATGATCTGGAATCCAGCAAGGGAAAGGAAAGCGACAGGCAATGATTCTGGCATTACATTCAAGTTCTTTTTCCAGCTTCTTCTCCAGCTGTGGCATCTGTCAAGATATAAGAAAAACGTCTCAGAAACAGTAAAACCCAGGAGCATTCTCTTTAGAATTGAATTCAAGTGCTCAAGAGAAATCCAAGATTTGAGTAATTTCTTTTGAAAAATCTTAAGAAAGTATTCATGATATATATTTTGGCTTTGATGCCTTGACAAAGAATATCTAAAACTAGAAAATGGTTATTGTGCCCCAGTTGGTCAAGGATCAAGGAAATCGTAACTTTAAGATCTAAAAATTAAATCAAAACCCATAAATTATCCCTTAAATTTAAAAAAACAACAAAAAAAAAAGAAACACAAAAAAAAACAACAACAACTAAAATTGCAGGGGAAAGACTTTACATGTTCCAATCCACAATTCTCTTCAGTGGGATTCTTCTCTGAGGGAATGAAAGTTCGGCCCCCCGAATTTATGCTATTTATGACATCCCAAGGTTCATGAGCTATTGTGTGATACTTAAAGGTCATCACTGCTCAAAATTTACAGTCTAACCCCAAGACTGATCCTGGGACACTGAAAACATGACACAGACAACAACCCAAAGCAAACATCCTGCTGTCACTCTATGGTAAAATACTGTTACATTAAACAATATTGAAATTGAGCTTAGTCAAATCCACACCTCATTAACATGTGCATGTGAATCCCTTCAGCAACATTCCATGAAACAGAATGCAGAACCATGGAATGGTTTGGATTGTAAGGGATTTTTGAAGGTAATCTACTTGAAGAACTAGATCAGGTTGCTCAGGTTGATCAGAGCCCCATCCAATCCCCCATCTGCCTCTCTGGGCAACCTGTTCCAGTGTTCCAGCATCCTATTCATAAATTTTTTCTTACTTATATCTAATATGAATCCGCCCCCTTTTAGTTTAAAACTATTACCCCTTGTCCTGTCCCTACTACAGGCCCTACTAAAAACTCTGTTACCATCTTGTTTACAAGCCCCCTTAAGTACTAAAAGGCTACAATAAGGTCTTCCCAGAGTCTTCTCCAGGCTGAATATCCCCAATTCTCTCAGCCTGTCTTCATAGGAAAGGAGCTCCTCTGAACCCACTCCAACAGGTCCATATCTGTCTTGTGCTGGGGCCCCCAGAGCTGGATGCAGCACTCCAAGTGGGGTTCCACCAGAGCAGAGGGGCAGAATCCTCTCCCAGCCCTGCAGCTCACACTGCTTTGGATGCAGCCCAGGATATGTTTGGTTTCTGGGCTGTGAGTGTCCATTGTTGGGTCATGTCCAGCCTCTCCAGCACCCCTAAGTCCTTCTGGGCAGCGCTGCTCTGGATCTGTTCATCCCCCAGCCTGTGCTGGGATTACCCTGACGCAGGTGCAGCACCTTGCACTTCATCTTGTTGAACCTCATAATATTCCCATGGGCACACTTCTTGCCCAGGTCCCTCTGGACGGCATCCTGTCCTTCAGGCATGTCAACTGCACCACTCAGCTTGGTGTCATCCACAAATTTTTCTGAGAGTGCCCACAATTCCACTGTTTTATGCCAACGATGAAGGTATTAAGCAGGACTGCTCCTAATACAGACCCTTGGGGGACACCAATCGTAACTGATCTCCATCTGGACATTGAGACGTGGACCATTACCCTCTGAATGCAGCTATCCAGACAATTCCTTATCCACTGAACAGTCCATCCACCAAATCTGTCTCTCCTCAATTTGGAGAGCAGGATGCTGAGGGGAACCGTGTCACATACCACTATGCAAGTCTCCTTGGATGAACACCTACAGTCCAGCTTTCCTCCATTCACAAAAACTGAGGATATGAATGAGGGCAAATATCCCTACTTTTCTAGAACAGAGCAATACCCTGACCAGTCAGATGTTCTTTTTCTAGTAAGTGCTTTGCAAATTCGGCCATACATTAAGTGAGAAATAAAATAACACATGTAGACTTAAAATAAATTTCCTTTCCATCACAGATAATGATTATGTTCTAGAGAAAAAAGACGCAGAACAGATTTTAGCACTTTTTGTACTTTGGAAAAGTTTGATGGTATGTTTAAGCAGATCAGCAGTGCACCTCCATTAGGAGTTCCTTTTATTCTTACATATTGTATCTATCTGAATGAGTAATTTTAAAGGCAAACTCTACAGGCTACTTCTGTTATATATAAAACACTATTTACTTTGATTATCATGATGGAACGTTTAAATATTAAAAAAATTTAAAAGGCAGTACTTATTTAAAAACAAAGCTGAATTTAAGTCACAAAGACAAAGATACATAAAACTTCACAAAAAGGATAAAAGAAACAAAATCCAAAACAACATTATTAGAAAGTAAGACTGACTAAAGAAAAGGTATTTCCAAATGCTGCAAAGAGCTTCCACTATCACATACATGCAGGGTGTGCCTTTGATGTCATATCCTATTATAGATACATTTAAGCTAACAATGGAATATTTTAGGAAAATTACAGTAATATATCTAATATAAAAAAGAGTTACCTCCAAATATTTTTAGGGATCTGATTTCATCCACACTGCAAATGCTTTTAAACACTTTTCCTGCACTAAACACCCAGAAACATAAGCCCACTAGTACCTTACATGAACTAGAAAAATAAGCCCACTTTGTTATCTAAAAGATAACTGAGTTGAGACATCAGAAAAATTTTTGTTACAGAAAATATAAATATAGTTATGGACTAATCTTCTAGGAGTAATTACAAAAATTAGTGATACTGCATGTCCATATTAGCACAAATTAGAAAACATCATTAATAGTTCAGCCAAGTCTAGCCAAAAATAATTATATCCCTGAACCAGTCAAACTAGTTTTTAAGCTAAATATATCAGTTACATTAGTTGTTGCAATCATACTGTATTTTATGTGAAGCCAGGGTTTGGGGGAATTTTTTGGTGTGTCAACATAGATACATAGTTTAGTAAACTTTTTGTACGGTATATGATCAGTTAAAATACACAGGAGCTGCAAACATGAACACCTGGCAAGAATTCCATCATCCTACCCTGAACAAGTAAGTCTCTCTCTGCAATAACTCAGAAACACACACCTTCCCCCCAGATGCTTGCAAGAACAAGAGAGGTCTTAGTCTTCCCTGAAGATCAATAAATTCAGGTTTTTAAAGCTAACCTTGGATATGAAATAAAAGCACTGTGCGAAAGCATCAAATCAGGCCAGCATTATTAAAAAAGCTAAAGAGATCTATTGTTCCTCAATAAAAAAGAAGAAATGCATTAAGGTTTCTAGAAAATTAATTTAGTCATTCAGGAGGCTGAGCATAAGCAACTTCCAAAGCAAATTTAAATGGAAGCATAAGCAAACAAATACTCAGGAAACACAGAGGTTCATGTGTTTGCATCTGTTGCATTTATGAAAGTACTTTTGCTGAAAGAATTTAACCTAGTATTTACAAAAGTTATTCTGAGCCCTATGGCTACCCTATCACAGCTGTTCCTAATGTATCCCACTTTATTACATTTAAAAGTTAATTCAGTATATCTGCTGGGTTTACTCACATTTTCCCGGGGCATTCGTTTGTTCCCAGTTTACTGAGCCAACTTTCCTCACCAGCACTTTTCCCCTCGGTGCAATGGCAGAATTCCTGACCGAAAATCCTAACGTTTCCAGTGCCCCCTGCCGGAACTCAGGCTAACACCCAGGGCTGGCAGCACGAGGAACATCACGGTGCCCAGTAATACCCCACCCATACCCACTTCAGTTTCCAACATGGGTTACAATTGGATTCTGAAGTAGAGATTTACTTCTGGTGCCGTTGAAAAAAACAAACAAGCAAACAAAAAGGCACAGAATAGGAAGGTTTATAATGCTTCCCGTTACTGCTGCAGAAATGTTTCCAATGTCTGCTGTATGGTATGGCATTACATAAAGCTCTTCACTCACTCCCATCTCACACCTGCCTTAGCAGAGGAACAAGCAAGACAGAAGCACAGGCTGGCAGAATTGGGTTTGTTCAGCCTGGAAAAGAGAAGGCTTCAGGGGGACCCATCTGCAGCCTCCCAGTACCTGAAGGGAGCCCGCAAGACGGAGAGGGACCTTCTTTCTACAAGCACATGTAGTGACAGGACAAGGGCTTCAAACTGAAAGAGAGTAGGTTTAGATTGGGTATTGGGAAGAATTCTTTACATGAGGGTGGTGAGGCAATGGAACAGAGAAGTTGTGGATGCCCCAGCCATGGAATTGTTCGAACCAGGTTGAATGGAGCTCTGAGGAACCTGGTCTAGTCAAAAGTGTCCCTGCTCATAGCAGGGGGGTTGGAAATAGAGAAGAAAAGGTTGTATGGAGACCTCATAGCAACCTTCTAATATCAGTAGGGAGCCTACAGGGAAGCTGGAGAGGATCTCTTCATCAGAAGAACTGTAGACTTAGGACAACCGAGAATGGATAAAAACTGAAAGGGGAAATTTAGGCTAGACATTAGGAAGAAATTCTTCCCTGTGAGGGTGGTGAGACACTGGAACAGGCTGCCCAGAGAGGTTCTGGATGCCTCAAAGGTGGCAGTGTTCAAAGGCAGGCTGGATAAGGCCTTGAGCAACCTGGTCTAGTGGGAGGTGTCCCTCACACAGGGGGTTGGGACTTGATGATGTTTAAGATCCCTTCCAACCCTTAATATTCTATGATTCTGGGATTATTACTGACTACCTTTGATTGTCTGCAGGTTGATTCATTTTGCAGATTAATGTATTAACACTGAATGCCTTGGCATTAAAATAATTAAATATTGTAGCAAATAATTAAACAGTATAATAAATAAAATACAGTAATATAATAAAAATTAAAAATAAATAGAAAGCTTACCATTTGAGGTACTCCAAAAACAACAACATTTCTATAATGGGAAAAAGAAACCTAAAATAAAATTTGAGAACAAATTTTATTGAAAATGGCATTTATAGCTAGATAAAGTCTCACTATTCTTTTCTCCTAATCCCTCTAGCTGCACTTCTTTCAACAGGGATTTAGATCAAAAATATGCAAAGAGATCCCTTACCAACTTTTCATCACAAAAATTTCCACATAAAGGAAACTTTATACTGCTGAACAGCAGAAAACTTCTACTGTCTGGCCAAGAATATGGAATAGCAATTCTAGAAGCACAGAAAGCATTAATTTAGAAAACAGCTACATTATTTTACTAATAAATAAAAGGTTATTTTCACACCTCCTGTTCATGATAAAATCATGTATGCTTTAAGTTTGCCCCTTCTTTTGTTAAATGTTAGCTAGCTATATAAACTTTCTAGGCATTCTAACGACTGAGTTCTTCCACTCAGCGACATGAAGTTCTCCTATGCTCCTCTCTGAACACAAACACCTCCACAGCCAAAAAAAACCCTCCCACATAATTCATCAATTCAAGCCAGCCCAGGCTTGCTCAAGGAGCCTCTACTGATAAAGGAAGCACTTGAAAAAAGCACAAAAGCAGCCTAACAGCATACTGAGCCCACAGACACCAGATTCCCAGCACAAATACTTTATCCAAAGCCCTTGTGGTTCAGACAGCATTTCAGCTTTTTCAGTAAAGTATTTCCAAACTTAGAAAATCTCTCAATCATCCCAGATTCATTTTCACAAAATTCACTACCTACCTTCCATAAGTCTGAAATATAAAATTTAGTGTTCTGATGTACCCCATCTCTCCAGGCACGGTATCTGGAGTACCAGACTAACCAGGGATTCAATTCATAACCAACAGCCTGGAATCCCTTTTTTGCAGCTGCTATCACCTACAAGGAAGAAAATAAATACTCACTTAGAAACATAAAAGTCTATTCACCTGAAGAGGAGCACACAGATTTATTTAAAATATAAATCAAAGGCAAGCACTTTCCTAAGCCACCCTGGTTTTAATGCCCAACAGATTAGGCCTATAGCAAACGAAAACTCAAAATGAAAACTCAAAATGAAAACAAACATTTACACGGCAAAGCTGTGAGCTTGCCATACATCTATGATTTACATAAAAGTTTAATTTAACACATTCATCACACTGTCTTGGAATCAAAGAGTAACATTGATCACAGAGAGAACAGTGAAACTCACAAGCAAAAATGCTCAAAATTAAACCACTTATTTAAAAAGCAGTGAGAGATAGGCACTTGAGCAGCCCCTGAATCAGAGCCAAAATGACAAACCAATAGAAAAAGTCTGAAAGTAATCCGTTGATCTACGTTTTTAAAAAAATTTAAAAATGCGCTGATTTCTAGAATGAAGGTTTAAGACAAAATTTAAAAGGTCACTGCCAACTTCTAACCAGGAATTGCCTGATGAACTATCAATCACAAAACAAGCAAGGTGAAATCAGGAAGTACACATTTCTTAACAGAACTTCAACAGCCTTACCTGGACTTTATATTTCACACTGTTAAAATAATGCATCTTCTATCACACACAGAGCGCTTGCAAATTCACCAAAAGATTCTGACATTTTAACCATGCTTGGAAATGTGGTAAATATCTTCGTATTTATACACCTGAGTAAGTTCTAAATAATTAAAAGCATCTGAACAGACTCTTTTCAGGGCAGATGCATCAAGGAAGCATCTAGCATTCAATTTTAGGCACCTGGCTTTCCAAATAGTACTTCAGTCTCCATTTAGGCACCTGCATAATATATCAGAATTAATGACACAGTACCTATTGAAATTAGATACCTCTGATTAGAATCAGCAGCCAGAATGATGAACAGAGAGGGCATCAGAAACTGCAGTTATCTCATGACTAAGTTTTTTGGTCTTTTTCCTACCTAGGCACAATTCAAGCAATCTTCATTGGGGGAACCAAATCAATTTTTTTTCTTACATGGACAAATAAAACATGGACACAGGTAGCATTCAAGAACTTGTGCGTTTCCATCAAAAACCACCACCATGTTGCTAAATCTGACTTGAGGCAGATAGTTATGAAAAAGCACACAAAACATCACAGAAACAAAAGGAAAACCAAATCACACCATTCTCCACTATATCCCCCCCACACTTCACAAATTTGGGCTCAAGCAACACCCTGGAAACGGACTGTCACTTTTTCTTTCATGATTCTTACAATTTCTCTTAGTGTTTATCCTAGTTTCACCACATGGATTTGGAAGTGGGGAAGCCCGCACTGCACAGAGGTGTGAAGACTATAGTTCTAACCACATCGGGATTGTTATTTTTATAATCCATAGCTCAATGCTCGTTTCTTTTCACACTTCTATCACCTTTATACATTAAGCATCTCACAGCCTCACTTGCTGCAGCTCCACACCTCTGTGGAACCACAGTTCATTGTCAATCAGTAGTACCAAGACTAGATTGCATCTTTTCAGGTGAATGCACTGCGACTCCCTCCAGCCACCACAATGACATTTTGTCCACTACCTACCTTGGTCAAGCCACCGGTGAGACTGCAGCAAGAACTATTCATGCCTCATCAAAACTGAATGCAAACCTTGCTCAGCTTCGATCGTTTTCACAAGACTCAGACACAACCAAAGACAAAGACGAGACATTTTCAAGTGTGAGGAAACGCAGCCCCAGCATTTTGGCACTTTTTAAAGAGGTGATCTAAAAGGAAGGCAGCATCCATAACTTACAATGCGGCCATCCCCGCTACCAATGTCAACTAGGGAGCCACTTCTGTTTTCCAACATTTTCAGCACATTCTGGATCTGCGCGGCGGTTGCAGGAACGAAGGGCAGGCACACCTTCCTCAGGGCCGGGGTCACGAAGGGAGTGGCCACAGCATAGAGGGCCACCAAGGTGCCCCCCACACCGGCCGTGACCAGCAGCCCCCAGCTGCTCCTCCGGGAGCCACCCTCGCCCTCCTCCTGCGGGATCTCCTTCGCTAGCGCCTGGGACATCGCGCCCGGGGACGGAGAGAGTGTTTTCGCTCACTTGAGACAAATCAGTATCTTGTAGCAAAGAGCTAGGACGTCAGAGAGAGAAAAAAACCCCACTGTATACCACTTCAGCCGATCCCAGGGAAATGCTACAGCTGCTGAAAAGCTGAGGCACGACGGGGCAGGAATGCGGTTTCCATTGAAACCCCCCGCCCTCCACACGCGGGCGGGCACCAGCGCGCCCCGGAACAGCTCAAGGGCGGCGTAGGCAGGGACCTCCCCGCCACGGACCGCCCAGGAGCCCGCCATAGGGACACGTCCAGGAGTTACTGCTCCTCCTTTGCGAAGGGACTTTTCCCTAGGACACAGCGACATTCGCTACCACACACCCCAACACGCCAAGGCTCAACCCAGCGCTATGCTCGGCCTGCAACATTTATAGGGAAGGGCAGTACCACTTCACTATGAAGGAGTGGGGGGCCGAAACCTCTCCGGAGAGATGTACCGCGCACACTTTTCCACTGCGTCTCTCTTCCCTTCTCCGCCCTCACGTCATCCGGCACAGCCCGCTGCCGCCTCTCCAGGCGCCCGTATTCCACCCCATTCAGTACATCCTCCCTCCCTTCCTGCCTGCCCCCCGGCGCCAGGCGGCTTCCAGAAGGCTCCGCTGGGGGCGCCACAAAGGTCCCACCTGCTAAATAGGGCGCGGGTGTAGCGGCTGCGCAAGCGCGGGGCGGTGTGCGGCGGCGCGGTGGGTGCGGCGACTTCCGGGTGGTGCGGGCGAGTAGCGGCGGTCGGAGCAGGTTTTGCAGCCATGTCGGCCATGGGGACTCTGGCGTTTGATGAGTATGGGCGGCCTTTCCTCATCCTTAAGGACCAGGAGCGCAAGACGCGCCTCATGGGGCTGGAGGCGCTCAAGGTGAGCGAGCGGAGCGTCTCCCGGGGCCGCCCGCGGGCCAGCGCTGGATGGGCCGCGCCATGCTGCGCCGTGCCATGCTGCCGCGAGGGGCGGGAGGATGGAGGCCCTGGGGCGAGGCGCTGCCGCGCTCAGCGCCAGCCCCGCCCGAGGCGCAGGGCGGATGGAGCCTGGACTAGGCCCGTTAGCGGGGGAGAGATGGAGGAAGAGAGAAGGCATTGCCCGGGGCTGGGAATCCGCGGCACGGCGTCCATGTGGTCACCGTGCTGTGGATCTGCCCCGGAGCTGCGGGGCTTTGGGGCTGTCACCCCCGTGACTGCAGCGCGCCCCTCCCCGTGGCTCCTGCCCAGCTCCCCACTGCCCCCTCCCTCAGACCGCCGCCTGAAGCTCGACCGCCGAAGGAAAGCCGGGGCTGAGTGTGGGTGGTAAAGATCTGGTACAGATCCCGACGGAAGAAGGGAGCGGACACTGGAACAGAGGTTGTGGATGCCCCATTCCTGGCAGCGTTCATGAGGAGGTTGAATGGGGCACTGAGCAACCTGGTCTAGTAAAAAGTGTTCCTGCCCCTGACAGGGAGTGAGACCTGGATGATCTTGAAGGTCCAAGCCAAACTGTCTTGTGATAATTCTGTGATGGGTAAAATTGCACTGCCTTCTCTTTTAGCGTTGCCGGTTTCTGTTCCCTGCTTTGGGCGTTGGGACTGTCATTTGGCTGCTCTGCTTTTGCATGCTTTAGCAGATACAACACAAGCAATATAAGAAAAGGCATAAGAAATGTTTCTGTCATAAAATCAATACACACATACTAATTCTTCTTTAATCATAGTTGTTGTCAGTTAAATTACAGCATTTGCACTACTCACTGTGTTTTCCTTAGCTTAATGTTGTGATTTTGGAATGCATGATAATGATTTAATTTCTGTCTTTATTATCCTTTGTTTTACAGTCTCACATAATGGCAGCAAAGGCTGTAGCAAGTACTCTGAGAACATCCCTTGGGCCCAATGGTAACAAGAACTTCTAGTGGTTCTCTCTTAGTAGTTTTTGGGAGGCGTTTTCAATATTTTCCTTCATCCTTTGAACATATGTTTTTTAGGCTTGGATAAAATGATGGTGGACAAGGATGGTGAGGTGACTGTGACAAATGATGGTGCTACCATCCTGAATATGATGGATGTGGATCACCAGATAGCCAAACTTATGGTGGAGCTGGCTAAATCTCAAGATGATGAGATTGGGGATGGGACTACTGGAGTTGTTGGTAAGAAAGTATTTTAAATTTAGCTTCCTTTTTCATATTTAAACTCAAGCTGCTTCAGCTATTAAAAAAATTGTGAGAAATAACGGTAGCTTTTCTATAGCACGTCTTTGAAGTATTTATTGTTATTTATTTATTCCTGTCAGTTCTTGTATTAGAAGTCTTCTAATCAGGAAGAAGTCTTTTGTGTCTTTTCAAAGTTTGGTTGCATTTTAAGGTAGTGCTGAGAGCCCCCTTGATACTTTCAAAATCTTTATGCATAATTTTTTTCTGTAATTTCCTTGTCCTGTCTTGATGCCTGTAATTCATTTTGTTCTTGAAATAATGTGGTTTTCTTGCAAAGCAAAGCAAGTAGGTCTTTTTCATGGATTTTTGTTATTTAGGAAACCTTGAACTCTTAAAATATTGGAGAAAAATCAGAAAGTGTGCTTTTAATATCTTGATAATGTACTTAAAATCAAGAGTAAAACTTCCTCTTTTTTATTTATTTTTTTAATAGTTCTGGCTGGGGCATTACTGGAGCAGGCTGAGCAGTTGCTAGACCGAGGCATTCACCCCATCAGAATAGCAGATGGTTATGAGCAGGCAGCACGCATTGCTATTGAGCATCTAGACAAAATCAGTGACAGCTTCCCAGTTGATCCACAGAACATTGAGCCTCTGATCCAGACAGCAAAGACTACTCTGGGCTCCAAAGTGTAAGTCACAGAAACTGAATATTGAATGAATATTTCCCCTTCCATTGAAAACCTTCTGCATGGAAAGGAGGAATCCTGGTGGTTTTGATGGTTATTAAATCGTTGTGTTGTTGGCGGCTACTGAAGACTCTTCTATATCTTGTTTTGGCTAATTCCTCGATGGGCTTCTGTCTCAGAATAAGAAATTGTGAATCCTTTATCTTCAAAGGGTCAATTCAATGAAATTAAACAGCTGCAGTATCAATTTTATTCTAACTTGTTCCAGGTTTCTGCATCATAGGTTCCAAAAGTAATGTAAATCTGTTAAAAATAATAATCTTTTGGGATTTTTTCTGCTAAAAAATTTTTAATTTAGGATGGTTCCGTAAGTTCATTTTCCTTTATGGGTTCTGTGTGTAGTTCATAAATTCAGATGTTGGAAGGGCTTCCTTTGCAGAGTTGTCTTATGAGTGGTTTCTGTTTCTCCTGACTTGTTCCAAATTTGTGTTGAGACTCCATTAACAAAGGTTCCCTGCACAAACATATTGTCTGTTGTGTTTTCTGCCATAGCCAGCACCTTTATTTCTGTAAACAAACAATCAGGACCCCCTCTTTTAATACATTGTGTAGAAGTTGATTGCTATAGTGGCACTTCTTGCTGTTTAAGATTGATTGATAGAATCACCTTTTTCTTCCAAATTGTGGAAATGGAGTACAACTTGATTTTATTTTTTTCAAACTTAGAGTGAACCGCTGTCACAGGCAAATGGCAGAGATTGCTGTGAATGCTGTACTGACAGTAGCAGACATGGAACGTAAAGATGTTGATTTTGAGCTGATCAAAGTGCAAGGCAAAGTGGGTGGTAGACTGGAGGATACACAGTTGGTTAAAGGAGTGATTGTGGATAAAGATTTCAGTCATCCACAGATGCCTAAAGTAAGTGATGTCCTTGTGTGTGTCTCTTGTGTGTAATGGCTTAAATAAGAATTTCTAGCCTACCTCAAATGTTGCCCTAGCATTTATTAAGTATTTACACAGTCTTGTGGTTTGCCTTGGCTTTTCACCCTTATATCAACAGAGGAAGGGGCAAGGAGCATGAAATTTTTCATATTGGAAGAAATCAAGTTAGAATTTACAACAATATTGAGAAATTGTTGTGGAAGGGAGGAATTACTATACTGTACCAAGTGAGGAAAGGTGCAGGGTTCTGTGTTATGTAGAAATAATTATCCCTGGTGTGTGATATGTTTAATATGCTCAGTGCAATGCAGTGTCAAGATTCTTAACCTTTATGAATTGCCATGTTGTCGTGTTAGGAACACTCCAGAAGCTGTCCTTGTTTTATCTTTGGCGTAGGTAAACATTTGGCCCATGGTTTTGGGCAGTGTACTTCAAAAAGCTTCTTATTTTCTAACATATTTATCCAGCAGGTAACAATGTTTACCCTGTAAAAAGAAAGAGTAGTGGAAAATATCAGTCATGTAATAGTAGAAAAGTTGTTACAAAGAGTAGTATTCTTAGTGGTCAGAGTGGATAGGGATGGTTTAATTGAATTTTTCTTTTGTTTTTTAAACGTTAAACCATAAAAAGGCATAACTGGTACAGATTGTTAAGGGCATAAACAGTGTCTTGGAGCTATGGAATTTGTTCTAAGTGGTTTATTGAAACTATTGACAGAATTATTTAGTTATAGTTAGTTAACTTTAGAATAAGTCAAATGATCTTCACATTTCCTCACATGTTTCTGTTTATAAAGAAACATCTGTATGTTTTGCAAATATGAGAAAAATATGTTAATGACATCAAAAATCATCTTCTTTTTTTTTTTTAATAATTGCTCAGGAGCTAAAAGATGCTAAAATTGCAATCCTTACATGTCCATTTGAGCCACCTAAGCCTAAAACCAAACATAAGCTTGATGTCACATCTGTGGATGATTACAAGGCACTGCAGAAATACGAAAAAGAGAAGTTTGAAGAGATGGTGAAACAGGTAGCCTTTAGAATTATTTCTGTTTTCTTTGTCTTTCATAGCTTTAGACAAAAACAGCACAATGCATTGGTTTATTCCTGTAAATGAGCTGCTAATCCTGGTGGGAAGCAACATATAAGCAGTTGTAATGCTATGAATCAAAGTTAATTTAATGTAAGAAAGAGATACCAGCTTGGTTTAAGATATATTTTGATCTCTGTGTGTGCCAGAGCGTTCTTCTTGAGAAATGTCTTTTGAGAAAATTGGGAGAATTAAAACCATGAAGAGTGTTTTTCATTCCTTTGTTAGTTCTGATCAGAAGCTTGATGGTTTGTGTTGTTTTCAGATAAAAGACACTGGTGCAAACCTTGCCATTTGCCAGTGGGGTTTTGATGATGAGGCAAATCACTTGCTGCTCCAGAACGAGCTGCCTGCTGTTCGTTGGGTTGGTGGACCTGAAATAGAAGTAAGTAAGACTGGGCTTTGTACCAGTTTTTAAAACATTTATGAAGTAATAGGCTGTACCAGCTAAAAGGTCAGGCTTTCTGGGTATCATTACATAATTGTGCTTATGGGTGGGTATTGGAGAAAAATCATTGGGGATTTGTGAGAAGAACCTACCATGAAGGGGATTATGGTTTATAACTGGAGCGCATATATATATAAATATATATATATATATATATATACACACATATATATATATTACTTAATAAAAGTTTTAGGCATCTAGGAAAGTTTCTGCTTTAGTCCTGCTGTTTGCAGAAACAAAACATTGGCTGAAGCACTTTGAAGTAATGGGAAGATAACCTTTTAGAGTAGGCATTTGACAGACACTTTTCCACTAGTTTTGTGTTTTGAAAAGCACCGTGGAAAACTCCTGTTTCTATAACACGTGGCTGTTTCACTGCAGTTGATCGCCATTGCGACGGGAGGGCGCATCGTGCCGCGCTTCTGTGAGCTGACGGCAGAGAAGCTGGGCTTTGCGGGCGTCGTCAGAGAGATCTCCTTTGGAACAACCAAGGACAGAATGCTCCTCATCGAACAGTGTCAGAACTCCAGAGCTGTGACCATTTTCATTAGGGGAGGAAATAAAATGGTGAGATGCTTGCTCTGATACATAGTTGCAGAACATGTAGTTTCTTTGTAAAGCGTATCAGTGCACTCTTCTCCACTTTGCCTACATCTTCCTTGCAGGCTGGGCAAATAGGAAGGGGCTTGTAGGCAGTCAGGACTGTATGTTAGAAATAACTTATTAGATTTACATCCTATGTTTTTAAACAAAAGCTTTGGTTTTCTCTCTTTTAGACCATATAGTTCATAAATATAAAAATAATTTTACCTGTGGATGCTCCTATTTTTTTTTCTCATGAGAGGGTCACTTTTATGAGTAAAGACATAATAGCATCTTTGAAAGATTAGATTTTATTGTAGACCTAGTTGTATCACTTCTGATTTAGTCCAGTTAAAATAATTTCAAATAAAAACCCCAAACTACTGCAAACTGTGTATCTCCACACCCTATATCCTCCACTCCCCCCGAATTGAGACCACTTTAAATGCTTATGTACTTAAACTGGGTTTGGGTTGTACTGTTAGTGCTAAATTATATTTACTATAGGTCAAGTCCTACTTTAAATGAAAAACTTTTGGGAAAAAAAGGGCACACTCTAGTCTGAAATTTTCTTCTAAGAAAGCAGAAATACTGCTTTAAAGGTTAGCATTTTTGTTAAATCTACTTCTGTTCAAGTGAGAAGTGGACAGAAGCTGCAGTCTGACAATAATGTTGGCATTTAAAGTTCAGTGTCTTGTGAATAAGTTTGTGTCTTGTAAATATGCAAGATTGAAAACCTTGTCATGTAAGTTTTTGTTATTTCAAATTACAGGTTTAACACATAACATGTGTTTTTGTATGTTTTTGTGCATATTTTTATTCCTTGCCTCTGGATGTCTAACATGCTCTGTTTTTAAGTAGTATAACATAGCAATAGTGTTAGAGCTGCATTGGAACCATGAAAAATCTTAGAGTTTATTTGCAGTTTCCATGTGTGTATTAGGAACTACATCTTCAGAGCCTTCAGATGTGTGTATTGTCAAACACGGGCTATTCTGTAATTCCAGATCATTGAGGAAGCAAAGCGCTCTCTCCACGATGCCTTGTGTGTAATCCGGAATCTCGTCCGGGACAATCGCATTGTGTATGGTGGTGGTGCAGCTGAGATATCTTGTGCCTTGGCAGTCAGTGAGGCAGCAGATAAGGTAAGAACAGAACAGTTAAAATTTTCTTTAACGTGTGAAGGATTGAGCCTGCCTTAAGAGATTCCAGACGAACTTCAAAGATTTTGTAGAAAGTTCCATAACATGCACTTTCTGACATTCCCTGATAACCAGTGTTAAAAGTTATCCTTCCTGTATCTGTAAAAAGTCATTACCAGTTCTTTTTTTTCCTTCTGCGCTAGGAGCAGTTAATTTTTTTAATTTTCAAGTAGCTATCATTGAGAGGTATTTGTTTAGTTACTATATTCCAAATAAAATGTTTATTGTGCGTATGTATTTTATATCTGGTATGAAAATTTGCTTTTACTAACGTTGGAGCTTAATAGCTTACGAATCTGAATTTCTTTTCCTCTAGTGCCCATCTTTAGAACAGTATGCTGTGAGAGCTTTTGCAGATGCCCTGGAGGTAATTCCCATGGCCCTCTCAGAGAACAGTGGTATGAATCCAATACAGACAATGACTGAAGTGCGAGCGAGGCAGGTGAAAGAAAATAATCCTGCCCTGGGCATTGACTGTTTGCAGAAAGGAACAAATGGTAAGAACTGCAACATGGAGAAAGAGGAGCATAAAAGCTTTTTTCTCAAAAGCAAAAAATGCTTGGTGTTTTTTTTAAACCTGTGCATCACTTGAGTTATTCTAACTCTTGTGTCTTGCAGTAACAAATGGGAATGTGCTTTGAGAGTATGTGTTTGTCTGCCAGGAGGAAAATGTATAATTGTCTGAAAATCTCTGGTTGCAAAATTAGTTGAAGATGTTGACTGATGGTGTAGTACAGGAAAGAAGGCTGTTCTTAGAATGAGGCAAGCAGGCTGTGCTTTAAATACTGCAGTTTTAGTGATCCAGGTTACACTGCAGTCCTAAAAACAGTTGTTCTGAGAAACAGCTTGTGAAGAAGTAAACAAAAGGCTGGAAATATTTGTAGGCAATGATGTTCACACCAATATGTCTGTGTATATAAATGTGGGACAAATACGCAAAGACTAAGAAGCCAGTGTATAAAACCTTATTTTTAACTGGATCTACACTTTTCACCTTCTTATTTTGTTGGTTTTTTCAGAAAAGAATGTGGTAAACTGTAATATGTGCATTCATAACCCTTGTTTAGGTGTTCCTGTTTGATGGCATTTGACCTTTCACTTCTTTAGCATTTGCTCAGCCTCTATGGTGCTTTTAATATATGTGTATGGAAATTTTGCTTTTCCCCATTCTGCATCACTTTTGAAAAGCACAACATTATTGGGAAAAGAGTTGTATCTTAATGTCCTAGGATCTTTGGTAAGAACCCAGATGTAAAACTCTAGTTTGTACAAATTACATTTGTAAACCACAGTGGCCAAGAGCAGTAATTTCAAAATGTTCTTTGAAATTATGTGGAATTCACTGTTACTAATTACTATCACTTATAGGTTAAGTGTTACATTTAGATTTCATGAGGGTGTCTAATTCTTCTCCTTCCTTTTGGCAGATATGAAGCAGCAGCATGTCATAGAAACCTTGATTGGTAAGAAACAGCAGATTTCTCTGGCGACCCAGGTTGTTAGAATGATCTTGAAGATCGATGATATCCGTAGGCCTGGAGAATCTGAGGAGTGAAGGTCAAAAAGCAGGAAACATTAAGGGGCCACAGCAGTAGCGAAGACGGTAGTATTCTGATGCTTCATCTTCAGCTATTTATTCTGGACACTTTTTGTTTCACATACTGTAATGGCTAGTTGTTGGAAATAAAACAATTTAGCACTGGTGATTTCAAGACTTGTTTCATGAGTATTGTTGCATCTTTTCTTAAGACAGGTGTGAATATTCACAAAAAAATACTTCTTGAATGTGTAGGGAAAAAAAATATAAATAATGCAGCAATAAAATTTAATGGATCATTTTCCATTGCTCCTTATGGGGAAAACCCACAGATTATCATTTTAAGAGGTCTGTCACTCTTTGATGAAGCTAGCAGAAATTATTTTAATTGATTATTTTTGCTAAATTTAATTAATTAAATGTTAACTAATTACTTTAGCCTCCAGTAATTCTCATATGTTAAATATATTAAGTATGAAGTTTCAGTCTGAAGATTTAAAGGAACTGTATTCCATGCTTCCAGTTGCTTCCATTTTTTTCTCTTTGGTTTTTGAGGGTTAAGGAGAGTTTTTTCCCAGGTGTATACACATTCAGCCAAGTGAGGTTTTTTTCCCAGAACTTTGTCTATAGTACCACAGTTGAGTGCACTTACTCAAAAAGTCCCCAGTATGATCTTAGAGTGGTGGACTAAAATTGATTACTAAGGTGCCATGCCTGTGAAACTATCAGCAAGAAACAAGAGGTAGACCAGAACTAATGTACAATTTCTTTGAAAGATTTCAAAAGTGAGGGAAGTGTTAGAATACCAACTCAGCTTGACTGGTGTTACATAGGGCAAAGGAAGCTTGCTAGCAGGTCAAATCCTCACTGGTTTTTGCTGTGACTACCTTGCTTGAGTCAAACAAAACCCTTCAGTGAGTGTTGATATAGGAAGAAGGGTAAAAGCAACAAGTTTACTAATTACAGGACTGGTTTTATTTCTAGAACTGGTTGAGGATAAATCAGGCAAAGCTTTATTGTCATTGATAAAAAATTAGTAGTGGGTGTTTCATCATGACTCTTTTGCCTTTTCCCAAATCAGCTTCATTTAGATGCTGTGCAGTGGACAGCAACAGTTTATCAGTTTTACTGCTGCTGAGTTCTGGCATTCTGAATCTGTTCAGGTGTGTTGGTGTGACTCTAAAAACACATAAATACCCGGGCTCATGTAGAGCCATTTCTTACTTTGCTAATACAAAAGGGAAACAGCTGTAGCTAGAATTTAAAAGGGAGCAGTGTACTTGTACTAATGTACCCCTTTCACCTCGTTGTGAAGTTGTGCATGTGAGAGAGAAGAAGTGAGAAAACAGCTATTCCGATTTTACTGGCTTTTCATCTTCTGTCCCCTGGCATGGTTGAACTCCCTTGGCCATCTAAGCCCCACGTAGTTACAGGTTTTGACTGTAAACTGCTGCTTCATACAGAAGCCACTAGGAACACAGGACAAATTACTTTTGAAATTACGGCTTTACTGATCTAGCTTGAGGAAATAAACATTTTATTTTATAAATATCTGTTAATGTTCAACTAGATCTTAGTATGGAAGGCTGAAGCTTGGTAATGGAACTTTGATAAAATTGTAAGAAATGGAAGTTGTTAATTTTTTCAGGAGTTTGTACTTCAACATAACAGATGTGTGGCATTAGCACTGTCAGTGCTGCATAGAGGCAGCTGGAGGACAAATGGCTTTCATCACAGCATGCAACATGCAACTGGAACTATTAAACCAAATTAAGGAAACAACTGCAGCTCAAACTGGTACACTTTCACAGCAGGAGTAATTAAATTTGTGCTTTGACAGAACAGTGGGAATATCCCTATTGGTAATTTGTGTGCTGTCTGGCTCTGGTCAAACAAAACAGGAAACATCTGAATAACAACAGGATTGAGGGAGGGAAACACTGATGTTCGAATTAATCATGGTGCATTTGTAACCAGTAGGAACTAAAAGCCTGGCCTGGTAGTGTGTTTAAAAGTGAGGTCCACGTGCTCTACAGTTCATGTTGTGCTCCATGACTCCTGGGAAAATGCAGGGTTCACCACGGGAGGGCAACATCCACCCATCACTGCCGTAGCAGACTGCATCTGGATTTTTTAAGTGTGAGCTGAGGCAGCCAGCACGTTTCTGCCTGCATCACTGAGATGGTACACGATTGTCATCAGCAAGACATGAATCTACAACTTCCCCTCAAGGGCTCAGGTACTTGAGCTAATTTCATGACTAAGTTCCATGTGTCTTCTTAGATCCAAGTTTTCACGTCCTCCTAGGACCCTTAACCTGGCCTTGCCTGTATATCCTGCTACTTGTAGTTCCCCTGTTACCAGCTGCCCCTTCCCAGCCTTGTTTCTTGGTTTCTCCTGCTGCATTCCCAAGCCTGAGCTCCTTTCCTCCTCTGGTCTCACACCCCTTTGCTGACACACCTGTCTTTGCAGGGGCACAGGGCAAGGCTGCCAGGAGCACAGTGCACACCACACAGGCTCCTCTCACTCCCTCCTGTTCACACTCAGACTGCAGCAGCTGGGGAGACCATGCATTCAGGACTGAGCTTTTGACTTCAGGTGCACCACAGTCTGAGTGGATTTTTTTCAGGAACAGGGTTAAGCAGAACTGTGAAGCAACTTCCATGTTTCTCTACAGACACTTTTTCATACAAATGCAGTCTCTCTCTGTTGAGGGAAAAACTTGCTTTTTGATCATTTCTGCATACTGCATGGGGAAAGATGCCTAATAATGTGAGCAGTTCACAGATAGGATCTTAAGTGGAGCAAGTCAAGCAGGTCTTGCTAATCTGCTAATCTTGTTAGCTCTCCCTCTAGTATCAAGATATTTGGATATTAGGATACCTACTTACCTAATTAATCTGAGTGGCTCCAGAACCTACCTGGGTTGGATGTCCTTATGCTGAGTCTGCACAGAAAAGGGGGCTGCTCTCCTCTGGTAGTATGGCAGGATTGTCCCTCACAGTATTAAAAACTGCTGTTACCTAGGCCATGGGGATGGCTATTACACCCTCTGGACTCATCATCATCTGAGGAGCAACGATTCAGTTGTGAGGTTTGGGTCTGGGAGACTAGCCTTGTTTATCCTTCCTGCACAGAAGTACCTCTCCGTGTTACATCTTGGAGGGTTTCCCAGGAACTCTCTGCCAGGGAACATTTCCCATCATGTTAAAGAGCTAATTAAATGGACTGACAGGGTTTGCTTTATAAGCAACTCATCTCTGTGATACAAGAGAGACACTTTGCTAAACTCAAATGACAATGGAGTAAAGCTGCAGTACATTCTCTGTAAGAGATGGGCTCTGTGATACCTGCCTGGTGTACATGCACTAGAATTTTGTGCTTGTGAAATTCCTCCCTGAGCTATTTGTGACAGTACTTGTGTTGTGGTGAGGCTCCTGGGTCTCAGCAGCACAGGCACTGAGAGAAACAGGTCTCTCTCTGCCAGCTCTCTGTGCCTGGGTGCTCACTGAACATGGGAAAATGCTGGACATGAAAGAGATCTGGGGAGAAGCTCTCCCTCTCCTGCTCCAGAGCTGATTTAGGCTCAGTCCATGCCCTTGCTCCTTCACTGAATGATATCTTAGCTATTCCTGTGCCTTGATACTGATGCTGGTTTGGCTTTCTGGCTTGGCCTCGGTCTTGCCTTATTGAGTTGGACTTGCCTGGTGATCTTGACTTTTCACTGACCCTGGTCACTGTGACTGAACCTGCTCTGCTTTTTCTTTGTTTGGGTACATTGAAGCCAAGGAGCTCTGGGAGAGAACAGTGGCCAGAAGTCTGGAAAGAGAATTTCAGAAAGCCATTGAAGGAGTCTTTACTCTTTGGCATGGGTGGCTCTCCTGCAGTGTACAAGCAAGAAGGTCTGGTCAAGCAAGAGTAGACTGAGCAAAGGAAAGATGGGAAGCCTCAAGGAAATCAGCACAATCAGATAACCTTATCACAGGGAGTGGTGGGCACTTGGAACTTCAGTAAGGATATAAAGAAATATATTAGAATTAGGAAAATAGATGTCGGTATGAATAATGCTATCATGGACTGCTAAAAACATCAGCTCTGAGGGATGGGGTATTAGCAGAAGTACTCTCTCTCTCTCCCAGAAAAGTCAAGCAGCTGAGTAACACAGGATTTCAAACACTTGGTGTGTATTCTATGTCTTTTTCTGTTTGAAGTCGGGCCTGTAATGGCATACAGTGGTTTTTGAAAAGAAAAGATTATGACTTCTTCAGTGTCATCTTTAAAGTCTTGCAATGCAGTGGCTAAAGAGGGAGTAGCAGTGAGAAACTTCCTCCTCTGCATGAACCAGCTGTGCTGCTAAGGATGATATATTTCCTTTCCTGGACTGCAATGTGTAGTGTCATTCTCAAATCCATGAGGGAGAAAAAAAATCTGTTAAGGACTGCTACAGTTAAAGTCTCCACCTATCTGCAGACTCCTCCTAAGTCAAAATCTGCTGAAAGCTGGGAAGTGTCTTTGAAGAATTGTGACTATACACTTGCCCTGTTCTTATAACTATTTTTTAAGAGACAGGATATTGTATTAAACCATTGGTCTAATGTGGAAGTATGACTATATTGAGACAAGCTCTTCAAACTTTGTGCTATACATAAAACTAGCTGATGTAAAGAGCAAGGAGTAACTGGCTAACCCTGGTGAACTAGCACACTGTTACTGATTCTCACAAGGCAATTGTCAAAACTATGGAGCTCTCTAAGACTTTTAAAGAGGTACATCTAAGACTTTTAGATGTAGCTCTTCTCCTGTAACACAGTCCAATGTTACAGGAAGAGTACATCCTGCCCATAGCCTAATTTCTGTGAGAAAAGAACTGATTTTTACATTTGAGTCAATCTTGTACAAGTTCAATAACAAAAAAAGTTTAACTCATTAAAATTTACAGAAATGTCACTGAAGCAGCATTGCTTTCCCTGTTTAAATATTTTGATTAGTTGGATAATTAATGAACAGTCTTGAAAATATTTCCTGGAATTCACATTTAATTTGAAATTATTTGCTTTTAAAAGAAAAATAAGTATAACAAATATTTTAAAATCTGGTTTGAATTTAGAGATTTTGTGCTTTCCTATGCAGCATGGTGCCTTTTTATACCATGTAAAGAAAATCATCTGTTTCTCTAAAACTCATAAGTAATCAGTCTGATTCCTAAAAAATGTCATTTGTCTTTTCACTCCAGATCATGAGGGGGTGGTTTCCCTGCTGGCACAAACAGAGCCCATGTGCACAGGGAACTATCTAGTGTCACCTCAGCTGCTCTGATCTCAGGGCATCAGGGTCTCACACTGTCTCAGTTTCAAGATTTGATTTATGTGCCTTATGGCACCTAGTTCTCAGAGTATCATAAAAAAACTGCCCAACATTAAAATTGCTGAGTTCTCACTCTCTAAACTGAACTGTCTCGTGGTGAAATTCTCTACCAGCTGCTGGTGCTCATCACTCACTGACTGTTCTCATCACCCAGCTCACCAGTGAGAAGTGCTCTGCAGTCTCCTGACCATTCCCCCACGTGTGCACCACTCACTCCCCAGCTGCCTGCTGCCAGGTGTGTGTACCCAAAACCCACCGGCAGGAGCTGATGGTCCCCACCCTCAGCTGGGTTTTCCACTGAAAATAATGCTTCTCCAAGGACCCTTGAACCATGTCTTGATGTGCTCACTCGCAGTGATCATGGATTCTCCCCGCCCTCTGCTGCTCTTTGAATTTCAGTCTTGCTCTGAGCTGACGTTAGCTGGTTTCTGTTTTCCACATCCAGCTACTGTGCTGGCTGGCATTTTGCAAGTGCCTTGACTAGACAGTTAGATATGAGGTCCTCTCATTAACGCATCCGCTGTAATTGGAGGAAGGCCAAAGGCTGGGAAAGGCAAGTTTCCAGCACTGCCTTTGATTTAAGGGCAGCACTAATAGTTAAGCGAGTGCAAGTGCTAGTGACTGGGAGTGAGCACAGGGGGACAGAAGGTGATGTGCAGTGAGCAGTGGGGAAGAAGGAGTGACTGAAAATCCACCTGGGAAACATCCTTAGCTGAGTAACTTCAACACGAGGTTGCAATGGTACATTCTCTTAACACTAGCAATGCTGCCTTGCTTTTCAGCTAGAAATTCTACTACTTCCTAAGAAAAACTACTGCTACAAATCCCATGAGAGCTCCATTTCTGACTCCCCAGGGTCTGGGTCAAGTTCTCTCTCTTGCTGTTTCATGCAGGGATCATGGAAGTGCCCAGGGGATAGACAGATCATCACAGCCTTGCCTTCTTTTCCTTGACAAAGAAGGTTTGCACCAATTTCTTCTCTTTTGCTGATATAGAAAGCATGTAACCTCCAGCTCCTGATTGTTTAGGAAGTGCAGAGAACAGAGGATGTACCTATTCCAAAACTGAGCAGTGTACATTAATGCTTTGGAGTAGAAATGCAGAAGTTAACAGGTACAACAAAGTTCAGAGGCTGTTGCAGTAATTTCATTCCTTGGCTGAAACTAAGTATGAGAGAAGATGAACCTCAGTTCTGGAGGGAGCAGTTTAGAGCTGGTGGAAAACAGGTCATGTTACTAAGGCCCAGGCAAATCTGGATTCCTGAGGCAGGAGTTATAGTGGGCATGGGTGTTTGAATCCTTGGCACACTCCCAGTACTGGAAGCTTCAGCTACTGCAATGCAGCAGTGTGAGCATCCAAGGGATTGAGATGTGGCAGTGAGAATTCCTGTAGTGAAACAGTCCCTTTAAGGTAATGCAAAAAGCAGATTGTACCTTGCTCCAAGAAATTACTCTGCAGATAAGGCAGGATGGGGTCAGGACCACACACCATCTGTAGTTAGTGTAGGAGTGTAATCCTTTCTTCCGGATCTGAGCTGTAGTCTCTGCTCCAGGTCATTAAAGGAAGTCAGGCCAGCTCCTATGAGGGGTTAAGTAGTGCCACAGATGAGATAGCAGAAGTAATGTCGAGCACACAGAGGGTAATTCAGTGGATTTGGTGTCCTGATTGTCCACATCAGAGACCTGGTCCTGTTGGCTTCTGCTCTGTGTGCCAGGATTTCTGTGGAAGTCAGGACCAGAGTGACCAGTAACATTGCACACCCAGGCTGTGCTCCATCAGGGAAGAGGGATACAGAAAAGGTGTGCAGGAAACCATTTACACAAACCCCAGTTTACATGCCACCACAGTTTACCAGCTCCTAATGCTGGATTTATCTAGTGTTCCATTTACTGACCTACAGTAAATATGTACCCATATCTTCTCTGCATACTAACATAACTAAATCTTGGGGCAAAACTGTAGGCCTGAAAATTGAGAAGGTTTGAGAAGGCTGTAAACCCCTTTCTCAGAAATTATTCTCAGTTATTCCCATATCACTAGCCTTGTGACAACACTATAAGGAAAGAAAATGTGTGAGCATGAAGAAAATCCAATAAATTCTTTTCTGAAGCTGTGAAGTCTGTCTCATGACATTTATTGCCTGATTTTCTGTTTTTAAATTCTGCTTTTCAGCCCCATGACACAGGCAAGAAATTGTTTGCTTTAGTGACTACCCAGATGTGACAGTTGTGCTGGTGCTTGCCTGACATCTATACAGAAGGGTGAGATTTACTCCTCTAATCTAAGCAATATGTGTCTACATAAGCTCTTCCCTTGTCTGCAGCCTGCCAGGCAGTAGCCCTTGCCTCATAATTGCAAGAAAATTATGTCAATGGCATGGTGACCAGATTTATCTCTGAAGTAAATACATGTTCAAATCACAAAGACAATGAAGGCTAATGAGGGAGATTGGCAAAGCAACAGCTTTGTGGACAGGATGGAAATTTCTTCCAGTATCCCATGAGACCCCAGAATAAAGGGAAGAGCTGGAAAAAAGAGTGGAACAGTATTCAACTTTAAGTGAGTCAGCTTTTCAAATGCTCTGGTTTTGCTCCTGGTAAGGAAAGGTTCCTCTCCTCTGCCAAAGAGTTTATAATTTCTCTTTCTTTTTTTTTTTTTTTTTACCATCTAATTAGGATTACCTACAGGAAAATAGCAGTTGCCCCAAGCCATTTTCCTCAAACCCTAAGAAGAAGCTGAAAATTTAAAAGCAGGGATGCAAAATCCAGCCTAATCCAACCTGAGCATTGGTCCTGACCTGTTACTCTCCCCTGCATAATTCTAACATAAGGATAATACCCAGCCATCCTCTATTTGCTAGCAAGAGCCACTAAAGAACAAAGTGAAATCTCTGTTAGAGCTTGGCAAAATGAGTAGCCATGCCAAAAACTGGAAATACAGGAAACAGGATCCAGGTCCATACAGACACTATTGCCTTTACTTTCCCTAACATGAGGTAAGAAGGGAATGCTTGGAAAGGAAAATGAAAAGTCAGGGTCAGGACTTGCAATTCTCTGCCTAACTCCAGAAGAACAGTGATATGTCTATTGATTAATGAAACCTGAATTCAGGATTACTAAAATATTGTTCCCAGCCTGCTGGGTGACCCAAGCTGCAGCTCAAGAGTTTTCTTTGTATCCAAACTGCTTTTCAGCGAGACTTCCATTCACTGAACCAAACTGATTTGTGGTGGTGGTGGCAAGCTACCCTCTTGAGGTGCCACCATTCCTTCCACCAATGCCACTTGGCAAGCCCCACACACCACATGCCATAAACTCATGTCTCTCCTGTCACAGAAAGAAAGGAAAGGACAGGGGCATCCTGTTACAGCCAGGTCTCTGCCAGCCCTATCCAGTTCCTGACATGCCCTTGTGTAGCCAGGAACCAGTGGGAGGGTGGCAGGCTGCTCAGGGGTAGGGCAGAATGACTGCCTATCACAGCTCCCGCTTCATCCCCAGATTTCCCTTATGGAGCAGTACAGAAGAGACCACAATCAGTTCAGCAGTTCCAGGGGCAGCTCAGCAACAGTAAACTCAGAGACTGGCCATGGATACCTTCAAAGACAAGCAGAGAATCACCGGGAGGTCCAGCTTCCCTCTGCACTCACCTCCTCCGGTGCTGGGAATAGAAGCCACCCAACTTGCCTGCTGAAGTCCCCTCCTACCCCACTTCCAGCAGTACCCAAACAGCAGCTGCTCTTTGTGCAAGTGTCCTCTTACGTTTCCAACTGAGGGATGAACAGTCCTGATGGGATAAAGGTGCTGCAGCCTTCTCTGAAGTACTCTGAGCAGAGGGGAACCTGAGGACACGAGTGCATGCTGCTTCTTGCTACAGGCCCCAGATCAGTGGGGCAAGGAGGTAAACTGATCCAAATGAGTGGCACCTCTCCCAAATCAGTGACAGGAGCCACTGAGTTGCACAGGGAGTGCCCTGTGCTGCTTCTTGAGAATATAAAATCTTCCAGGATTTGGTATAAAGGGATATTTCTTTTGCACCAGGATAATCCCCAGCAAGGTGAAAAGGTGGATGGGAAAATGATACAGAAGCAGGGCTGAAAGAGTGCAAAAGATTGATAAAAATGCAAGAAAGGGAGAGAAAATAAACTGTACCACAGAAGGAAAATCCCTGAAAGTTCCTCAGAGCTGAATGAGGAAAAGGGTCCCTGGTAACTTCCTTTTTTTTCAGCGTAAGAGATGTTAGTCCATAGCAGCATGAGCACTGTAATTTTACCAAAACCTCATATCCATGGAGCAGTTCTCACCACTCACCTGGGATAATCTGTACCTCTGAGGACAGCACAGCTATTCCAATCATGCCTCCATGATACGTGTGGCTGTATGCAACAATGCTGAGCCCTGGACTAGGACAGGTGTGTGCCTGCCTGTAGTTTGATCCAGCACGTAAATCTGGTGTATTGTGAATTTCCTGCACTTCATCTGTGTTGTCCAGTTCAAAGGCATGGAGGTCTACAATTTAGTCCTCTTGCTCACTTCCAGGGCTTTGGACAGGTAAACAAATTCACACCTCAGGGAATTGACCTGTAGGCAACAAAGGGCTTATCAACCATAAAGGTATGAACAATTACATGTGTTTTGGTTTCTTCCAAGAGGGCTCAGCAGCCAAAAGTCATGAAGCAACTGCAGAAATGGGTGCAGGGTAAAGCAGAGAGAGGCTCTGCTGAAGGAATTGTCAAGAGTTAAGCCTGTCCAGGATGCCCCTGGGGAAGACAATTGTGAGTTAGCTCTGCATTTGGCAATATCTGTGAGATTTACTGTTCTGAAGAGGAAGATAAAATAATATCTCAAAGTAAATGTCAGCTGCAACAACTGTTAGTGACAGAACAAGGGGATGTGAAAGCTGCCACTGTTTCTCTACCTGAATTTGGAAAAAGCAGATTCAGCAGATGTCAACCAACGCCTGGACATTTCTGTCCTTGCTCTGCTGCCATCGCCTACTTTGCCAGTGGAAGACAACCAGCTGAGCCAGGCACTGGGCAACACTGGAGTCAAGGACACAGGACTGTTCAAGCAGCAGCTTGAAGACATTTGCACCACCTCTAATCATGGTAACATGACTGCTTTGCTTGAAGCCAGTTCTGTATACCTAGATGTCAGATACACACTTAAAAAAACTAGTACTTGCCACTTAAGATAAATTTTCTCCTGAGCACCTCACTTAAATCTGTTCAATCATGAATCATTTTTCCAGCTATCCACTAAGAAATCTGTCAGCCAAGTACAGGTGGAAGTTGCAGTCTGAGTTAACACACAGAAGGTGACTACCACAGAAGCTGGAGCCTCATGTGAGTTACCCTGAGCCACGGGTGCCAGCCGGAGACACGAGTCCTTGGTGGGGGGCAGCTTGTAAACAGCAAAGAGGGTTACAAGTGCAATTAGTCTGTGTGACAGCCGTGACCTCCTTCTGTCACCACCCTGGGCCAGGCCAAATCCCCTTTCCTCCCTCTCTTGCACAAAGCTGAGCCAAGGCACAGGGGTTATAAACATGCCCAGCTGCCTGTCAGCCCAGGGGAAAGAAAACAAATGCACCACAGCAACAGGCAGATCTGTATATGGGCAAGCCCAGATTATTGGCTGGTGTGCCTGGCTGTCAGACTTTGGTGCATCCTAAGTAGGGAAGTCTAGGATGCTGGCTGATACTAGCCATTAGGGGATTTAGCACTTCTCTACTTGTGGTCAGCAGCAACACAGCAGAGCACAACACAGCACAAGGGGAACTAAAATTACAGTGTGGGTAGCAAGGTACTGTGCAAGCTACGGGAGGTGAAAAACACCAAGACAGTTTCTTTGATCTTCCTGTCTAAGGTATTTCCCTCTGGTTTCTGCATCTCTACCCAGGGATGCAGGATAGAGGTAAAAAAAGACTAAAAGCTGAAACTCCATGTCAGGGACCAGGTATCTTGTGCTCCAGTCACTTTCAGTCCTGCAACTGTTTGGCATGACAGTGGCATTTTATGATTTCTCATGGCTTCTCAACTACAGGCAGCTCCAGAAGACATCAGCTGGGTTGCAGTTGTCACCAACATGCCCCTACATGAGTAAGAATTAAAGGTAACAGATTTCACCATTTTTATTCCCTAGCTACTTTCTCTTCCTATCTCTGTGCTCAGGAGAGTTGCTCAGAACAGGGCCATATTTTATGGTTTTTAACAAAGCTCTGGCCTGCTTTTTCTTTGAAGTGAAAGTCAAAACTTGAGAACAAACAGTGTGGGAGGAGTTAGGCTCACATATCATGCAGTCCTGCATCTGCCCTATTATATTCCCTGGCCTGAGATGCTTTCCCCCACTCATTTTTTGCAACTGGTGCTCAGTCCTTTTGCAGTCCCAAGACCTGACACTTGTGTGCAGAGTGGGAAGGGTCACACAGAGTGATCAGCATGTGGTCTTCTTCAGGGAATGCTGGGGAATACCACCCTTCTTAAGAAACT
The DNA here is from genome assembly GCA_013398615.1 of Brachypodius melanocephalos. Taxonomy (NCBI): domain Eukaryota; kingdom Metazoa; phylum Chordata; class Aves; order Passeriformes; family Pycnonotidae; genus Brachypodius; species Brachypodius melanocephalos. Next base: position 13,833,552 of record VZSR01001854.1, read on the forward strand.
GATTCAGTCGCAGTAATGATACTTCAGGGGATTTAAGTGTGAAGGGATGGAAGTAACATAGTGTTGGAGCTGGCAAAGCAGAAGGCAAGTTACATGCAAGCTTCTAGAAATTACTCCAGAAGCCTAACTGCTAAATCCCTGAAGGCTGGGTCTCTATCCTGCCTTTAGTCTCTGCTCCAGCCTCCAACAGAGTGACTTTCATTATTCTTCCTGTAGAAAGAAGAGATGACATCGACTCCACTATGCAATTTGGTCCTACCCTGCCTTTTACCCTGAGTCCAGCCAGCATCGCAACACAGTCTCTATGTTGGAGAGAGTGCTAGCCCAAATAATTTGTCTACAGTCTGTCTTCAGAATTCTGTATTTTAATTTTGAGATGATTCATCTGGGGTACTGCTTAGCCATTATCACAACTTGGGTCATCACTTTCAAATCAGCCTGAATTTTCACACCTCTGTCTAGCAAACAGCTTTCACTCTCACTTCTTCCTAACAACACTTCCTAACTGGGAGAAGAGTTACAATCAAACTATCTGTTCAGTTAACAGATCCAAGCCCAACCATCACCCTTCCTGCAGTGCTGGCCCATACTTTCCCTATATCCTGCAGTCTCTGATCAGCACCACATTCCCTGGGCTGCTGCTGAGTGTAAGTATTGAGGAGCCATGTGGACTGCACAGTGCAGAAGTGGAAACGGAATCCATAGTGAGGTGCACAAGGGAATCCAGAAATATAGAGCATACATCCCACCAACAGCCATGGAATCCATGCTCCCAGCCCATGCATGCAGTGTGCTGCAGGCATCAGGGCCTGGATTCACACTCCTTGGACCTGCAGCCAGAACTCACATGGTGTGGTAAGGTCAGTAATTACCCGATTTATCTCTTCATTCCATCCCAGAGAGAAGCAAAGTACAGCGTTTTTCCCCTCTCTTTGGAGCCATCTGATGCCCCTTTGGGGATGACACCAGATCCACCCCATTCCTCATGCCCACATTAGCTGAGATGTTGCCCTTTACAGTGCTGGACACCTGGCCAGCGCTCCTGCAGCCAGAGGCTGCACGTGCAAAGGGCCGGGGTGTTTGCACACAGCTCCCTTCCATTCAGCCTCTCCCAACAGCTGCTCCGGGGGTGATGGGGCAACCAGATCCTTTTCCAGACCCCCTGGGGATAGTCTTTGCCAGGTCTGTTTATTAATTGATTTAAGAAATCCAGCTGCAATTATGAACAAGATACTGAGAAAAGCCTAAGTTGGGGACTTGGCTCAGGGCAGGGCTTTTTGCCACTGTGCTCAAATCTGTGCTTCCTTCATCACAGCCCTGTCCCCACTACCATCACATGCATGATGCAGTCACAGTGCTGATTCCATCACTCCACTATGCATCACAGAAATTTCTGGCAGCAGAAATCCCTTCTACCAAAGTCTCAAGGCTCTGTGACAAAGGAGACAGAGAAACAATCCTGGTCATTACCACTTCTCACTGCCATCAGCCTGTCACGTTGCCTTTGCCAGGCAGCACTGAATCCCTGATCCTCACTGGCATAATTTGCTCCTGTGAAAAAACAGCCTGGATCCTGATGGCATAAGGCAGCTCGATCTGTGTCCCCAAATATGCCAGTGTTCCATCAGGCCAGGTTTACTTTAATTTGGAATAAATCCTAAAATCTTGCTAACCCTTTCTTGTCAAGCTGGTTTTGCATTTTGCATGCAGCTTTGCTGAGACCATGCTGAGCAATTCCAAAGGAGAGACATTTGAGAGTCCTAAACATCCTTAGCTACAACACAGAGTGTCCTCAGAATAAAAAATGTTGTGGAATCACAGCATGCTTGATACCAGACAGGACATATGAAGATTGCCTACACCCATCTCCTTCTCAAAAGAGAGACTAATGGAAGTTTACCAGAGCCTAGTCCAATCACCTTTTGAATATCTCCAAAGCCATAGATGCACAACCAATGTTACGAAGTTTGGCCATCATCACCCTAAAACCATTTTTCTTTAAATGCCTCCCCTCTCACAATTTATATTTGTACCTGGCAGCATAAAGAGGTATAAGATCAACCCTGACTTTTCTCCTCTCTAGGCTGAATATCCCCCAGTTTTTCAGCCTCTGCTCATATGATGATTTCTTTCAGTAAGCAAGAACCTGACTACTGGAGTGTTTGGCTTCAATTTCTCATGGTTGCTCTTGGATTGTTCTCAAATTAAAATAGGTCATTAGTAGGTGGCATTTTCTTCTCAGTATTCCACACCATAATCAATTCACCATACAGTATTCCTATTGACTAAGGAACTGACTAAGCTTGTCGGTTTCTTTAAGGCTTTCTTACAGCCTTGAACCATGGTCCCATTGTGGTTTTTTCTGAGCTGTCTCCAGTTTTCCAGCTCGCCTGTAATTGTGCCACCATACCCAGAAGATATCAAATACCGATCACTCACTCCTACTTCCCACACTCATATTTAGGCAAGCAGGAATCTTGTTAGCTGTTTTTGCTAAAGATTTGACCATCCCTACTCTCTGCCCCTTTTTAGCCATGCCTTTTTAACAGAACAACACAATAAGAATGCATGTAATCTTGTGTATCCTCTGTGACTTGGCAAGATTTTAGGGGTCCTTTTGTAAGGATGGCTGTTGTGGTTTGAAAGCAAAACAAGTGAGAGGCTCCAAGTCAGAAATACAATTTAATAAGAAGAAAGAAAAAGAGAGTAAAATAAAATAAAAGCAATAATACCAAAAGACCACTGACATGGTCAGAATACAACCTGAGCAGAGTGATGGAAACAGTCCAGATGAGGTGGTCTTCCTGAAGCAGTGATCCCATAGAAAAAGATCTGGTAGCTCTGGTCCTCTGGAAAGCCAGGAAGCAAGGACTGCTTGTACTGTCCCCAATCCCAGATTATATCCAGGTGAAAATGCTTGGCTCCTCCCCCTGGGCGGAGCATCTCACAATGGGAACATCAGTCATGCAGATGGGTCCTGTATATCACACATTAACTCCAGGAGGGAGTTATCTATAGTCGTTAACAGAAGATAGGGAGAGGGTGGTGTTTGATAAGCCATTGACAGAAGATGGCCCAGAGGGAGGGGGCCTGGGAAAACACTGCTCCAACAATTGGAATCAATAATTCATGAAGATGGTGATCTATACTTTGTGCTAATCCTATACTACAACCCAGGACAATGGCTTTTACTCCTATGTGCTCCTACCCAATTATGTTTCTCCTGCCTGCAAGAAAATGTATTTTGTTTGAAAATATTTATCAAGCTATCTAGATCTCTTTGACTACCCTGTTACTCTTGCTACAACCCTATTCATGCTTGTGTCACCTGTTTTATCTGCTTTGCATTTTATTTAAAATTATGGTTGGAAATGTTAGCAAGTTTTCATTTAACAACTGATCCCTGTAGAAAACAAACAAAATAGAGCATTCCAAGCAGACAATTATTTCTTCTGCCCATTGGAAGTTCTCAATCCACTTCATCTATATTTTATGGACTTTGCATAGTGCATTTTCTGAACCAATACAACATTGGTTCATATTCTCTTTTTATCAATAGGTCGTGCCTTACAAAAACTCTGTACCATAATACTATGAATTTACTGTATCAAACAAGACTTTATTATAAAATCGAATGTCTGATTCCAAAAAGTTACATGCCTGTTCTGTAATTCTCCATTAGCAAGCATCTGTAACAAATTTTCCATTATTTTTCACTGGGTAGCTGCCAGCTACCTGGCCTTTAGATCCATTGGTCTTAAGGGTTCCTCACTTTAAATATAGGAACTGTGTTGGAACCTTAACACTCCTCTGCTATTCCTACAGTAATTAAAGAATAATTAAAGCCAAATCTCAGCAGGCTGGAGTTGAGCAGCATTTATTATGATTTCAAGTAACAAAAGATTCTAAGAGATGGAAGTAAGCAGAAGGAAACTGTAGCTTGGACAGTGCAAGCAAAATGCTGTTTGGTAAGGTAGGCTGGGGAGTTGGAAGGAAGACTCAAGGCATAAGTGATGTAGGGAGCAGGAACAGCAAAAAAGTAGCACAGAGGTGATGTTGCTGAGAGAGAAGTGAGCAAAAGGTGTTTACCAGGCAAGGGGTAGTGTTAGTAGAGAAGTTAAGTAATGCTAAAATGCCAGTGGGTGAGAAGAAGCTGGAAAAAAAAAAGAGCTGGAGGTTGGGGAAGCATAGAAGAAAGAGTGTGTCTTCTTTGTCACAGACCCTGCAGGAAAGGGTCTGACACAAAAAATAGCTGAAATGCTAGAAAGTATAGTGCTGGGATACTGCATTTTTAGAAGTTGTGAGGCCCCAGAGAGTGGAAAACAAGCTGTGAATGTTTCCAGCAAAAGACCAGGTTAAGTACAGGAAGGGGTTATTACCAATAGCAAAATCCTGGGGATTGAAAAGAGGTAGAAAAGTAAAAAGGGTTACTAGCCCTTAATTCCCTCTTTGCTACTCCTTTTCAGGATCCAAATGTGCACCTAGGAAGATATTATTAGGAGAGGTGTGTGTCTAGGGAAGGGTTAAAAATGTAACAGGAAAGGGGACAAGGAAGGTCTTCTAGAGGGGTCAATAGGTGTCTAAAAGAGCATGAAGGACATTGTCTTAGGACCTGCAGGCAGGACAAGGGAAGAGATGTGTTTGGGCTGGCATGAGATAACCTCAGTACCATAACCATTCCCCACCAATCATCCATGGCCACGGGTTGGGGTGTCCCCAGCCCCTCCACCCTCCAGGAGTCCTGGAGCAGGCACAGGCACCATTCAGAGATGGCCCCTGCCTTGGACAGCTTGTCCTGAGATAGCTGCAAGTTCTGACATGCTCCCTGCTTCCCAACAGCAAGTGGGTCCCAACAGGCATTTATTATGAGGGAAAACGAGCCACATACAGAAACACAAAAGTACATATTTTGTTTTGTTTTGAGACACGGGAGGTACTGCAGCCTAAATAACTCGCTGGAGTTCCTGTGGCTAGGAAACAAGTGCATGCTTCACAGAGTCATTTCCAAGAGGAAGATGTTTTCAAACCACAAGGAGGCGGGACTGGGCAGCACGGGGGTGAGGGCCATCGGCTGAGGAAGGAGCTCGACTCCGTGGCAGCAGGGATAGTGCTGCAGAGAAGCTGCTCTCCGAGTCGCCGTGGCCTCTCACGCCCAGGTCACCATGGTGCCCAAACCCTGAAGCCCCTTGCAGGCTGAGACCCTCCTTCCCTGCTGCCGTGGGGAGCGGACTAGGACTTCACGGCAGCCTCCTCACTGTGGCCACCCTCCAGACGCCAAGGGCAGTGGACGTAGCGCAGCACCCCACTGACAGGGCCACGCTTGGCGGGGTCCAGAGCCAGCAGGCTCCGCAGCATCCCGGCAGCCTCGGCCGTCAGCCGCTTCCAGTGCCGGGGCACGTCCCTTTCTAGGCCTGTCTCCTGCCACTGCATGAAGTCCTCAAAGAAAGGGTCCTCTGGCAGGCTCTGCTCCCAGGGGAAGTAGCCGGTCAGCAGGCAGAAAAGCAGAACTCCGAAGGCCCAGGCGTCCATGCTGGCGTCGATGGGCACCCCCTGGGCATCGGCAGTGCTGCTCAGCTCGGGCGCAGTGTAGGGGATCACCCCGGCCACCAGCTTCAGCTTGGTGCCCTTGGGCCGGGTGAGCCCGAAGTCCGTGAGTTTGACAAGGCGGCAGTCGGGATCGAACAGCAGCACGTTCTCGGGCTTGATGTCGCGGTACACCAGGCCCCGGCTGTGGATGAACTCCAGCGCGCTCACCAGCTGCCTGGCACACTGCTTGGCGGCCGCCTCAGGGATCCCGTCCTGCACAGGGAGACACGGGCAGGATGGCACGCACCGGGCACCTCGGCAGCCCTGCCAGCTGGGCTCTCACCAGAATGCTCTGCACTGGGAAAGGCCTTCCCATTCCTCACCTTGCCAGCCCAAGGCTGCTTCAGCGCTGCAGACCCCAGACGAACCCACAGCCCACCACCTTTATCTCTCTCCCTCTGACCCAGCCAGCCTTCAGAGGGGCCAGATGCTACAGCCCAGTCCCCAAGGCCTTGTAGCAGCACTCACCCGGGGTTTGATGATAGAGATGAGATCTTTGTGCAGTGCTGGTTCATAGAGGAAACCGTAGTGCTGGCTGGACTCAATGGCAATTCCAAACATGCCAATGATGGCAGGGTGGGTGGCAAGGGACAGTGCTACACAATACTCATACAGGAAGGTGTGCAGCTTGGTACTGGCTTTGGGGAGCAGCTTGAGAGCCATAGGAGTCCCTGGGGATAGGAAGAGTGGGTTTGACTCCTCTGAAAGTCACACCAAGGCAAGACAGAGCAGCCACAGATCTAGGCAGTCACAGATGCAGGGAGGTCTCTAGTCCAAAGTTTGTGTGGGTATACCCTGTGGACACCAGGTCTGGGAACAGGCACTGCCACTGGTGTGAGTTTTGAGCTCCAAGCATGCACAGGACTCCTGGGCAGGGTAGGGACATTCAGGATACATGGGCCCATCAGTCTGAGCTGGGACTACTGAGGAAGAGGAGTGTCAGGGCACTCATATGGCCAACCCAGGACCTTCATTCACACCCTCTGTCCATGGACCTTAGGGCACCACTTCAGCTGAGGCTTGGGGCTCCTTGACTGAGCCCTGTGGTGGGACTGCTGTTTCTATCTATACCACATGCCAGCTGGGGTGCATCTGTGAACTTTCTTGATCCTCACTTGTGGATTAACTTTCTGGCTTGACACTGGACCTGTCTCATAACTGTAATCTTGCCAGATGTTCTGTGATACCTCTTGGCATCACCTGGTCCCTGGCTGGATGTAATGGAATGGTTCCTGGCTGAGGAGGTCCCCATCCTGCTGGTCACCCTGGGAATTCTCCCTGCCATGCCTGGTGCCTGGCCCCGATGTGCCACCAGGCCACCCCATGCCCCGTGCCCTGGTGAGTGGAGAGAAGACAAGGCACAGTAGTTCACAGGGCACAGTCAGCTCCTTACCTCTCTGCCTGTGGGTCACCAGCATCACATGGCCATACTTGCCCCTGCCCAGCTCCCGAATAACCTCATAATGCTCCGCCACCTCGGCACGCACCAGGCTCTGAGCGGTGATCTCCAGGAGCTCCTCGAGCTTGGTTGGTGCCGCTCTCTCTGACACTGCTGCAGCCACAGCTGAGCTCTCGGCCATTGCTGAGTGCTGCAGAAACACCACAGCCGGAGTCAGGAACATCACAGCACACAGAGAAAGCCAGATCAGACATCCCACACAAACCATGCCAGGCATGCCACACAAACCATACCAGGGCATATTCCTGCCACTTGCAGCCTGAGCATTCTTGCTGCTGTGCTAAGGTTGAATTTCCACTGTTATACAGCACATCTCTGGGCAAAGCTCCTCATCACAGAAAAGGTCTCTGTATCAAAGGGAACCTCCTCCAGCCCTCTGATCCTTTTGGCTAATATTAGAGAACAGGCAAAACATCAGCAGAGGCCCAGATTTTCAAGTGTGACCCAGTCACCTCCCCTTGCTCTCTGCAGCAAGACTCCATCTCTCTACTCAGAATTCCACCTCTACTGCTTACTGGAGAAAGTCCTTGAGGTAGCAGACGAGATAGACCTGTCCCTTAAGCAGAGACACAGCTAGCACATGACAAAAGGCAGAGTGCCCTGAGGAAGCCAAAGGGAGCTCAGTACGGCACATGCCTGTATGACATTTCTGACCAAAAGTCACACGTCTGTGCAGCCAAGTAACTTACACAGGAAGTAACCTATGACATCAGTGGCATTTTGAGCTGTAGCCAGCTGCTTCAGACCCATTTCAGAGAAGTGTTTTTTCACTTTTCCCAGCCAGCTACAAGGCAGCATTTTAAGGCCTCTGTGGCAGCACTCTCTCCCTGTCTACCTGTTTGTGCTCTATACAAGGCACTTTGGGCCTGAGAGTTCCTCCTGGCCTTGGAGCAAGGTCACAGAACCAGAGTCACAGGATGGTCAACACCACAAGGTACTTCTGGAGACCACTTACTGCAACATCCTGCTCAGAGGAGGGTTAACTAGAGCAGGTTGTGCCCAGCCCAGTTTTAAATATCTACAAGGATGGAGACTCCACAGCTGCTGTGAGTAACCTGTTCCAGGGTTCAATCACCTAAAAAAGATTCTAACTTATGCTTAAATAGAAATTCTGTTTCATGCCCACTACCTCTTGTTCTGTCACTTAGTATCATCTGATGCTGTGATACACCTGGTTGTGTGTTTTTGCAGTTATTCCTATGCATCAATCAGATGATCCCCTCAAGCCTTCTCTTCTTGAGGCTGATCAAGTCCCAGCTCTGTTAGCCTCTCCTCCTATGAGAGATGCTCCCACATCTTAACTGTCTTCACAGTCTGGATTTGTTCCAGACTATGAAGACAATTAAGATATGGGAGTACCTTAACTGCAACAGAATCCCACTGCTGCTAAATCCCATCATTCTTTGAAATAAAGAAATTTGGAAAAAAAAAATTATTTAAACCTGGGAAATCTACAACGACGTTGGATTTCTACAGGAGCCTGGGACTACTTGTGGGAAAGTTCCCCTTCTCTTCCCTTCCCTCTCTCCTAGACTGCATTTCTAAATCTTATCCAACTCAGAAATGCCAAGTTATTGGCCCTACTTTTCTGCAAAGGCTTTGACGTGGTGCGAGAGTTAACAGCAGTCAAATTAATACAGTCCATAGAGAGTGCAAGGATGAACAACTGCTTGCATGGGAGGGAATAAATGGAAGGCTGAGGAGAACAAGTATTTTCAAGATTTAGCTTTGAAGTCCTCCTGTTTGCTGCCCAGCCAACGAGGCTTGTGAAATTCCAGACAGCAAGGGCATCTCAGAACCCACAAATGGATCCACCCTGCCAACAGTATTTCCAAACTGGCGCCTTCCTCATTTAGGTGTTATAGAGAGAAAAATTTAGGTGGAATATAGAGAAAAAAACTAAAATGTAATAGACTTGGGAAAGGCATAGACCTCCCTTTGATATTAGGTAAGCTAAAGCCACATTAAAGAGTGGAGTGGAAAAACAAGAGAGATGCCTGCTTGTCATTTGAAGAGCACATAAAGAAAATATATCAATATTTGTGGAAAAAAAAATCAAAATATCTTTTCTGCTAGACAGTGTTTCTCCTAAATCAAATTAATGGTCACAAACAAGTTCTTGACAGAAAATTGTTCACAATTTTCTCAGATAACTGAAATCCTCAAACCTGAATTAGGTAAAATTTCTTCCCTTGTATGCTGGCAACTTGTTACTGCTATTTAGGCCAAAAGTTAGAATCTTCTTGTTGCATCAACTTTAGGTATTATTCAATAGTGATATACTTTTCAAATATCCACTAATTAATATCTTTTATTTGCATTGAATTACTTACAACATTATTCATCTATTTTATATGATTCTTTACTTCTCTCCTATTTACTATGCTAAAACTTGCTTTTGTGAGTGGCAGGATGTGCTTTTCTGTATATTCTTGGTTCTTAGTTTGACTCCTTAGGGAGTCAAAATATTTCAGTCCATAAGCTTTTGCAATTAAAAAAAAAAAACAAAACCACAAAAAACCCCAAACAAACAAACAAACAAAAAACAACCAACCAAACAAACAAACAAACCCCCACAAAACAAATCCAACAAAAAACAAAAAATCCCAAAAATTCTTGTATCCTTCCACTTCACAATTCAAGTCAACTGCAACATAGGTGGAACAGATCCATACTTCTATCCATGGCCCCCATGGCATGGGAGGGCAAATGGTCCAGGTTCACAGTAAAGCATTAAAGTGAATGAGCCAGCTTGGAAGAACATATCATCCAAAGGGTATGGGTAGAGTTTCTTGAGGGTCTGTGACCTGTGGGTCTAATCAGGACTCGTTATGAAGGGAGCCCCAGCTGCAGCCACTCCAGAACAGTTTGCAGACTTTGGCCCTTGCTGCCCTTGGAGTCATTAATTACAAGACAAAGTCCATGCTTGAGAAAATAGCTGATGTTGCCAGGTCTTTCTTTGAGATGCCACTGCGATTAGGTAGGAAGGTAAGTGAGGATCAAATTTGGGTCACTGCTGAGTAGTTTGCCTGGGTGCTCTGCACCTACTTCTGATACTTTCTAAAGTGTCATTTTCCCTTTGCAGATTGACAAGCACTGAAGAGAGGGTCACCAGGGCCCTGGCCAGGATGCATTCACCATTTGGCTGTGCTGTATTGAAGACAGCAGGCAGAGTCCTATTCAAAACTGATCTTTCCTCCACTATCCTTTCTGTGCATCATCCCTGCTAGAGGTCTTGTTTCCAGGCTGCTGACTGTGAGAAACTGTAATTCCTCAAAAGAATCTCTAGTTATAGCAGCAAAAAGCTCACACCATCATGAGATACTTCTGAACCACCTGAGAAGCTGAGGGGGATCTAGCCTATGGAGATACAATGTCTTAGTCCAGGTAATGTTTTTCTGGTTCTTCAACCAAAATGATTAATATATTGAGTGCAGAAAAGCACTTCATACATGTCAAAAGCCAAAGACAGTGTGATCTCTGTATGACAGAGACAGTGCTATGATGATATGATCACAGAGGTGTTTAGGTTGGAAGGGACTTCTTGAGATCATCTAATCCAATTCCCCTGCTCAAGCTGCAGCAACTGAAGCAGGTTGTCTAGGAAGGTGTCCAGCCAGGTCTTCAATATCTCCATAGATGGAGACTCCCATCAATGATCACTGCTTGGAAGAGTCTGGCTCCCTTTCCTCCATTCCCTCTCATCGGATATTTATATACACCAGTACGATCCCCTCTGAGCCTTCTCTTTTCCAAGCTGAAGAGTTTCAGCTGTTTCAGCCCCTTCTCATATCAAAGATACTCTATTAAAAATGGCCTTGAGCATATGGCATGTGGGGTCCACTTTCTCATCTGACCTTCTACATGGCCTTAACACAAACCAAATAACAAATAGCATTTGGGGCATCTCTTTCAAAAAGTCATTCAGGCTTGATCCAAAGACAATTATGCTCGATTATAAATGCCAGTATGAACATTCTTGCTTTTAGGTATTCATATGATAACCTAATCTGAATTTACCTAACCTGTTGCTGAAGTTTCTCAGATAGAGAGAAGAGGTTTCTAATACCTGTTAAGTTTATCCAGATTCTGGCAAGGTTTATATGCACTGTGCTCAGTGGTATGACCCCAGGCTATGAGAACATATTTTCAATTAATTATGTTGTGTAAAACTATCAGGCTGAAGCTCAGGTTATGCATTTAACTGATGGTTTACTTAGGCTCCACAAAGCATCTGTCACATTGTGCTTCTGTAGTGCATCAGTTAGCTGACAAACAGATGTGGTGCTGCCACAAAACATGGTCACATTTTGAATTGAGAATAAGTATCTCTATGCTCTCTGATCAAGACACCTCTGTCTTCTTACTGGTTCAATGCCTTCAAATAACTTTCTGTCTAATTGTCAAACCAAGCTCTCAGATTGTCCAGCCCGCTTGTCCAGCTCTCAGATCTGTTTCATGGCTCTCTTCTAAAGCCTCATCGTTTTTCTCCTCCCATCCCCCACATTAAACCCCTGACTGTCCTGGGGGGAATGCCTCCTGTCACACATTCAGCTAGAACTCCCCCCTGCCTCATGCTGTGGCTTCAAGATCTCTTTTTGCAGGAATGACACACAGGTTGCACTACCTTATACACACATTAAGAGTCCAGATGTTTTCCAGATTACTGGAGGATTCTGGGGAAAAAATTAACTTTCTCTTCATGTTCCTTTATGGGTGCTGCCTACCTGGTTTCTACCTGAATATTTTTGCACCATGTTTAGTAAAGCACATTTTGCTCAAATGGATTTAGTGTACCAAGTAATTCAGATCACTCCGTTGTTACTACACTTCTACTTAGGGGCTGTGTAAGGACCCCACCTGCAGGCACTTCCCACCAACCTCTCTCATTGTTGGTTTGAAGCGGTTCTCATCCTGCTATTGGTTCATACAGCACCTGCCAGAAATGTCCCATCCACTGGTTGTTTCCTGAAAGTTTATCTGTACAAATTCATCCTGGCATTGGTCTAAACGAAGAAGTCACACATTTTAATAAATTTTTTTAAAGCCCAGTATATATCAGAAAATACCATATTTCTCTCATAGTTCTCACCCTACACAATTAATTTTTGTTCACTCCTAACTCCTAACTCTGTTATAATACTTTTACCTTTGTCAGTGGTCTAGAAGAAAATACTGAAATCATCCAGAAAATGTTTGCAAATGGTACAAAAAAGGTTTGGGTATAAAATGCGTTGCTTGGTAAAACTAGTGCATGCACTTACACACACACGAAAGTGTTTCAAATGGCCAAAGAAGTCAAGATTTTAGTCTGGCATTGAATGGGTGACAGGAAAAAGAAAAAAGAAAGAAAGAAAAAAAAAGTCATATTAATCAGACACATCTAGGTTCTTCATGCTGCTTAATGGGCACTATGTAAATCCAGAAATATAGATTGGGTATAGCCTCACTACCTTTGCAGGCCTTAAGACATTGGAGGATACAGAATTCCAGTAGAAATAATCTACAGTGATATAGATACGCATCTTAATGTTGCAGATACAAGTCTAAGGGCATAACAGAACAAGGGTTACTGATATTACAGATTCCACTTTTGCATTCACTCTGCTAAAGAGAATGCCCAAAAAGAATCAGATGCTGGAAACATCAGCAGTGAGAGGCAAACTAACATTTTCCAGATGGTAAATTAAGAAAGTAAGCTTCACTGTAAACAAACAACCACCAACAACAACAACAAAAAAAGACAGCTGTTCAGCTTCACGTAGGCTGAGATGATTGTAACAAAAGAAGAGATCTGTTCTGAGGCAATGTGCCTCTCACAGTGAACTCCAGTTTCTGCAGAGGTTCCTATATACAGATGCCATGAGACAGTCTGAAATTTAATCTCCAAAAATCAGCTGAGTTAGGGAAGCTGTATTTCTGAAGAGCTGGCCACCTGTTAATAGCTTCTGCACTACAATTGAGAATATCACACACCAGTGGAATTTGTACTTTTATAATAAATTTCCTTTTCCGTTTGCTCTGCTTTGTAGTCTTCTTTATCTACCTTTTTACAATGTTTCTTTGAATGTTAAAACTATATTGATACAAAGAAAGCCTGGGTAAACTTCCTGAACCTTTCTGGAGGCTGATACATGAACAGAACCAGTTACTGGATGTTTTCTATTTTTTTAATGATATCGGCGAGCCCACAGTTTAGCAAGCTACCACTGGTGTCCCCAGTTTGACAGAAAAAGGACAAGAGAAAGTAAGACAATGGCAAGAGAAAATTACAGGGGAAACTTCCAGTGGAGCTGTCTTTATCAAACAGATAGTGAAGAAGTTACTCAATCATCTGTATATACCTTTCTGAGTACTGGAATTTCACTAAAAAGGGCTCTCCCAGTTAGATAAAAGCATTATAATAAAACCAATAGATGAAGCTGAAGTAAGGCCATTTCAAACCTCTGTTGTGGGCCAGATTCCACAGTGAAGGATATTTACCCCTAAAACTCTCATTGAACATTATGGAAGAATATCCTTCCATCTTCATAACTTTTGGTTCAAGAATAGCATCTCTTTTTTTCCCTAAAGTGTTCATTCTTGTGCAAACCACGTTTAATAGAGCGCGGGATAAGAACAGATTATTGCAATGTTTGCTTGTGGCCTTATTGCTGGTAGATTTATGAGCTTCTTTCTAGAACAGGTCGGCCGGCTAGGGCTTAATCTCGCTGCAGAGAATGGCATGACTGTGCCGGTGGCAGAACTGCGTACCGCTGTTCGGGGCAGAGGCACCCAGCAGCCTCCCCGGAGAGCCCCGAGAGCCTCTCCGAGCATGCAGCACGGCACAGCCTCCGCACAGCAGCCTCCTCGCACAGAAACCGGCCGCAATCTCAGTGGGACCAAGCCGCATCACACCTTTCTCCCAACCAACCCACCGAACACAAGTGGACACAAAGCGATCTTCCAGGGCAAAGCCACCAACGAGCTCGCCATCAACCCTCTGGGGGAACTGGGTGCGCTCCGCATTGTGCCGGCACACCACGCTCGAGTCTCCAAAACCACTTTGAGAGGGGTGGGAGCCCTTTTACACGCCTGTCCGGTGTCTTTCATCCTGCCACCGCTGTAACTTCCCTTCCCAGGCTCCTTTCCGCCGGCACTAAGCCTCTCACCTTCTCCAGCAGCGCAGGACAGCCAGCCAGCCGCGCCTGCCGCGCTCCCCTCGCCGCAGCCGCCGGGCTCAGGCTGCGCCAGCAGCCGCCGGGGGCTGCCAGGAGCTCCGGGGTAAGCGTGACGCTCCGCCCCGTCCCCATGGCTCTGGGCCTGGGGGCACACTGCCTCCCTGCTCAAGGTGACCTCCGGGAGGGGAGGAAAGAGGGGTAAAGCGGGGAGGAAAGGACTATCCATCTACCCTCTTACTGGAGGGGGATGTGTTTCAGGAGTCGAGGTGGGATTGTTTCTGCTCTAGCTATGGCATTATAAACCCCCCGGGCACCCACTGGCAGACCCACCTCGTTCAGCCCTTTGCTCCAGCTTGGGCTCTCGTTACAGCTGAAGGAGCAAAGCAGCTCCCTGGGCTGGAAGGAGCTCCTTGCTCCAGGGCTGTGCCAAGTAGGAGTCCGTTCCTGATGGCAGGGATCAGAACCACCATGGGCTGCCGGTGCTTGTCCTTGGCTACCACAGGTGCCCATGCCAGTGAGCAGCAGAGACCTGGCACAAACCATGGCTGGCTCAAGGACCCCTCTTGGGGTCAGGGTCAGGGTCCTCTCACACACTGATACTGCAGCGCATTGTGGTGAAGCTGGAATTATTAATGATAATTATATCTTGGAAGCATTTCATCTATTCTCAGTACTTGCCCCTAGAGCATACTCCTGTGCCAAGGCCTTCCTTCTTCCACTTCAGCGTGGAGATGAAGACAGCTCCTGAGTGCATGGACACCATGCAGGCCCTGGATCTGGACTCTTGAACACTGTTTTTTTTCTCTCAAGGGCATGGATCAGTTTGTGTATCTGAAGCAGCAGTGCATGCAGCTGTGACATGGCTATGTCACAGCACTGGCCTCCCTAGAGCCAGAGCCATGCTGGGCACTTGTTGTGATGAGCCTCAGCACACCCTGGGGACAAAGAACTGGGAGGAAGTCTGGGAAAGGTGAAAAACAGTCCAAGAGAAAAGAGCAGCCTCCATAAAACATAAATACTCTGGGCCTCCAGCACAGGAGTGAACCTTCTCACCTGATCTCAGAAGGAAGAATAGTTATGTCAAGGGCTTGTCACTCAGTGCTCTGTCCTCACAGAGGGGCAACAAGGTGAGATGCACTGGGCTGCTGGCACAGGCCTGTGAAGAGCCAGTCTGCTGCCACTCAGAAATGGTGCAAATCAGAGGACAAGAGGAGCCAGGCTCCCAGCTGTCCCTGTGCTAGATAAGAGGTGGGGAGTGAGATTGTTTTGGTGATGACCTAAAGGTCTTGTGCCATTCAAGGCTGTGCCTTCACACCGATGCTGAAAGGTGCAACTGAGAACAGCCTTCAAAGTCCTGTGCAAAGTCCCTCCAGGCAGGAACTTTAGGGGTGATGTGAGTGTACCAAAGAAACCTCTATAATATCTAAGGACTCAGCACTGGGATAAATGGTGTAGCGTTGTTGGCCGAGGAAAAAAAACATACAATCACGCAGAGGCAATTATATGCGGTGCT
>VZSR01001854.1:13849369-13870275 GCA_013398615.1 Brachypodius melanocephalos
ACCCATTCCACCTTCCTGATTTCAGTTAGAATTTTATTAACCTTTATATCATCAGCGTGAGCACTGCTCCCCAGAAGCAGGGACCCTGTATAATCTAGTCTTCTGGAGGGAAGTGTGAGATTGTTGCCTCTACTTGAGAGACAAGTCAGAACTGAAAAATGTCCCTGGGGACTTGCTATAATTTACAGTAACAACACAATGCTGGGAAAGCAGCCCATGTTCTCTGACTCCCCTAGTCCCTCTCTCCTTCTCTCCAATCACTATCTTAAACATGCTTCCAGATATAGGAACAAAATACAGTAGCCTTCCTTATTTTCCAGTTAATATTTTGAGAGACAGAATCCCTACATGATTCATTCCTATTGAAATGGGCGCCTGCTGAGAGGTTTGGTTTAGAGAAGAGACTTTTCCACAGCCTTACCTGGAGTGCACTGACAAGCAGCAATTTCACTGAGGGCTTGCTCCTGATCTGCCATTCATCTGATGCTACATCTGCAGGGCTTGTCCTGCATTCCTCACTAACTGGGAGTATGTCACGTACTGTGTATCACATGCACGTTTGAGAATCCCTGACCTCCACTCCCTGAGCACTGGGCACAGGACAGCTGTTGGAGACCCTGGAGCTGCTGCAATACTAATGAAGTTCACACTGGTGCATTTCAGGAGCCCCGTAATTTAACACCTACACCTCTCTCACACACAGTGCACACATTTTGTCCAGCTGGCAGCCAAGGTGTTGGTCAAAGTCAACACTGACAGAATATGGAAACATGATGTAACCAAAACTGCATTAGTGTCCTGGAAAGTTTGGCCCCAGGCTGTGGAGGAGGTAGAGCTAGGAGGGAGAGAGGGGTGTGGGGAAGGTGTTTTTGAGGTCTTACTTTATTTCTCATGATCCTGCTCTGATTTTGTTAGCAATAAATTAAATTATAATCTCTCATTCAAGAATGTTTTGTCCATGCCAGTATTGGTGAGTGATTCCTCCTGGTCCTTATTTCAACCCATGAACCCTTCATTACATTTTCTCTCCCCTCTCCAGTGGTGGAGGAGCAGTGATAGAGGGGTTTTGGTGGGTGTTTGACATCCAGCCAGGGTCAGCCCACTACAGTGACACACACAAGCATTGCAGATGGCCTATGATATTTAACAAACACTGTATGAAAATGCATCCTTTTCGTCCTCTGAATTATTGTTGGCTTAGCATGATGAATATCCTCTCTTGTATGTCTGGCTCAGAATAGGCAGTACACAGAAAAATAATAGAACATGAAAATTTCCAAGAGCTGGACGTGGCAGCCAGTGTCACAAAGTCATAGCAATGACAAATGCATGAGGAACAGCTGGACTAAAGTAATTACAGTAAAGGGACATAGTCAAGAAGGGCTCTCCTTTTCATCCTTCTTTCTCTTCCCTTATTGCTTATCCTCAGCATACAATCACATCAGAACAGCAGCAGTTCTTCAAGTACAGGCACACTCAGCTCTAAAGGACCAGGTCTGATATCCTAATGGAGAGTTCTCTGTAGTCAGATGATGCCAGATGTATGATTCCAAAGGAACACTGCCCCTCCAAAGAGAAATCCACCATCTTCCAGCAAGTACCCTATGAACCATGGAGAGAACTCGCTCTTCCAACACATTTTCAGCAGGACACTCAGTTTCTCAAGTGTTGGCTTTAGTGTGAACCACTTTTCACAATATTCCTGGCTAATGACTCGGATGATTTCCACAGGAGCTGGGTGAGGAGGTCTGTACTCCTGTTTCAGGGTTACCCAGCCCCACACAGGTCTTTAGTTCCCATCCTATATTATCAGAGGCACCAAAAGCATCTAAGGGGATGGAAGATTTGATGCCATTTGAACCCAACAGAGCACTCTTTAAAGGTGTGGAGTCTTATCAGCAGGGGATACGTCAGGCTCCTTTACCTAAATTGGCCCTGTTCTTTTAATATTGTAGAATATGGCAATGTTCAGTTTGTCTCTATATTTTCAAACTGACCACAAGCATTTATTCAGAACATCTGTAACAGCAGCTTTACACAGCAGTCATGATCCCTTCATTTCCAGCACTAAATTTTGCTCAGCCTTTTTCAGATCCAGTTTTGTGCCTGACACTGGGGAATCACTCTTTGACTTTCCCCATTGCTCTTCTGCTTCTTCTGTTAGTAATTCTGTGAGCTGCCAACACTTTCCTCCCCCCAGCCTCAGCAGACAGGCAGGCAAGCTGATCTGCAGGGTACTACAAGGTGTGGGCTGCCTCCCAGGAGAGCTGGGGCCCTGAGCTCTCCTTGGCACAGGCAGGGTGCTCAGAGGAGTCCACCAGCTGCACAGACCATTTGTGCTCTGAGGTCATTCGTGCTACCCCATCACTGAGGAATCTGCTGGCTGCCGTCCTGACAGTGTCTTACCATGTCCCACCTCACTTTCCAGCTAACACAACAGGCACGCCAAGCCTGGGCCCTGCTCCCCAGAAGTGCTTCCCAGCCATGTTCCCCATCTTTGTCAGAAACCCTCACACTGAAACCTCTGGTCACCCACTGAACACTGCTTCAAACCGTTCTGCTCAGTCCCACTTCGACCTACTCCCTTGACATTGCTGTTGGGTGCACTGGGTGCAGAATGATTGCAAGAGGCAGTGCTAATCCAATGGAATCCATGAGCACTGATCCCAGTGCCTCAGAGCAATGCTGGGGCAGTGCCCTTCCAACCCAGCACAGGGACAGGGATCCACAATAGCTGTATTTGTAACCTTTTCCATCTCTCCCAGCCTGTCCTGCAGGGCTTAAAACAATATAAAATATCCTATAACCATCATGTACATCAGCCTTCTCCCTGAAACTTAATGGCTTACTTGTCAGTGCAAGTACAGGTAGGGACTGTTCAGGAGGCAACTCAGCTCACAGCTCCCACCCTAGCCTGGTAAGGTGGTGCCACTGCAGGAGGCTGATTTGGCTGAGGCTCCAGATGGCTTGGTGACTCATAATGGATAGGGAAGAGTTGTAACAAGGTCTTGCAGGTAAAAAGAATAGACTTACAGAAGAAGAGTGGACTTGGGTGGTGAGGCAGGGACAACATGTTTTGCTGGGAAAATTTTCTTCTGTCAGGGCAGGGAGGTGGGACAACTGCTCTTAAGCATCTGGGATCCAGCAGACAAGGGAGAAAAGGCTGGCAGGATAAGGTGTCTCCAGCTGAGTCTTGTCCCAGTTTCCTACAAGGTGAGAGCAGGCAGGTGCAGGGATGGGCTTGGGTTTAGCTGAGAGTCCAGATCATCAGGTGAGTTTGTGATGGCAAAGCAGGTCCAAGGTCCAGGTGAGAAGCTGGTTTGTAGGTCACTATCACTCCTGGTGGTGGCAGTCAGTGCCAGTCACAGTCCAGTGAGTGCCAGGCAGGTATGAGGTCAAGCCAGGAAGTCTGTTCAATTGCCAGGGTTCAGACAAACAGTGAATATGGCCACACATAGCTGGGAAAGATAGACCACATTACAGCTGAGGCAGAGACTAAAAGCCCAGGGCTGAGGTGAAATGGGTTTCCTTGTCCCATGGGAAGATGATGCAGTGGAAGATCCAGGAGAGGCTGGTCAGGGCCATCAAAACTTATCAGTACCCTTGAAGCAAGGTAAAATGATGGTTCCTGCCTACCTCTCAATTCTTTTGCAGCTTCTTGGCTGCCTCTAGCAATGGTCTGGAATGCAAAGGCTTCCATTCCCTGAAGAAGGCTGACCTCTTCTCTGCTACCCTACCTCATTTCTACAGCTTCATCTGCACAGAGGAGAAGGCCAGCACCCTGCAAAACGTCTTCTACCAACCATCTCCTAGGGACCAGTGCTGCTGGCACACGGTTCCCAGTGTTGCTATCTGTGTCATGTCAAGGCATTGAACTTGTCTCTTCCGAGGCTGTCCAAAAGATTGCGAGGAAGGGAGGCAGGGACTTCAGTCACTCCCCTAGGTCATCCATGAAGATGCTGAATAAAACTACTCCCAGGAGTAACACATGGACTATGCTTGGAGGAAAAACTCACTGCTCTCTCAAGGTTCCTATGGAGGGGAAGTGATGGGGGAGGGGCTGATCTCTTCTTCCTTGGTTCCAGTGACAGGACAGTTCAAAGCTGTGCCAGGGTAGGTTCAAACTGGGCATGAAGAAGAATTGCTTTACCAACAGGGTGGTAAACCACTGGAACAGGTTTCTAGAGAGTTGCCCAATGCTGTCAAGCCTGTCAGTGTTTAAGAGGTATCTGGACAATGCCCTTAATAACATGCTTTAACTTTGACTTGCCAGCAGTTGGACTGAATAATTCTTCTCTTCTCTTCTCTTCTCTTCTCTTCTCTTCTCTTCTCTTCTCTTCTCTTCTCTTCTCTTCTCTTCTCTTCTCTTCTCTTCTCTTCTCTTCTCTTCTCTTCTCTTCTCTTCTCTTCTCTTCTCTTCCCCTTCTCTTCTCTTCTCTTCTCTTCCCCTTCTCCTTCTCCTTCCCCTTCCTCTTCCTCTTCCTCTTCCTCTTCCTCTCCACCCTGAGAAGTGTGCAATGCTCCCTTTTTGCTTCTTGTCCTTTACTCAGCTTTCATTCCATAAAAGGACCTTTGCTCCAACCCTTTAGTAACTTCCTGTGTTTATTAAGACCCTCACAGAAACCAGCATGGCAATGATGAGGGATTTCCCTTTACAGGAGCCACACTGAGTCTTTCTCACAAGACTATTACCAAGACTATTCTTCAGTCTTACCCTTTGTGATAGACACTCCTCTCTTACTATGGATGGAAGTCAGTGAATGGGTTCTACCAGCGACCCAGCAGTGCTCAGGCACAGAGATACTAATGACAGGTCATATAGTTCGCAGTTTCACATTTGAATTCCTTCAGGACTTTCAGGCAAATGTCATGCAGTCCAAGTGACATATTAACATCCAAAGTATCTGTCTGGTCTTACTTCCAACTAAGTTATTCCCTCTGACCAATCTACTACAAATATGGCATCAGGAGTGAAATCGTTCCCACCAACCACTGCACACCACTGCTGGAAGGTAGAAGAAGCAACTGTATCACTGTCTGTATGACTTCCAGACAGACATAAAATAAAGCTTTAAAAATTCCTTAACTCCTTGGGATAAACATTAAAGTCTGACATCTTGGCAAATTCACATCTTGAGCTAAATACATCTTTGTCACTTTCCCAGGACCATGGCTGCTGGCGTGTCTCTTGCTACATCTGCAAGGTTACTGATGGGAAGAAGTAAGAAATTAAGACTGGTTTGGAAAATGTAACAGTGGAAACTGGACCCAAATGACACTAGGGAGGGATATTAAACTAAAGAAAAGCACATTAATTGAACAGATTATTTAGCCACTTTGAAATTCAGTTCCACAGAAGTGACCTGTTACATTCAAGACCTTCAAGACTTTATTTTTCTGAACCAGAGACCTTCTAGAGTCTGAGCTTCAGCTTCCCTTGCCACTGTGATCGATCTCTGGTGTGAGATGACACTAAGTGAATACCTAGGTATGTGAATTGCTGGGGACCTAGGACAACAAAGAACAGCAGGCAGATATACAGACGTACAGGTGGAATCTAAAGAGGCAGAAAAATCTCCTTACTCTGGACAGACACACATGGCAGGGATAGGGATTTCAAGTTCACATCCCTGCAACCACAATTCTTCTCTGCACAGAAACAAAGAGGCAGGACAGCTGTGGCAGACTTGAGGAGGACTGTGATCTTTGCTAGCTTGGGCTTGCCTTCTTACTATCCTACACTGTAGGAGCTGTGGGATCTGCCAGTTGCTGTGGGCTCTGGGGGAATTTTCAGGTTGCAGAGCCCATCCAGGGTACTGCCTTCCGAAGGATGATCTGTGGGCATGACACAAGCTAGGTTACCCAGATATGCTTCATTCCTAGGGGAGCTCAGATACAGTTTAAATAATCCAAAGAGTTTAAGTCTTCCAAAGATATTTCATCAGTCTCGGTGATCACATGGAAACAGACTTGCCTCAAGGGAGGCTGAGAGCCTTCCATCATCAGAGAACTGGAGAGAGACACTGGTGTGGAGAGGGTAGCAAGGATTTTTCCAGAGATGAAAGAAGCCCCAAAAAAGAAGGGCTTTTGACCTTGAGTAATATCTTGTCCATCAGTCCATAGTAACTCCACCAACAGCAACGCAATTGCTTCATCTTGCAGCATGTTTTGGCTCAATTTGTACTTATATTCCAAAGGAGACAAATTCAGAATTATTCCAAAAAATTATGTGTAGTATGAAGAGAAGCTAGATCTAGCACAGAAAAAAAAATCAAACAAAATCAACCAAAAAAACCACCCCACAACCAATGTAAAATAGTAAGACCTGGAATTCACTGTTAATTTCCTAAAAATTCTGGACAATTCTAAAGACATGTTTTCAAAAACTGGGGGCCTGAGGGTGGGGGGAGAGCAGGGAAGGGAGCAGGAGGGCAGTGTCCTCAGACTTTCTAAAACCACAGATGTCAGTAATCCCTGGAGGAACACAGAGAACCTAGAGTGACTGTGTATTGTTGCCTGACCATCTAGTTTCCTGAGATACTGCTGCTCTCCACCATTCTGCCCATTTAATCAAGTACCAGCTCAGTTCTACTGTAAAACCTCATAGCACAGCTGAGCTGAGCCAGCAGAGATCACAGGCTTGTACTTCAGGACACTTGTCTTCCCATGTCAGCACATCTATACAAGATAATTTAAGGGATCACTATCACCATCAGTCTTCTGCTCAGATGAAATTCAAAGTGATTTTCTGCACAGCCCCTGACTCAGATTTGTGACCATGGCCAGCTGTCAGTGACAAATCAGGACAAGAAATAGATAATTTGCTCCTTTAGGAAAGACACGGATCAAAGCCTCTTCCATAACAACCACATAAACTGCTTAAAAGCCATCTCTTGGTGTTCCTGCACTATACTCTGCCATTTCTTCAGAGGAGAAAATGTCTGAGGTATTTGTGGTGATCTGGCTGGACCATGAGAGTGGTGCCAGTGTAATGTTGTCCAGTGGCTCTCACAGCTTGGAAAGATGAATACTCTCCAGCTAATGAGTTATTTTATTTCAGTGATCTCATGTTTAAAGCATCATTTCCTTAGTCTTAGGCTCTCTCGCGGGGTCAGTAAATTCCACATTCAAAGAAGATTTTAATTCCTTGGTGAGTGACAAGCTGGAATGGCGATTTGAGCCCTAATCCCTCTTTTGAGTGGTGAATGAAGCATCTTGTCATTAGTACATCAGACAGATGCTATCAGAGATATCATGGGAATAGCAAACACCATTAATCTGAGCCAGCTGGAAAGCAATAAGTCTTGGAATTGTACCCTCTCCATCCCATCAGCCTGCAGGGATCTGCCAAGCCCTCCCCACCCTCCCTCTTACTGGTATAGCATGAACCAGTACAGACATATTTTTTCTCCTTTCTCAAGCTCTTTTCTTGACTCCAGACTCACCATTCCCCAATTTACATGGGGGAAAGAAATAATTAACTCTTCCTCTTTGTTCATTCCTGATTTACCTCTTGTTTTGAACTGTTTACCTTGACTTTCTACCAAAATATCCTGACATGTTTCTCTTCAGCCCCCTTTGCATGCACCACTTGGCATCAGCTCAGCAGAAACAGTACATTTGGAGAGGCAATGAAACTAGGGCTCAGCAAGGGAAAGGGATGGGTGAGAAAAATCCCAGGTGAATTTTTTCCCTGAGAAGCTTTTGTCTTATTGAGGAGTAACTTCCACCATCTCACCAATTTTGCTGACTGCTTCCTGGCATTATCTTGGGTTGAGCAATTCCTGAGAATTTAACTTTGAACTTTGGCATACGATGTACAAATCACCCAGCAACAGCCATGAAGAAACAGAAGGCCACCTGTCCCCTACAGTGCCTTTGCTCACAGTGTGATGGAGAAAGGCTTAGTGACAGCAAGAAGTGTTTATCTCCTCAAATCTCTTGGGCACCCAGCAATAGAAATATCCCCTGCTTTGCCTCTTCCGTGCTGACTCACTGCCTCCCCTTTGAAGCAGATCTCCCTTTATCTCTCTCCACAGAGAGGCTCTACCTCCACTTAGTACTGCTGGAAATTCAGCAGTAATTCTAACAGAAACATCTCTGCTAACATTATATAGTGTTCAATCAGGGCTGATTCCTGGTTTATTAAGTCCAGAAAGTGGAGCAGAGGCATGGGATACCTGTGACTTTCAGGAGACACCATCACTGCCAGTGTTTTTCCCCACCTGAGCACTCCACATCTGCATTTCATGCCTAAGCTCTCCCTTTTGATCTTCTGTTTTCTTTTCTATACCACCTTTTATTTGCCTATTTGATTTTTACACCTGGCTGTCCTCACAGACACTTATTCAACAGATTCTTAGAAAAGAAAAACAGTGCTGGTAGGATGAACATGGACTAGGGAAACTGATCTTCAAGGGTCAGTCTCAGGTCTCCTTTTCTCCTGTTCACAGTGTCACTTTTGCTTCGTGTTGAAGTTCTGGAACACCCTACTTTTGCCACAAGTCTGATTTTCATCAACCAACACCACTCCCTGCTCTCTTCAGTGGCTACCTCTCACACTTTTCCTTTTCACAGCCGACTATGCACTCCCTCTTCATGCCACCAGGTAACACTTCACTTTTTGTCTGTTCCAGCTTTATCAGACTCCTTCTGCTTCCTTCTTTCCAGGCCTGCTGGAAAGATCCTAAAACTCTTCCTGTTCTGTGGTCTCTGCTGCTCCTCATGGAGTCACTTAGGTAGCTGGAGTCACTTAGGTAGCCATGGGGAGCTGCTCACAGAGAATTAATACGCAAAAAGTAACAAATGTGCAAGAGTGAGATGTTATGCAGACAGATAATTAGGTCTGGGCCTCAGCAGTGTTTTGCAGAGGCAAAAAAGACAGAACATTAAGCCCTCTAGCCCTGCTGCCAGTCACTGCAGTATGAGCCCAGTCCCACTTTGCTATGAATGATTTCAAGCTGATATAATCTGCTAAGATTGTTTAAGCAAAGCACTCATCTGACAAGGCTGTGCAGCTTTAGCCCAGCTCAGGCTGTGAGCAGAATGAGTCCATGCTTGTTTGCAACAGCCTTGAGATGGTCAAGCACAGCAGTGTTGCCCTCTGCCTTGGTGTTACATAGCAAAGGGGCATCAGCAAAGGGTGGGCTGGAAATGAGCAGCAACAAATAATGTTGCTGCAGGGCATTGTTGCCCCCATTTTTCCAGCTTAGAGGGATTTTAATGATGTGATTTCACAGTTATATCAGCAAAGAAAGTTCCACCACTTTATTTATTTTGTTTTTCTTACACAGTTTTTCATACACCACTATAAAGAGAGAACATTCTTCTGGTTGTCACATCTGAAAACACAGGTGTGATATACAAGCTGTACTCATCAGGAACACCTCTGAGCAGGAGGCCACTTCTACTTTACCTTGCCCTTGGAGCCAGTATTACATCTGTAGTAGATAACATATGAGTGAGTCTGTCCTTTAATTTTCACCCAGGGTACGTCTGTGTCTCAGAAAGAAAAAATTCTGAGTGATTTTGGAGCTAAACCAGCTGGGTGAGGAAAACAGGGGAAAGGCAGGACGATAACAAGCTTTCATTCTATTCAAGCCATCCAACAGGATCAACTTACCTTGCTCTGCTAACCTACCCTGAGCTGCTACCCTACTGCTGTCCTACTTTCACAGCTCACTGCTCTCCAAAGCAGCATCACAGAGCACTGCAACTACAGTCCTTGCAAATATATACATCAACATGCAAGCTTATATTCCTCTATATCTCTTTCTTCTTGTAAACACCCATGCCTAAAAATTACCCTCTGCTTTCTGCTCAAAGGAGTCAGAGGAAAAAGACAGTTTTTTCTTTAATGAAGGACATAGGCTCTTTTACTTTGGCTTAGCCACCCATCTAAAGTTTCTTAACAACTTTCTTAATTTTCTAAGCATTCAGTAAAAAAAGAACTTTAAAGAAATTGTCAACAATCTATAAGCTCAACACCTGGAAGTAAAACTGGAGAACAGTTTATTGGTGCAGTTGGAATAACTTGCAATCCCCCTAACAAATAACATTAGCATAGCTTTGCTGAAGTTCTGGGCAAAACACCAACCCAGATGTGAAATTTCCTCACAAGCTCTTAATATAGCAGTGGCAGGAAGGGAAGGGAAGGCAATATATAGCCACAGGTGTCACCATCTGCTCCACTGATGGTCTGAAAGGGAAACTTTGTTTTGGAGCTTTATTAGCCCATTCCACTCCTCAATTTCTGAAATTCAGCGTTCTGTTATTCACTGGGCTTTGATAAACTTCAGTACCAAACATGAGAAAACAGAAAATAAGCAAAGTGTGCTGGAGGCTTCTGAAGCTATAAAGAGGAAGAAGGTACCAAATTCCCATTGTTCTTCCCATGGGAGCTCTGACTAAACTGCTTGCAGTGGGTCTACCTTTATTTTTTCTTGTCTCCAATAAAATGAAACTAGATTGTTTTGTGTCCCTGTGATAAAACAAACTACCTCAAACATTGTGTCCTCGGTGCACCTTTCTAGAGCCTAAGCTCTAGACTCCCGGGAGGTCTGTGGCAAAACACATTGAAATCTCATTAAAGGTATGGAGGCCAGTTTGATCACAACCTGTAGGCAGCTACAGTGTCCTAAATAGCAAACTTAATATGCCTGTGAATGGGGCCAAAATGAGTTACAACAAGGCATTCAGATGAGCTGGACCTGAATCTATTGCTGTAGTCATCTCTATCACATCTTCCATCAATTCTCCAAATTCCATCAGGTTCAAATTCTGGTCAGGCTTCTAGCCCTGAAGCCTTACTAATCCAGCACAGCAATCATTCAGCTCCTTCCCTAGGGTCGGCTTTGAAGAAAAAATGAGACAAAAGCCCTTTCAAGGCCTAGCAGCAGAGTTCCTTGGAGTCAGAGGTTGCAGCTGAGGAAGAACTGCTCCCCACATTCGTGCAGTTGGCGTTGTGCAGAGGGACACATTTTTAAAGCAAGTGCACAGTCTCTCATAATGTACCATAAAGCATAGATGCCCTCCTGCCTGCAGGCCAGAAGGTGGAAAGCATTTTTTTAATACTGATGAGTGCACATTATTTTATGGTATTATTGGCACTGCTACATAGGTATGTCCAGGGTGGGCAAGAATGGGGGCTGTGATGGGAGCAGGAGTGCTTTTCTTTGTCTTTGCTGACTGTGGCCTCTACACTAAAAGCTCATTCCAATTTAAGAGTCAAAGAAGCTGAGAAAAATTAACAAAATAAAACAGTGGCTATCTGGTTTAGATACCACAGTAAAAAGAAAAAACCCAATAAAGGTGAACTTGACAGAGAGCAATGAAGAAAAAGGAACAGGAGCGAAGAGGCGTTTTGTGGATTAAAAACTCTTGCCATGAAGATTTAACTGAAACCCATAGAAAAGCTCCCACTCAACATGTAAGAAAGGTGAGCAAATTGGAGTAGAAGTTAAGCCAGTGTAATAATAAACTGATTCAAGATAACAGATGCTACCAAAATGCTTGTGCCAGTATTGAGTTTTCTGAGTCTTTCATCTTTGACAGTGTATTTTACAGAATCACAAAATCACTAGTGAGATTGGCAGAGACCACCATAGGTCATCAGGGGCAACCTCCCTGCTCAAGCAGAGTCATCCTAGAACTCGTTGCACAGGATTGCATCCAGACAGTCCTGGAATACCTTCAGTGAGAGAGACTCCACAACCTCTCTGGGCAATGTGCTCCAGTCCATGGTCACCTGCCCAGTAAAGTTCTTCCTTATATTTAGATGGAACTTCCTGTGCATCACTTTCTGCCCATTGCCTCTTGTCCTACTGCTTGGCACCACCGAGAAGAGCCTGGCTCTGTCCTCTTGACTCCTTCCCTTCAGGTACTTACAGATGTTGATGGGGTCCCCTCTCAGCCATCTCCCCTTGAGGCTGAGCAGGCCCAGTTATCCCAGCCTCTCCTTGTAAGAGAGATGCTCATCATCCCCTCATCATCTTTGCTGCCCTCTGCTGGACCTGTTCCAGGGGCTCCATGTCTTTCTTGTAGAGGAGTCCAGAACTGGACACAGCATGCCAAACGTGACCTCACCAGAACTGAGCAGGGCAGCAGGATCACCTCCCTTGACCTGCTGGCAATGACCTTTTCTAATGCACCCATTTTGTTTTTTCCTATAAAACCAAATATATAATAAAATGTAACACCTGTCCTACTGCAAGAGACTCTGAATTCTCTAAGGAAAATAATTTTGGCAAAATACTCTCCGGTTTTAGACTCTTTTCCCATCTCAGGGAAAATTTAGCAACACTGAGACCTATTCCCTAAGACATCTGTTCATTCACACAAAAAACCAAGCTGGACAGGTTTGCCAACCAAGATATTACGTTCAGAGAAATTAAAGCTCTTTTATTTCAAATCCACACGACAAAATAGTTGTAGAGAGTTCAGTTTCATCATCTCTCTCTGTTCTCATAGCAACCCTGATAAACTGGGCATAAATCCAGATCTGGGAATTGAATTTACACTTTACAGATTAGCTGAACCTGAACTTACATTGCTTCCTTCCAGAAGGTTTGTGCATTGTTATATTCCCATTCCCTAGGGCTGGGCAGGCACACTCATCAGATGTGCCTGTGGCAGTGCATGGAGGTGTCTGGAGTTGTCTCCTGGGAAACTGTTCCTCTTCTACCTGCTGAGAACACAACCATACCAGGACAGGCAGGAAGCACAGAAGTCACTGTCTGGCTCCTCCCTGTGTCTATAAGTCACTGGGAATCTGCACAGATTGAGAACAAGGATCAGGGGAGGCATCATGGAACCACTCACCTGCAGCATGGAGGGATTTTCTTCTAGCATGAGCTGTGGCAACACTGCCCTGCAGACCTGAAGAGGCTTTCCCTGCACTGGCTGGACCCAGTGAGAACTGAAGGCTCATCTCTCCTGAAACCATTGAGCAGGAATATGGAAACACAACGTGCAGTGTCCAAACCACAGAACAGCAATAACCACTGACCAAGGGCATGAACCAAGGAACAAAGCAAGAATTTGCCTTTTTGCCTCAGAGGTCTGCATGAAATCTTTTTAAAAGATAGGAGATTTTCTTTAACATCAACCAGTGTGGTGCAGAGAGAACTATTTTCTTATGGGATATACAGAGTGCATTGCAGGAAGGAAGGAGTGATGTGAAGAAGGGGGTTGAAATGCAGGGATGGTTGAAGCACTGCTGAGGATTTGGGACCTGAGGTGGGACCCACATGGTGGGAGACTCCAAAGAGACACCATAGAGTTCAGACACGTGCTACAGACTACTTATGCCCCCAGGAAGGAAAAAGCCAGAGGGAATGTGACTTCATGAGGGAACTGTCAGGCATGGCTGGCACCAGAAAACTCAAAAATAAAAAATGTTGCAGGGCAATGGGAACGATGGAGAGGCTGCAGCTTGAAAGGGAATATTTTGTGAAAGCTCCCTGGGCTCACATGTATTTCCCTGAGGGGAAAATGGGCAACGTTCAGTACAGTTTTTTAGCCACATCTATTCCAGCAGCATCACAAATACAGGCAAGACCTCACCATATGGTTTTTGGGAATTACACTGGGAGGGTCCAAAGGAGCTGAAATGGGGTAATGTTCCCCCAGTGACTAGGAATGGGCTGTGCCTTACCAATAACAACACCCAGTAAAATCACAGCAAGAGAAACCTGATGATAAAGGAAAGATTTGTGGAGGAGAGGAGGTAACGTTGGGAGGTTAGTTTAGATTAAACCCATGCCTGAAACCGTGACAGATGAGGCATTTGCATCAAGGGAATCAAGAAATGATGTGATTTCCTCTAATCTCTTCAGTCTTGGTTCCCAACTTTTTGCAGCTCTCTTTCTGTTCCCATACATTTCTTTCCATTGTCTTTCCCCTTCCCTTTTCTAGCTCTTTTCATGAATTCTGAATAGGATATTCTGTTTCCAAGAAAAGATCCCAGCCTTCCAACCCAGAACTGTATTTATCTAAAAGCTGAAAGTCTTGGAGGTGAAAATCTCACAGCTAAACAACACTAAACACAGCCTTGAGGAGATAATTTCTCAAGCGTGGGCAGAGTTTCAATGAGTTTTAATCATGTTGACATTGATATAAAAAAATTAAACTTTCAGGTTCCAGAAAATAAGTCACATGAAATTCTAATAATTTTAAGATATACAAAACCAGTGTTAAAAACCCTCTTTACATTTATAACTTTCAGCATTTGAAAAGCCATTTCTAAGCCCCTGCTCAGAAGGTAAGTGCAAATAAGTAGTAGTGTTATTGCAGAAGAGTTTTACAAAAAAGATTTTTATGGTTGTAAGAACATTTTAAGCAATATAGTCTATATTATTTTCTGATTTCCAACAACGGTTGATTTTTTTTTAATTGGCATTAATTTAACCTAAAGATATTTATTCAGCCAGTTGATCATATCCTTTCTTCCTTCCTCAATATGAGGTTTATCTTGAGGATTGATATCTTCTCTTTTGCGATGCACAAACCCATGTGTCTGTCCAGGGTAAATTTTAACTTCATAATCAACTTTACAGTTTTGTTTAAGCTTCTGCTCCAGTAAGATGACCTGTAACACAGAACATTCTATGTTGGCTGAGTACAAAGTTAACATATTCTACATTTACAGTAGAATTTACAGTCCTAAAACTGCCCTCATTTTTTACTTTTCTGAAAGACATAATTTATCCTTGCCACCATTTTCTCTTCTACTAATTTTATACCTAAATGCATTTCTGTTACTTCACTTGCTTTATTTAACTAGGGGGTTTTTCCCCAGTAAAATACCAGCATGTGACTGTATAAAATGTAAAAAAATATGATATGGATTACTATTAATACCTGTAAAGGTAAAAAACCTACTGCTCAGCATCATGAGAAGGTTATCACGTAGTGAACACTGTATGAGTTGCTGCTGATAGACCGCACATAAAAGAAAATGGGGCAAGAGTTTGAATTAATTTGAAGTTGAGGGAGGAGAGGCAGAGACAAAATCAGCAGTTCAGAGTGACTGGCATTTTTGCTAGGAAAGTTAAAGCCAACACCACTAAAAAAAATGTGTTTCCTTTTGATCCCCTTGACAGATAATTATCTTTCTCCAATCATTCTCCATTCTGGCTCCAGAGAAAGGCTGTTAACAGAGTGACAGAAAACAGAATCCCTGCAGGACAGTGGAAAAAGGAAAAGGATAACCACAGGATCTTTCTAATTCTCCTGCAAGAGGTGATTCCACTGGAACAGGCAGATTTCATGGACCATTGGTATCACTAAAAAGGGTCTCCTATCCTAAGCTTGTCAGAAGGCTTTCTTTGGATTCTTGCTCTTTTCCCAGGAACTGTTGAAAATCAGCCAAATTTTCAAATAGGGACAGAAAATATTTTTAATGTCATGATAAAACATTTTATTTGGGGATAAACAACATAAATTTGTGTAGAAGTACTGTAAGAGTTAGTGAAAGAGACAGAAAAGTGCAAATTAGTTTTCTGCTTTGTGTTCATTAAAAACCAAATCACAAAACAAGCATGAAAAGCATTAAAAAGGCAAATATCTGTGATGGGAAACTCACCTGCTCCAATGGAATGATGTCATCCTTCTCAGCAAAAATGAAGAAGGTAGGATGCAGCAAACTTTGTTTGTCCTCAAAACGGCTGATGACTCCTAAGGAAGAAGAAAACACACATACAATAAGTTTTGCTACCTAAAGTAGCTAAAACACTACAAAATCTAAACTTTGAGGCATTTTCATCAGCTACGGCTGATCAGTTTGTAATGGAATTTAACACATTTTGCTTAGAAGTCCCATTTGTTGTGGCACGTTTGCAATGTCATTAAAGATAGCATCAGTTGTGGGTAAAAAAACAAAGAGAGACCAGTTCTGTAGGAAAAAACCAGGGAAGAATTGTTACACTTGCCCCATTTTTGTGGGTTGCTTTGAGCAACTGCTTCTGACCACTGTCAGAGATAGGGTTTTGCGAGAGATGGACGCTTTGGAAGTACTCACCTCTGGATTGGGAAGACCATTTTTAAGATAATTGTAAATATTCATCATTCCACATAAGTGGTTACGATTTCAGTGTACATATATTTACATTGATATGATTCCATATATTCCAACAAATTGACATTGCAATTTTGACTATTCAAATATATTTGAATAAAAGTTACAGTAGAACTAACCAGTTGCCACCCTGGCTACCCTTTTCATTCCTGAGATTATTACAACAAAAAAGAAAAATATTAGCAAGTGAATTGACTCAATTGATCAGCATATCAGTGCAGCAAAAACAATCCCAATAATATTTCTGGAAAAATATCTTCAATTTGCTTTCACCTCTAATTAATAGAAGTTGGTCTGGGTTCTGTAGGAGTACAGAGGCTAATAAGAAAAATATCAAAGGCAGCATCAATGCAATGAATAATGTGTGAGAGTACAGGGTTAAAACAGAGAGTTAAAAATGTTTCCTATTCGTAACGAGGGACCACTGCCTAAAAGATGCAAAAGATGTGCCTAGAAGCCCTTTTGTCATCACCAGCCAAGAGGAATCCCAGCCACAGTGAGGCCATAGCATTTGGCACTATGTTCACAGAATGTGATCCTGGTCATGACACTCTCTAAATATGAAGATCTTGCTGGGTAAACTTAAGTGTAAAAATGTGAGTGTGCAAAATCAAATTACATATAGATGATTTATAATAAAATCACCTTGTTCCACCAGATGTCACACTGAATTTCGTTACAGCAAAAGCCCTACAGAGCTGCTTCCTGCACTGGTATTCTGTTCAGAATGCAGCAGGTATTTCAGGCTTACCATAGAGGGACACTCCGGTCTTTAAATGAGGATTTTTCAGCATCAGATGTTGCACTGCTGCTCCACCCCAGCAAAACCCGATGACACCAATCTTCTTGGCACCACATTGGTCCTTTAGATACTTGAGGACGACATCAACTTCTCTGAGACATGCAAATGAAAGTGAATTAAGGCTCTTGCCCCATTTCTCTGGCCTCCTTGGCTGCTGCTCAGAGACTGGGTGGGGCATCAGTCTGCTTCTGGGACAGAGTGACTGTCTTTGCATCACTCCTGGTTTTTCTCTTTCCCTTACTTATCAAATTGTCTTTATCTCAACCCATGAGTTTTCTTGCTTTGTTTCCCTTATTCCCTCCCCTGTTCCTCTCGTGGGAGCGAGTGAGTGGTAGTCCAGGTTGTTGGCTGCTGGCTAGGGTCAACCCACAACACTACTTCACTATTATTCATTTCTAAAATACAAGACAAACTCCAGGGGAGAAGACAAAGGAGAAAATCAGTCTTCCTACATTATTGTTACTAGGACATGAGGTGATTCCATGAATAGCAGTCCAATTAATTTCACAAATAGCAGTAGTTATCATATAGGCTAGCACAAATAAAAGTTTGAGACACAGAGCAATCAAGAGCATCCTGTTTGTCACAAATGTGACTTACATGCAAAGCATCTCTCAGAAGGATGACAAATATTTTATAAAATTGTGGAAGACAATGTCAAAGTGTTTTTTCTAAATCAGCAGTTAGTTTATGCAATCAAGCTATGTGTCAGATAAAAATGGGAAAAATGCAGAAAATTGGGAAAGCAGTATGCTTTGAACTAGCTGTAATCTTATGGGGAGCAGAAGAAATGTTCCCTCCTTACACAGTGTTTGCATTTGCACCCTATCTAAAATCCATGGAAGTTGTGCCTTCCTGAGGGATCAAAGTAGCTGGAATGAGCTGCATTTTCTAGCCTTTGCTGGTTCTTTTCTTTTGAGTTATTCACATCACTTCTGTACAGACAAACATTGGGCACTTTTATCCTTCAGATGTCTACTTTTATCCCTGAAGCACCACTCACACAACCATGAGCTTGTCTTGAAATTTCTATTTATGGACACCCAAATATATTTGACGTACTAATAATTCAGGATCTAATTTTACACTTTTACTGAGGCAAAAATTCCTATGAAATACAGATATCCCCTCGATGGACAAGGAACAATGTCTGTACTTGTCTGTTTTGCCAGCATCTCGCGTTTTCACCCAGTCATTGAAAGATGCCCAGTCATTAGAAGGTTTCCAGGCTTCTTGTCCCACAAAAAAATCTGGACAGATGGCTCTGCAAGAAACATGAAAATATTTCATGTCCATGAAATAATACTGGAAAAGGATTAAAGGGAAGACCATATGTACTACCCAACAAATTCATTTTGCTGACTGCATAGTACTTAACCCACACCAAGGCATTATACCAGCAACCCTCAATAATTTTCTACATCTAATAAGACTTAGTATAACTTCCAGTTACATTTTGCCCTGTTAAAATTCATTACTTAATTTGATAAATAGTTAAGCGTAACTGAAAATCCTTGGTGGTTTCCTACCAAACTTAAAAAAAGAAATCCAAAACCAAACCAAAGAAACTACAATTTACACGGTACATATGTTTAGCCTAGAGGGAACGCTAACCCAGTGATGCAGGAAAGAGGATACTCAATATGCTTTTCACACATTTGAGAATTCGTTTCTCTATTTGGCACAAGTTGGTACACTTCTCCTTCACAGAAAGATCTTTAGCTTCTTTGGAATTTTTACCATAAGAGCCAAGTTGCACAGATGAAGGGAGGAAGCAGGCTGCTTCAGGCTCATGGAGAATGAGAGATGCATAATAAGAAAATTTTCTGTTTCCCTTCTCTTCTTCTGTGCTTATCTACTAACTTGTTATGGTAAGACTACTCAATTATTTTAGAGTTCTTTCACTGTTTTAACAGAAAACTCCTTGGAGAAAGGGGTAAAGAAAGAATGAAATTATTTGTGTTTATACGGTTTATATGCAAAAAAGAAACAGTTCAACAAACTTTCTTATTAAAAAGACACTTTGGAAAGACAAAAGACGCTTTCTTACATGTATCCATTGGTTGTTAGCATATCAGCTATGTATCTGGTGTTTGGGAGCTGCCATCCAAATATGTCGTGAATCACAATCACGGCTTTGTCGGTGCTGGCAGCAGGTTTGCTGACGTACGCCTTGATGTGCCCAACTTGCACCTCCTGCCCACGGCCTCCATAGTCAAACTTGTCCCCAATATCACATGGGCAGGGCCTCGATTCGTTGGCCATGTGTGATGCTGAAGAACAAAAAAGATTCAGCAGCGAATACCAAAGCATGCCGCACTGAAAATCGTCAGGAGACAGCGGTATCATGGGCTACTGAATTTTTAAATCAGTACAGTAACAGGATGAACATGCTCATTACTGTTTGGTCTAAAATGAAGCATTAGTCAATAAGCCCATTGGGTTATTTAACATAAGTAAGATTCTTGTTAGAGTTTCTTATGTTATGAAGTCTTCAGCAGGGACCTGGTGCATGCTACCATTTCCATGGCCTACAGTGAGTAGACCAATAAAAATAAAGTTATGAGCAAGCAGCAAGGCAACCATCACAAACTATTTACATAGCGATGAATCCAGTCCTTCCACTCTTCATCATGTGTATTTCCTGTCAGGAGTGCATAGCTTTCTTTAGTAGACAGCAAAGGCTTAATACAAGAGACAGCATTTGGAAAGAAAAAAAACCAAAAGCTACTGTGTAGAATGATATAATTACACATAGATTAAGCATTATATTTTCATCCAGGGACTTAAAATATTACATAACTGAAGTTTTCAGTGTCAAGAAACCATTTTTCTAAACAGTTTTAGTCTCAGATGTTGCAGACTTTTGAAGAAAGATACTTAAGAAAGCTGCCAAGAAAAATGGACCAGCACATGTCAAAGTATAAAACTGTATTTCTTTAATATTAAATAAAGAATGCATTAAAACTCCAAGACAGGAAAAAAAGGAAAACTGAACATAAAACCCCAAAATCTTAAAGTTGAGCTAAATCTTTTGTTAAGAAGATAAGAGTAGGGTATGGTTAATTTTTTTCAAACTATTGCTTAAATGAAAATAAACAAGTAATTCACAAAGGTCAGAAAGTACTGGCAGAATCTAACATTCCTGTATGTAGCTCCTTAGACTCAAGTTAATGATTTTCTGCCATCAAGCTTAGGTCAACCAACTGAGTGAACAGACCTGAATAACTCCTTTGAATTTTCACAGGGCATCTACAAATGATTCAAGAACATGGGAAGAATTTAGATAAAGTTTTGCCCAAGCTCTCTACAGATAAATCATGTGTATTATGATAGAAACTTTGCTAGTAAAGAAACAAGGATTTTTCAAACTTGACTGTGTCAAAACTACAGAGAAATTGGAAAAAGCAGATTACTGAACTTTCCCCAGACAAGTGGGACTTAAAGATTTGTGGCAGTAAAGGGATATCTTTTGCAAAGCCAACAAACAATTTGGCAGCCAGAAAAATTGGACAGAATTCTAGAGGCCAACATATTCTGGATTCGCAGAGTTTAAAATTCAGAATGTTCCAAGCAGTATCACTGGGGAGAGATTGCAGACACCAGATTTCATTTTTGCAGATCAGTTCAGACACTTCAGTGTTTCTGCATCTGCTGTAATACATACAAACAGCATTTTTTTCCATTTCTAAGATGTTATTGAAACATTACTTTAAAAATAATTTTCCCCTCTTACGTTTATCAAAGCTATTATTTTAGGACGATCTGAAAACCCACAGCCTTGGGGTACCACCATTTCCACCTGCAAGCGCTTGAGAATTTATTGGAAGACCAAACAAGAATTATTTTCAGACACTTGAACCTACAGCCAGTGAAAATATAAAGATATTGCTGTGTGGCACCATCACTTTCAACAGACTCTCTTGAGTCTTCCTCCTCAGAGGTCTTCTCCACCTCTTCAGGGAAAATAAAAGGTTTCTGAACCACCATCTCGAAAAGAAAAAGGAAAAAAAAAAAAAAAAAAAAAAA
>VZSR01001854.1:13870285-14044255 GCA_013398615.1 Brachypodius melanocephalos
AAAAAAAAAAAAAAAAAAAAAAAAAAAAAAAGGAGGAAGAAAGAAAGCCCCAATTCCATTTGAATGAGCTTGCACTCTGCCTGCAAATAAAATGAAAGTCTCCCGGACATGCTGAGTCACGCCTCGCCAGCACTTGTTCTGTTGTTCTGGGGAAAAAAGCCATGAGTTAAAAAACCCCCGAGGAACCTACACATACCTGTAGCACTGCACGCGTGCGAGACAGCAGGAGCTCAGCGGGGATGGTTACGGCTGAGTCGGATCCCCAAAGAATGCACTAGCGCACAAAACGAAAGGGTTGAGCGCAAGGATCAGGTTCCTTATAAAAGAGAGTTACATAAGCCCCTGCCTGCCTTTATCTTTGCTCCTGCCGAGTGACGAGAGCCGCTCTTTCTAAAGCTGTCCCTTTCACTGCCGCCCTGGGCGGGGTGTGCTGCCATCAGGAGCTGCTGTAGCTGAGCTCCAAGCCTTCTTCTGAGCTTACACGAAATGGCATTCACCCCCGGAGGGCTTCTTCTTTCATTTTGAAAACATGTTGATTTAGCTGAACAATCCATCTAGGAAAAAAAAAACAACCAAAAAACCTCCTTTTTTTTTTTTTAAATTTTTAAGGGTGTTCCTTTGTTTTTAAAGGTTGGGGTCACAGCACTTTTAAACACTACATTGGCATAGTTAGTTCCTCAGATTATTCATGCACGGGTAAAAGGCATATATAAAGTCACCGGGGTGAGGTAGTGAAGTAGAGACATCATTTCAAAGCTCTATACTAGACAAAGCTTATACACTACAGGAAAAATATTTTCTCTTCAGAATGAAAATAAGTAGCATGTAAGAAAGTAATAGTTGTCTAGGTTGCTGTATCTCCATGCTACACAATAAGTGTTTAAATTACAGGCATTTTATCCTATCACAACATAATTTATACATTCTTTTTCGTTTTTAGTCTGTGGCTGATCTTCCCAATTTCCTGGTTTTCTTTTTATGGGATTATTAGGATTATTTTTAAAGACCTTTAGCTAAATATATTAGCAATTCAAAATTCCCAGTTTCCTCAGAAGTGCGTGTATAAAGTAGACTAAATGCATGCTAGTCTACCACACTTTTGTCTTACAGTTTAGTCCTCATGTATGAGCTGTTTCCTCATATTCTAAGTAACTTCTGTAGTGCTCTGTTTGCAATCTGTAAAATAAAGTTAAACAAATGGGGAAAAAAAGCCTATGCAAGAATTCCAGAGTAAAGTCAAAAGGCTCAAAACACAACCCTTTTGTTTTAGGTTTTTGGCACTTCCCACTTGTATGCTGCAAATTGTAGCACACAAGGACATTAGGTGCTCCATAGCAACTTTAGAGATCAGCAGTCAAATAAATGACAGAAGAACTGTACATTTTCATCATTCCTAGAAAACAAAAATGGCAGCAATGGCTGGCAGAACCTTCACTCCACTGGAGCTGTTTAACCACATTTCCACTTTCTTACTCATGTGGTCCTGGAAATAATTCTTTATATGTAAGACTATTCCCCTTTACCTTAATATTAACTTTAAACTTTTGAAATGAAACCACTTTTAATTTGTTTTCCTGTTGTTTCATGTTCCTTGATGGGCAATCCATGCTGGTTTTTCACTTAGAAGTCAATACTTAATTCAACGCATCCATGATCTCCATACACGTATTTGGCTGCACTTCACATTGTGAACATGTGCCTCTTCCAGATCTCACATTTCCAGCTCTTACTCAGGGACCTACATTTTGATCATCAAGATTTGGCTGTACTTGTAGTAACTATAATACTGTACGTAATATGTGTGTGTATATATGTATATGTATATATATATAATATATATAAAAATACACACATTTTATAATACACATTTATAAAATAACTATGATAATATGGCTCAGTAGCTATCTACCCTTTCATTTCATGAAAATGCTGCATGTCAGTTTGTTGGTTTTTTTCCTTTTTGCTTAGTCACAGTGTTGGTGTTACAGTTCACATGCCGTTCCAGAATTTATGAATGACTGCTGTTCTCTAAATAGACATCCTGATCGTCCTCTCCCACGTTAACTAACTTTCTAACACTAATGGAACACCATTAATATGGAGTTATCCAGGTTTGAGACTGGGGTAATTAAAGCACAACACACTCCCAGACTTCTGCATTCTTCTCCTGGAAAATATGTGTTATGGCAGCTGTATCACCCAGGAAACAGTGGGGTTATATTGTTATGCGTAGGTGGTGTCACATGGAAATCAACATTTAATCAGCAGTTTCAGGTCAGAATTCTCTGAAGACCTCCCCATGGGAAAGATGGAGGGCCATTAGCAGGATGTAAAGGAGGAAAACCTTTACAATCCCATTAAGAGAAATAGGTCATTAGTACTGTTGACTATCTTTACATGAGAGACACCACCATAAATATTTCTCTGACAGTATATTTGATTTGACAGACTGTCATTAGTAAAATTAAGACTTCCCTAAATTACATTTTCTCCCCATTTAAATGGCATACAGTCTTTATCTGTAGCACTGAGAAGGTGAAAAGGGACACACACTCATGTTTGGTGTTCTTACTGCTTTAGAAGTACCAGCACCTGATGAGGATATGGAGCAGCTGGCTTTAAACCAATGATCACGAGCCCTTCTCCCTCTTTAATTATGAGGCATGATCAAACCATGGAAGTCACTGTCTCAAGGCATGCTATAGCTCAGCAGTTCAAGCAAGTTCCAAAAGGGTCTGGCAAATCCACAGACTCTTGGTCCACCAGTGGCCATTTGACACAGTGGCAGGAGTGACATTAGAAATTCCTAGCTCAGAAATCCCCTGAAGCACAGGTTGCCAGGATGTTTAGTAATGGGGAATATTCCTTACTGTTGGCCAAAAGTGGAGGATGGCTGCTGAGGTGGATGCAGTCTTGAGCTGATACAACATGGAGAATTTTGTCATATCACTGCCAGAAAAACTAAGGAACAAGATATATCACGCAAAAACACGGATTGTTTTTGAAATGTGAGGCTTCTTCTTCAGGCAGCAGCCATGGTTATAAGGCTCACATTCGAATGTCTTGTCTGCACATTGCATTGCACACTTCAGTTCCTAAACTGATCTGTTTAGGAATCTATAGCGTTTCACAGAGCCACAGGTAATCCAAGAAAGTAGAATCACCTCTGAATAACCCCTGCCACGATCTTTGAAGCAAGATGTGCTCCCTTACATCACCTGCTAAATGCAGATCTGCCACCAGGTTACAAGTCCAAAAAAGTTTCACCTCTCTAAATGAGCTTCACCAAACAATGTGTTCGTGTTCCTAAATTTTGGGCTTGTGATTTATTTGGAACATAGGTGCCCAAGGGTCATAATACACAGATTAACTTGCCATTAGTCTAACTTCAAACATTAATATGAATCTCAAGGAACTGGAGAATATTTCAAAGGATTTTAAAGCGGGACATCCACTTTTTTGCAGTCAGATTCTAGAAAATTTGTTAAAAGGAGGCCTCCCAATTGCAAAGACATGGACATAACAAAGGTATTTCCTATATGTGAAATATATGACAGTGCCACATACACTGTAACTGAACAGAAAGACTTTAGCAGACACTTATGGGTGGAATTCATCACATCCTACATGGTTTATGGGTTCCTAGGACCAATAGAAAAAGTGATACACAGCAAAGGATAGGTCTCTGAGTAGATTACTCCAAAACAGCAGTGAAATTTTGATAAAACTTTTTAACTTGAGTTAGTAACCATACTTCTACAAAACAAAGAGACTTTAAAAATACGTATGTATAGATTTCATTCTTTGCCTAGATTACATTAGCCCTTCTAAGTCTAATTCAATTTTTCTGCTTGTTTTTTGATCTTCACTGTTAGAAGGCTGAGTTTTAACTCACAATTTAGGATGGAAATTAAACATGCAGAAATCAAAGATTATGTAGATTATTAGATTATTTGATGAAGGGGGATGAAGTCATCTTTTTCAGCAAAAATGAAGAATTTAGGGTTCACGAGATTGGATATATCATCACAATCTTTTCTTAGTCCTAGAAAACATGAAAACAAAATCTTCACTTGACATTTTAGGGGAAAGCCAGACTGAAATAGAGCATTCTGCTTCTGCAGTGAGAAATTTTTGTATCTCACACAATATGTCGTCATATAAACTAGCTTTACTTGGAAGCTACTGGTATTATGGCTCCTCAAAGGATACCTTTCTAGATGAAAACTCTATTTAAGCCAGTTTCTTCATATAGACTGAATATCTGAATTAAGACTTAAAAGATATCTTCTGTGCATACAGGCTTGAGTTCTTTCAAACTGACTGGGAAAAACAACGTTTTAGCAAGCAGTCCAAAATGTACATTCTGAGAACATCAGGAAAGGGCAGCTCAGCTATCCCAGCTTCTTGAGCAGAGCACAAAAGGAAAGCTGGTGTTAAAATAAAGGAAAGCTGGTATTAAAATAACTGCAATCTAACTTTACAGAGCAGCTCCAACAAAAATAACACTCTCTGCTCCTGGGTGAAGTTCTGGCTCTGCAGTATGCAGAGCAGTAGTAAACAGGAAAAAGGAAGCTAAATTGGGAAAGTGACCCAAGGACGACATGTATGTGTGTCCAGATCCAAAATGAGGACATGGCTGCTATGACCCATTCCAAAACTAGGAACGAATATCCTCACCACCATATTCTTTGCATAGTATCCTTCCAACTCTGCTAAAAATATCTCTCTTCATCAGGTGATAGCCTCATTTGAAAAAATGATGCTACATCAACTGTTTAGGCTACACAACACACTTATGCATATGTAGCTGCTTGTAGGACATTCTTGGATTTACCTGCCATAGAGAGTTGCACCAGCCTTTAATTCCCAGTGTGTGATCATCAGGTGACCTACATCACCACCACCCACTCAGAAACCAATGGCCCCTCATTTCTTTGCACCACACTGCTCCCTGAGGTATTTCAGGACAGTATCAGCTCCTCTGGAACATGTAAGAAAATGCAAATCAAGCAACCATAGCAAAATCAGTATTTGAAAATATGAAAATATAGAGATGCCTATGACTGTCACCATATTATGCTGCTTCTACATTTTCTTTTGCATACTTAAAAGAATAAATTATTTCAGGTAAATGTTAGAGGTTGATGATCTGACATCATCAGAAAGAAAAAAAAATCTCAGTGGGATTCATTTTAAAAAGCAACATAATTACACCAAAGAAAACCTAAAAGGATGGATTGGAAAAGGATGGATATTGATTACACGCCTACCTAAGAGTTAAAAAAGCTTACCATTCTGTGAGAAGCTGGACAAATTTTTCGCTTTGTAAATTTTGATAGAAAAGTAATAAAAACCTCTCTAGAAAACACTAATTAGCTAGTGAAATGATGGCAATAACTGTAAGTTGTAACCTGGGATATTTGTTGCAGGGAAGTCGATGTAACAAACATGGTAGATGTTTACAGAATTTACAAGATAGCCTGAAATGCATCTTGCCGAGATGCTGTGTTCTGAAAATACCTGTTTACCCCTGAAGCACATGTCACCACGCAGAGACAGTACAGAGAAAGTATTGGTGGGAGTGGGGTGGCAATTCAGGATTTTATATCACCTCCAGGGTGTTCCCAGCCCCAGCTCCTCACCCCCTTGGGCACCAGTGAAATTCCCCAATAAACCAGCCTCGCAAACACTGTGTTGTCTGCCAACACACAAACACTCACAACAAGCAAATTAAGTGCCAAGGAATTCTTCCCTGACTGGAGCTGACACTTGAAACGTGTGAATTGCCTGCAAGAAATGCCAGGCAGCACCCAACCCTGCCTTGCCATCGCAGCAGACAGATTCCAAGCTAAAAAGTTTCCAAGCCAACTGACCCCTCTGAGACAGGAGCACTCTGGAAATGATTCAGGTATGTCTCCCATAACCTTCTCACCAAATACCCAAGCTCAGCAATGTTCGATGCAGCTACTCCCAATAATCCAAGATATTTGCTCTCCCAGGAAAGTTAATTAGTTTGGCCTCTAATTAGTCTGACCCCTTCTCAGTGTTTTCTTGCCAGCAGCTTCCCCCTCTCTTATTAAGGCAGCAGAGCCTGCCAGTGACAGGTCTTTGCTGATAAATGTGTGGGCAGCATTGCACACAGGAGGAGAAGATGTGATACTCCTCCTGGCTCCCAGCACCACGTTCCCCAGGGAGCCACTGGCCCTCACTCTGCTTGGTGATGCAGCCATCACCTCCCTGGGGCCAATTACACCATGCTGGGAAAGTTCTCTGGGACAATCAATAACTCCTTTCTTCTTTCCATGCAGTGCTTTAAAGGATCAGTCTGTCAGACTCAGTTAGACACCAGATCAGAATTATGGTTTCTCATGATTTGAGTCACTGAGCACTTTTAAACTGGGCTTTTTCAAGCAGAGGAAACAACTTTTGTCAACAGCAGATGACAAAAATTCTTCACCATGCCACTACTGAGAGAGTTGTCCTTGAATTCTCTTGAAGGCAAAATCATTGGTTCCATCCACTTCTAGGAAGTAATTTCAGAAGACCACTTTTGCTAGTGTAGGTAAAATAGATGCATCCAGTCTCAAACAAAAACAAAAGAAGCCCCAAACCAACCAACCAAAAAAAAAAAGTGGAAAAAGGCAGTTTCTGACAGCAGCAGGCAATGACATTTTACTCCCTGACGTTTTACTTGTGTATTTTCCTGACATCTCAAGTTTTCAGCCAATCCTCAAATTCAGACCACTCATCAGAAGCTTCTAAACTTCTCTTCCTGAAAAAAGACTGGGCATCTGTCTCTGCACAGACAGACACAAA
The DNA here is from genome assembly GCA_013398615.1 of Brachypodius melanocephalos. NCBI lineage: Eukaryota > Metazoa > Chordata > Aves > Passeriformes > Pycnonotidae > Brachypodius > Brachypodius melanocephalos. Next base: position 13,877,105 of record VZSR01001854.1, read on the forward strand.
AATCAAAATTGGATTAATTAATCACACACTGAGATTTTTTTTTTTTTTTGGCCCTTCATTGCATGGGAGATTCCTATCCAGGCATAATTTTGATATCCTTTTTTTCCTGAGAAAGTAATGTTTCTAAACAACATTGTTGTCTATTCCACAGAAATACCTATGAGCATTAGAAAACATTTAAATATACCTATAAATGCTTTTTAAATGCTTTTTTCAATGACTAAATCACAAAATACATTCTGTGATACGAATCTAAAAATATACTCTTACCATATTTTACTTGGGTTCGAGTACATAATTGGAAACTATACACAGTAAAACAACAAATCTTGTAAAAGATGGTAAACCTATGTCATGATTACAAAAATTTTACATTTTGCATGCAACATACAGCATTTAACATAAATGCATCATGGATGGGTTCCATGTAAAGCAAGACAATTACATAAAATTGTTGTTTACTACAGGGTACATGGTGAGGCTGATGAGCTAGGGAAAAAAAAACCAAAACAACAGATGCCTGATGGACTGAGGTCAGCAAAGAATAAGTGAAGGGAAACTGTCTGGGAAGAAGGGCAGTAGTGTTTGGTGACTGGGAAAAGGGAAGTGCAGTAAGAGTCCACTCAGTACCGAGTTCCTGCAGCACGGGACGCAAACCCTGGCTCGGGATGACCTTGGCTGAAATGTGTCGCATGACCAGCAGCAGAGCTGTGATGATGCATTCACTGGTGCATGACAGAGTCTCCTGATGCAGAAGGGATTCTGGAGGCTGCCATCACTAGGTCACCACCAGGTGCTGCTGTGTGCTCTCCCAAGCCCATTCCAGTTGGGAGCAATGGGATCGCTGCGAAACAGCAATCATCTTTCCCTTATTAAAATGTCTTTGGCTCTCTCCATCCTCAGACACACCTCATGGATATTATTGAAGATGGTGAAATGACTAGATCAGTTTGGCCTAATCAGACTGAAGTATGTTGCAAGAATTTTTCTTCACCTTGTTTGATAATTTCTATAATTTCTATTAAAAAAAACCCAAACAAACAAACAAAAACCCCTACAGCGACATCCAGAGCATAAATGTATTTGGAAATGTATGGGCAAAACTATGCAGCCTATGGATAAGAAACACTCAGTGCTTTGAAAGTGAACCTTCCCAAACCCATGCAGAATGGGTTTTCCCACTCAAGCTGATCTAATAAGGTGATACTAACCATCAGGCTTATTGTGGTCTCTGAAATGGAGCTCTCATAGCTCCTCATCCCATATTGCACTAGGAAAAAAAATCCCTCTATTTTCCTCTCAGTAAACAGTGGTGCACCAGTTCAGCAGCATCTTGGAAGACACATGCAACTTCTCTTCATTCAGACACTGCTGCCTGAAAACACCCAGTTCTCCTGAAGCCTTCTTCCCTTGACTACCACATTATTATCAGGTCAGGTGGAGGGAAAGAAGGTATCCCAAAGCCAAGTATGGCATAGCATGACTCATAGGGAAAATTTACAAGGTGGTATGGAGAAATACCGATTGATCAGACACTGGGCACTTTTGACAGAGCAGACTGTTGCTGTAAGAAAGCAGCACATTGTCCTAGCAGTGATTTGCCAGTATCCTGCACAGCGTGAAGGGCGTGCATTCAGTCTCACATTGAGGACATTTGCATCTGGTCACAAGACAAACATACTTCCAGATAAGGATGAGAATAGGGGGCATCAAGTCCTCAAGAAAGACAGTAACAGCAAGGAGACATTAGACCTTTGCACTGTTCTAGTGTATTAGAAAACCCTAAGGCTTGCAAAACTAGAGTTTTTTTCTCCAGAGACAGTTTCTCCTCCTTTCAGTTCCACAGATAGGTCTCAGCCATACCACAACTATCTGCTGACATCTGGCTTCCCTCATGCTCCACAGGTCAAGGCATTAAAGTCACTATCTCTCCAAACTAGACTTCTACAGAATCATGTGGGGGTTTGCCTTTTGGTACTGCATGCCTGTTCAAACCCTATATGAAAGTGTGTAACATATAAAGCAAATGGAGTACATTGCACCGTATCCAGTTACTGCAAGATTTTTCTACATTTTGGAATTTAACTATTGCAGGACATTGAAAATGAATGTGAAAGCTTTGAAGGGGGAAGGAGATTGCATTTAATATCCATGTGTGCATATGAACCATTCATATGCTCATATTTAATATCATATTCAAAATGTATGACATCCATTCATATTTCTGCTGATGGAAATTTTTAAAAATCCCATTATATATCTCAGATTGAATGACTCTATTTTAAAAAGGCTTGCAAAAACAGAATACATTGTGTTTCAGAACACTCAATTTTTAAAAGCTATCTCACTTTGCTGAGAAAATAAACAAAATCACTGCATATTGTTTTCAATATTCTATGCATTCCATGTGTGCAGTCCCTTCTTCTGTGAACAGCAAAGAGTGAAGGAAGTATGCTGTACTCTGCTATGCTCCACAGCATTGGAGCAAAGTGTTCCTCTTTGGGTTTGTATTATGGAAATATATTGCTCAAACTACCCTGGTAACAGTTTCCTTTCACACATAACAGTTCTAATGTAAGGCTATAAATCATAAAGAGTGGGATTTCTTGGAGAATAAAATATTTCTTATATGTATCCATTAGCTGTTAGCATATCAGCCGTGTATCTGGTGTTTGGGAGTTGCCATTCAAATATATCATGAATCACAATCACAGATTTGCCTGAGCTGGCAGGTGGTTTGCAAATGTTCACCTTGATGTTCTCAACTGGTACTTCCTGCCCCACAACCCTCACAGTCAAATCTGCAGTATCACATGGGCAGGGCCTCATTCATCAGCCATCTAGGAATCTGAAGGAAAGCAGAAATGAAAACCAGTTGTTATCTGCAGTAACAGCTATGATTATGAGTCAATCTTCATGCAGTCCTCCCCAGCCCCCTCCAGACACCTCATAATACTCACTTGGTACAGCAAGGTTGGAAGGGAAATTCCAGGTGTTTATTGTTAACAGGCTGTTGACATGTTTATGCTACAAACATTCATGAATTTCAGGTCAGTCAGCATAACCCATGAGTGTGTTAAGGACAGAGGAAGGCTTTATGTCAGTCCACCACTCCTAGCTTTGTGCCTGGAGCAATTCAGCATGTGATAACTGCATCTCCATGTGATGTCGCCACACACTGTGCTTCAAAACCACTCTTCATGTGGTCTTACAGTTCCTCCTCACAGGCTGGCACCTGGTAACCTCTTGCTGGAACTCCTGTGGGACCCTGTCATCATGCTGTTTTTCTGATTACTGTTCCCTTCAAGCTTTCATTCTGGATGTCCCTTTTCTCTTCTTCTTTAGGGAATCCAAAGCTGCTGCTGCTTCCCACATGCAATTTGCTGGTCTCTTGTCTCCTCTGCCACGTATAATCCTTTCCCAGGGAACCCATCATTAACTGGCATCCCTAAAGGTTCTAATAAATCAGCTTGAAGAAGATAAATCAGCAGAGGGTTTCTTTGCAAAGTTATAAATTGTGTAATCTGAACTGAGAGTGGTCAGAAGAACAGAAACAAACACCAGTGCTGTGCATATAACACATTCTCATACAGCACAGATTCATAACTTCTCCAGAGGAATACATTTTAAAGGACAAGCTGGAAACTACTCCACTTCTCCTTAAGTGAAGAAAGGTTTCTGTAGAGTTTATGACCTAGTAGACCTTCTCAAAAGAAACCCTCAAGCTCAGTTTCATTTCTTGTATCTTTCAACAAGACACAGGCCACTGTAGCATCTTTTTAAACCAAACTAATGTTTGGTGATCCCTACTGTTCCCCTTCACAGGCATTAGGTTGTCATACAGAGAGCATTTGTTGTACCCTAGTCTGAGAAGCTCTGCTGTCACTCTTGACTGATCAAAATGGAACTGTTTGCTTATTCCAATATAAATGCATGTATTGGAACAATATTCCTTGGTCTGGCTGGTTGTCTTACTAAAGTGAAAAGCAGCATGCTGGCAACAAAAATCAAATGTGCTCTTCAATGCTTAACTGTTTATTGTTCAGAATATATCTTAGTTATTTATGACATTCTAGATTTTCTAACTAATTAAAATAGATGCCAAATAAGACCTCTCATACACTTCCAATAATCCCCCTTCAATTTCTATGCTACAATTGTAATGCAGTAAATGGTATTAAAAACAGATTCAAGATTTAGTTTTTCACATAAAATCTCTCTAGAAAATAAAACCAAATAGCAAAACAATTTGGGTAAGATGCAGTTTGAGCAGAGTCTGATCTGTGAACTCCTAATATTGCAGCCACAGCACAACAGCATCTGTGCTGTTCTCTAACCCACAGCAATGAGTCTGGGGCTAATAATATCAACACAAAAATAGGTAACAAGACTCCAAACACCACTAGTTTGAAATGCTTCTCTGCCTTTTCCTTCATCCATCTATTTATTCTTCTCATTGCTCATCAGTCCTTGTCCAGTTTCTTCTATGCCATGTCATCAAAGTGGCTACTCCCCATTTCCTCATGCAGCATAGGAGTGCCAGACACAAATCTGTCTCCACAATACTTCATTCTGTAGGAGAGGCTTCTCCTACCTCTAGTGAGCACTGGTGATGCTTGGATGGCAGAAATTCAGATTTACTAGCTGCTATTCTTTGAATACAACTTTTCCAGTGATAAATATTTGAGCTGCCCCTCTCAACTGAGTTTTATTTTGCTGAGGAGTTTTGCACTATTTGACCAATTAGGTTTAACAGAGAATTGCAGGAGATTAACACAGCATTTTGGAACTAATGCTGTTTGCCACAGTTAAAATTCTTTTAAGCAGCTTAATGTAACTCTATTTATACTTGATTATATTAGAAAAAAGAAAGACCTGACTCATGATGAGCAAGCATAAAGAGAATAAATACCTTTGCGTTAAAATTCAAATCATATTTCTTCCAACTTATTGGCTTATCGAGCTCTAATGATATCCCAGGGTAATTTGATTTTTGCTACATACAGGAGATAAACTGATAAATATTCAGTAGTGCAAAATAAAACAAAGGGTGTGCTGATGCTGTATGACAACCAGTGTTTTCTCTGAATAACTACAGACTCCTAATGAACAGAAGACTTTCCACCTTTTATCACAACCCAGCAGGCTGGTGCCTTGCTGCATGCAGAGACAGCAACATTCAACAGCTTTGCTTGCTACAGCTTCCACTCACTGAGGAGCCAGGTTTCCTCTGACACTGGTGTACTTTTACTGCAGGATTTGACAGGGACCATTCAGAGTGTTGATTACTGTAATTAGAGCCAAAGTCCCTAAAAGTCTTCGTGGCTGTCAGGGAAAGGGGCCCCATCTTGTGAACATTTGCTGCAGCAAGCATGGTCTGGCTGTGAAGCTGTTAACCACGGTGCTGTTAATGCAGTGCTGAAAACAAGCTGTGATAACCAACTGCAGGAGATCTCGCCTAAGCTGGAGTTATGTCTGGGCTGAGAAGTGCAAAAACCACCTCATTTCCCTCTCTCACAGCAAACCATCCTCCTCTTTCTGTAGGTATGAGGCATCCTGCTTTTAAAGAAAGGCCTGAAGGGCACTTCTACCTACAACTCGCAAATGCCTTACCTACTCACTGAAGAATGGGAATGAGAAAAGAGAAGGGTGAGCAGAGATGAGGTCAGGGCATCCACCACCAGCAAGGTCAACTAACCAACCCAAGGAGCAATTTTTCAGGCACCCCAGAGGCCATGGCACATGTGGCCACATGCTGTGAGCATGTGGAATAGAACCTGGGTGCACAGAATGGCTGGAGACACCATGTGCCAGCCCTGATGACCCATGTCTTGGTGCCTTTGGAGAAGAGTACAAGCAGGCATTCATGTCTCTCCTATAAAATCTGTTTACACAATGTGCAGCTGCATCCCACAAACACTATCCCACACCCACGACACCTGCATCACAGGGACAAGTGTCACCTAAAGAGGCTCTCCAGTGAATGCTTAAAGAAGATGCCTAGTATTTGGGAAGACAGGAGAAAGCTATTGCATATGCAGTGCATGTTTCTATCCCACTTCAAATACATTTTAATGCCAATAATGCAACCAGCATTTTTCATTTCAGGACAAACAAAGCAGACTGCTTGCATAGCTTCCTCAAATTCCTGTTTCCGAGAGCTTCATCATACTCACCCTTTGTCTCCTACAAAATGACATCGTGTATGGTGCTACCTCCACAAAGCCATGACATTTGGAGAATTTTTCTGAGGTTATGTAGGCACAGCAGTGGTGCCAAGGGCCTGGAGCTCTCCTTGGCACACATGGAAACATTGTGGGACTGGAGCCTCAACGTTTGGCAGCACAGGATGCAGCTGATACAACCTCTGGGGACGTGGGTAACAGACTTGTATTGAAAGCATTAGGTAAGGTCATCATGGGGATTTTGGGAATCAAAGGAGGTTGGAGGTTGAAGGTGCCCTTGGAGATCACCTTGTCCAATTTCCCATGGGCAAGGATGAGACCACACCACTCAAAGTTTCACTCGCTCTGAAGGTCTTGAAACTCTCCAAAGAGGGAGATTCTGGGCAGCTTGCCCCAGAGAACTTGTGAAGCATCTCAGAGCTCCGTGGTTCCCCTGATGCCTGCTGCCTCTTCCCCTTCCCCTGTGCCCCCAGACATGACCTTCTCCACTGCACCCATGGAGGGTGAAGACAGAGGCAGACCCCCAGCCCACCCACCCCGGTCCCCAGCCTTGCCCCTCTTCTGCTGAACTCCAGCCCAAACAACCCCAACTCTCTCACCCTGTCTCCACAGAGAAGGTGCTCCAGCCCTCTTACCATCTTTGTGGCCCTAAGGTTATTTTGGCCTATGATCTTCTTCTGATGCCTTCCTTCTTTCCTGAGAACCATGAAGGCAGCCAGTGGCTGGGTCTAGTAAATTATTTATTTATGTCCACATACTCTCAGCCACCATCTTTGCAGGGCAAGTCAGGAGCATTTCAGGACATGTGTGTCCTTTTTGCAGTGAATTAGGCCTGCTTAGTCCTAGGACTGTGATTGAGGCATGTCTGTATGCACCTATTTTTAAGTCATCTTGGGCACATTCATCTCCTCCTTTGCCTTTGGCAAATATTCTGTTCCTAGCTTGTCTGGAAAATTTGTGCATCCATTTTCTCTGCTGTTCCTCATAATTAGAAAGCAAAAGCTGAAGTGCTTGACCATAGTGAATCTAAAAGAAGAAAAATCTAACAATTCCTTGCATGACTATGGACTGTCTAAATGCAAGTATTACATAAATTAATAATGTCTTCAGTCATAACTCTTTGTCATGCACAACAAGCCAGTAGACCAGGCTTATTTACCTGTACAGGAAGAACAAAAGAGTCTCAGTTCCAGCATTTTTTGGATGCTAAAAAGCAGCAAGCCACACTGATGATAAATGCATTGTACTGTACCTTATAGTGCACACTTTAATGTACAGCAGTGACCTTGACTGTGTAATTTTGTCAGTCCTTGAGTTTAAGAGAGAACCATTTGTGTCATGAATTTCAAGGTCTCCAATACAACTGAAAATAAAAAAGGACTATGTTCACATATCTTAAAATGCCCTTATTTACACACACACAAAAAAAGTCCTTCTTTCTTCTGCCACCTGAAAACTCATTGACTGCAAAGCAGAACCTCAGACTTGGGAAATAAGCAGCACAGATTCCCCTCTTAGCTGAAGTTCATAGATATAAATATTTTCCATCTGAAATGGTCTCACAATGTAACTTTTATGACTGTGGCTCATGATTGCCTAGAGATGGCTCACTATCTTTACCAGAGATCAAGGCAGCAAATAGTCTTAAGAGACAGTTCCCTGGCAAGGTAGGGAAAGGCAGGGCAAGGCCAGGACAGGCCAGGCAAGACAAAACAAGGCAAGGCAAGGCAAGGCAAGGCAAGACAAGGCAAGGCAAGGCAAGACAAAGCAAGGCAAGGCAAGGCAAGACAAAGCAAGGCAAGGCAAGGCAAGACAAGGCAAGACAAAGCAAGGCAAGGCAAGGCAAGGCAAGGCAAGGCAAAGCAAGGCAAGGCAAGGCAAGGCAAGGCAAGACAAGGCAATGGTTCCCAGATCTGTGCTTTCACTACCAGGGTTGTATTCCATAAAGAGGCAAGGTTCTCCAAATTTCTTATGGCACAGCGGGTATATTTCTTTATACACCCACACAAAATGTTTGCATATGAATCAGACTGTGTCTGCGTGTCAGGGTAATAGGAGGTGCAAGGTAAAGGGTATTGAAATGTCAGCTCTTTTGCAAGCAACAGGGTGCTAGAGGAACTCCTGCTCATGTCAGAAGGAGTAATTATCAAAAATAGGATCTCACACACAAAAATGATACTTTAACCTGTATTTAAACAAGACCAGCTACTGACATATTGAATAAGGACTCTAAAATATTTAAATGCATTAATACAGCTGGGCGTGCAACCGTGAGAGACTGAATGGTGCTGGAACTAGAAATGGTAGCTATACTTGTTCTTTTCTATATCTTTTCTGTCTTTGTCTCTTTCTTCTTCTAATCCCCTATTCTTGGAGTTTTGAATAATTTAAAATAGGTGTGTTTGGAGTTTGATAAGTTTAATAGACAAGGTTAACACTTTGTGAGATGTTTTATGTTGGCAGAATGCTGCTCTAAACCTTTTACCAAAGTTCACTGATTTTCTATAGTTGCTAGTGGAGTTTGGGTTTTTTTATTTTGGCCTCTTGAGAATTATCTTGTTGGAATTTCTCCCATGCATCTAACTGAGAGTACACAAAAAAGTTTAAGCCCTTTTAAGAGGCTCATCGAGCAAGTATGGTTTAATATAGTCTGTTGAGGTGTGTGAACAACCAGCACGCCATGACCATACAGTTACACTGATAGCACAACAATGTGTGAAACTGCCAGACTGCCTGGTATCAAAGGGAAAGTCCTATTAATGTAGCTAGCTAGCCTTAACCAGGTGACAGAGTGAGAAACTGACAGATGTAGAAAATAAAATGGGTGATGGGTTCCCTAGAGAATCTCTGAAGAGATAAATTTACTATTAATTAAATTAATTAATTAAATTAAAACTAATTGCCAAGTCATTATCAAGGCAATGAAATTAAAAACAGACAAAGGCAGAGTGCACATGGGGATGCTTATTTTTGTTTGTACATTATGTTGTTGAGAGGATATAAGGGTGATAAAGGGGAAGAATTTGAGAAAGGAACAGGATATAACATAAAGCAAAAAATATAATCAGGATTGTGTGAGCCCTATGCCTGATCAGCACAATTTCACCATGACATCAAACCCACTGTTTCTGCAGTGTTGTGTCTGGGTTACTTCCACAGGAAGGATCATTTATATTTTTCTTTGATTCTGATGAAGGAATACTAGAAACACTCTTCTTAGTATTGCCAAAGAAGGTGTCACTTAACAACATCATTTCTTCCTCACTTCTTGGTACAGCCAAGTGATTGTTTCATGCATGGGAAATTCTGCCCAGTACAGCAGAGAAAAATACTTTGTAGATAATTAAAGAAAATATCTGTATGAAAACCCAGAGTACTTCCATGTGAACACTATGACCACCAATCATCATACCAAAATAAAGCCTGAAATTAAGTAAAGTCATGATGAAGTAATGCTTACTAGCAAAGAACAATGGATAAACACTATCATGACTATCAAGGTCATAAAGTAAAATAATGAAGCAAATAAAAGCAAGAAAACTTCAAAAAACTTTTAATGCCTAATTATCCTTTAGTCTGAGTTTTATTTCACAATATTCCATGAAAAATTGTCAAAAATAATTTAAAGCTATAAATTAAAACGTTCCTATTTTGGTTTATGACAACTTTCAAAATAAGCTATTTTTCCCTTGACTGTTTTCTTCTCTCAAATTAAATCAATAACTGATCTTGAAGCCTAGCATTTCTTTCTGCTATTGTCAAACAAACATTTTGATCCAATCAATCATATCCCTTCTAGCTTCTTCAATATAAGGTTTATCATCAGGATTCATATCTTCCGGCTTCAGTTGTGCAAACCCATGAACTTGCCCAGGATAAACTTTAATTTTATATGGAACTTTACAATACTGTTTCAGCTTGTCCTCCAACAAGAAGATCTGGGGAAAAAAAAGCATTTTTTCTGTTACATTATGGGATTTTTTTAGTTTGCCAAATTTGCTGTTTCTCATAGAGAAAATGCCTCTTTGGGTGTAAGACTGAAACCTTTTTTTTTTTTTTTTTTTTTTTTTCTAATATGGGTGAGTCTAAGAATCTCAACAGCTGTAGAAAATATGGTTTGGTAAATCTCATTGCCATAAAGGAACAGGTGTGTTTCTGTTCAGACTCTCAGGCTTGTAACCGACACTTGAAACTCTGATCTTGAGAGAACATATTCCATAAACCTTAGTGACCATCAGTCCAAAACAGTTTGATAGGCTTAGTTATGGAGTTTAAGGAAACATGGAGAGCTATTTTTTTTAGTTTACTGAATAACAAAAAGACATTGCTCTTGCACAATGTTTTGGTTATTGGTATGCATACAAACTACTAATAATATGTTCATGTACCCTTATACATTTGCAGGCACACTTTGTGCTTGTTTCCATTAAAAGCCAGAAAATAGAAGAATGAACATTTATTTTGCCCCATAGGCTTACTTCTACCCATTGTGCAGATCAGAGAGAGTATTGTAATTTATTTTGTGGGTTTTTGTTGTTTTGATTTGTGGAGTTTTTTTTTATATGGAGCCCATTTTTTGAGTACAGGCAACTCTGTATCTGTAGGCTGGGGTTTTTTTAACACAGGAAGTTTTACTTATACAATCTGCACAGAAAGAAAGCTTCAGGAGAAAAAGGTGTGGTTTCAATATGTAACACAGGACAGAAAAAATGCATTTGCCAGAATTGTGCCCCTGGGAGAAAGACACACTCGCCATAAAATGAGGACAGAGAGTGAAGGATTTGTTTTCCTCTGCAGAGGAGATACATATGAGGTATAGCTGAACATGCTGACTAATGCAGTCAGAAGTAAATATGAATGACTCCTGCATTCCCAGTTCTCCAGTCAGACCCTACCCTAAAAAACAAGCTGTGCTAGAGGTGGCATGCTATCCTTGTTGCTGAAAATAAAGAATTTATGCACAGAAGAGGGCACCAGTTTCCTACCAATATATTTATCCAGCTTCTCACCTATGCATACAGCAGGGGTTATATCAGAACATAGATGGCAGCCAGGAGTCAAAACATTTGAGTCTACAAGTTGTTGTGTAGTCCCCATCATCAAGAACTAGAGTTACTAAGCTGAAACTACCTTTTTTTTTTTTTTCCCAGTGTCCAAATCCAATGATTTAGCAACCTTATTTCTCATCCATAGCAGTAGTATACAAGATTTTGAGATGCTTGGCTCATACCAAGAGCCCGTATAAACTGAGATATCCCTGCCCAGTTTCACATTCTGCTAGTCTAGCCACTCAGAGACTGATGACTGTTCTTTACTGTACTTCTTACCTCAAGAAAGAAGCTTTGAATAACCTAAACAAGATAGGGGGGAAGTTGAAATATAAACAGAACCATCCAGCCTGTCTCTTTTTTTTTTTGGTTTTTTGGGGTTTTTTTTGGTTTTTTGTTTTTTGTTGTTTTTTGGGGGGGGGCGGGGGTTAAATTTATAAAAGTTTTCTAACAGAGATTTCTGTGTAGGATAAATGAACCATGGGAAAAGAAGCCTTTCCAGAGCAACAACTTACCTGATCCAAAGAAATAGTGTGGTCTTTCTCACCAAAAATGAAGAATGTGGGATTTAGTAAACCGTATCTTTCTTCAGAGTCTCTGATGATTCCTATAATGTTTTGAGAAGCAGTCGGTTAGTGAGGTTAGCATTCCTGTGAGATAAATGGCAAATTAAAAGAGAACACCTCTATTTAAGTTTACTCATTAAGTACATTACTTAGATCAGGACAGTGGCTATTCGGATGGAGAATAAGCATTTGGAAAGCATATTTCTCTGCTCTCCTAAAACAAGGAATGAGGAGTTTTTTGTTTACAGTGTCCTTAATATTTTTATACCAATATAGCCTATTGCTGAAATGACCACAATCAAAATCTGAAACTCACCTTTGAGTAGAGTATTTATAGAAACTGTTACAAAGCAATAAGTAGAATCACAAAAATTACAAACTATGCATAGTCATGTGAACCCAAGTAAGTTTTCATGTGTTCTACACTACCATAGAGGGACACCCCAGCGGTTAATTGAGGATTTTTCAGCATCAGGTGATGTACTGCCATTCCACCCCAGGAAAACCCAACGACACCAATCTTCTTTGCACCGCATTGTTCCTTTAGATACTTCAAGACAACATCAGCTTCCCTAAGACATATAAAGAAAAGTAAACTAAGGAATCTATTGCAGAACCAATACTTGGCAATTTAAGAAATTGTATTTAATTAAAAGACATACATGGTATTTTTTCTGTCTGCACCTTCAATTATTTAAAACAGAGATTACTTTTAAAAAGCCACATTTCAGGCTAGAGCAGTGGCTTCTATTATTAAATGAGAGTTAGCATCTCTGGTCCTAGTTTAGGGAAGTACAGGTGTGGGCACTTAAATACTTACCTGAATTGTCACCTGCTCTTTTGTTTTCAAAATTAGTAAATTTTTATTTGAATCACTTTGTCTAGGACAGGACAACTAAAGACAAGACATATCTGCAAGTAGAACAACATCTTGCGTTATGGACTGTGGGAATAGATAAGGTGCACTGTACTATCTCTACAGAGTTCACCTATTTAGATAAAGATTTTTCCAATGTCATTCCTGTTACACGAGTTAATACTAAAATATCTTACCAAGCCCACATGCAAAAATGTTATGCTAAAGTAATAATTACTCAAATTACATTGTCAGTAACTACAGTGTTTAAAAAATAACTTTTGCATGAGGTGCAATGAAAAATAACCATGAAAAATATTTATATTGTAGGTAAATACAAGTAAATATTTTTTAAATTGCTGACTTCTGAGGTCTCAATATTTTTATCTTCTCCATTACCTACAGAGTTTTAAATTAAGTTTAAATGCAAAGGTCATAAATTATTAACTATATTTTCAAACATTAGGTAGAGTTGTATGGTCATTCAGGGGTGGTTAGGCTGACCAAAAAAAACGCAGTATGAGAGTGGCATGAAGAGGACCTTGACCTGTGGCCATGCTCCCTCAGATTTGGTTTCTTTGAAAGGATACTAAGAAAGGCACGGGTATGTTGGATTCCACATTCTCTGAAAGAGCAATGAGTCTGAACTGGAATGTTCACCTACAAGTGATCCCTCAGAAGACAGCAAGTCACATCCTGAGATCCTAATTTTTAAAGACAGTGCCCACATATTTGCTCCTCTTTGGACTGGGATTTTTTTCATAGTTGTTAGCCATTTGTCTTTTCAAAAAATTTGGTCATAGCTTCTGGAATTATATCGTCAAAAACTTTTCTGAGGGACATTGAAGAAAGCCTGTGGCTGCTGAATGTCTGGACACGGTCAGAAGAATACTTGTGGCTTGCAGGATGGTAGCTGAGTAATAGGGTGTCATTGCCTCACTATCATCTGAAGTTTTGAGCTGTGGTGAAAGATGGTGAAGTAACAGCAGTGCCTCCCATAATTCAGGGAAGCCTTGTTACAGGCTCATACAGATAATGATCCCTCTATCTCACACTGAAAAAAATAGTACGATTGATCAGATGTATCTTAGGTTTTGGTCAGTCCACAAAATTTTGTGTAGTGCTGCTCAGGAGAGTCTCATCAGTATCTACCATAATCTGCAAGGCAGAAAGTGAAATGGGCACGTGACAACTGGCAGATAACATCTGCAGTTGTAGAAGAGTTTTCCTCTTTATCTTGAGGAACTGGGCACAGAATCAGCACTTGTGGGTGACAGTGCTGGGCATTTTGTAGCCAGTGAAACACTGCGAGCCTGTGTGGCCAGTATAACACAGTCAGAAAAGGGCTCAGGAAAACAAGATGGAGACAATTAACAGAGTGATGGGCAGAGCAGATGGTCCTTTTCAAATCCCAGCCAAGACAGTGCCCAGGGCCACAGAAGAACTACCCAGAATAAGAAACTGTGGTTGTGCAGGCAGTTTGCCCTGCTGTGACGTGCCACTTCTAACATTTCATATAAATTCTCCTTGTTTGCTGGATGTTTTTTAAAGTTCAAGTACAAATATGTATCTTACTTATCTACTTTCGTAGGATCATGATTTTTCAGCCAGTCAGGAAAGTCATGCCAGTGATCAGTTGGTTTCCAGGGTTCTGTCCCCTTGAAGAAGTCTGGGCAGATGGTTCTGTGTGAGATATGGAATTCAGTCAGTTTTCATTGAATGTGTGGATGTCTAAATGTCTCCTAATACCTCCTAGTCCAGAGTACACATCTACATGATCACTATCTGAATCATGTTTTACTCATCCTATTCTGGTAATCAGATAGCTAAAAGTACGTGTCTTTGTACGAAAAACAAAAACAAAAACAAAAAAAAACAAACAAAAAACCACCACAAAACAAAACAAAAAGAAAACCAAAACAAACAAACAAACAAAAAACCCAAAAACCCAACAAACCAACCATAAATAAATGCTCATTGTTTCCTTAGACAGGCTTAATACAAAAATAAAGGGATTAAACAAATCTCCTGATTCTATATAAACACATATATACCTCTTTGCTGTTACAAGCTAAAGTGAATGTTCAAAAGATTTGGTTCTGAAAAGCTTAGACAACTTAAAATAGGTACCACTGTTTCTCTTTGGATCACCCACTCTGCTTCATAAGCACAAACATGGGCACTTCGAGACTCCTTGTGCCTTTGTGCTCTGTGAGCCATTTTCCTGGGTCAGTTTTACTAGCTTTGGTGGCTCCATGGAAATTTTTTTGCCCATTTTCATTTTTATTTGCTCAGACTGAAAAGGTATTGTTGTCTTATGTGTATTGAAAACATCATATGCCATGCCTAGCTTTGGATGTGGTGATCTATCAGTGCATTTAAGGGAAAGATAGGAAAGAAAGTTGCTTACATATATCCATGACCTGCAATCAAATCAACTATGTATCTAATATCTGAGAACTGCCATCCAAACAAATCATGAACCACAATCACAGCTTTGTCCGTGGAAAAAGATGGTCTGCAAACATATGCCTTAAGGTACTCAATTTGTACTTCATGTCCACGGCACCCATAGTCAGACCTTTCTCCAGGATTATATAGGAAAGGATCAGCCATTTGAAAACCTAAAAAAAAAAAAAACAAACCAGCAAGGATGTAAAAATAATTTATTAACAAAAATTATTTAGGACAAAAAAGCAAATATTCTCTTCCGAAAGTAATTCAATAACTTCTGTAAGAAACATTGACATCCTTGTATGACAAGGGAAAGTAGAAAAAAGCAAAAGCACCGTTCCAGTGCAGAATGACTCTTCATCTATTATGTTATTAAGTTGAAAATAAGGAGAAATACCGAAATCAAAGTTATCAAGTCACAAACAACCTGCGAATGTAGGTCTTGACACTCACGTCACATTTGTTTTGCTGCCATATGGCTCTGTCAGCTCTGGTGTGAAGCACTATGTCTTTCTATGTCACTCTCTGCTGAGGCATGGGGCCATCATGTGTGTCTTCATGGGGAATCCTGTGCTGGTTTCTCTGAACTATTTGCAAGGACCACAGCACTCAACTGGTGCATTGAAGTGCAGTGTTCAGTGCTTCTCTTAGTGCTGGTGCCTAGTAGCTCAACTGTGCTTTCTTCTGAGAGCAGAAGTACTGGGCACAGTTAGTGAAGAACTGCAATGTAGATTTGTAAACTAGATTCCAATGCTGTGTGCCCCTATGCCCTTGAAAAGGATTGCAAGAAAACAAGCTTATGTGCAAGCCTCATTCAGAATATCTGAGAGTGTACAGTTTTGTCCCTTCTCCAAAAGTAGCAATTAGAGACAATGAGCTATAGATGTGCTAGCAATAGATGTGCTAGACAGATTAATGGCAAAAGTTTTTCTGACTCTGTGTGTCAGGAGCTTGGAATGGACTCTATGCAACAAGTAGATTGTGATCCTGTAATTAAAAGTGGTGTTACAATGCTTCTATACAAGAAATCCAATTAAGTCTGCAGGGGCAGTGATAATAGTTCATTTCCTAGTCATGTACTGACTTTGAAACTGTCCTTGGGCGTGCAGTACACAGGCACATTCACTATGACTGTCTCCATCATTTCTACATCAACCTATTATTTTAGTTTGCGTTGTAACATGCACTTCATAAAACTATCTAATCTCCATGGCAGAGCAGCAAATTCCTATAAAAATATATGCCTTCCTCAGCCCTCCATTAACTAGAGCAGCAGAGGGGTACATTTCACAGAGTAATGGGAAATTTTGCCTAGGCAGTATTGACACATTTGGAAGCAATATACAGGCAGACTGAAGAACAGAGAGTTGATGCCACAAAGACTCACCGCTTGCTTATGCCCTACACAACACTTCCCAATTTGCATGATTCACTCTGGCTCAATAAAGGAATCCATATTTTATATGCATTTAGACTGCTTTATGCCCAAGATAATCGACCTTCCCAATGTATAGTGCAGAGACACTGTTCTTCCCCATCCTCTCCCAACCCTGGGGCTGCTGTCACCAGATCTGGCAGGGCCAGCACTGAGTTTGAGCAAGTACACTTGATTACAACCACAACCCTGGCTGATAGCGTGTAGTAGATATACAGGAACTGGGTAGACATGGCGTTACTGCTCTAATCAAGCTCATTCAGATAAATCCATGAGATGGATGATCTCTCATCATCAGTAATCCCCTGTGCTGATAGTTGAGAATTGAGTACATGTGTTATTTTCTCATTCCAACTTTCTCAACATCTCTCAGCTTGGTTCTAGGAAGCATGAAGTAGCCTGATCTTCAGGATTAAGACCTCCATTGTTTTGGCATTATATGAAAGTGGAAGGTGTGACATATATGGAAGATAATCTCCTAGTTTAAGCCCCATAATGCTTTAAATGCCTGAAAATGCTTGAGAGAGGTCTGTTCATACAAAAGTGCTTCCTACCTCTCTTTTTTATAACCTAAGATGAATGAGCTTGTTGAAGTACAGGAGGCTGCCTGGAGAAACCACAGGCACTCCCAAAGATAGCTCACACTGCTGCCTTCTGAGATGGCAGCCACAGTCTTACACCACTGTGGTATTTTGTTCAGAAGGGCACAACCTATGGTGTCCCCTTCAAGGAAGTGTGCTTTAGGAGGCATTAAGCTGTGCCATAGTGGTGAATCAGCCTCCTCCCTATCCACTGGTTGCTTCCCAGAAACAATTTCTTTGGCCTGTGCTGACTGAGGCCGGGCCAGCTGGCTCCTTTCCAGGCACCAGGCAGCAGAGAACGATAGTAGATACTCAGCCACACCTGAGCTGCTTAGAAGTTTGATGGGATCCTGTTCAGTCAGAAGCTTTATTTGCTCCCACCTGCTCTGTCCCACGCAATGTGGTGTGGCAAAGCAACACGCCAGGATATTTCCTACTCTTCCAGTCTCACTTCATTCCCTCTTCCCACCAATTTCAGCCATTACACTTTTCCTTTTCCTGCTTTCCCCATGGCACAATTCCAAGCAGGCAGCATCTCGCCTTTATGTCCCGCTCCTCATCACCGCGCTGCAGCACAGAGGAGATGCTAGGAACAGGGGGAAAAGTTACTGCTGCTAATGGGGAAAGCCACAGATATTGATTAATCTTGTGTCATCCTACTGCTCCTTAAGAGAAAGCCTCCTTAGAGCTTCTGTTTCTCTCCAGTGGTCCTGCTCTTCCTTGGGTGTCTTGATATCATTCAGCTTTCATGCAAGTAGCATAAAAACTGAGGAGAGTTATTAAGACAACACAAAGATGGGCTCCACCAAAGGTGGTGGGACAGACCCAAACTACTGCATTTCTAGGAGCAGCAAATCACATAGCTATATTCTGCTGAGTCTTAGTTTTCATCAGGAAAAAACAAATCTCTACTTGGAAAGTGAGGTTAAAAATATTTTTTTAAAAAATCAGGTTAAACAGAGGAAAAGATCCTGCTAAGGACAATCTTCACTTCTCAGAAAGTGAGTATGAGCACGTGATCTCCAACTGCTGTGCTGTTTGGCAGAACCTTGGACTACTGACGCCAAGATGTGACATCTCTGCCCTTTTCCCAGGTCAGGCGATAACATTTTAAGTTACAGCAGCATTTCATTTCAATGCTAAGGGTTCAGTGGACCAAACAAGGAAAAGAATGGAAATTCATTACCATAAGGGTGAAAAAAATTACTATGGTCCTTTAATGTGAATTTGCTACTTGATAAACATAAATTATCAGTGTCTTCAGAGCCATTGCTGTACCACAGCTTGTAGCAAAGTCTCAAAATGAAATATAGTCTTTCCCAAATTTAGTATTTCCCAAAGTTGACAGCCTTTATCTTCATCTTATCTGCCCCTTAACACTTATCTTTGTGCAACTTTTTACTGAAACCAAAATAATAGTCTCTCTTTAAAGGAATAGGTTTTGCTGATTGTTTCATGCCTTTTCAAAGAGCTATATTTACTTGCTTAGCAATTTCAGATTTTCCCTTTCAGCAAAGGTAGAAGTAATTATCCTTTTCTGCTGTCAACTCAGTCTGCATGGACCAGTTTGCCCTCACATACCTGGAGTGCAGGATGCTGTTTCAGCCCAGCTTGCTTCTTCTGCTCAATGAGAATTCTCTAAACATAAAGAGAAAACCAGTTCCTGCTGACAGTTTTGCTCCTGGTGCTGCCCATCCAGTTTTCAGGTGCTCTTCAACTCTTCTGCAGATTTTGGGGTTGGGAAGTGAGGAGGAGAGGCTTCACTCAAGAGTCATCCCGAACGGAAGGGGTGGGGACAGCTCATGCAATGAGGCAGTCTGCAGCAGGCTCCACATCAGTTGCCTGTACTCCACCTTTCATTTATTTATTATCTAAGAAGTTTAGAAGGAAAGATGCACCCAAAAACTGTACTACACTATAACATGTGTGATGCAGACCTTTAAGACACTGCAGAGGCTTTAGATTATTTATAAATGAGATTTTTAGCATCAGTGGGGTGTTTGCTGATGCATTTTCTTGAAGAATATTCATATTCTTTCTTGACTATAATAAATGCCATTAATGAAATTTGAGGCAAGTTAAGATTAATCTGTCCTGGCAAATTTGCAGTTTAAAAAACTTACTAAGTCTCCCTGGCACATGCAAACATATTACAACCACACCCACAAGTATTCTCAACAAGTTGAAAAGTGTTCCAGGTTATTTGTGATTAGACTTGCATTTGACAAGCAAGAAAGACTTGAGTCTGTGGTGGCTGATTGAAATTTTCCATTCCTATTTCCACAATGGCACTGTATGCAAGGTACATTAACTTAGCCCTCAGCCTGACATACACTCAATTCCTCTGTGTGTACCCATGGTCTGGGTGTGTGTGCATGTTGGAGGGTGGGGGGGATGCAAATGAGAGAGACAAAAGAGCTCAGAGGAAATTATAATGTAATTTCAAGACAAGTAAAGAAATATTTATTCTTGGTGTATATGACAAACAAGTTCCCCAGTCACCCAGCAGATGCTCAGGAGTACTCTGTGAGGCAGAGACCATAATCTGAGGACTGTGTTAAACAGGTGAGAGATGGACTCAGTTCACCAAACTTCAGACATTTACAGTGATGATGTCTTAATGTCAGCAAGGTGTCTACGCTCCCACAGTGTCATCAATATTTAGAGTATCATTCACACTCCATGTGTGTATTTTTTTGAATGAAAATAGGTAGTCCCCTAGATGACCCAAGTAGTGCAATAAGATTGCTGTGCTGGATGCATAATAACCCAGGCACTATGAGTCCTACCTTTTTGTGCTGTGGCAGCTGCACACAACTCAAAATTAAGGTTTGTCATGACCAGAAAGAGGGTGTTTGTCCTGTTACACCCGTCAGCAGATTTGTACGTCAGGATTGTACAAGAAACCATTAAAAAGATTGCTTGTGTTGCAAGGAAGGGAGTGGGGAGACTGGACTGAAAAGATCCGGTTTGTACTTTGATATTAATGGCATCTTGCTTGACCTTGTGTAACCCCACACGGGTGGGTATCTTGTACTCAGATCCACAAAACTGAAGTATTGTCTTCCTACCTTGCCCCCACAGAACGTGGATTCATCCAAGCTGTAGTCCCCTGGAACAGACTGAGCCAGCAGAAGCATATGTCTGATCCCCACATGCATCTCATGACTGTAAACCCTGTATCGGTGCCCAGACTTGTGGGTGGTTAGGGTAAAAGGAGAGCAAAGCTCTCACTCTGCTCTAGTGGAAGCCCTTTGCCTGCACATGGTGTTTATGTTTGACCTGAAAACTCTCTATCATTCAGATCTCCCATGCTTGATGAGACTGTCTTTTTCCCTGTAAGATGCAATCACCTCTGTAATGGACTCAGGATTATGGAGATCATTGCATCCATGAACTTCCTACAGCCTCAAGGAATTTATAAGCTTAATTTTTTAAGTCTGCTGTGAACATTTCTAATTTTAGGGTTAAAAAAAAAAAAAAAAAAAACAACAAAGGAAGAAGACATAACAGTTGGAATGAGCACAACAGATTTACTTGTTCAAACACACAGTGGTGGAATTTCTTATTCAGCAGATATACACAGCTGGTTTTTGGCTGGTTTGACTTCTTTTGCTCCTTAAGTCTTGCACCAACACTTCTCCAACTGCTCCTCCTGGTTTTGTAGAAATGGGCATAGACTAAAGCCCAAAAGTTAATCATCACAGCTGTTGGCTGCAATTTTAGTTGTATGTCAATAAAAGAAACAAGGTTCTAGGACATGGAAGCCTGCTGCCCCGAGGCAAAATAGAAAGGTATTCTCTCCCAGATGACTACTGATATCTAAAAACCCAGAGAGGCAGGTGCTCTGGTGGCATCTAGTGCAGAAGTGAAACACTCAGATGGAGAAACCAATGAGCAGGCTTAAACATGCCCAATCTACAGTCACCCCATACAGTATTTGGAGTGCTGCTGGTAACAACAAACTCCCCAGAAAGTTGAAATCATTACAAATGTTTTATTTATGTTGCGAAAAAACCTGTTCAAAGCACTCTGTTGAGTGACAGGATTGCAGCCTAGAAGCTGCAGATGAGGCAAGAGGAGCAGCAGGGCTTCCCTCTCCCCTTACACAGCAATAGCAGCCTTGTTCTGGAGTTACCACTGCCGAGGTACCTTGTGAGGAGCAGGTGGGGAGGCTCCTGGGAAGGACCACAGCAGAGACACAGTGGGATGGAGTCAAAATGCAGCTCTGCAGAGCCAACCATAATGCCACTGGGGACTCTGTACCAAATATCTGCCTTCACAGCAAGAGAAATCCTTTGGGATTTGGGTCTCTTCAAGAGAGGAGCATAGCTATTCCTTCTAATAAAGCTTCACTGAAAAGACAGCTTTACTACTGAGCTTGTAATTTGGAGTTTGATGCCTTTTTTTTTTTTTTTTCTGTATGTTAATCTGATTCCTTTTGCTCCATCCAGTAAAACGGTTCATATCTAAAGTTATCTACTGAGTCATCACTTGGGAGGAAAGAAATATATTTTAAACAAATTTGATTTAATTCTACAGGTTTCTGTCTTGGATGTCCAGTCAGTGTTTGAATAAAGATCCTTGGAAATCAGGCCAGCTCTTATTGCAAATCAAGGCTTGGCAGGAGATTTACATGTACAGACACTTTCTTTATCAAAAGTGAGAACTAGTTTTACAATTTTGTTCTTTAAAATTTACCTAGCGTGGAACTCTGGGGTTGGTGGCTGCCTTTGCCTGGAGCATTACAAAAATTCTCCAAGGAATCCTCTGATTTGATTAGTAGTGAACCATATCCCCATTCTTTCCCATGCTTTCCCATGTGTCTAAGAAGAAAGGCTCCGAAGTCTGTCCTCTGTGGGAGTGAGTGACCCTATCTGCTTCATCTGGTGCATCATTGGCAGGCATGGCCGTGTTCCCTGCAGGATCAGAGCACCCGCTGCTCCTCACAGAGCACCAGGACCAGGGTGATTGCTGCTCCTGCGCCGTAAATCTTCACATCTCTCACCACGCTTCCACTCCCTTGTCATTTTATTTGCTGCTAAAAAATAATAGGCTCAATCTGTCATCATCTCTCCCTTTGGCCATCTCCCCAGTGCATCCACCCCTTCTTCCTCTTGTTCCACTCTGTTCCATTTATGTAAGTTATTTGAAGCCACTGGTTTCAGTTGGTTTCTGGTTATCCCTTTTAATGTTCCAGAGTTTTTCTGGGGTAGGCTAGGGTCAGCTCTCAGAGCATACAAGTACTTATCTATCTCAAATTAATATTACGACTTTCACCACAGGAGCAGAAGGATGATCTGCAAATTATAGCTTTTCATAGGTATGTTGCTAATATGCAATGTGGAACTGGTTGACCCAACAGCTTCTGGGTTTCTTACGCCTGTCTTGGATTAATTTTTACTTAAAAATAAATTGTGAATGTTTATTCTCAAATTTTCTATTTTTTCCTGAATGAGTTTGTGGGATTTCAGAGGGTGTGCTTTGCGAACTTTATAGAAATCGGGTGGAGTACTTTAATTATGCCAAGCAATAGCAGGAAATCTATTCTAATGTTGTGGGTGACATGCAAAGAGGGATATTAAAATTATTTACTACTGTCCAGGTGTTTCTAGGCTATTCAGTAGCTCTTTATTAAGGAACAATTTCAATGGAATTTCAGTACAAGGCAAATTATTCCAAATAATAACAAATATTAGTAACTGTATATAGGGGAAATACTACACTCTGCAACAATCGCTCAAAAACAGGTACCCCAGATTAAAGGTGATACCTGTTTTTCACTGAACACTATAAATGCAGATATGAGCAAGAAAATACAATTAAGAGTGCATGGATAATTGCATGGACTAAGGGCTGATTTCCTTCTCTAAAAAAATTAAACACCTATTTTGTGCATGATTTAAGAATATGTATTGTCTTTTTCTTACCAAATATTTTGTCCTCTCCTCTAAAACGACAAAAATTTGAAATCCAGTAATTACTAAAAGCACTTCTCTTTTTTTCAGCTATCCACCACTCAGAGTATTACTTTCAATAATGAATTAACTCCATGTGTTTTGTCATTGAAACTGAATTTTGCATTCAGAATTTTTTCCCATAAAACATTGATTACATTTATGATATATATTTGGTCAGTTTTCTTCCAGGGCATTGGTCCTTTTACCTTTTTTTTTTTTTATTATTCCCCATTTCTCTGTTTGGTATACATTGTCTCATACAAAACTTATCTAATGCTCATTTTGTTTCAGGAACTTTCTGGTATTAATCGACTGGAAGGGAGTGAACCTTTTCCTTGTAATTGAGGCCATATTTGCATGGAGATGTTAATACCATCTCAGTCTTCAGCACAAATAAGCTGTCATGGACAAAAAGCTGCACCTTGTGCCCACAGAATTTATCTTAATTTTCAGAAGAGGCAACTTTCATGTGTAAAAATCTGCCTTCTCCTCTGTAAACTCCCAGCGTGCACATGAACAGTTTCATTTGGCTGAGATTTTCCAAGACATCCTTTCCAAAGCCAAGAGGACCCCAAAATTTTCACCTGTATATGATCCCCCACAGGTTATACGTCTTTCAGATGAATGTTTAGGGGTTTTTTTCCTAACTGGAGAATGGGAAACAATCAGGAACACTGATTATTCAACAACAGCTACTATCACTGAATATTGAACACATCTGGCAAAAATTACTATACTAACCATTGTTTTAAACTCCATAACTTTAAACAGAGTGCCAAGAAAAAAAACTTTTACCCATGTTTGCTCGACTTTAAAAGTCCTGTTTTGCAAATATGTCTATGCATTAGTAATCTTGGAATGTATCCAGGTACCTTTGGACTGTATCCCACAAAGTAATACAGACGCCCAAGTGCAACATCAAAGCACCAAGTTTAAGGAAAGCATATATAACAGCTTCTAATTATGTAACAAGATAATTACCATACATAATTCAGAGCAATCAAGGGGCTTTATTAAATATGTTTGCAGAGAGCACCTGTCTCACCCTTTTTCTAAAATGAGATAATGAACTTTGCCCTAGCAGACAAAAAAAATTACATTTTGGTGCAAATAGTTGAGACTGTGCTGCAACTATTCTAAGTCTGTGCCAGTTAAACAAAATGAATTTCTGAGACTCCCTGAGCTGCTGTAAACACATAATAGAGCATCTCAGAAGACAAAAGGGTCTGGGCAGGAAGGGGGTCAGCCCCCCGTGTGAATCCTGACCTGCACCGCCCAGTGCAGGTACAGGAAGGCACAAAGGCAATGTGCATCTCATTTGGAAGGCAGCACCCGGGCCAGGTAGGCTAACCAGACTGCAGTCACTGCCCACTCTGCCTGTTCAGATGCTTGTGGCATCAAACATCGTGGTGTGGAAGAGGTTCTCTTCTCCTGCTCACCCAGACAGTTCAAACATCTGCTAGTGCTGTGTGTGCAAAGCAGGGGTGCCAAAAGTGAGCTCCCAGGCTTGCTCTTCCACACCTTGGTGGTGAACTAGCAGGTTTGAAACTGGATGCTACAACAAGCAGAAAACATGAGCTTAAGCAGAAATTCAAGGCCTGATCAGATTTGCTCTAAATAGCTGATATTAGCACTTCCAGACTTCACAATTTACAGCATGCTGCTTCCTTCTGGTCTGAAACTGGATCTCAGTTTCCTGATAGACCCACGATGAGACTGCAGAGAGCTGAGGTGTTATAGACCATCAGACAAAAAGTTTAGACCCACTTTATTCAATCCTTTACAAGGTTCATCTCTAAGGTGCTTTGATTTTCCCTTTGTTCCCTGGAATCTGCAGAGATGATAGCCTGTCCTTACTTGACACAGCAGGTAGCATAAGGCAGATTCCTTCCAGAGATCTATCTTGAGCTGCAGCTTAGACCTCAGGACAAGCTCAGGTGTTCATCACAGCCTGTTCTCCTGGTTCAGGGGGAAAAACCAATCCAAACCCTAAGCCTCAAGCTGAGATCAAATCCCCAGTCACCTGCCTCTTCAAAGAGACCAACAGGCTGCATACAACTTACTAACTTCCCCAGAAATCCCGGCTTGCTTGTAGGTTTGCCTGGGGAGGTGAGATCCATTTTTTTTGAGTGAAATCACCACTTGCTTCTACCAAGCTAGACCCCAGTGAGTTTCTATTCCTTGTGTGCAAACATTTTCATAAGTGCAGATACTTAAAAATTAACAAGTTCTGCAGGGTGTGGATCACCTTCTGGCTTGTTATCTGGATAGAGAGGGAAGGAAAAAAGGGAAATTAGTCATCTTCTCTGCAGAAGGAATTCATAGTGTCTCTACCATCACATACTCTTTCTCGTGAGTGATTCTTTCCCATGACTGACATTCATGGGAAGCATTTGTCTGAATGTACACACAAAAGGTAAAACTCAGATATAAAGCAGGTGGGAGTGATGTTGTTAGAGGAAGTCTTGGACAGGCTGGTTCTGAAGGAAGGACCCAGGACTTTCTACTTAAGACAGATGCCCTCAGTGTAGACCTGAAAATTTAACATAAATGTGCTGGGTCAGAGATCTGTACTCAAGCTGCTGTTCCACCATCCTCATTTGTGCAGAAACTGCCATACCCACATGGCACTTTCTTCACTTCTGTCTTCTCTGGGAGTCTCTGCCTTGGTATAGCAAATTCTGTTTTTATGTGAGCCAGAACCAGAAACCTAATTCCTCACATTCCAGTCAGATACCAGCTACTATCAGCTATTCCAACATTTCTGGTTTTAAACAGAAATTGCTGCCTGCTGAAGATCTCTTCCCCAGAAATTTCTTCAAAAGTGTCACCAAAACAGAATTTTGAATGTGTGGATTTTTCTGATGATTCATATTTATCCTAAAATAATCACATCTAGGTCATTTCAATTCCTCAAGAGTTAAACCCCATAATTTAGCTGAGCACAATCATTGCTGTAAGTTATTCAACAATCATGATAAGTTCTTTCCTGTGAGAAAAGACATAAGTGCCAATATTTTCAAACTTAAACCTCTGAGAACTAAATGAATTTCCAAGGACAATTACATTTGTGAATTGAGAGCAAACAGTAAGCAGGGCCTGACTCAGAAGAACAGCAATGAAACTACACACTCCTCAATGAACTTGTGAATTATGTAAACAGAAAATCAGAAATTAAACAACAGGCTCCTTCTTGGCATGGTAATTAAGACTCCTGGTTACCATGCAAGATGCTGTTATAATAAAGGTTTGTTAAGAGGCCTATTTTTGCTTCCTGCTTTGATGGGATAAAAAGGTTTTGTGAAGTTTGGGAAACAACTGTCTTCCCTAAATGCAATCTAGATCTTGCACATTTCACCTGGACACACTTCAAAGTAATTTTTGCTGTGTTTATGCTCATCTTTCAGGCAGCTGAACTACTGGCAGTTGTGTTGATTGCTCCTGGAAACCACCCGGAGAATCTGCAAACTTCTTCAAAAGGTTGTTAAGAATTCTTATTCTTTAGGTATGGTATCTTTTCAAGGAATTCTTCTTTCAGTGCTCTCCCGACAGCAGCTGAAAATCAACAACTATAACCTCCTCATCACATTTTTAACTTTCTCTACTCTTGTACTAAATGACCCTCCATTTAATGGCTCTCTGTTTATTTTAAATGCAAATTTTACAAAGAAGAAAATATATTTTTCTGATTTTTATTATGCAAACAAGAAATATGTGGGGTTTTCCAGTTTGTTATCTCCAGATTTAAGAAAACACAAACATGACTGAGATGCTGAAGAAGAAGCCACGTTGAAGTCAAGATCAGAAGAGCCAAGTCAGTACAGGTCCCAGTCCTACAACACACAGCACTTTCCCAAGGTCCCACTGACTTTATTCCTTGGGTTCCAGGGGAAGCTTTGATTTGTTCGTGAGCGCAGCACTAAATATATGTGGCAAATATCTAAGTACAATGGATGCAGGTGAGTAAGAACTTGTAACTTTCAGCTTTCAACTTTCATTAAAATATGGTCATATTAAATAACTGAAAATGAGTAGGCAAAGAATCTTATTAAATATCAGTGATCGTATATGGTACTAAACCATAGGACATTATTACTCTGCATGTTTTAAATAGGGGTTTTCAAAAACAAAAAGAGATCTTTAATGTCTTCCTTCTCATGTGGCTTCAAGAGACAATTCAAATTCATACCTTTTCTTGGTTGTGATTGCTGCTCTGAAATTGATTCCACATCCAGAATCCACAAGCCAATATGAAGCATGCTTCAAGTCTAAGAATATTTCAGATATAATCAGTAAATATATGTTAACATAAATAAATCAGAGTATTTAACATAAGTACACATTATCAACTGCAAATTTTGGACTGCGGTGAGAAAAACTGTAGTAGAAAATCAAGCACGAGCACTTCTTGATTTCCAGCTCGCCTACATTCACAGATCCTTTTGCTCAGAAGAATTGGAGGGTTCTGGGTCACCTCTCTTGGCCTCTTGGATTTTCTTCTGTTATTGCAAGGTGCAGGCTGCTGGTGAGAGCACATTGATTCACGCAGGGACACGCTGCCCCGTAGGGCTGGGCTGACATGCTGCTGGACGAGCTCCCATCCTTTATGTCCAGGCTCACACAACAGGCTCCTTGCATGAGAACATTTGGTGTGTCAGTGCTGAAGCACTCCCGTACCCCTTCCTGCCCCCGTCCGCTTCCTGGTGGAGACCTAAAACGTATCTCTTTCCTCTTGGCTTCAGACTGCTTGATATTGTGGACAGGACATTTCAGCGGTTACCTTTTTGCATAGAATTTCCCAGATTTGGACAAAAAGTTCACTGAATGTCATTGGGGTGACAGTTAACACCTACCTGGATCCTCATCAATAAGGCCAGGTTAGAAATTTCTGACATGTTCTTCACCACATCCCGCTGAACAGAGGGATAAGGGTCTGTCCTTGGTATTGGAGCTGGGACAAGTCACCCTGGGGCTCATGGAGTGCAGCACTTTCTGCAGCTGAGCAGAGGCAGAGATCTGCAGGCTCTGTCATATCACCCCTGTGCTCCCAGGGAAAACCCTAAGTCCCCACATCTTTCTCCTGAACTACCTTCAGCCCCAGCTGAGCACAGGCAGCGACTGACCCAGCTCAGGGGACCCTGGCAGTCATGGAATGTGATGTGGGAACTATTCCAGTGATGACACAGGAAGACATGGCAGCCTGAGACAGGACAACAGATTGGCAGCCCCCATTTACTCAGTCATTCAGCTGCCACCAGTGCTAGTAGCAAGGTGCAGGTAGCTGTGCAGGATGCTGCTGCTGCAAATGTTGAAGGTTTTAGACACCTGGAAATGCCCTGGGGCCCCTCAAGTAAAAGTCTTCCTTAATCAAGTGGCATCATTCAAGGCAATAAGTTTTCCCAACATCAGCAGCTGGTTGTTTCATGGTCCATCAAATAGGCAGGTGGCTCCAGCTGGGTGCCAGCCTCCATGGTCCCTGCCTGACTTGCCACTGCAGGCCCCAGAGATACTCCATCTCCTCTGCCACCCCAGTGTCCCCAAACTCCTCCTGGGCCTGGAGCAGAGGTGCCCTCTGGTGGCACCCTTGGAGCTCTGTCACCTCTCTGGACCGGTCCACGCTCCTGCTCTTGGTGTCCAGGTCCCTGTTGCCAAGAGAGAGATTCCTTCAGTGTGCATTGCATAATCTTGCTGTAGGTGAGGTGAGGCTGACTCACCTGTAGTTCTCTGAATTCTCTTGTTTGGCCTTGAAGATCGCTTTTCCCTGTTTCCAAGGACCTCTCCCTATTACCTTTTTTTTTTTTTTTTACTTCATAAAATCATGGAATGGTTTGGGTTGGAAGGGACTTTAAAGATCATCTAGTTCCAACCTCCCCATCATGGGCAGGGACATCTCTCACTAGACCAGGCTGCTCAGAGCCCCATCTACCCTGACCTTGAACAGCACTTCCAGGGATGAAGTGTCCTCAATTTCTCTGAGCAAACTCTTCTAGTGTTCCTCTTAGCCCCACTCACACTCCTCCCATCTTGCCCTGCTCATCTTGGCCATGCTATTCACCATGATCCTTTCCACCATGGATTTTTCTAGATCCTGGCTGTTCTTCCTGTATCTTGCATGGTAGCACCCCTGTCCACGGAAGAAACTGTATTTGCCCAGCTTCAGCTTACCCTGATTGGGAGTGAGTTTGAGGGAGAAAAAGAGGTGTCCATGAGGCTTTGCTTTCATTGAAGCTACTGTGAGGTTGAGGCCTGCCCTTAACTGTATAAAATTCTCCTCTGCCTTTCCATAGAATCAGGATTGAGAACTTGGCTCAACAGGACCAGAAGTATAAGGAAGGCAGAGATAAATTGATCCTCTCAAGAATCCATAAATAATCTGAAGCCCCCTGATTTCCCTCCTGTAGAAGATCAGTAAAGGAAGAGGGAAAAGGAGTATAAAACTTGGAGATACAGAGAAAAGTGAAAGAGGAGAACCCAATTTGTCACCCTGAATATGTAAGACCTGACTGGAAATTTTCATATAAGTTTTTGACAGCAGTTTCTACTCTCAGGGCTCATGTGATAATGAATCAGAAAAGACAGGCTTTCAGAAGACTTCTCCATCTTAAACAGTGATAAACTAAATTCTGACTTTTAAAGTAGGACTTTTCCCATATGTTCTCAATTGAAAAGTACAGACTCCAAACAAGGTTGTTCTCAGAAGCTGAATGGTGGTGCTGAATGCAGCTGCTTAAACAGTCTTTAGGCCTTATGAAGACCAGGCCAGCAGAATTAAATACCATGCATTACCATTTATTTCTCTGTGTGTTGTCATCTTTGTGGGATTACTCTTTCTTTAGCAGCTCTAACCAGGCTGAGGCCCATCCTAAATGACTAAGTTACACAATGAACCAAAAAATGTATAATTGATACACAAAGGAGAGAGAAGAGAATGTACCTTTTGAGCAGTAAGCATGTTTGGCATTCCATATCAGTCACCCAACTGAGAATCTACTTCACTGAGCCAAGCATTTTTCTTAGGCGTCAAAAGCATTAAGTGGTTTCTTCACTGTATCCTTTGACCCCCCGCTGAAGGGAGTACACACAGCAAATACATTCTTGCCATAAGGAATCGAGCAAAAGCTGAGGGTTATGCCCCATGATGCACATTCTCAGAGTGCAAGCTACTGTGAAGTGAAAGTTACCACAGAAATCAGGCAGTCTCACAAAACAGAGGTCATTGACTTTGATCAGCCTGTAATAACTCTGACCTTTAGACTATTGCTCACTTTTCCCTGGACACTCTTTTTCCTGTTGCTGCAAACATTTGAGAAAAAGGAATGACAAAGTTATTACAAATCTAAACCCTTCTGTACTTCTTTCCTAATCAGTGCTGCAGAAGCACAGGCAGTAACACAGGTGTTGTTACAGAATGTAACCATAGTGACTATGTGGATCATTCTCCCTAACATTTTCTTTTTGGCAACACTTATGATTTTAAATGAAGTAGAAACTGAACCTTGCCCTGAGGAGTTCAATTTAATTTGGTTGGCAGTCATAATCTTTAATAGCATCTGGAAGGTCAAGATAAATATTTGTGGCAAAATAAGATTGTTTCTGCTAAATACTGAGGATAATCCCTAACTGCTGTCATCTGCAGGAACATTTTCACAGAATTTTAAAGACATAGAACCAATGTGTCCTCAGAAGCACTTACATGCAGTCACTTGATGATGGTAATGTTTCACCCTACACCCTCTATTACCAAGGAGATCAAAGTTCTAGAAGTAGGAAAAAAAATCTTTCTAGTCCAATGACACAAATATCTGACTGCCTAAAAGGTTCACTTGGACGTGATGAAAGTGTTTTAGGTAAAGAACTGTATACTTCAAATGATATGACAGTTATTAGGACTGGGTTGTTCTGAAATACTAGAACACCTTTTGTTTTGTTTTGTTTTGTTCTGTTTTGTTTTGGTTTTTTTGAATGCAGGAGGCCTCTACCAAGGAACGACAGACACAGAGCCCTGAATCCCAAGTGGATTAATAACCATTGGCTCCATTCTCAGCATGAGAGCAGGATCCCAACCAAGCTGACAGGCTCTATGTTTTAAATAGATAAATCCACTGCAACACATGAGAAAATATCCCTGCTGTGCTTAAGAGATATAATTTGGTGAAACACGTTCTGCAGATCTTTGAAATTTTGCAAATACCTCTTTACTCCATGGAAATGGTTTGTGTTAGTTATCCAAGTACTACCTGGATTCTTGAAATCTAGACATATAAACAGCCTTGATTGTCTTTTCAGTCAGATTCATTAAACAGTAGTATCGTTTAGAATGGGGTTTTTACCTCATGTCTCACTTAAAATGCTAGTGGAAATAGTTTTATTCTTGGTTGAAATGTTAATAATCCACAGAACAAACCCCAGTGCTTAGCCAAGCATCTCCTCAGAAACAATTTCTAAAATGAACAGGTCTGGAGCCTGTGTCATGGCTGTGTCTGGCAATGTTCAGCCATTATGCCCATCCCTTTATTTATGTTTGGTGCAGTTCTGTAACACATTTCACAGCACAAAACAGGAACCACAATGTGGTGGTGTGTTTTTAGCTTTTATATGTTTTTAGTAATTGTTTAGTTATCATATATAATGGACTGTTTTTTGTACCCCTGTCCCAAAGCTTCCAATGGTCTTTTCCCTGAAGTTTTGGTGTCAGTCAAAACCCCACACCCCCTGGGACCTTGTCAGTCACCAAAAACTTCTCCCCTTCTTCCAGAAACTTCGGAGGAGTTGGTCAATTCATTGGCCAGTACCTGACCCCTATCCCACCCCTCTATTCCCAATGGTAATGGTTTTTGTCTATCTTGTCTTGTACCATCCTTTGAATTCCCCTTATTGGAGAAATCCTTATCTCTTGAGAAAAACACACCCCCCATAAAACACCGGTGCAGAGCCCTGGAAAAGTGCCCTGCTGCATGACTCCCACCAGGACAGGACCTCTGGCCTGGTGCCTTCCACTACCAGAACAAAGAGACAATAAAACCCCTATAAATCGGGCAGCAGGGTCTTCGTCTCCTTTCAAACCTTGCTCCAGCGTCTCAGGGTAGGACTCCAGCCTGGAAAGAGCCCACCAAGAGTCCTGTGTGGCACCGTAGCCACCAAGGAAGGACTCTCCCGCAGCCAGCGTCAGGGCAAGCTGGTCGGCGGAAGGTAGAGAGTGAGCTCACTCGAAAGAGGTAGAGGGAGGTCACTTCGACACCACAAGTCACATATTCATTCATGAAGTTTGACTCCTCCATTAGCTACTAATCATAGCCCAGGTTTAGTAAGAAGCAAGCACCAGCTAAAGAGAAACACGTTGTTCAGTGCTTCATATACTGAGGCATCAGAGTCAGAATTTAGCACCAATGCAGCAGCCTGGGCTAATCTCCTGGTGCAGCAGCAAATGGCATTGAATTCACAGTACATCTGAGAGTGCTTCTCTCCATCTTCATTCCAGGAACCCGTGGCTACAGCAGCTACCTGCTGGTTAGGGATGGTTCAGGAGATGTCACAGCAGAACAACCACTGGCCAGGAAGCACGTGCCCTAAAGTCCCTGCGGTGCACAGGGAAGATCCAGGCGGGCAGCGTTTTTCACCACGTGTTTTTGTAGTCCGCAGACCTCTGTGCTTTCTGATTGTGTCAGATCATTTTTCTGTGGGCCATGCTTTGTGCTACACACCAAAGGGCCTGTTCTGATGGTTTATCTCCTGCCATGTAAGCTCTGGGCCTCCCTAGTGGTGGGCATCATTTAGGAACCAGATACATGTTCACTCCAAATGCTGGTTTGTTTGTCAAGATAAGCTGACATCCACTTGGTTTTGCTTAAGATAATCCACTATGTTTTCCACATATCTGCAACTTGCTGTTCATGACTAACTGAACCAATTTTGCAGTGAGAGTCAGGTGAGCAGATGAGGGCAAAAACTAGGATAGCACTGACCCCCCCCCCCTCAAAACAACGAGTTAAGAAAATAAATGCATTTTGAAACGTTCATCTACAGAAAAACTGAAAAGGGATAGCTTTTGCTGTTTGGTTTTTTGAATGTTCTGAACTTTCAAAATAACTAAAAATGTAAGGGAATCATTTTTATTAAGCCATTTTAAAATGTCAGGGAAGATGGAAATGTCACAGTACAAATGCTGGATAGTTTTCATTTTGCAATTATTATTTTGTATTCTCTTAATAGAACTCCCAAATAAAAATTCATTATCTAAGCATTTAAGCCATGTAAAACCAAAACAAGACCATATTGAAAAAACCCTTTTTCCTACTCTTTTTATCCACACTTATAAATATGCCTTTTCTTTTGCCCTAACCTTTTGTCATTTGGGGTTATCTTCAGTTTACAACTGTACAATTTACCATATTTCCTCCATTATCTTGAAAATAACCTATATGAAACAGAGACTTTTTTTTTCTCCCAGCATATTTGTTCAGTGCTTGTTGGCACTAATTCTTGACCTTATTGAGAGTCAAAAGCTGACAATAACCTTCTAACACCCTTCTTTAGCAAAAATTAAAAGCTGCATAATCAATGGGTATTTCTTAGGCAAAAACCACATAAAATATTACTAAATAGACAGGGATTAATAACACGTTCACCATAATGGCTGAGAGATGCTTAATTTAATGTAACTTACAATAACATACTATAGAGGGGGTTTTTTACTGTTTAAATTATAATGGTCTGCCTCCAACTCACATTTACTGGTAAGCTATTGTATAGCCCATACTGAAACACTAGGTATGAACAAAATTTTGGGATAAATTCTCTCTAAATGCTGAGAAGATGGTACACCTGTAATGTATGTTAGGTAATTTAAATGGCTGAACAGACAGATACAGACAGGAATGAAATTATTCACTGGCAACATACAGTGATTCCTTTCAAAAGCTTTAATCAAATTTAAAGAATCCTACCATGAGAGACTGAAATGGGAGAATTATATACATTAATCTTGCCATGGTCTTTGAAAGTGAATTATAATTTAGAGACTTTTATTGACATTTAATTTCCATTTATCAGAGCAGAGAAACAGCGATGTGATGAATAACGGTTATGTGTTTGGGAAATAAAGAGTAGGAATTAGGAATATACTTGGAAATTTAAATTCTCCATTTCTTGGCTTTTTCTCCTGATTTTTTCCATTGGTTTTCCTTGCTCTGACAAAATTAGTATTACAGCATTTCTCAGATCCTCAGTACTATGCTGGCAGATTTTTTTTTAATAGGCCAAGATAATTTGCTGACACTGAGAAAGTGAAGTTCAAAAATGAGCTTATTTTTTAAATAAACAGATGATTTTGGGTTTTTTAAGTTATAAGTGGGAATTTTTCCACTTTGCCTTTCAGAGTGGAAGGACACAGAAGAGCTGAGTATGGTAGTCTAGCCCAAGTGTATTTTAATCCAGTACTTCATTGTACTTATTCAGCTCCTGGAGAGCCATATGAAGCCTTCACTTTTCCCTTAATTTTTTTGCTTACACAGGCCAGTATCACACACTCCACCAGCTTGAAAAATGTAATTTTGGAGGAACTAATGTGGTTACAGTTTAGGAAAATAGAGTTATAAAATTGCAAATTGGGCATGTGCCGCCTCTGCACTCTAAATTCAGACTTGAACTACCAACCACCCTGCTGCTGACACGAAGCCCGAAGGCTGAATGCAAAGGATTTAATGACTGCTGGACACAAAGGATCATACAGTAAAGAGAGCTGAGGGCTGCTAGGACTCACTGATCTAGGGGGGTTGAAACAGCTGCCACAATGGAACACTAGGATAATGCACACATACATTTAATCAGGAGGGAATTCCTCTTTACCCTGAGTTAAATTAAATTGTTTTCTTCCTTAGTTATATTCCTGCCAACTCAGCGGAGCCCGAGTGACAGCTCTCAGTGCACCTGGCAGAGCACAAAGTTTTAATGCATGCTGCCCCGGCTATGCAGGGCAGCAAGACATAGAAACATAAATGATTAAGCTAAGAGAGAATTTGGTCCTTTACTGAGCGGTTTATTAGCTCTGTTGGAAAGCCCCAGCTCTGGAAGGCGCGGTGAGATTTGACGAACAGCATAAGTAACAGCTTGACTCTGAGGAGGAGGACGGCTGTTTCCAGGGCTTACCCATCCCTGATTCCTGGAATACTGACCCTCTCAAAATCATTCACCTAGAAATGCAGCATTTTTCTCCGGTTTGGAGGAGAATTTAGAACTGATTTTAGCTACATTGTGTCCGGCTCCCGTGCCCTTCCCCGGTCCGGCCGCTGCCTCGGCACGGACCCGCCCGCCCGCTGCCCGTGCTCCGCCTCCGGAGCGGCGGGGCCGGGCCCTGGCAGAGCTGCTGGGGCAGTGCCGGGTCCTGAACTTGGGTCACGACAACCCCAGGCAGCGCGACAGGCTGGGGGCAGAGCGTCTGGAAAGCTGCCCGGCGGAAAAGGACATGGGAGTGTTGGTCAACATGAGCCAGCAGTGTCCAGCTGGCCACGAAGGACAAGGATATCCTGGCTTGGATCAGGAATAGCGTGGCCAGCAGGACCAGGGCAGTGATTGTCACCCTGAACTCGGCGTTGATGGGGCCACACCTCGAGTGCTGTGCCCAGCTCTGGGCCCCTCAGTTCAAGGAGGACATTGAGGGTCTGGAAAGTGTCCAGAGTGAAACAGCGAAGCTGGTGAAGGGTCTGGAACACCAGTCCACTGAGGAGTGGCTGAGGCAGCCGGGGTTGTTTAGCCTGGAGAGAAAAGGAGGCTCGAGTGGACATTATCACTCTGTACAACCACATGAGAGGAGGTTGTAGCCGGGTCGGGGTCGCCATCTTCTTCCCCGACAATTAGCCATAGGAGAGAGGACATAGTCGCAAGATGCAGCAGGGAAGGTTCGGATTGGACATTATGAGGAATTTCTTCACAGAAGAAGCGACTGGGCATTGGAATGAGCTGCCCAGGGTGGTGGTGGAGTCACCGTTCCTGACGGTGTTTAAGGAAAAGCTGTATGTGGCACTCAGTGCCATGGTCTAGTTGGCATGGAGGTGTTCGTTCACAGGTTGAAGCCGATGATCTCGGCGGTCTTTTCCAGCCCGTCTGACCCTGTTTCTGTGCCTGAGAGCGGGGCACTCCCGCAGCAGCGCCCGCCCCGCCCCGCCCCGCGCCGCCCCCTCCCGGGCCTCCCTGCCCGCGTGCCCGGCAGGCGGCGCTCGCGGCGGGCGGGCGGCGCTCCGTCCGCGCGCGGCGCTCGGTGGCCGCGGGCTCGGCGGCGCGGCCCGTCCGTCCGCTCGGCGCGCGGCCCCGCCCCCCGCGGTCACGCCACCCGCCCGGCCGGCGCTGCGTCAGCCCGGCAAGATGGAGACCGCCGAGGAAGGTACAGAGCTCGCTCCGCGACCGCCGCCGCTGCCAGCCCCCGAGCGAGGACTCTGCCGGGGCAGCCTCGGAGGGTGGGGGGAGCGGGGGAGGAGGAGGAGGAGGAGGAGGAGGGTGTCACTGGGCCCGGTGAGCGGGCCGGGAGCTGTTCACGCCCCGAGGGGCTTCTCGCACCGGGGCTGCAGGTGCCCGGGCCCCGCACCCCCCCCCTATCCCCCCACACACCGTGCCGGGCCCGTCGTGCCGCGGGGGCCGGGCCGGGCCGGGCCGAGCCGAGCCGAGGGGGCCAATGTGTGAGGCGGCGCTCGCGGGTGCCCCTTACATAACCAGGGGGAACGGGGAGCGGGGGGGGAACGGGGGCGGTGCCGGCAACAGCCGGAATGGGGCTGAGATGGGCCGTGCAGGGGCACTTGGGCCCGCCGGAACCTTCCCCTGGCTGCGGCTTTGCCTGGAGAAGTGGGGCCCGGGGGCGAAATGAGATCCCGGGGCGGAAAGCAGCAGACGGGGTGCGGGAGACGCGGCGAGGAGGGCACTGTCCCGAGTTCCCTCTTGGCCGGAGAACCCTGTCGGACCCGGCCGGCCCTGTAGCCCAGGGAGTCTTCAATATCCGCGTTTGGCTGAGTAGTAATCGCTGCTCTTTTCGCAAAGCTGACTTTGTTACTTGTGCTGGACAATCTGTTTGAAAAATTGAAATTTGCAGGAGCTGACATGTTTCTCTGTCCCTTTTACAACAGGCTAGAACATAGTCGCTTATCTAACTTAAAAAAAAAAAAAAGGAAGAATTGTCAAAGATATCATAGTCATGAGGGGGTTTGTATATGTAGTATCTGTTTTTAAGGGTATTGCTTTATTTGATATCAAGCATGGATGTGTTTTGTCAGCACTTTTGTTATGCTTAGATAATCACAAAAGCACAGAATTGTTAAGGTTGGAAGGGACCTCTGGAGTTCATCTACTCCAACCCCCCTGCCAAGGCAGGGTCACCTAGAGCAGGTGACACAGGAATGTGTCCAGGTGGGTTTTGAATGTCTCCAGAGAGGGAGAGGGACTGTGTAGCTCAAGCAGATACTGGAGAACTTTGATAGATCAGCACTTCATATTGTGGCATAAACCAAAGTAAATAAAGGATGTTTGTTGTGCTATGTTTCTTGCAGTATTTGAGCTTTGTTTGTCATCTCAAACAATAAGTGCAAATACATATTGCAGTAGCAAGTCAGTTCCAAGGAAATCATTTTGCATCTTGGTTTTTGTTACTTTGGCATCATTTTGAATGTAGTTTTTTATCAGGTGTCGCTTGATTTTCCTGCTTGAGAGGAGTAAAAAAAAAAATTAAAAAGCTGGAAAAACATGAACCACTGGATGAAATAAAACCAGCACCTTTGCAGCAGTGTCCTTTGTGTGGTGCTGTAGACATGTTTAATACCCATGATTACAGATGGTTTATCAGAATATTAGTGTTTCTTAAAGCTAAAATTTAAAATTGCTTGCTGCAGCTCTGTAGACCTAGTCACTTACACCGATGAAATAACAACAAAGTGAAACTTTGATCGCTTGTTCTCTGGTTGCCCAGAAAAACTGGTTTTTATGCAAGCTGTGAAGTGGATACTCAGAAATGACCTCCTGATTTTCCACCACTCCAGTAGCTGGTAAATCCATCTCAGTGGATTTAATTCAAACAGCGTAGTTGGTAATTTGTTACAGGCTGTTACCAGTGGTAGACTTTGATCATACCTGACTTAAGTAGGTGAACAGAAAGACCAGCAAGACAAAGAAGAGGAAGTTTTTAGTTAACGTCTTTAAGGCATTATCTTCTTTAACTAAACCTTTGTGTTAAATTCCACACTGGAAATTTGGATTTTCTGGTTTATATATAAGCACTCACAAAGGCACATATGTATGCAGCCTTAGATATTATATTGTGGCCTTATCAATGTTGTCCTCAAAAGCTCCAGCGTAGCATAAAAGTAACCAGTCTATATACTCACTTTCCATAAATACCACTAGAATGTTACAACTTCTACAGTTTCAAACCTCAGATCCTACTATTAGAACGTCACATGGCTTGCCAGAACGCTGAGACTTCCCAAGGTTAGAAGGCTCTGAACACTAGTAGCAGCAGCAGCAGACTGTGTTAGTGCCTTGAGGAAGAGGAAATGTGATATTACTGTGTGCTTGAACTTCTGCTACAAAGTGTCAGATGGATTTTCTGAGCGGGTGATTGTCCGATAACAGTACTATGGCCATTGTGGTTCTGATGGGCTTTGTGCTTGGCTGAACTGTATTGTGGAGCTAGAAAACTGAACTGTGTGGTGAGAGCTTAGGTAAGAGAGGCGGTTTGGGGTCATGGTCAGACCTAAGTGGAAGCTGCTTCACCTCAGAATGAATGGGAAAGTTGCTTCCCTGCACCACCTGAAAGCACCAGATACCAGGGTTTGCAGAAGAGAGGTAATTCTGGTTCTTTCTAGATAAATCAGTTTGTTGCTAAATAACACAGTCTTCACTTTTTGATATTCCAGTGCTGAATTCAGTTGGAGAGATAATAGGCAGTGAATCATTCTTGGGGGGAACAGGAAAGAACTTACTCTTCAAGGTCATTTTTTCCAAAACATCTGCGTGAAGAACAGGATGCAAAGTGTGTGTGTACGTAGAAAAATAGTGGCTCTTGCACGGTGGCATTCTCTTTGACTATGGCTGTAGGTCATAAGGTGCACAACTTAACACATTGACCCTCAGCAGAGTTTATTGATTTGAAGCTATCAGTTGCTTAACAGTCCTAACGATTACACTCATAATGTGTTTATTTGGATTTGTAAAACAAGTCGAAATACCTTTTTTTGTAAAAAAAGTCGAAATACCTAGAAAAAATAAAATTTAGGTTTATTTTGGTAAACGAACAGGCAGTCTTTTCTCAAGTAGAGAATTCTTTTGCTCACAGTAATGCAAATTTCTTTTTCTCAAAAGTTTTGAAAGTCAGTGAACAGTTTGCTGTGAGAGTCAAGAGGCCATTAAATGAGGAGATTCAGAGAGCAGTGGGCTTCTTTCAGAGAACTGTGTGCTTTTAGCTTGCTTTCATTGGTGCCAGAGTGTCCTTAAAGCAGTGATTTCATGTGCTGTCTCGTGCTTGTCTGACCTCTTGTGAGGCTGATCCAGCCTACAACGTTGTCATCTTGCTGTAGTGAAACAGCTCTGTTGGAAAGAATGCGGGAGGAGGTGGGCATGCCACAGCGAGTGGGCAGGGCCTGCCTGTCGGTTGGAGAGACCTGGCTTGTGCAGCCATCTGGAAGTGCTCTCTGGGATAAAAGAATCGTTTTGTTAAGTGAAGTAGCCGTTCTGGTCATTCTTGTCAGCAGAGGAGCCAAGGATTCCTGATGTTGCAGCAATACTGAAAATCATCGTTGCTCAACATGCCAGTGATGGAAGTGCTCTTTATGTCTCTTTGTAGCATCACTGATGTGATATTGAATACCTGTTTCTGTTAATTCTGGGTTTTCATGCTGTATGAATGAATCCACTCGAAAAACACTTTTATGGATAGAACATTGTTTGAGTAGTCTGAATTCTTATGCTTTATGTGTAGAAACTGTCCTAATACTCTATGGATACAGTCATAATGTGACTTCCTTATTTAAAAAAAAAAAAATCAGTCTTTGGTGCCTTTCAGAAATTTTTGTAGAAAAGCGTTAACTTTTGAAGATTTTGGCCAAGAAAAAAGATAGGTGATTCAGACTTGAAATTGCATATTTGCAGTATTCTCACATCAGTTGGTATTTTTCTGACAAAGGGCTCTGATATGGACGTGTTCCGCTCTTGCATGTTTGCTGGATAGTAGTTGATAGAGAATTAATTAACAAAAGATAAAATCTCAAACTCACATATTCTATAAAAATGGACATTTTTATGTGCACTTCCTTAATACAAATAAAAGAAAGAGTCAAGGGAAGCTATGCATCTGTCAATAAACAGATAAGACTTGATTTTTATTCCTGTTTGTTTGCATGTTTAGAGCTTGGGCTAACTGAGTGGTATTTAAAATAGACATCTGTTCTTTAGAGGGAAAGGTTTATGCTCACTTCTTTATCTGCAAAACCTCTTGCAATGTTTAGTTTTGAAAAAACATCAAAAATAGGGAATGAAGAAGGTACAGGACCTATGGAAATATTACTGAAATTATGAAGTAAGAAATATAAAGTGTCTTGTCTTACTAGACAGTGGGCTATGTCCAAGTTGGTTAGCAAATTGCAAAATACCTATGTCTGTTTGTTATTTTGGATTTTTTCCCTTTCAACGAGAGCACCAAGGAAACATCTGGTTTAGGTTCAAGAGTTGCAAATTACGTAAGTCATTGTTGGACATTATTAAATCTCTTCTGTTCAGCCTCTGTTTAATTTTTTCCAAACTCAGATGGAATTTTTCTATTTTGAAGTATCCACTTGCAAGAAGATTATCTTTAACAGTTTGTATGTTGTTTTAGTGATAACTCTTTAGGTAGAAAACACATCCTCCTGTAGTTTTACTGTGTCTATTTCCTAGAAATCCTAAAATTTTATAAGACGTGTTTTGAGTTTATATCAGACGATCAGGCAGATAATGTTCTTGTTGCTCTTTCTGGTGATCTCCCAGTCTCTATGTTGTATCAGATGAAATCTGTCTTTCATCCACTTTCAATTTATTCTGGCTTCATTTTGCTACATGGTAAAGTTTCCAGAATGTAATTGTGTAATTTGTCTTGAAAATTTGAGTTCTTTAAGCAGCAGTGTAATAAGCTTTTTGTCCTTGTCAGCAGATATATGCAGAGTCTGTCGGTCAGAAGGTACTCCTGAGAAACCTCTCTATCATCCATGTGTGTGTACTGGCAGTATTAAATTTATTCATCAGGAATGGTGAGTTGTGTCTGTGTGTTTCCTAATGAAAACATATTAATATGTTTCTAAAAATACTTCAAGTCTTAGGGTTAACTAGTGAAAAATCCAATTTTCAGTGGAAATGTGTTAAGGGATTTTGATGTTTTTTATATGATGATTCATTACAATTCAGGAAAAATTTAGTAATTATGTATGGAAAGAAAGCACTGATAATTATTTGTGTTTGGGACTGCAGTTCTGATTGTATATCAAAATGATGAAAACTAAGTGAAAAATCAGTATGTTGGGGCTTTTTTTTCCCACTTATAGTTGTGAATAGAAAGTCAAATCTTACAGGAAAAAATAAAAAACCCTAGTGCTTTTCAGTCATTTGGAGGTGTGTTTGATCAGGAAGTGCTAAAGCAAAAACTGTAGTTCTGGTCTATATGGTCGTTTCTGATGGTATTGTAATAATCCTTCTTTCAGAAATACAGCAGTTCTAAATCTTAGCTGTGTGCATCTATATGTCATATCTTGAAGTATTTGTAAGAACTGGTGTCACTGGCAGATGTCCATTCCAGGATATCTGCTTGGATCAATAATGTACTCAAATAATGTTCTTTATAAACACTGTGGCATATGTCAGTTTACCTTTTTCTACTGTTTGAGACCTACTTGGTGGCCTAAATGGGCTTAAAAAGCATGTTCATTTAAGTCCTGCTTGACAATACAAATATCCTGATTAAAGTGCAAAAGCAGAGAAGTGGTGTATTTTCCTTAATGGAGGGATAAGGCTGAGAGATGTATAGTGTGTGTTAATGTGATCACTTTTTATTGCAGCTTAGTTCAGTGGCTTAAACACAGCAGAAAAGAATACTGTGAATTATGTAAGCACAGATTTGCTTTCACACCAAGTAAGTATGTTTTACTTGATCCTATTTTTTTCAGAATTTTTCTCACATAGTATCTATGAAGTGATTACTTTTTCATTCAGATAGATCCAAACTTGTCATGTAACTTCTGTCTTCTTCTATTAATTGCAATTTTTATGCATGTTTTTGCAGACTGTGAATTGCTTAAATAGTGGATAATTTGGTTCTTTCATAATCTTAAGTGAGACATAAAAGTATTATTCTATACCTTTTCTGACAGCCTCAGTCCCATTTTTTTTGTTGCCAGCATTACAGTGTGTGGCATGTTTTCAGCTTCATTGATAAATTGGAGTTTTTGGAAGTCTGAATGTTAATGTAAAACCATTGCAAAATTTGAATTTGAAAGGCATTTTTCAGTTACCTTTAAAGGATTTACCTGCAACACTAACACTTGGCTTCTGTCAGTTTCAGTTCAAGTGATCTTGACAGATAATAGAAATGATAATTATTACACTTACATTTCAGTCAAAATATGCTACTTACCCAGTATTAAATTGCCTTTTATGTTACATACAACTAAATAGGTTAGGCAGCTTATGATGAAGAATCTTCATAGAGTTCCTAGAGGACTCTTAATTACATTTTAACTTATTGTAGTAGGAATAGGTGAGGTGGCAGGCCGGTATTATTTAGTGTTTTCAGTTCATTGCCTGTTGAGAAGGTAAAGTAGGTTTTATGCTACATTTTTCTCTTTAAATGTACTGACTTACTCCTTCTCCCCTCTCACCTTTTTTTGTGGGTTGGATTTTTTTTCCTCCTAGTTTTGTACTTTGGTAGAGAAAACTGAGGCTAAGGTGGTTTGGTTCATATATTTTCTGTTCCAAAAATCCCTTAATCCCCCTTCCTTCTATATGTTGAACCTTGGTATGATGTGTTTCTGCCAACAATTAATTAAACACATTAGACCAGCAGTGGAATCTGCAATATTAACTCTGTCTTGGGAGGGTAATAACATATTTTGTGTTGAGCACAGCAATATTTTGTGTTTAACCAGCTTTCTG
The DNA here is from genome assembly GCA_013398615.1 of Brachypodius melanocephalos. Classification (NCBI taxonomy): domain Eukaryota; kingdom Metazoa; phylum Chordata; class Aves; order Passeriformes; family Pycnonotidae; genus Brachypodius; species Brachypodius melanocephalos. Next base: position 13,920,338 of record VZSR01001854.1, read on the forward strand.
GTTATTATTTTTAAATACTAGTGACCTGTATGAGGTATGTTAGGGATCTGCTTGCAGGTTTTATTCGTTAAACATTTTTATAAAGGCATTATATTGCTTCTGTATGGAGCTTTTGCAAACTAAGGGTGATACCCAGTTCTGGATATCCCTGCAAGCTAATTTGCCACTTTCAAAACTGCATACTGCAACTGAGTCCTCAGCACAATTTAGTGTGCAAGACCAGAAAATGACTTTTCAGTGATTTATTAGCTATTAAGAAAGAAGACTCTCTAGTTTTGTGTGAAAAGAAAAAAAGCGAACCAAAATAGTTTATGGTGTTTTCCTTGGGATCTAGGAAAAGAGGATGAGCCACTCTAAACTAAATACACTTTATATGCATATTACTATTGATAAGAGTTAGATTAGTTATTGCACTGTCAACAGAGGTGTTCCTGCAGAAATTAATTCTTTACTGACACTGCTGTTGCCAGCGCAGCTTGTAATGTACTTGCAGGTTATGGACAGGGAAGAAAACTTAGTTGAGTTAATGTGGCTCAAAAAGTTACCATTTTTCATAGGAGCTTTGAAATTGGCAATCAGAAACCACTTTCTTCCTCATGCAATAGAGTGTATCCTCTGCATTCAGCCTCTGGTAAAGGTCTGCTTATCCTCTGCCACACACTTGGGACCCCCCTGACTGAGCAGGCTCAGCTGATAAGGTTTTCTTCTTGGCTTTCCACCTTGCAGTGTGCTTTTTCCTACCAGGCTCCACACGCACCCAATGCTCTTGCAGTTACCGTTTCCTTAATTTCTCTTATCCTTCTTTATTTGGAAGATAATGTGGCTGGCCAGTCTGGAAACTGGATTGCTTGTGGGAGCAGGGAAGGAGTCACAGGTGCTGGAGAGAGAATGATAAGGCAGAAAAAGAAAGGGACTTATGTATATGCCAGTCATCCCAAGCAAAGCTGGATCTGGCCTCTAACCATGCCAGGTGTAACACACTTTGAGATGAGTTGAATCACCACGGGATGTGGTCATTTAAACACACGCATGTAATTAATATCTGTGCTCCAGCAGACAGGCACTAATAGTGTAATAGAGAATTAGTGCAGTCATACCAGCGGCTCCTCTCTTGTTTAGCTTGGTTTGCTTGCTAAGGCTGTTGCTGTCATTCTGTCAAAAATGCTCCTTTGCTACTGTAACTTCTTCTGTATGGAATATTCATAAAATATTTCTAGTGCATTTGTTCTCTAAGTTCTGTAACATTTTGGGATTTTTTTTTAGCACCTGAACTGCTAGTTTTGCTTCGCTTGTAAGGAGGGAAAAAGGAGAAGATTCAACTTGTGTTTTGGCAGGAGTACAAAGGAGCAAATTTTTCTTTTGAATAATAGCATCATTCTTTAAATGTGTTTAGTCATGTAGGTAAATGACTTGAGTGATTTCAAATGCATTCTTTAAAGCTAATTTTTTTATATTTTAAAATTAATTTCTTTTCTGCAGTTCTACAAGGTAAGAATTAATACAACTATGAAAAAAGTAGCTTTTGGCATTTTTTGTTTGTCAAGGTACTTGTTCGTTTTTAACTTGTGAGTTTTCTTCCTGAGTTTTTAAAGAGTAACTACTCTGCATTCTTTTCCTCTCCACACATGCGGTTTCTTTTGTCATGTGCAAGGATGTGGTTCTGTTAATGCTACAGTAAACATTCATAAGCACTGACACATGAAAGAAGGTGAGGCTGAATTTCCTAAGAAAGTACAGTTGTCAAAACTTCTCCATTCTGTAGGAGGTAGTGTTAACATAAATACTGTCAAAAGCAGAAATCTGGAAGCAGACTATGCTGATCTTTGTCTGAGGATTGGGATGTGCAGCTTCATTGCTGGTATGTGGTTCATACAATGTCACAAGCTTAGTTAAAACAAAGACTGTAAAACTAAAGGAGTTATATGAGTAAGGTGTTCCTTATCATGTAATTCGGATATGACATTATTAAAGGATATATTAAACTGATTTCTTTACCTGTTTATTTTGATAAACTTTTAATACAGTAGTCCATAGCTTCAGCATTTCTAGAAAGTCTGTTTTGAAAAAATAAACTTCTGGAACAAAATACTACATGCTGGCACAGAATTCAATGCGTCTTCTGCCAGCTTCGGTGTGCAGAGTATACACACGGCTGAGATTTATATGAATGTTACTTCTTATTTTTGTTAGAGCTGTGCTGGCCTGGAAAGGAGTGTAGTTTTTCTCATTTTACCTCAGTGGTCTGAAGCAAAGTCTGCATATGTTTGAAGGGTGTAAAACACAGAAACATAGAATAGTTTGGGTTGGAAGTCTTTTGAAGATCGTCTAGTCCAACCTAAAGAATAACTCACAAATCCTGTTTTACCAAACCAGTGCTTTCACCCAGGAGCTATCAAATACGTGATTTTTACTTAGCAGTTACATGGTCTTATTTCACAGTCAGTGCGCGAGGATGACTGAGGTGGCATATAAATGGCTTACAAATGTAGTTAATAAAAAATCTATGGGTAAGAGAGTTCCAAGTGTGATGATTCTGTGAAGTAGGCTAAACGGCAGCTTCTAAAGAGAGCCTTGTGTTTTTCCTACCTTATCTGTGTAAGTATAAGAGCAGATTTTTGTCATACTATCTGTTTTGGAGAAGTAAAACTAATAATTGTGTTCCTGGAATAGTTAGGCTTACGGGAGGGGAGGATAGAACAAAACCCCACCTCCTGAAAACAACCAACTGAAAAACAAAACCCCACCCAAATTTAGGATTCACAACTAAATTAGCAGTTTCATTGCCTAAGTGTGACTTAAGTATCCAAAAAGCTTTCTAGTATTTTTTCCATAACCTGTACAGCTCAAAGAAGCTAAGCTAAACCTACGAAAAACTCAGCCAAAGTCTGTTTGAATTTCATGCTGTAATAGAAAAAAAGACAATCTATTGTTTCAATTTGTCTCTTGTAGAAATATTTTATTTGGAGGAACTGTGGTAAATAATGCAGGAATTTCGTTTCTCGAACTTGGTTTCTCAAGTTTAGAAAGGTTACTGGGATAGAAAGTAAGGGGCGGAGGTGTGGTGAGGAGATGCATGTACAGAAGCAAATGAGGAGGACAGATGCTGTGGTGCAGGGGTCAAGGTCTCAGGCCTCAAAGTGATAGTGGGGAGTGGATAAAGGGAAGTGCAGTGTGCACAGAAAATGGCACCAGATGACAGGCACTGGTGGGGAGATAAGCTGTGAAGGTCACTGGCAGCAAGGTTCAGTGGTGCAGGGTGCACAGCAGGGGTTCATGGGGTCATGCTAGGAGTTCTGCATTTCATGCACCTGAATGTTGCAGGACATAAAAGATTTTACCTTATCATCATAGTATAAAGATTCTAGTGGAAAAAGCTGTATATATTTTGAGGTAAGTGTACAAAGGACAGTACACAGGAAAACCAGCTTTCTTCCCACCCTCAGCTTCTGAAATCATCAAAAATCACCAAGTTGTTAAAATTTGGGGGGTATAGCTTGTATTTTCTGAGTAGTAGCTACACTGTACTTTTATTTGAAAAGCTCTGTTGTAACCTTAAAGCCTTTAGAAAAGTGAGCACTCAGAAATGCTAACTTTTATATACCCTTTCTGCTTTGAGTTAGGATGGACATTCTTTCTTACAGTTTCTTGTGTGTGTTCAGTAATTTCTGGAAGATGCATTTTTAAATTTTTTTTTAAATTTCAAATATTTTCAATTTAACAACTTGTCCCTAACAAATAAATCATTAATACAAAGTTAATGTTTTCAGTGTAGTCATTGTTGCAAAGTGTTGATCAAAATATATTTTTTGAAAATGAGAAAGTTCTCAAAGTATCTGCTGAATTGTCTGAGTGGTACCATAAATATTTAACAGATAAAGTAGATATTCTAAGTAGATATTTTTTTGCACCCTTGACAAAGGTTTTTTGTCTCCTGTGGCAGAAGTTTTCCAGAATGTTTGTTCAATGTGAGCTGAGATCATTAGTTGGACTTCAGTTGGCATTTTCTTTGGTTCCAAATTGTGTACTAAATCTGTTTCTGTAACAAGAAAACTGTAAGACGATGTCAAAATATGTTTGTGTCCTGCTTTCAATTTACTGTTCTATGTTCTCACAGCTACAGTTCCCTAGTGTTACACTTTTAGTCCCTTCTTCCATGAATTCCAGTTCCTTGCCAGATACCTGGCAAATGACAAGCTTTGAAATTTTAAACCAGTTATTAGTTGTCGCAGGGGTACTGTTTTGTTATTTTGTCTCAGTTATAATCCACGTATTGCTGAGATGCACCAGTCTCTCCCATTCTTTGACTGCTTCTGGATGTTGATACTGATGTGTTCTTGAGTTCTCTTTACAATACAGAAACAGAGGCAAATAGCCCTGGAGAGAAAAGAATTCGTTTCTTCTGTAGAGGCTTTTTCTCTGAGATTAGTAAAAGGATGATTCGGAATGTAGGTGAAGGGGCTGCAGGTAGATAGCATAAAGCAGTATTTGTTAGACTCTTAAGGATTGCTCATGAGAGGAAATGAATACTTCTGTCTATTTGTTCTTATAAAAATTGAGTTTCCTTGTGTAGTTTGAAGTATGTGAGGTTTTAAAAGATAGTGCATAATGTTTAAGTCTTTAAGCACAGATGTTTCCAACATAACACAGCAATGTCTTTTTGCAACTCCCAAATATAGTTTATCTTCTTTATTCAAATCTGTTACTTATAGTGTGTATTACCACTTCTTGGTATCCATGTGAGTGTGTAGAAACTAAGTGCCTGTAATGAAATTGTTGAATGTTTACTAATTGTTTGCAAAAGAAGACGTCACCACTGTTTTTCTTGCCTTTTGAGTAGGGATGGGCCTATGTAACATAGATGTTGAATTTAAAAGGTCAAGAAGATTTATTATTATGAGAGTATTTGTGCAGGATGAGAGATTTGCATTCTGCTCTGTAATAGGAGTGTCCTTAGAAGAAGTTCTGCATGGTATATGTTGAAAGTCAGTCATTGTGTGTAAATTTCAATGTCTGTGGATACTTAATCAGTTCTCTTTAATTTTCTTCCCTGTGTGCTGCTTTTATTTTGCAGGGGGTTTTTTTGGTCTGTGCTGTTGGATGGCAGGTAGAATCTAAATTATCCAGCACAGACAAATGAAAATTGTGCAAAATTGCTAATTGCTCTTGTTCTTTGTACCTTTTTCATGAAGTAGATTTATAAATAACAGAGGAATCTTTGAGGTAATGTTGAGTGAGAGTGATTTTAGAATCTGCTTTTTCTTTAGCTTATTTTTAGGTAATTGGAGTTTACAGTTAACAAATAAAGCTATTAAAAAACCTCTCTTAGGTCAAAAACTGGCATGGAGCTTATTAATTTTCCCATTCCACTCAGAACACAATGAGAGAAATGTGTTATGTGGATTTGGTTTTGTTTGTTTGGAGTCATCTCTTGAGAATATAAAATATGCTTATTCTTCTAGTAAGCTTTTGTCAGATACAAACAGTTTGTAGCTGGCAGGACTTGCACATAAATACTTTTCTAAAGGACAAACTGTTTCATAAGTGCCTTTTCTACACAGTTTATTCCCCAGATATGCCTTCACGGCTTCCAATCCAAGACATCTTTGCTGGACTGGTTACAAGTATTGGCACAGCAATACGATACTGGTTTCATTATACACTTGTGGCCTTTGCATGGTTGGGAGTAGTACCTCTTACTGCATGTAAGTATCAATTTTCTGTACATAATACTCTTATAGACAGGGAAATGTGCCTCTTCCTGCAACAAAGTTTTGTGAGACCTTTACTGTTTATTTAAAAAAAAAAATCAAAGACACTTTTTCGTTTATTTTCACTCAGAAATTCTACCTGTTTGACTCTTAAGCCAGTAGTGCAATGCAGAAAGGTGTTAAGACATAGGAGAGAATACATAAAAGAGCTTCACAATTTCTTACTCCAGTAAAATGCCTCTTCTCAATTATCTTCTTTAAAATCGACATGGAAGGTTTTATTTTATGCCATTTTTTAATACTAGGATAGAAGAGTTGTCCAATTTTTTTTAACCATCTATAAATGGAAGTGTGGGGTTTTTTTAATGTGAAAAGTAAAATTCCTTTACAACCATGGACAAATTGATTTGTAAAAGTCTTAAATCTCAAGGTCACGTAAGTAATAAAGTAATTGAGTAGAAAAGAGAGCACACATTTAAATTACTCTAGTATCCACTTTGAAATTTACTTTCCAAATAGAGATGGAAAAAGAACTGTGGATATTTCAACAAGCTAAGAACACACAGAAAATGGGAAAAGGCAGAAAGGATATAGTGTTCAGTCAAGGAAATAATTGAAAGTGCATCTTTACAAAGCATAATACGCCCCTTGAACAAAAGAGCAAGGGAGTAAATGCATCTCCCCAGACAGTTTCTCGGTATGTTCTGTATTTTCATTTAGAGGTGGCACAGGCTTAGTTGGAGAAGAGCAGAATATTGGCATCACCTTATTTTCTGAAGTAGACCATATACACTGATGGCCTACTTTTTAAATACAAATCATGGTAAAAAGCTGACATTTCCTAGCATCAAATATTAATGCATAAAACAGTTACTTAAAACAGATGATGGTGATGATGAAATGGTGATGATCCTTGCGACATGATATCAATAGCACCAGAAGTTTATGCACATTCAGAATATGATTGAGCAAATTAAAGCAGGGGAAATTCCATCAAGGGTTGATTAGCTGTGAAATACTTTGGTATAGGAAGTGAAGTGTATGAGAATGTACTGAAGAAGTGCAAGTATCCTTGCAAGTATCTTTAACCTGCTTCTGTGTTCTTCCTTAGGCATCCATTAGTGTGACAGACACAGATCTAGATGAATCTTTGGTCTAATCTAGTATAGCAGTTCTTACACTTTGAATGTGTACTTTTAAAGATGTGCAGCTAAAATACAGCTTTCTTCCATGTGGCTGTGTATGACCTTGAGTTGTGTTCATGCACTGAAAGTTGAGATTTTCGTCCATGTCATAAATTTAGTTGGATACCAGATGAAAAGAGGGTACCTGGGATCCTTTCCAAGTGAAGCTATGGCCAAAATCGAATTTATCTCAAGCTTCTGTTTATTCACACAGGTCGTATCTACAAGTGCTTGTTTACTGGCTCTGTGAGCTCACTACTGACACTGCCCTTAGATATTCTGTCCACGTAAGTATTTCAGCAGTTTGACACAAAAACCTGTCTTAGTCAGATAACCCTGAAAACAGTAACTGTGGAACGTAGTGTCCCTTTCATGCAGTTACACTTGTTATCTTCCACTATCTTATTATAAACAACTTCCCATTACCCTTTGCACAACCAGATGTATGGACAGCACCATTACAATAGAAATAATTTCACTTTGGAGTTCCATTACTCAGGATCTTTGGAGCTGGAAAACTGACTTTGCAAAGTGGGCCCTGATTAATGAAAATTTTTATTTGATGTCAAGAAAACTTAAGCTGCAAAATTACACTTAATAATTAAAAACAATACTTTCCTATGGTTTAAATCTGATACATAGTAGAATATTAAGAAATGTGTCACTAATGTTACTTCCTGTTTTCTTTGTTGCATTTTTATACTTTGAATTTAATTTTTTGCATTCTGAGTCTCTTACGTGAGAGGGATTTTTTAATCAGATTTCTTTCTGGCTGATACTTGGATTTTTAATGCTTCAATCACCATCTGCTATTGCACATTGTCTGTCTTTGTTCTTTTTCAATCAATTTTACCTAAAGAAGCAGTAAATACTGAATTTCAAGCTGCCTCTTACTTTCTCATTATCTTGAACATGAGGAACTGAAACAGAGTTTAAGTAGAATCAGCTGCATACCAAGGAAATTTGGAATGAATTTTCTCTGTGGTTCAGCTAAGTCATCTCAATTGGGCTATTTGATTTGAGAAATCAAAGTGCTGTTTAATTAATTTTCATTATTGGAGAGACATGCTTGTTTCAGTCTAACAACAGTATATTTACTGTTATCTCTGTAGTGTAGATTCTATTTTTTTTTTTTTTGGAGAAGAATATGAAACAACTGAACCTAGAGCACTTCTTGTCTATTACAATCTAGGGAGAAAATAAGGGACTCAAGTATTTGTCAGGTTTTAATGGTGTGTGAAACTGTTTTGACGTTTATTTCTTTGGCAGAGTCAATTACAGTAGTCTCTTATGTCATCTTTTCATTTTGGACTTCTTGTCCCCGTGTTACTCACTGTGCTGTGCAGGCACAAGTGTGCAGCTTCAAGGGGGATCAGCTAAATGCTTCTTTGGAGATGCTAGAGTACTATGGTGCCTTGTTTCTTACTTGTTTTTAAGAACACACTGTAGTTTTCCGAGAAGGTACCTGAAATTAGGGATGAGAATTGCTTAAGATGGTTTAAGTACCTCTTGCATTGCATGAAACCCTAGCTTTGGTTGGCTATCTGAACTTTGCTCTGCTGCTGCTATACAGTTAATGTATGATCTGATTTATAAAGATTTTTAAGGTGTAGAGATAATATCTGAAGTAAAATACTACCTGAAATGTAGAGCAGTTGAAGGGAAACCTTACAGTTCCATTCTTCTGGTTCAGGTAGCCCAACAGATAAAATGCTAAGGTGGACTGGATATTATGCATTTAGCCATTTAAGTAAATGTGTTATTGTATCAAACCATTTACTTAGTGACTATTGTGTTTCCTGTGCTGTTCTGGAAGATTGTTTTTTTTCTGAACTACTCTGTAGTCTTACCAGCAAAATACTGTTTTCATTAATACTTTTTTTTTCTTTTTAACAGGGAGAACTTACTGGCTGACTGTTTGCAGGGCTGTTTTGTGGTGACGTGCACTCTGTGTGCATTTATCAGCCTTGTATGGTTACGTGAACAGATTGTCCATGGAGGAGCACCACAGTGGCTGGAACAAAATCAACAACAGCCACTCAATGGTGTTGGTCAACAAAATGAGGTAAAACTTACTGCTCATTAGTTGACAATTAATTTAGCAAATGTGGCTCTGGAAGTAAATGCTTTATCAGAGCACAATAGTAATGTTATTTTACTTCAAGGTATCTTTATTTGTTGGCAGAACTTGAGCACTTGTTCCTACATAGACTTGGTGACACTACTGTTATGTTTTTGAAGTTGTTTTATTGTGTAGCATTGCATAGATTGTTATCTCTGTATCTTTGCTGTTTTTAAAGATAATTTTATGTACATAAAGGTGAATTCTCAGGCATAGTCAATGAAGATGCAGCTTGCTTTTATTTTGTCTTTTTCATAAGTATGCCAGTAGTTCATGCAGTAACAATTCACTCTTCTCAAAGCAATTGGAAGTTTTGTTGACACCACTGAAGTTGTAGCTTCTCTGCCCTCCTCCCACTCCCAACACACACATGTGCACTTCTTCAGTGCTTTCAGGAGCCTCTTGGATGGAAAAAGTTATAAGCAATCCATGCATAGGGAAGAAATAATTCAAAATGTTGTTTTCTTTTTAGTAAATGTCAGTTTTTAAAAGACAGAGATTCTTATCTTGATGACTGACTCGGGTTGGCCTTGAATATCATCTTTCTAATATGATAGTTTCCATGAGAGAGTTCCTCTCTATTAAGCACTGGTGAGACCACATCTGAAGTGCTTTGTCCAGTTTTAGGGTCCTGCATTACGAAAGTGGCGTGCACAGACTGGAGTGAGTACAGTGAAGAGCCAACAGAAATGATTAAGGATTGGAACATCTGACATGATGAGAGGCTAAGAGAACTGGAATTGTTCAGTTTGAAAATGAGAATGCTCAGGGTAGGCCTTATCAGTCTGTATAAATGCCTGATGGGGGCTGTAAAGAAGAGAGAACCAGAGCTGTCCTGCTGGTATTGAGTGACAGGATCATAGGCAGTAAGCTTAAATTAAAATGCAGGAAATTCCTTCAGATTAAAAAAAAAAAAAAAAAGGTGGATTTTGTTTGTGTTGGGTTTTGGCTTTTTTTTTTATTTTATTTTTTATACTGCTGCTGTGATCACCTACTGGAACAGGTTGCTCAGAGAGGCTGTAAAGTTTCCACCTTGGGAAAAGGCGGCTCAAAAGCCAAATGGAAACTGTACTGACCCTGCCATAGCTGACCTGCTCTGAGTAGTTGGGTTGGATAGATGATCTCTAGAGGCCCTGTCCTACCTCAGGTACTCTGTAAAGTTATCTGAATGTTTCTTTTCCTGATTTTAAAGGTTTAGTGGTCCCAAGTGTAGTTCTTACCTAGAAAATGTATTATTGACTTCTTTTAATACTATTTGGTTTTGTATATATACAGGATAAAAGCATGAAAAGAGCTTGATCAATTTAACCAAATACTAAATCCCGTTTCTGCAGGCTCAGGGTGCTGTGAATGGAGGTGTTGAAAATGCTGTGCTTGATCAACCTGCTAACCCAGCTGCTGAGAATGTAGTTGTAGGTGAGAACCCTGAAATTCAAGAGGAACAAGTAGATGAAGAAGAGGAAGATAATGAGGATGAAGAGGATGCTGTAGTAGAAGATGCTGCAGATGCAAACAATGGAGCACAAGGTAACAGGTGACTCAAAACATTAATGTTCTAGTTCTTATTAAATATAAATTAATTTAATATAAAACTGTCATAACTGAAGGAAGCTGTGTAAATTCGGTTTCTTTATCTTGGCTTTGCAAATTTCATGCATTTTGAGTGCTGAAGCATCCACTTGCTGGAAAGCTGTCAGCAGTTACAAGATTAATATTATGCACTCAAGTCTTTTTGTTCATTTAGAACATAGCATGGAATGGGTTACATCTTGTTTTGAGTAATCTAACAGCTGTAAAAATGGCCATTGTCTCCTCAGATGACATGAACTGGAATGCTTTGGAATGGGATCGAGCAGCAGAAGAACTTACATGGGAGCGAGTGAGTAAGAATCATTTTCTTGAATTAAATAATTCAGGCTCATAGTTGAAATTATTTGTAGTATTGCTGTGTTAAAATGCATTTGGGATAGGTTTAGAAATTATTCTTTTGTAAGAGCCATTCGTGACCTATAAAAGTTGTTACGTTATAAACAAAATGGTTTCTTCTTAACCATCAAAGAAAGCATTTCTTTGATTTTAAGTATAGTAACAGCTTAAAACGTGTTAGGAGTCTTTTCTGAAGTCTTCCACTTGGTGAGGGGTAGAATTGACTTGCAGCTTGCTTTGAGGACCCTGGGCCAGATAAGGAGTGCACAGATGCAGTTTAGATGCATTAGATGTAGTTTAATGCTTAATTTTTGTATTTGTGAAAGCATTAGACCAAAGAAAAGAGAAATAGAAGTTTAGATTTTTTTGCAAAAAGCAAATGTGTTTCTCTAGAAATGATGGAGCATTTTACATGTAACATGGTTTCTGTATTGTTTATGGATCACAAATTCCATAACTAGAACATGACATGCATGTACACTGTATTCATGGAGTAGTGTAGAGACTCAAGAATTAGGTTTTTGTAGCTGGTCTAGAAGTAGCCAACATCTGAGTTTAAAACTCACCACATGCAGCAAAATCTGTCTGAAGGTAGGTGCAGCAGCTTCATGGGATTTACCAGTATCACTACTAGGCTGTGGTATCATTGTTGCCTCGATTGCAGGGTAGCAGAAATACAGTTTTCATCAAAAGTGGCACATCTTGATATTTGTTTTGTATCTACTGAAAGCTTCTCAATGTGTTTTGAAAGATAGTTCATGAAAAAGGAAATTTATTTTGTAAATTCAGGTTCCTGAACCATTCTGTTGTTTATTTCAGGATGAAAGTGTTGTGTTTCTGAACCCAATTTATTTGCTAGAAAGTGCTGATATATTCCTAACTGATGATATTTGGTTGTCTCTACATGAATATAGAAGTCAGTTTCACCATACTCTCATAACCACTTCCAGTACTACGTGCTAACATAGGCAATAGATGTGTAGTTGACATTTAGTATCAAAATTGGCGTAGGCTCTTCCGTTATGTCAAACTGTAAAAATACCATGCAAGTTTTCTGAATGTTGAAGCATTTTTGCATCTTGGTTTGATTTGTAAAATTATGTGCAACTCTTATATCTTGGAACTTAGTGCAAAGTCCTCGTACAAAAGAGCCTTGAACATGGAACTTTACAGCAGTAATTGTGGAGTAGGAGTGTCTGGATTGAAATAGTAAGATACACTCAAAGTGGGGGGAAAGGAGATTTTTTTTTTTTCCTTTAATAGATGCTTTATTTTTGGCTGCTCTGTGGATGGTTCCCATAACAGCTGTGCTACGTGATGAAGAATTTGTTTCCCATCTTCCCTAGCCATAAAACAATTCTGTTCAAAAGTTAATAGCATACACTGTAGCAAATTATCCTGCTAGTAGTTGTTTTTATATATCAAGGGTAAAATACTAACTTTTCTCAGTGCAGCATAAACTGATATTTTGCAAATAGGATGAAACAAAATTTACCTTTGTATTTAAATATTGAGTTGATTAAACATGTACATAAATAGCCATTCAATCACTACAATATTTTGTAAATACAAAATGTCAAAGTCTTCAAAGTCTTGGAGAGAAACAGCTTATAAATTAATTGATTGTATGTTTGGTTTGATGCATGCAGATACATGTGTGTTCAGATATTCCACATGTATATCAATGCCTCTGAACACCTGAGTTTACTGTGTTAAAGGAGAACCTAGTTTCTCTCTATCTGTAAAATTTTTTGTCCTGCTGCTGTTGGGTGGGCTTTTGACTATATTGGACAATAAAGGTCAATGCCAAAGAGGCTTATTTTATATTCAGGTTGCTTAGTTTTTCTGATAAGTAAAAATAATTTTATCTTCACAGATGCTTGGACTTGATGGATCTCTGGTTTTCTTAGTAAGTGCAGTCCTGCTTTTCAAGAATTCCTGCAGAAGGGTTATTTTAAGTTCCTGTATTATTTAATATAGATAATTGTATTTGGAGTCCTTATTTTCATATCTGTCTATATTCCTTTAAAAAGAGTTTCATATAATGTCGTGTTCAGGCAAACTGCTTTTTTTTAGGAGTTTCACAAATTATAGCGGGGGGGTGTGTGTGTGGCATAAAAGTGGAATTTCTTAGAAGATGTAGATAACTTTGAATCACTCCACTGTAGATAAAAACTAGACCTTTTATAAAGCACACACTGAAAATATGTATCTGTTCTAATCTCATGTTTTACTCTTTGATATGATTAAAGTACTGTTCTCATTCAGATACATCTTACCTGTCCTAATACCACCACTCTAACATGAGATGTGCAAGTTCTGGTGATAACAGACTGTTGAAATAAGAAGTTGAGGTACAAAAGTCAGGTCACTTAGTTAAAAGACTGACATTTACATGCTGTTTTCTTGTCATCTTCCTTCCTCTTTCCCCCATACTCCTTACAGGAACATGTCTTTTGGGTGGTGTCTTTAAATACGCTATTCATACTTGTCTTCGGTAAGTATTGTTTGCTCTTAGGTTTTAGAACGATCCCTCTTTGTGAAGGGATAGTGCAGGTCAGTTTTAAGGCTGTTCTAGAGAAATGAAGGTGTAAAAGTAGAAACAAAAATCAACTGGCAATATGAATAACAAATATTTATTATTTTCTAGTTTCGTCATTTTAATTTCTTTAAATGAATAGATTTAAAATAGGAAACCTAGCAGAACCTTAACCATGTCAGCCAAAGTGTTGTTTTTTTCCCAACCTGGAAATGAAACTCGGGATAATTTTAGTAAGGAGATAATGTAAAAGGGGATCTTTATTTGAAGGCCTTCAGAGGCAGTTATGAAAAGATGTCCACAAAAGCCCACACCCCCCAGGGGTGAGTACATTTTTATAGGTTTTAGGAGATTAGCATAATTAATAAAAAGCACTAATTAGGAGCACAAGTGGTGATGCAATTCCCCCCAGGTCAAGCCCCTTCTCTGGAGCCCACCTTCAGCATTAGCTGTACTTTGTCCATGAAAATGTTTCTCCAAGAGTTGTTCTCTGCCTTGGTTCCCAGGAAGAGGCAAGATAGGATGGGAGCCTTGTACCCCCTGGGGCTTGGAGCTCTGGAATTTGTTTTGTCTTTCTGCTGGGGAAAGACCATGGAAAAGTACTGGGAAAGCTAGTTACTAATGCAATAGGTGACAGAGTTACAAATATATGTGTGAAGAATACAGAAAACACATAAAAAAAGGCAAAACCCAAACGGCATCAAAAGCACTGAAAATAATATTTATTTCTAATATGGTTAAATTAAAGGAAGAATCTCATGCAATTTAATTTGAGAGGAAATGCCATACTTTGAGGAATGGCTAAGATTTTTTTTTCTCCTTCTAGTTTTTACTAGGTAAAGTTATATTATTTTTTCCATTAAGAATACATTCTTGGAGCTCAAATTGGAAGGGAGGGAGGTATGCAAGAATGTAGCATTTTAGTGACAAGATGAAGCATATTATACACTTCAAGAGATACCAGACGAAAATACCACAACATTTCACTAGCTCTGAATGATCAGTTTAGAAAAGATTTTTTTTATGTTGCTTTGGTGTTTCTTCAGTGGTCTCACTTGGCAGAAGGGTTTGAGGTTGAGAAACTGAATTTGTACTGTAGATAAGTCTTTACAGACAAGAATGAAACTCCCAACACTGAACCAGTGATTTGAGCATCTAGATACTGAAACAGAACAGCAAATCAAAAGAAAATAAACATGACTGCATTGTATGTTTAATTCACAAGAAACTGTAACCGTTCTAAAATAAGAGTTGGGAAATACTTGAATTATTTCTTTCTGATAATTATTATATTTTAATCTGTAGTTATCAGAAGTTAATTGGGTTTTTTAAGCTGCTATAATATGTAGGCTTTTTTAGTAAGTAGATAATAATAATGAAATTTCTAAACCATAGATTAAAATTCAATTAAGTAACAAGAATAATTAATGAGGTTGTCATATAGAAACATTTTCAGTAGCTGCTTTGCCAAGTGGGAAACTCACAGATAGAGAAGAAAAGAGAAGAGAATGACTTCCCTAAGCAAGCAGGAGGTCTGGGAATTTAATATGTGCCTCTCAAGCCTATTTTTAGTATCTTTCCCATTAAGTAATACTTCTGAATTTACAAGTGCCAAATCTCTAGTAATTTGTAATTATAGTACTTGTGAGTTCAGATGTCAGAGGAGGTACTTTATAAAAGATAAAACAGAAGGAAAGCGTTTGTAACCTTAATTAGTAGTCCAGAAATTCTCCTTTGACAAATTAATTCATTCCAACTTAATTAATGTTTTCTATAGCTCATTCTACACAGAGAAGTACTCACAGAGGAGTTTGTACTCCTTTGTGCTTTTTTTAAAGGAATCTATTAGAAAATCTATTTTAAATAAAGTTATTTAAAAACATGATAAACTATGCACTCTATTCTCATAAAATGTCAAAAATGCAACTTTTAAGTCATTAGTCTGATATCTGTAGGAGTTGTGTGATCTTTTTCATCTCAGTGTTCTTTCTCTTGTTCTTACTGGACAGGGAGAGCTCAATCCTCCCTTTATCTTTTATATGTTTGTTCTTCCCAGTAACTGCTGATTTTCCTAAAAGAGAAGTAAATTAAAACTTTTCTTATCATTTATCAGGACTCATATTACACTAATCAATCTTTTCCTGTAGTTTTTTTGTTAGTTTGTTTGTTTGCTTCTTGGGGTGTGAAGTAGCGATTTTTTAATATGTTGGTCGTACAGAAATGAGGAGAGAGAAAATCATCCCACCTTTAATTTAAGGGAATGTTTAGTCTGTAATACTTCCCAGAGTGGACTACCATGATGCAGTGAAGACAATATAGGTGCAAATAAAAGCTTGCCATTTCTGCAGCCTCTTCACTTTATACTGATGCCCTCTGCTCCTACAAAAAATTGATGTTGAATTCTATAGTCCTTACTAACTTGGTTAGAAAACAACAGAATGGGATAAAATAACTAAAAAAATTTTTGATTTTGTTGCAAATATTCAGGCTTCTAAAAATGGGGAAGTGCTGTGTTTTCTAATGCATTTCCCCTGAAACCTCAGAATTGTCAGGAGTGAGTTCTCAGGAATGATGAACAGTCTTCAGTACATTAATTCAAAGTAAAAGACTTTTCAGTTGCTCATCACTTCACTGGGTGTCATCTTTCTCCTCCTCCTCTTCCCTTTGCAAATTTCTGCAGGGCTTGCATTTTTCACAATATTTTAAATATTCTTAAGAATTAAAGCACTAGAACTGAAGCTTTGCTAAAGCAGGTCTCATCTCACCAGGCTGTAAAATGGCTATTGAAGTCTTTCAGTGCATGGGAAAGAATGAATATACAGCATAGGTTCCTACAGCAGTCTGAGACAGATACCAGCCTAGTACATAACACTGAGAAATCAAATCAGTTTACACACTGCAAGATGAAGTAAAAAGGAAAATACTATCCTCTTATTCTGTATAGTTTTATATTTAAAAATATAGTTTTAGTCTTTAAGTGCAAAATCTGATCTGATTTTCAGTATTTGTAAAATTATAGAAAGCTAACACTTGCAAATATTTGCACAGAAATTTCTGTACTTTTTTTAAAAAACTTACGAGAAGTAGAATAATACCATGTTACGGTATTCATCCTGCAAATAAGGCTCCATTTAGCAGTTTTCATGGCCTTTTTTTCTCCTTTCTGCTTACATTATACAGCATTTTGTCCATACCACATTGGTCACTTCTCCATTGTTGGCCTCGGCTTTGAGGAATATGTGAGTACTGTTATAATTTCAAAATGAAAAAGAAACTACCACTGTCAGTATTTTTGTAGCATCTTCCCACTTCTATTTGTGTTTGCAAAAGTGACTTGGACTATAGTCTTTCTACAAGTCCTTCAACTTTTTTGAATCTATGATTAAAAATGTCCCACTCTTCTTCACTTCCTCCATTATTTACATCTCAAGTGAGGTTTCTTACTGTTTGTAAAAATTGCGTGTCTCTTCAGGGTTTTTTTAACAGCCTCTTGTTCCTTTACGTTTTTAACTTGCATACTAATTTTCATAGTGGATGATAATAAGTAGGGGAAACTAGGGGATGAATGAAACAGTGTAAGGTGACACTTTTTGCTTCATATATTGAGGTTGTTTTGAGTTTGAAGAAAGTAGTTGTAATGTAAATGAAAACACTATGTATTCTTGATGAAGATACAAAAATAGTAGTAGATTATTAAAATATGTAAAAACTAGAGGAACTTGGCATTCTTCTTGAAGAGTTAAAATTTGGAATTTATCTTAATTACATAAAAAGGAGATATAATCTTTGAAGAGACTGATAAATTTTCCCCTTTTTTCCTCTTTGCTGCAGGTGCAAGCATCTCACTTTGAAGGCCTGATTACAACTATTGTGGGATATGTTCTCCTAGCAGTGACTCTAATTGTTTGTCATGTATCCTTTTGTCAGTAGTTACCTGGTTCACATTTACATGTAAATAATTTTTCTGACTATGCTTTGAGGTGGTGCAGACATGATGCAGGTGCACTCAACTCACCATTTTTTCTCTGCTCTTTTGGTGAAATTAGAAGGAAAGATCTCTTCTGCTCTCTTGGAGGTTGTCAGTGTGACTGCCTGCTTTCAAATACTTTCACATGCTTAACAACACAATCAAAGAGTTTCATGCTTGCTTGAAGGTCTGTCTGAGGAGAACAGTGTAGAATCATTTTTTCCTCACTATCCCAATGCTTCTGCTGTGGACTGTAGTTGCAGCAGAGAGATTATAAAAGGAGGGATTATGGAAATATGGGAGATATGATGGGAAATGTATTCCAATATTTTTGATCCTGTCAGATTTTTTGAATATGAATTACTTTAGTTTCTTTGTTATATCTCTGGACTATGAAGAGTTTGCAGTAGAATTTCTTTCTTATTTTACCACTGTTTTAGAGAAAACTACTTTCTCTTAGTTGTAGAAAATAAAGTCCTGGAAGCTGGAAGGATTTATTTGATCACATGTAAGAAGACTGCATTCCAACTGCATGTTTTTTTACATCAGCTTCAATTTGAAAGAGCATACATTTGATACCAGTTTTCTGTTCAAAAGTACACAGAGTTAACATCACCTATCTACATCAGTATACCAGTGTGGAGTGCAGGTGTAAAACATTAGTAGATTAGCATGTAGGTTTTGCCTCCTAAAAAAATCCCCAAAACAAACTCCCAAAGTGCAATATGCATCCAGCTTTTCTTAGAAAAAGTGAGAATTTAATTTAGGCAGCAGGGATGGGAAAGCTACTTTTTAAAGCAGGTCTTCAGTTTTTAAACTTACTTATTTGTGGCAGATGTTTTCAGAGACAACTATTTATTTCTTGAGAAAACTTCTGCTTGCTTAATTTAAGAAGGGTGGTATTATTAATAATTATTTATTTACTTTAGATGCATGTGTGGGGGTGTTACCCAGTACACCAGATGGTGACTTCTGGAGTCACAGCCAATTTTGAAAATAGAACCCTAATAAAACACATACTTACTATTTCAGTTTTCTTTTTCATAAAATTTCCTGTTGCTAAAAGCAACATAGTACCGTGTTTGATATTAAATTAGACTGTTACAAAGTGTTTTCCAGTGTTATTTTCTTGACAAAGCTATTCAGGGCTTGGCAGCCCTTGTGAAGTTCCAGCGATCACGTCGTTTACTGGGAGTTTGCTATATTGTTGTCAAGGTAATCCTGATCTTTCGTGTGGGGGAAGAAAAACCCTCTCAAATTAAACTGACATTATCATTTTCTTAGCAGTTCTTGTTAATCTAGTGAGATGTTATTTTCTCTCTTTTTCTAAAGGTTTCTTTGTTAGTGGTGGTTGAAATCGGTGTGTTTCCTCTCATCTGTGGCTGGTGGTTGGATATATGCTCCTTGGTAAGAACAAAAACAAATGCCATAAAATCTTTTGTTTATATTTGAAACAAAAAAAAAAAGTTCAAATGAGAAGAGAGTTGTTTATGAGTTTGACAGGACTCGTCTGTTTTCATGAACAGCATTTCCAGACGGAATGGGTTTTTTAGCTACTGCCTAATGGTAATTTTGGGATTTTTTAATACAAATTAACATGCTGAATAACATACTAAACATGCTAAATGTATGCTAGTATGTTTAGTATGCTAAACATACTAAAATAACAAGATCCTAATTCCTTTTAATGCAGTTATAAGACCACTGTGATAATGAGTTTGCTTATAGGCAAACTTGTGCGCTGAATAAACCTCTTTATGTAGGCATCTTATGTGAAATGGTAATTACTTCATATTTTAAGTTGTTTGGTCTCATTCTGTTTTGGAAAAGAATGTGCTGCAGTTGTTGGAATTGAGGACAGTTTTTCTGTCCTGAAAAATTCAGTGGTGTTTTTGAAATGGACAAAGTTAGTTTTTTCTAGCTTTAGTAGAAATAGAATTTTACTTAGGAATTATTTGCTTCACTTTATTTGAGTTTATTTTAGTTGATTTGAATTTATATATTTATAACCTGTGTAGAGTCTGTTAGTGCTTGAGTTGACATATTTCTTCTTCCTGTCAGAAGAAATAAATTGATCAGAAATTGATCTTTATTTGCTGTTCTTATCATAAGTAATCCCTTTTTTCTGTTATTAAATGGTGTATTTACGTGTTGAAGCAAACATTTAAATTATGCTTAGTAGTATACATATGAACTAGGGTAAACAAAATCTGTAGTTGTGGATGTTTGCCAAACTTTATTCATATTTGTTTACTACTTACCTTCTAGGAGATGTTCGACGCCACTCTGAAAGACAGAGAACTGAGCTTTCAGTCTGCCCCAGGCACCACAATGTTTCTGCACTGGTTGGTTGGAATGGTTTATGTCTTCTATTTTGCATCCTTCATCCTTTTGCTCAGAGAGGTGAGTCTGTATAAATGAGATTGGTATGTAACACAGTTACAGGCTTACATACAGTATTGTTAAATCTCTTGTGTGTGGGTATTGCTGCTGTCCTTTTTTGTGCGTATACTAGATTGAGTTTTATGTTAAAAGGCCATGCTGGTACTTACTGCAATGGAAAAATCATGATTTTGAGTATATTTTACTTAGAGACTTCTGGTTTACAAATAGCTGTTAAATCTGAGTGTTACCTTCAAATTAACTCAAATGTGTTTCAGTTGTTTAAGATCAATCGGTACTTGAAAATAAAGTATTTGGTTATTGGTTCTCTACTTCTCTGTAGGTATCTCTGTAATTATCTCTGTGATAATTCTTTGTTCTGTTTCTGTGCTATTTTGGTCAATCTTGTTCAACAGATATCCCTATTACATTTATTTTCTCCAGCAGTGTTGTTCAAAATGAAAACTAAATACAAAGATTATAGTCTCCTCATATATTGTTTTCTATTTCCTACTTCAGGTATTGAGACCTGGTGTCTTATGGTTTCTCAGGAATTTGAATGATCCAGACTTCAATCCTGTGCAGGAAATGATTCACTTGCCCATCTATAGACATCTCAGGAGGTTTATCTTATCAGTGGTAAGGACTTATCTGAAAGATAACTTCATTTGGAAAGAAAGCTTTATATGCTGGCTTTCATATACAGTACTGTGTATTTAAAGAAAAACATTTTCACCATGGAAATGAACTGGTGTTGGAACAGGTTGCCAACAGAATCTACATCCGTTGATACTCAAATTCAACTGGATAAGGTTCTGAGCAGCCTGATGTATCTGGGCCTGCTCAGAGCAGGGGTTTGGGGAGAGTTGGTTGTACTTCAGAAGTCTCTTCTAAACTAACTATCTCATGCCAAGTCACAGAAAATGTTTGTGTGTTCAGAAAAGTGTTTATTGTTATGAATATTGTAAATTGTGTAACTGGAGGTGCTAACACCTCCACAACTTTCATGATGCCCTCAGTCATTGCAGTAATCATTGTGTGTCCAGTTCAGCCAAAATAGTGCAGCAGGGGAGAGTAACTTTCTAGCTAAATTTTGGATTGCATTCTGCTGCTCTAGCTGGTGGTGTCTGTTTCCAGATTATCATTGTAAGATACTGAAAACAGTGAGAGCTTTTTCCCTTTACTTGTTTGTCTGAGGTTTGCTGAGCAGGCAGTCAAGCAAGGGTTGCAGACTCTCCCTGACATAAATGTCACATGAACTGTGTCAACTGACACACCAGAAACATTCTTTGATGTACTGTATTGTTCAAAGCACACCTGAAGTGCTTTGAGCATTGAAAGCTCAGAGAGGTCCTGGTTTTGTTAGATCCCTTCAGTATCTGAGTGGAATTGACCTTCCCACCTTTCCAAGCATTTTATCCTTGGGTAATTGTAATTCTTCAGCTGCCTGAAATTTTGTGGTAGGCCCAGTGGATCAAATATGAGCAAAGATCTACTGGTTGCTCATAGTCTCACTTATGTTGTCACACTGTGTTGGAATGGGCACTTACTTGAACTTCACCTTTTGATTTGCTCAGCTAATTAATTCAGAACTTTCACTAGCCTCATGCTAGAATAAGGGATCCAGAATGGCAATCATTTACCATTTCAAAGAATAAATCACGAGGTTTCAAGCTCTGTTTATTTCTATGTATTTTAAAGAAATGTCTTGTGTATGACAGAAACAAGTCATTTTCAGAAAGAATGGGATTCAGTTTTTCTTTTCAACATGGTCAAACACAATTTTCACATTTTTAGTCTCTAGTGCTGCATTTATATGAAATGTAAGAATGTGTTTAAAAAGTACTTAATTTTTCATCTGGCTCCTTAAGGAAACAGGATTCATAAAAGTGCATTGTCTTGAGGCACTTCATGTCACCTACTGAATTTTGGTCTTTCAGTCAGTTTGAAATGTGAGGAAATAGGAACTGAAAGGTCTTTTGACGCTTCAGCAAGTTGCTTAAAAAGTCAGCCACTTAGAAAAGAGAGGAATACAAAATAAGTAATCCTGGTGTTGGGGAAGGGGGAAGAAAGAAGAACTGTCTGACATTGCTCTAGCTGTCAGCAGGGTTATTTTGGTGCTTATTCAGCTGCAGTCCTATTTGGCGAGGGCATCGTAGTGTGTGGGTCTGCCTGGGATGGAATTATCTTCTTCCTAGTGGCAAATGTCCTTCTGCACCTTGAATTGGCAGCTGAAACAGTGTTGGTAACAGAGGCCTGCTGGCTATGGCTGAACAGTGTTTGCACAGTATCCAGGCATTTTCTTTGCTGCTCTGCCCTGCTCCCTCACCTCCAGTAAATAAGCTGCAGGCTGGGAGGAGGGTAATCCCTGGAACAAGGGACCCATACTGACCAAAGGGATATGACATCATGCTCAGTAGTAAAAGCTGTGAGAAAGGAGGTTGTGGGGGGTGTTCATGGTTTTGGTGTTTGTCTTCTTGACTCACCAGGAAATTGCTGATTGTCTGTCTGCTGATGGGAGGTAGAGACTGAATTCTTCTTACTGTGTTGATTGCATGCTTGGTGCTTCCTGTATTAAACTGCCATTATGTCAGTCTTGCCTGCCTTCTGTTTCGCCTTCCCTTTCAACTGGAGAGGGGAATGAATGAACAGCTGGGTAGGTGTTCAGCTGTTAGCCAGGGCTAGCTCACCACACCCAGGGAACATATCAGAGATGGGTAGGAAACTAGGTTTGGTTGTTTGTACTGTTTGGACTAACTTGTGTACTTTCCTGTTGCAGATTGTCTTTGGATCAATTGTACTGCTCATGCTCTGGCTTCCTATACGCATTATTAAGTATCTCCTGCCTAACTTTCTTCCATATAATGTTATGCTCTACAGGTGAGTACTTGTTTCTAAAAGGATAGGGTTTTTTCAGTGTTTCTGTAACTGGAAAAAGTGTATTTGCACTTCCTGAGCATTAAAGTGACACTCTCCATTATGTTATTTTGTTTTCAGTTAATCTAATCTTCGTTGTTCTAAGAGAAGTAAAAGGGTAAAGGACATGGTTGCTTCATACAATGTGACAAATGAAAAGCTACTAGAAAAAAGAAGCACTTTGTATTCCTTCCATAAAGATAACTGTTTGGGGGCTTTATGCCTTCAAAGCACTTCCCATTTCAACTTTCTGATAGTCAAGTTCCTTTTGTGTTTGCTTTTTTAACACACTCATTCCTAATTGTCATTGCTTCAGGAGTAAAAGAATATCTATAACTTCATTTTTTAATTATAGCATTTTTCTTTTCTGTTTCTGAGTAATAATTCAAACCGTAATGATAAATGCAAATAGAGAAGCAAACTGTATTCTTAGATATAAACTTTCTCTTTTTTCTTGTCCTAAGTTTCTTATATGCCAAAATGCCTGACCTCTGCTCAGGGTAGTATATAGGGAAAAACCATAGCAAAAAACTAAGAATTTTCCTTTTGGCATCCAATGTATTTTTGTATTGTGGTGGCATTAATAGGATTCAGTGTAAAGGATTTCTGTTTGAATGTTCCTTATGTTTAATTTCCTGCTCTTCCCATTGTTTCCAGTGATGCTCCCGTAAGTGAACTTTCCCTAGAGCTGCTTTTGCTTCAGGTGGTGCTTCCAGCTTTGCTAGAGCAAGGACATACAAGACAGTGGTTGAAAGGTCTTGTACGAGCATGGACTGTTACTGCTGGATACTTGCTGTAAGTACAGAATTCCAAAATCAGCTACAACCACTGTGCCCAGTTTGGCCTTTAAGCATGAAAGCAACTTTCCAGAAGGTTATCCCAACAAGCAGGTTTAATAGCTCTTCTACAGATAAATACATGATGAAAAACTTCCATAGTGATTGCTTTCTTCTAAGCAGTAGATGTACCCCCTTCTGGACTAGCCTTTGACAAGTAATTCTTTTGGTACACTATTACAGCATTTGCTTAGTGAAAGAGATCTGTGAAAGTATGACTAGCATCTTCTTAACTCCCTATTATATGAAAATAAAGAGATAAGTGTCAGCAGTGTGTTTCCATGAGTCATCTGAATAAAATTCATACGTGCATCTTGAATTTCTTCTTCTATAAGAAGGGAAAAAATATCCAGAACACTGAGCTGGAGAAGTAAGCAAGTTTAAATTGGGGGGTTTAAGGTTATAAGTTCAGACTTTAGAGAAGGATAAAACTATATCTTTGTCAAATAAAGTAAATTATTGTACTGCCAGGCAGAGTTCTAGCACCTGAAATTATTTTTTGGTTCAACTGTTGTTTGCCAAATTAGTCAAGAAAAAAGTAAGGTTGATTTTGTTTCTGTAGTTTTCAGTTTAACTTCAAAGTATTTTGGCATTCTGCCACCATGTTGCACTCTTAGGATCAAGAATTATTCTTTGCCAAGTTGTGTCTGAGAAACCGAGTAAATGAATGAAAGACTTTTTCTTCACTGTAATCCAGGAAACTCTCCTCACCCCATCTTCTCATAGTTTGCATTTTGAAGAAGTTTTTAGTTATTTTCCAAATTTTGATTGTGTTTAAGTATAGTGTAACAAGAGAGTTTTGGAGGTGTTGATAGAAATGGCTTTTCTTACTCCACTGTTGCAGCTGTTTAGGACAGTTGCAAATTACCTCTTCAGTAATTTTAGTTTAGCACAGATGAAAATCTTTTGTTCTGTTGTTCTCAAAAAGCAAACTGTTGGGTAAATTTCATTGCTAATAGAATATCTGCACAACTCTTACTCTGCTAAAGCTGAGGAAAATTAAGTTCTAAATGTTCATTTTTCATCAAACTCAATGTTTGCTAATGGTATATGTGGAAAACATCAACAGAATAATTTTAAAGTAGATTGATTTCTTTCTAGGATTGATATTCTTAAAAAGTTATGGACAACTTTTGAGCAATTTAGAATCTTCTTGAAAGACTCTGCCTGCCTCTGCACATCTGACAGCACACCTTGTAGCAGTGCAGCACCGTCCTTGTGTGGTTTAGGTCTGAAGGCCCTTGTTTCCTCTAGAGCTTAGTGACAGTAACATAAAAGCTGTCACTAGAGCTGTGTGCTGACATGAACTGAAACATCCATGCAATTTTCCTTTCACGTGCACAGCACCTTTAATACCAGGTGGTGGTTTTAAACCAAACAGATAAGTGATCTTTCCTTGGGATTGTATTCCAACTGCATCCACAGCAGCATTTTTCTTCTGAATTGTGTTTATGATGACATTGAGTGCATTATCAAAAAAGGGCTTATTTTACTTTATCGAGATTCTGCCAGTACTCCTGCATTAGTTTTGTACAACATGTATGGATTCTGAGTAGGCCTATATTTCTGTCAGTTTCTCATTCATATCAAACAGAACAAAACTGAAATTTTAATTGTTACAGAGATCTTCATTCTTACCTACTTGGTGATCAGGAAGAGAATGAAAACAATGCAAATCAGCAACCTAACAACCAGCATGCTCGCAATAATAATGCCATTCCAGTTGTGGGAGAAGGTCTCCATGCCGCCCATCAAGCCATACTTCAACAAGGAGGACCTGTGGGTTTCCAGCCTTATCGTAGGCCTTTAAAATTCCCACTCAGGGTATGTATACTTAGCACATCAAGGGGAAAGAAAAAGGCATTTGAGAAAAGTTGAGTTTTTTCCTAAGAAAAATTTGTCCCATGTTATCAGAAGTCATGTGGGATGTCCTGTTGTATATGGTTTGCAGCTTTCTAAATCGTAGAGTTGCAGTTATGCTCACATAAGGCTTTTTTCAGTCTGTAACTTAAGACCTCCAATTACAATTTTATTTATAGACCCTATATATGCTGAGTATTATATGTCAGTTGACATCTTATTTTCTTCTCAGGAAGTAATGGAGAGAAAGACAATAAGCCCCTCTCAAACAGGTGGTTCTGGTGTGCCTCCCAAGGCATGGCTTTCAAGGGGGCATATTTTGGTCTTGTAGCTGAAGTTTATTTTAAACCATTTTGCTTTATTAAGAATATAAACAGAGAACTTCTGTTGCTTCTGCATCTGTATTAAGCACAGAAAGTTCTAAATCTCTAAAATTAGAAAGGAATTTTTTTTGGCAAATACTTACATTTCTAGAATAACATACAGCTTAAACTAGGTAACTGTTTCACTGTTAGCAGAACTCTGAGTTAAATATAAACTTCACCACAGTTCACTTACTGTGGTTTCAGGTATGGCTGAAGAATGGAAGTAATGGCTAACATTAGGTCACTGTGGTATTGCTTCTGGAGGTTCCTTTCTTTATACCCAAATGTCTCTTCAAAGGAAGTGTGTGTTCCAGATTAAACTTTCAGTAGTCTATTGGGATAAGGTGTTAGCTTTCCCATAGCAAGCTTGCTTGTTGTGTGGCTTTGATGATAAGTGAAGCAGAACTTCAAAGCACCTGGTGCTTGAGAAATACTTAAAGAAGTACTTGGTAATTCTCTGGTAAGATGAAAACCTGACTGAGGAGCAACCAGCTTCACTGTCAGCTTCTGGTCACAGAAACCTG
This sequence comes from Brachypodius melanocephalos, assembly GCA_013398615.1. Classification (NCBI taxonomy): domain Eukaryota; kingdom Metazoa; phylum Chordata; class Aves; order Passeriformes; family Pycnonotidae; genus Brachypodius; species Brachypodius melanocephalos. The sequence goes on from VZSR01001854.1 coordinate 13,946,667, forward strand.
AGCACACCTGGAAGAACTTTGTCAGCAAGGATTTCTTTATAAAACTACTATCTTGATCATATGAAATACAGAGCTAGAAACCTTTCAGGATTATTTGAGTCATGCTGCTTAGTGCAGAAATTAAGAGATGATCTTATTTTATGTGACATGACAAGAACTTCAATCATTCTGGATTCAGATGTTATTTTTTACTGTTGGAACAGTTAATGGAAAGTGTTAAAAATATGCAACACTGCAGGTGTTCTGCATGTACTGTGGTTAGGTTTCTTTTTGCTGATTTATTTATACAGTGAAACATCAGTTAGTATTTGAACATCCTAGTTTAGCTGCCTTTCTAGGATGATGTATTTTTTATACTGGGGTTTCTTGGGGTTTGGCTAAATAACTTTCTTATGAACTTCCCCTCTTTTTTTTTTTTTCCCTTTTTCAGATATTTCTTTTGATTGTTTTCATGTGCATAACATTACTGATTGCCAGTCTTATCTGCCTTACCTTACCAGGTGAGTCTATTACGGTAAACTGTCATTAAAAACAACTCAGAATGTTGCCTTGCCCAACCTTGACAGATGTTTTGAAACCATTGTTTGACGTCAAAAGGCAAAACCATGGAAACTAGTCTCATTTTTAATCATTTGTCATCAAATTGTAATAATCTAAAAATCCAGATGACAGATTGCCATTCCCTTTTGATTGTAGAATAATTTTCCTCTGAGGACAGGGCTTCAGGTGCTGAGACAATCTCAGTAGTATTGAGTGAAAAAGAGAGTTTAAACTCTTGCACCTATTTTACTGTTTTGAGAAGGAAAATATGTAGATTGTTTCCAGGTCTTCTACAGTGCTTTCTTTAATTAAATATTCTGAAGGTGTCATTTTTGAGTACTGCAAGGAGCAGGGAGTTGGACTCAATGATCCTTAGGGGTTCCTTCCAACTTGAGATATTCTTTGATTCTATGATCTTGACATGTCACTAGGAGATTCTGTGAAGTTGCCTATATATAACTTTAAAATAATAAATAAATACTTCAAAAACACTTGATTTTTAAAAAATAATTTGGAATAAATGAAGCCATGTCAACCAGCATAAATTTCATAACCTGTCTGCTGTAATACCATGTAATTTATACCTTCTTCTATTAATGATTCTAAAGTCAATAATGTGTTGAGATCAAAGTTATAAATTCTGTGATGGTTTTAATAGTAGGACATAAAATAATTCCACTGTAATACCAGGGAAATGATAGCACTATTAAAAAAACAACTGTAGCAAATCATGTCTCCCATTTTTGTCAGAGAACTTCAGAAGCCCCAGCAGTAAATCTTAAAAAATTACATGAAGCAGTGAAACAATCCAAAGATAGCTCATATAATGTAAATTCAAGCTTACACACTAATGCATGATCGCTTTTGCAGTTCTGAAGATCGGTGTTTAGGCTCTGAACAGTTCAGTGCTTTGTTTTGCTGTAGCTCAGGTCACATTGCTGTCATAATGAAAATTTAGGTGGAAAAGGATTTTTGTGTTTGTTCTGTTTATTTGACATAATTTCAGAAGCTGTTTGCATAGTGCTTCACACATTTATGCATTATGGGTATAGTACCAAAATAACTGGTTTATGATGAATAATATTTATGCAGATATTTCAGACAAATTTGATAAGTATTTTTTTAACAGGCATCCTTCCCTAATGCATCCAGGAGCATTACTGTATTTAACAGTGGTTTTGTTTTCAGTGTTTGCTGGCCGGTGGTTAATGTCATTTTGGACGGGGACTGCCAAAATCCATGAACTGTACACAGCTGCCTGTGGTCTTTATGTCTGTTGGCTGACTATCCGGGCAGTGACAGTGCTGGTCGCCTGGATGCCACAGGGTCGTAGAGTCATTTTCCAGAAGGTCAAAGAATGGTCTCTCATGGTGAGTCTTGAGAAAACGTTCTACTAAATTATCAAAAAATTAGCTGATGGAACTTGTTTCATGTTTTGCTTGCAGGCTTTACTCTGTCACATATACTACATTTTGTTTTTCAAACCATTTTGAAGCTTTTGCAGCTTACATTCCCATTGCATAGGCTAACTGTTTTTGGGGGGCAATCAGTGTAAATATGCTTGTGTGTATATATGTTTAAATATGTATATGTGTATATTTTTCTGTTTTCATTTTAAAGTGAATATATTGCATTATTATCCCATGTGTTACGTGTTCTCAAAGACATTTACATTTTCATGTAAAGCTTAACTATTTACTTGTTTAGTTACATGAAATTATCAAATGGAAAAACCTGATAAAGCTGATAGATGATGATGACCGTGTTTTTACAAAGTAGCTTGATGCATATTTTCAGAAAGATCTTTATCAGCTCTTGAACTTGTGTTGTTCAAATAAAAGATATTTTCATCAAAAATATTAATTATGAGGAGTTGAGATTCTCAACATGAAAACAAATTTATACCCCACTTTTTTATCTTGGTTTTTATTTTGAGGATTTCTGTAGTAGATTTCTTGCTAGTTCCTTTAAACATTGTTCGCATAAATGGTATCTTGTTATGGACATTTTAATGTGCTCATTGAATTGTTACACTGTACACGTTCTGCGTGTACTACCATGTTTCCCAAATATCCGTCATTTAGATTTTAGCTTAAGATCTTAGCTGCTTCAAGAAAATTCAGAGCTAAAACATAATTTCTACTTGTTCTTTGCCCCTTCTCCTTATCGTGTTAGTTAAGTCAGGCAGTTTTGTGTGATGTAGTTAAATTAAGAGAATTTCAGAATAAATAAAGATTCAAGCACAGTGTTCTGAGTCCTCCATTTTTAAGTCAAATATTCCATGATGACTGATTTTTTAAGGTTTGTTTTGCTCCAGAGAAAAAAATGGTAGTTTTGGGAAAATTCTTCCGTTTCCCAACATATAAGCACATGCAATGTTTTGAAGTTCCATTGGATAGTATTCCCTATTGATAAGTCAGTTTGATTTTATGGTTTAGAACTATATGAATACTAGTAGGCACAGTCATGTTTTTTTCTGGAATTCATATTCCTATAGGAATAGGTCCCAATCTTGAAAACTTGCATTGCAAGACTATGTATATAGAAAAAATTATTTCTAGGAGTGTTTATGTGTCTATATAGCTTTGGGTTTTTTCACCAGAACTGTCTGTTTACGTAGTTCAAGTTACACTTTTGAGTTTGAACAAAGAATCCTCTGGTAAACATATTAATTAAATGTCTTGGTTTTTTTAGATAATGAAGACATTGATAGTGGCTATACTGCTCGCTGGTGTGGTTCCACTTTTGCTTGGTCTTCTGTTTGAACTGGTCATCGTCGCACCTTTGAGAGTTCCTTTGGATCAAACACCTCTCTTCTATCCTTGGCAGGTCAGTTGCTCCCATTCTTTTGCTGCTATTGATGTAAGGAGTATGGGCTGCCTTGTTTCATGTGGATTTGGTGCTTCAGAGCGTTTTCCACACATACATTTGTATGTGGCAGAGAAAAGGCAGCCAGTCTGGATTTGAGGATTATTTGAACCAAAAGGATATGCTGAGGAATTTAAACTATGAAAAGCTGAACTGTTGTGAGATGACATCAAAGGTTGCATTTCAGTGATCAGCTACTTTTCCAGCAGCATAATTGTAAAGTTATGTAAGTAGTATATCTCTACATATGTATGCACAGATGTACATACTCTAATCGTCTTGGAAAGCTTTCTGCATACAGTTATGCAGCAAGAGGTCCTGGTAATTTTTTTTTTTCCTTGTAAGATTTTAATTCAGTGATGACGCACATTATGATTGTAATTTTTATGATTTAGGATCATGCTGATTTTGGGCTGAGTTGTCAAATCAGTAATAGAAAATTTTGAGGTACTTGTGATTTATTACTCTTCAGTCAAGTCTCACAGGCTGAGTGCAAATTTCTGTCCTGCAAGTTGGGAGACAAAATGAAGATACAGCGGATTGAATGACAAATGATTCCATCACCTAGGCTGAATTATGAAAAAAGTCATAACTCAAACCCAGCTGAGGGGACCATAACTCAAAACATCTAGAATGCCATTACTAAATAACAAGAAAGTGTTCAGGGACAGTGACTTTCTAAGCTGCCCTAAGCTTTCATTTACTTTCAGTATCCAAATGTTTGAAAGCCATAATACAAAGAAGAATTTGGCTACTAACTTAATTATTCCATTATTTTAAAATTGAAGAATATTTTTGATCTGGGTAGATGACCAGAAAATCAGGACATCATATAATTACAGTGGTAGATGATCATGGTTTCCAAACAGTTTTGGAAAGAATTTGTAATGCTAGAGATTATAAAAACTCCTTACTGTTGCATATTAGTTCTTTGAAAGTTTTAAAAGAACTGTACCGAAAAACTTTATTTTCCTGTAGCAGGACATCAAAATATAGGATAAGTGGGATTTGAGATTTGTTCTAAATCAACAAGGAACTATCAAAATTGAGACTAATTTCCATTTTTCCCAAAAGAGAAAAGAGTTATGCAAAGGTTGCATCCTTAAGTAAACATGAATCAGTTTTAACACTGGCACTTTCTTGTAACAGTTTTTAAAATTTTTTAGAATTGGCATTAACAAAAGTTGTCTTTTTAAATAGTGAGTTAAAGAAAATGTATTTCCCCAGCAATTTAAGAAAGTTAATTAGTCTAAGATGTCCCAAGTCTTACCAGTTCTTAGCTGTTTATTCTACTTCATCAGCCTATGTTTTGCCTTCTATTTTTGGTGGGTTTTATTGAAAATCTCTTACAAATACAAATTTGTAATACAAATCTATTACAAATCTTACAATCCAGAAAGGATGGACTTATGATGTGAAGTGCTTACTGGAAGCCAGTAGTTACAGTGTCCTAATTCCATGCCATAATAATTGCAGTTTATGTTAAAACATAAATTTTCCTCCGAATAGTATGCCTTTTCTTGTGAAGAGCATTGCCTTGCTTTAAGCTTTTCTTACATCAGGTAGGGTTTTGGGAAAAAGTAAAACTTCAAAAGAAGGAAAAGAACTTGTTTCCTGATGTGTGTGAACATATTTGTATATTTTTTTCTATTCTTCTATAAAGAAAGAAAATTAACTTCCTTTTATGTTAATTAGTTGTACCAGAATGTTAGTCAATTGCTTGAAGTCTAATGCTTTATTTTGCATTTGCCCTTGCTTTAATAGTAGTAGTGACTTTCCTGGTCCCAGGGAACTAAATTTACAGATGTCAGTTAATCTTGAGAGTATCCTCTTTTTCATAGGAGTTTGAAGATGATGTTATCTCTTTGGAGCAATGTCCCATGTAAATGGAAAAGTAATTATATTTTCACCTATAAGTAAGATTAACATATTGCTCTTAAAGCTTTTGGTTGTCTGACTTCTTAAAGGTATGTTAATGCTAACACTATGAATTTCTACAAAATTAGGACTGGGCTCTTGGAGTTCTGCATGCCAAAATAATTGCTGCCATAACACTGATGGGTCCCCAGTGGTGGCTGAAAACTGTTATTGAACAGGTAGGGAAAAATTGTCTGTGTGAATTATCTGTATAATACATTTTTTAAGTTTTTGGTTGTATGTCAGAAAACAGTTACTCTTGCAGTAATGGAGTAATTAAGTATAATTCAACTAGTCTTGTAAAAACCTTTTAAATTGTATAGCCTAATCCATTAAGGTACACTTAACAGTAAAACAAAAACTCAGAAATCCACATTCAAGAAAGTGCGTTGTTTACGTAAGTGCATTTTTATCAGGTTTGTAATAAAGTGAGAAGGAAACATGATTATTTCTTCAGATGAAGTCTGTGTCCACATACTTTCCCAATTATTAGACAGTATTTACATCCACAACTCAGCACAGAATTTTGCCTTTTCTGCAGCTGTAGAGATTACCCTATTCAGAGATCAGTAGTAGACACCATTTCTGTTCTCCTCTGATTATTAAGCAACACGGAAGAGTTTCTCTGAGCTGTTCAGAGTCACATGGCCTATTGTTTTGTCAGAAGTATTTCTTCTTGGTTATAACCATTAAATTCCATGGTTGTCATCTCAATAAGTATCTCAGTTGTTTATCAAAAGGTAATTTTTCAGCCCTGCACTGTATGTGCTGCCTGTGGTGCATGTCCCAGGCTCTGTACAAAAGGTGCCTCTCGTGAGTGAGTCTAGCACATAGTCTCAGTTATTAAATCACTTAAGCTGTCACACTGCAGAAATAAAGTCTTACTCTGAGAGTATGTTTTGATGCATACCATGGCTCCCTCGTCCTTCTGAGTGTTCTCCATGGGCTGTTCACACACTCTCCTGAGCCTTCCAGGCTGTGGGACAGAGGCCATTGTTCAGCTGGTAGCCATTCAAAACTGGTCTTTTCCCATGCTTAATGTGGTTACATTTTGACCTTAGCTGGTAGTAACTGTAGAAGCTTAAGAATTGTGGAGGCCTTTCTTTCAGGCACAGACTCTATGTACAGAGGCTTGGTCTGCCCCACCAAGTACAAAATAGAATCCTATTTTCTGCCCATTACAAAATATAATTTATTCTATTAGCATATACAGGACCCTCTTGTAGTAAGTTAACATTGCAAAGTGATCCCAGGTCACCCACAAAACCATTGTCCACAGCTCTATTAAATGACCTTTCAGAAGGTCCCTTGCATTCCTGCAACTGAAACACTGTTCCAGAGTAAGTTGGTCTCTTGGGCATTGTTTCAATGATTTCCTTAGGAACCCTTAGGATGTAAATTGGCAGAGAGTTTTTCCTTCTTCAGCTGTGGTCGTGAGAACACCCATTTCCTTTCATAAGGAAGGACAATTGTGTAAAACCTTGTAATTATTACTGTAAGGGTAAAGCAAGGCTTTCTTGATTGATCTGTTCAACTTCTAACTTGTTCCATTTTAGGTATATGCAAATGGGATTCGTAACATTGACTTACACTTCATCATCCGTAAACTGGCAGCACCCGTAATCTCTGTCCTTTTACTTTCCCTTTGTGTGCCGTACATCATAGCTTCTGGTGTTGTACCTTTACTGGGTATGTATGCATTCAGAACACCTGTTTGTCATCTCATGATTTACAGCAGTGTAAATATGTTTGTGGAAATAAAACTTCAACCCCTAGTTTATTAAAAAACCCAAAAACCAACACAAAACAAACAAACAAACAAAAAAAGCCAAACAAAAAACTCCTCTTCTGCTGACAAATGTAAATGTTTTAACACTCCAAATGTCACACCATGTTCCAGGAATATTGCCCAAATGCTTCTTGAACTCTGTCAGGCTTGGTGCTGTGGCCACTTCCCTAGGGAGTCTGTGCCAGTGCCCAACCATCCTCTGGGTGAAAAACCTTTTTCTAATAGCCAACCCAAAACCTTCCCTAATACAACTTGAGGCTGCTCCTTGGGTCCTGTCACTGGTCACCACAGAAAAAAAATCAGTGTCTGCCCCTCCTCTTACCCAAGGATGCATTTTAGGTATCTAGTCAGTTTGGGAAATGAATGATTAATTCATTTTTTCTTTGGACAATCAGCCTTTGATTTTAGTCCCTCTGAGAACTATACTGAGCTGAGGCCATCTTTTCTGACTTGTCAGATTCTAAATGAAGCTTAGAAGAGGTGAAAATCCTGGGTTTGTTTTGAGGTTTTAATAGTACTAAAATGTAAATTTTAAATATCTAAGGCTTTTTCAGACTTTCCCATCCTCATAATTGAGGTAAATAATTTGATTAGAACCAGGGTAGATGAGCTTTTTCATCAAGACTTGTCTTTTACTAGTTAGTTTTGATGTTAACAACGTGTTCAAGAAGTCCCATTTTATTCTTCAGTCTCACTTGAATTCCGACTTTTATTGTGTTGACTTTTCTGATACAAAGAGAAGTCAGTAAGTAGATAAACAGAAGTTAATAGGCAAAAAGAACTGATAAGCCCTTTTTTCTTTATACTGTGGATTTTCACTCTGTTAGTGGAAAACTTGCCACTCGTAGTGCTTCAAATTAAAAAGAACAGCAGCTGTCACGTTGGATCTTTGATGTAAATGGATATGTAATTTATTTCATAGCCCTTCTACTGAAGTTACGGTAGAACAAAAGTATGGAGGCAAGTAGAGAAACAGAAATAAGTGAGTTGGCTCAGCAATATTAGACTATCTGAGGATTGTGTCTTGTTTTGTAGGAGTTACTGCTGAAATGCAAAACCTTGTTCAGCGACGGATTTATCCTTTTCTGCTTATGGTGGTGGTTTTGATGGGAATTCTGTCCTTCCAAGTCCGCCAGTTCAAGCGCCTTTATGAACATATTAAAAATGACAAGTGAGTATATAGGTTGTTTTTTTTTAAATTTTCCCCCTTTATATGTATCTATATATATGATTACCTCAGGTTGAATTCTGGTGTTGTAGATACTTAGAACTAAAAGGGTCTTCAAGAAGTTTTCTGAACAAATGACTCTTTAAGACAGACAAACTGTTCTTGGCAGGTGTTTTATCTGTGGTTCAGGTAGACAAATACAGGAGTAGACTGTCTTTATAAAGGGAAGACACTCCCCTATGACTGACATGAATGTGTTTTCCCACAAATGAAGCTGACTGTCTTATCTGTAGTCTTGAATGACAAATGAATGTCATGAATTACAACATACCTGGAAGTTAAAATCGTGTCTCAAGCTGCTGCTTATAAAACCATTTCTTCAGCCTTTTCTGCATAACTGTTTTTCCTACTCTTCCTACTCATTAGTCCAACTAACCTGTTAAAGAATCTTCACTTGATTTGACAGTTTGTCCTTACCAAATTTTGTATGGTTTTCTGATGTTTTCAGTAATTATTACTCTTTATTACTCAGATGCCTGATAAAAATAATAATTTTCCTATTATTTTCTGGTTATCTTACTTAGTTTAACCTTTTTTTTTGTGTTATTACATTATTTTTTGATGTTACCCTAATTACCTTTTCTAGGGGTTATTAAGAAGATTAGCAACTAATTTTCCTGGGCTTCTTTTGTATTGAAAAGGAATAAATGACTTTGTTATGCTCATATACTAAGTTGTCCTGTAAGAGTTTTGATTTCCAATAACTACAAAAGGAGTCAAACCTAAAATAGACTTCTTAGAATCTAAAATGTTAAGAAGTGACTGAAAAGTTGTAAGTGAAAATCAGTTTGGTATTAAATGAGCTTATTAAATGTGTAACACCCTTGTAGACAAGAAGTTTGTATGACTTAATTGTCTCATTTCAGGAAGTTAGCAGATACAGTCATACCAGCCAGTAGAGATTTGTGCTTTAGAAATATGTGTAATTAAATCTTTCATGTAACAGATTCTAAAAGCACATACAAGTTTTTGTGACATTCTGCAATGTACAAAGAATGTGCCGTGGTTGTTGGTTATGGAACCATGAGGAAAGGAGCCGTGGTGAAAAAGTTTCTAAAGGAAATGACAGATCTTAGGGGAGGAATCCATAGGTGTGTAGGACTCTTGTACATGCAGAACTAGCATGCAAATAGGAAGCATGAAAGGGAATTAAGGTAGCAAAAAGTATGGATCAATGATATAGAGGAAGAAGGGAATAATGTGAAAGGTAGGAAAACTGTTATGCTGCTGACATACTTAAATTCTGTTTCAGTATCACACTAAAGGAATCATGCACCCCTTAAGCTTTCCATGGAGTAGCATCAGGATATTTTCTCTCCCTTGAAGAAAGATTAAGCAGCAGCTAAAGCTCTTCCTTTACAATTTATAGAATAACTTTCTATTGAAATTAAAAACTACATTGGCAGTAAAGGAGATAGAGTGGATTTGTGTTACAAAATAGTATTACCTTGTGTTAACTTCTGGCTTTACTGTGATCCCAGGTACCTTGTTGGACAACGACTTGTGAATTACGAACGGAAGTCTGGTAAACCAGGCACATCAACAACTCCACCTCAGTCTTCACAAGAATAGATGGACATATTAAACATCTTGACCTTCCCTTTGCCTTTACATGTCCTTTTTTCATAGACTCTTCTCGTCTTTGGATATCTCTCCCAATAATACTCTCAGCAGTGTTTGGCTTCTGTTGGTAGCATCCAGATGGCAGTTAAGGCTGTTTCTTATCTGCATTTTCTGATGTTGTAAATGCTGTCTGAGGTCTGTATATGTGTATATAGAAGTGTCCTGACACCCTAAAACCTTGGATTAAAAAGAATGTGCATTGTACATCTTTAAAAAGTATATTAATTTATTAAATCTAGTTGTCACTTTATTTTGGACTGCTGTTCTGTTGACAATGTGCCACAAAGCAATAGTGCGAAGAGGCAAGATGTTTTTATAAAATTTGGAGCTTACTTTATGGTGTTCATAACAGTTCTTATTGTAGTAATACAGTATGATTTTTCATGAGTGGAAAGGCCACGTAGAGAATATCAAAAGTAAATAACTGTCTTACAGTCAGCAATGAAGTTGCTGTGTTGAGAACATAATGAACTATGTATCTTGCTGTCCAGTCTTTTTTATTATTTTGTATAACACCAAAGCTGTTGTACATTTTTCTATTGCCTGATTGTTTTTCATGTGTCAGAGTTTGTAATATTGTACAGTTGCTGTTAAATCAAGAAAAATATTTCCTCTTCTGAGAATTCAGATGTACTTGTTGAGGCTCAGCTGGATTTTTCTATTTGGTTGAAGGGGGTAGGTGGGTGTTGGCTTTGGGATCAGGATTTCATGAATTGAAACAGTAATAAAAATTTACTAAGGCTAGGTGATGGAAGCATTTAACGGTACCAAGAAAAATTAGATAGGTTTACAACTTAAATTTCTTTTAATAATTTCTTATCAATATTAGAATTTTTCAGGATCTCAAGAAAAGAGATGAACCTTTACTGATGTGCTTGCACAGCACAAAGAGGATAGTGTAAGCAACATCCTGACCTGATCCTTAGTTAAAAAGCTTGAAATCTTTTTTTGTGTAAGTTACCAAAGTTGAAAATTGTAGTATGAATTTTATATTGCACAATTACTTTTAAAAAAAACCAAACCCAACCAAAAAAATTCTCTCAGAATTGGTCACTGTGAATTTTTATGGGAATAATACTGAGGAAGTGATTTATCATGTACCATTTATGGCCTGAGGAGCAGGGAAATACATATGCTATTAAACAGGCAAGGAAAAGTTAGCAGACTTCTTTGCAAGAATAGTCAAACAAGAGCCACCAAATCAAGTCTGTGTTATTTCTATATATAGATAGAGTTCTTTTGCAGTAGTGTTTGGGGGTGGGGGTGGGGGTTATGTATATAAAGAAAATACATAACAGTATCACAAAGCTTTAAGTAGCATCAAATCACATGCTTAGATTGCAGTATCTTTCCTGGACCAATGTGGAAAATGTGAATATCCATTGCAGTAATGAGAACATCAATGGAAGATTTAAATTGCTATTCAGTACTCTCCTTCAGTATTCTGTAATTTACCATGTGTGTATATAATTAATACTTGAGAATCTGGTGGGTGCTTTTAAAGTGTCATCTCCTTTTATTGATGTTGCATCTCTGATCTGGCATGGTATGAGCCAATGTAGTCCAGGCTGTGATGATGGTAGTCCATTTTTTTGGTGTCTGGACTCATGTTCTAAGGCAGCGAGCACAAGCCAAATGCATCTGAATCTAGTGGCAGGAGGATTGGGCTGTCACTCTCAGATCCATACTATTTTACAGAATTACTGTTGTCCTGATGATTTTGAACCACAAATATTATCCTTTGGAGTGATTTATTAGGAAATTTCCAGTGAAATGAAATCATAGAAAAACAGCCAAAATATTTCTTTCATTTACTGTTGCTGATTTAATGCTAAACTGAGTATATATTCGCCCCATATATTTTTGATGTGCATAAATATTGCATTTGATTATTTACAGTGGTGTACATTGTGGGACAGATATATTTTCACAATAATAAATTCACTGGTAACATACATTCTTACTTATGCCAAGATTCTGTTTTTGAACCTTTCACAACAGTTCCAAAATGGTCTTGCCACTCAAATATTGTGAGCACTACTGTGCATCATGCAGAATTTGCAGTAGTGTGGTACTTGTAACTGCATTTTTATCCAGAAAAACTGGTCTTAATATTAAAATTTATTAAGAAAAAGCCTCTGTGCTGTTTCTTACTACTGGTATTTTACAAGTCATGAAAGAAACTAGCAAATCGGGCCAGTCATGCAACTATTTTGATGTAGCTTACATTATCTGTATTTGCCTTTTTTTATGGAAAACTGGCTTCAAATCCAACTGTTGTGCTGGCATTTGCACTGCTTTACAAATACCAAGTGAAGTTTACAGTTTCCAGAACTGTACATTATGAACTTTTCAGAAATCTCACCTCCTCATCTCCTTATTTTTACACTTTTTTTGAAAGAATATGGAGGTTGTAGAGAACAAGAATTAAATAACAGTACTTTATAAATTGTTTTAAATTTCAGTGGTTTGCCTTATTGTGTGCTGTGTACTCCCCTGGCATAGAAACTTGAAAAGTAAGCATGTAAGTGGCTGTTTCTGAGACAGCTGATGAGCATTGTACCAGCAGCTTCCATCTGTGCTGGAGTGATGCAGAGTGGTGTGGGCTCCTGTTACTTTTCAAGAAGAAGAATGTTTGTGTGTGTGTGTGTGAGTGTGTGAGTGTGTGTGTGTTTGCACTCTTCCACCACAATTTCTGTTGACTTTGGTCTTGACTGGAGGGGTTGGAGATGTGTACTGGCTCAATTGTATCCTGTTTGTGTGTTGAGAATCTAATACTGTTGTTAGTTCCACAGGCCTTCATCCAAGAACTGTCAGATGACTCTGCAGCTATCTTGTGCATATTCAAAGAAGTTAATTGCAGCATGGCTTTGACTGTTTTTACACAGATTATTTTATATTGATTAAAAATAGTTCAAACTCTGCATCTTTTCTGTCTGCCCCTTCTCTGTTGAGTGAAGCTGCAGTTAGTTGATTTTGTTTCTGAGGGCCCTTTGGTACCTGTAACTGCTTTGTGTCAGTGACTTCCTCAGTAAGGTGCCAACTCCAATCTATTACAGTGCTCACATCACTTTTCAGCCAAGTGCATTAATTTTTTCCTTGCTTTCCCCTATGTTTGCGTAAAGGTCTTCATAAAAATCGTCACAGCAGCCACACTATTCTTCAGAGAACTCTGTAAAAAGCTTCACAAAGGCCTGTACCTCACAAAGCACAAATGGCTGGGGTGTGATTGCCTGGCATGCTGATCAGCATTTTGTTTCCTTGGACATCACTATCTGGTTTTTTACATTCAGACTGGAAAGGTTTTGTGGTAGGGTCAGTGTTCTTGTTCTGCTTGCCTTGGGAATAATGGCCACTGTACAGCCTGGGCAGTGAGTGAGGTTCTTGGCAGAAATGAGGACACAAATTGTAAGAACATTAAACACAGAATTGAATCTTGGTAGTGTAATGAAGTTCAGGATGCAACTTAAAAGAAGCTGTTTTCTGAAACATGAGGAAACAACTATTACGAAGCATAATGGTAAGTTAGAGCTCTCTTACTCTGTTATTTTAGTTCTTAATTAGTAGCTGGAACTAAAGAATTTCATCGTTAACAGCAATTTTTTTGAACTTCTGGTTTTAATCATTAAGAAGTAACCATAAATTCAGAAATTATATGGTAAAATCAAAGTTACTCAATAATGGAAAATTTTAAAAGACTGTATTTTCAGAGGTCAAATACAGTTTCAAAATAAACTTAATGTTTTGAGTTCGGTATAATACCAAGAGACGAAGCAATGGCAAAATTATTTCACAGCTTTGGATATGAGTTTTTCTGCTTACCTGATATTATCTCTCACCTGTTGAGTACTGGCCAGCACCAAAGCTGCAGAGGCATTTTCCCCTATATAAGGTGAAGTCAAATATCTGGAAGTGTCTGACATCAGATGTGGGAGGAGGGGGTGGTATTTAACATTACTTGCCTTTCAAGGGCTGTTTATTTTCCTGCAAAATGATCGTTTTACTTAGAATTCCTTGTTGCTTATGAAAACAGAGAACACTGCAAAGCTTTTATATTGGATAGAGTTTCTGTGTTAGAACCTAAATAGTGCTGAGCTGTACTAGTGTGCCATGCTCAGTAGATACAAATTGCAGAAGTGGCTTACTATAGTTAGGTAAGGAATGTGATGAATCTAAAAATACTGCTGGATTAGAACGGTGACTCCATGGGATATTTTGACTAGGTGTGAGCGGGAGTCACAGAAGTAGGAAGCAGCACGAAGTCTAAGCTATGCTGGTATAGAGCAGCATTTCTGGCAGTGCTGCTGTAAAGCAACAATTACATCTGTGGATATACTTTTAAATGTTCTTTATATACAAGTCTCAGTATTATACAGTGGGAGGAAATACTTTTAGGAACCAGCATGGATTCATATAAAAGTATTTACAAGAGCATGTAGTGACAGGACAAGGGGGAGTGGCTTCGACTGAAAGAAAGTAGGTTTAGATTAGATGTTAGGAAGACATTCTTTACTGTGAGGGTGATGAGACACTGGAACAGGTTGCCCAGAAAAGATGTGGATGCCCCATCACTGAAGGTTGGATAGAGCTCTGAGTGGCCTGCTCTAGTGAAAGTGCTCGTGCCTGTGGCAGGAGGGTCGGAACAGGGTGATCTGTAAGGTCCAGCCCAGGCCATTCTATGATTCTATGAAAATACATTTCATCAAATAGAGAAAAAAAATTCCACCTACATGCTGCTCTTTCCCATAATACTGTATGGCAGCTTTATGCATGATTTCACTGCACTGGACCAAATAGCTGGAAGAATTAAGAGTATGACATTTACTTTTTGAGCATTTTAAGGATAGTTTCAAGTGTGTGCAAGAACCACAGATTAGGGATAATATGAAACTTATTGTTAATCTGTTATCATTAGACACCATTGAAAAACTGCACTGTGAAATCAGTTTAACTTCATTCTCTTCTGTAAGCTTCTGCATGATAGTTTGCTTCATGTTTTTCTTGCTATAGTGTTCTAAAATGAGTAGATGCTTTAAAACAACTAAAGAATAGAAATGTATGTCATTATATGTCAGAAGTTTGCTGTTTTCATTAGTTACAGGAACCTGCCAAGTATTTTGAGACCAAATAGTTAGTCTGTAGCTTATGCTAAGTATTCATGTTTTATGAAAGATTAAACAGTTGTTAAAATGTGTGCTTACTGCTTTCCAGAGCCCACTGTTTTATCTTTGTCCTGCATGGCCTTGCACATTCATCAGTGGGGACATAATGTGGATTAAAAAGGCCTGGCATCAATAAGATTGTGTGCTTCTGCAGTAACTGCTTGGCCTGTTTTGAGCATGCAGCACCCAAGTTTCTTTGGAACAATTGGTTGTGAAAGCTCTCTGAAGCAAATAATCCTATTACCAAGTTGATTTGAGTGCTGGGGCTGTGTACAGTCCATGTCAGAAGGTACAGGAGGAGTATGGCTTTGTAACCAAGAGATGTGCTGGTGTCTTCACAGAGGATGCCAGCCAAGTTACCTCTGGTGCTGTTTTTATCTGCAGTGGAAAGAAGACTTGTAGCTCTCCACCAAGATTTAGTGGCAGAGAGGACACTTTGGTTCCTCACATTCTGGAGCAGTGGGGGAGCCCAGAGCTGCCTCGTGGTGTCAATTTGGACCAGCAGGTGCTGAGAAGCAGCCGGCACTGGCTGTGCTGCTCTCAGTGGTGGGAGGCTCTCAGTGATGCTGCTATCCTGAACGTCCAGGACTGTGGAGCCTGACCAGCAGAGGCTGCTTGCGGCTGAGCTGCCCTTGGAAACCATAGACGCTGTGAGTAAAAGGAATTTTTGGGGATACAGAGCCCTGCCTCCTTTTCAGCTCTCAGCATTTCTGCACATTTCATCCAAGCCAGGAAAGGAGGTGTAAAAATGCCAAAGGCAAGATGGACATGTCACCCTAACACTGCTCACCTAGTAGAGCATCCTTGTGGCCAGGGGACATGCAGGGGCCAGCAGCAGGCTGCAGCGCACCCAGGCACCTGCCTCCCCACCATGGGCTCTGCCAATAACATGGTGCTAAGATGTTCATGGAATCATAGAATCAATTAAGTTGGAAAAGATCTCTGAGATCAAGCCCAGCCTATAACCAAACGCCACCCCAGCAACTAGACCATGGCACTAAGTGCCACATGCACTTAAACAACATACAAACACACCCATTTCCTTAAACACCACCAGGGATGGTGATTCCACCACCTGCCTGGATTGACCTTTCCACTGTCTAATCGCCCCTGCTGTGAAGAAATTCTTAATGTCCAACATAAATGTCTTAATGTCCACTGCCACAGGCTGACTATGCCCTCTTACTCTGTCACTGGTTGTCTGTGACAAGATGCTGACCCTCACCTGCCTACAGCCTCCTTTCAGGCAGCTGTACAGAGCAATAAGGTCACCCCTGAGACTCTTCTTCTCCAGGCTAAACATCCTCAGCTGCTCCTCACAGTACGTGTGCTCCATGCCTTCACCAGCTTTCACCCTTTCACCCTTCTCTGCACCTCCTCCGGCACCGTCCAGTTCCTCCCTGAATTGAGAGGACACAGGATTCGAGCTGTAGCCTCACCAGGGCCGCATACAGGGGAAGAATCACCTCTCTGATCCTGCTGGCCGCGCTGCTGCTGATACAGGCCGGGATGCCACTGGCCTGTATGGCCACCGGGGCCCACTGCTGGCTCATGTTCACCCGCTGTACCCTCCAGCCCACTCCGACCCACCCTGCAGGCAGCTGTGAATTTACCAGTGGTAGACTCAATCTCCTCATCCCTAGTTTGGGCCTTATAAAAAGTTCGTAGCAAACAGGTGCTGCTCTTGCCCTTTAAACCTCGCCGCCATCACGTCTTTCCCCCGCCCAGCGCTCGGCCCGTCCGTCGTTGCCGGGGCAGCGGGGCCGCGGAGCGGGGCAGGTGAGGGGCCGTGCCCGGGCCTTCCCGAGCCCGGGGCGGCGCCGCGGGGGTGTCCGGGGGCGCTGGGGCCGTGGGGCAGCCCTGAGGCTCCCTCCGGCCTGCCAGGGGCCGCGGAGCGGCCGGTGGCCGCCGGTGCTGCCTCGGCACGGCTCGGGGCGGAGGGGCTGCGGGCACCCGCGGCTCGGGCAGTTCCGTCTACGTGCGGACACGCCTTGGCCTTGTTTCCTGAACACCTGGGGCTGGCTTGGGGTGCGTGAAAGGAAAAAAATAGAAAATAAGAGCTAACAGGAAGTGAAAGTGATGAGCTGATCTTTGTCTCTAGCGACAGTAGCCCGTGACAGAGTAACGATGGTGAAGAGGTGCAGAGGCTGCCTGACCCAGCTGTGCTTTTCTTTCATCATTGGGTGTGTGTATATATGTACAGGAGGTTCCCTCGGAACATCAGGAAACCCATTTTCCCTGTGAGGGTGACCAAGCACTGGCACAGGTTGCCCAGGGGAGTGTGGAGTCTCCATCCGCGGAGATTAATGACACAGAACCTGGACGTGGATCTTCGGCACCTTGCTTATAGGTTGTGCAGGGGGTCAGAGCAGCTGACCTCCAAGAAATCTCTGGCAACCTCTGCAGAGACTTTGTGAGACTGTAACTAATGTCTTACTGTAGAAAAGCAGTTCCTGCACTGCTTTTTTTTTTTTTTTCTGATTATATTTTTATTCTTTTATTTGACTGCTTCCGAAGGGTACATGCACACATATCTGTATACCTTCCCCAGAGTTTTTCTGTTGTCCTGAAAACCTCAGCTTTTTTGCCTTCAGCTTCAGTTCCTTGGCTAGAGCTGTGTTTTGAATCATTACTGAAAGCGCGTGACTGATGTGGTAATTAAATGCACACTTTGAAGTCTGTTCTTGATGCAAATTGGCTGCATTGGAGTGATGAAGATGGTGTACACTGTCTACATTTCTTCATAAATAAAGTTCTAAGTATGGTTTGATCCTCAAAGAAGCCTTGAGTCACAGTGGTTCCATTGCTCTATCGCTGAGTTTTAATTTTTTTCTTTTGCACTCTAGGAAAATTCACATGAGAAAGCCACCTGCAGGTACTCTTATCTTAATTTTTTTTTAAAACTCTGAAGGGATAGAGGATTCTGTTACATTGATTCCTTTCTTGATGCTGTTGCTTTTACTGTTCCACCTTTCTGTAAGTAAATAACCATTTTAGGTTCTTGTTGCTAAATCAAATTGAACATGCCATAGTTTGTCCTGGAAATGATGAGGAAAGTTTCCATTGCAAATGTGCCCCATTGCAATGACAGGAGAAGTAGCAGACAGTACCCTATCTCTGTCCCTTCTTTTCGATCCTGGGGAACAAGATTCCTTGCAACAAATGACATCCTTTCATCCTGAATGAGACAAACACATCTGTAGAGCTGTATGAGCAAAGTGCAATATGTGCTTGCAGCACACACAAATGTTTTTTCATTACTGTAATTGTTTGATGTACAGTCTGTCACAAGCACAAATTAGTAACTTTTTGCTACAGCATTTTTGAATACATAAAGACAGTAGAAACTTGGTCATCTGCATATTCTGGCATCTATACAAAAATGCCAAGATTTTCCTTGGTATGCAGTAGTGAGCTGTGAGTGTAGATACCTTTCATGTTGTCATGTGTGGTGTGACTTGTCTGGACTGCCCATTTTACAAATTTTTGTTGTGGTAGTTTTGATGAGAAAAATCAGTTTAAAACTATCTGAAGTCACCTGTGAAAGTACCATTCTCTTTACCCAGCTGTGATTGGTGCCCAAGTTGCAGTGTTTTACTTGGTGTAGCCACAAAGTTTTTTAGAGCCACACAGGGCTTGTCTGTTTACCCTTGCAAGTCTGTCAGCTCTCTAGTAGCCTCAGCTATCAAGAAGGGCAGGAGGGAATTTGGGGGCAGGTACTGTTCACTCCCGTGTCCACACGCAGTTTTGCATTCACATTCTGCGTCTGTGACCTGCTGTTTTTTGTCTTTCAGGTCCTTGTGACTGGACACCATGCCTCTCCCAGAAACCATGTTCTGTGCTCAGCAGATCAAAATCCCCCCGGAGCTACCCGATATTCTGAAGCAGTTTACTAAAGCTGCTATTAGGACTCAGCCTTATGATGTCTTGCAGTGGGCAGCTGCGTAAGTAGAGTGTTCACCTAACGACAGAGAGCTGTACATATGGACCCTCAAAACCTCACTCTTCTCTTTATTGTATAGTGGATGTAGCTTGGAATATTACATCAGCATGTATGTTGCATATACACTTCTGTGTGTTAATGCAGCTTGTAAGCCTTTTAAAAATAGTGTGGTATTTTATTTATTTTCTATTTCCTTGAGGTTTATGGCTGGCTCACTTCTGAAATAGCTGGATTTCCATACAAAAAAAAAAAGCATCCTAATTTGCTTTTCATTATTAGTTTTTCTATGTGAAAGATCAACTCTTTTTCCTTCTGGTTTGGTTTTTCTTCTCTCATCTGAGGTTCAATTCCTAGAATTTAAAGGAAAAAAATTACATTAGCTTTCTAATTCTTAAGCTTGCTTAGGTTTCTCTTGTTTCTTTCTGGGGAAAGTGCCTGAAAATTTGCACCTTTGAAGTAATAATGCACATAATAAATCTCTCGCCATAAAGTTGATTCAGACGTTTAAATGTTTCTCCTTTAACATTTTTTTTCTTTTACCTCAACTTCTCACTGTAATTTTTTCCTGTCCTATGGTTTGTGTGGGCAAGTTCTTGAAAGGTGTCTATGAGATGTTCTCAGTTGGGGGGATTGGAAAACGTCTGTACTGTGTAGATGAGGGAGAGAGGCTGTTAACAAAGCCAGGCTGGAGTCTGGCTTGTCTGATAAAAAGAAGATAATCTGAAGCTGAATTGTTACCGCTGCAGTGTTGGAGAAAGCCAGCAGGACCACCTTAAAATGGTGTGGCTTTTCTGAGGAATGTGATGGAGGTGAGGCGCGGCTACCTCAGTATCTGGAGCCTGCTGGGACGTGGGGCTGGCGAGAGCAGGGACAGCCCCGGCCTCTGCCTCAGCACTGCTGCGGCTCGGCGGGAGCGGCCCCGCCGGTGCGGGGGGACTGCTGCCGCTGCTGCCGCTGCTGCTGCTGCCGCTGCTGCTGCCGCTGCTGCCGCTGCTGCTGCTGCCGCTGTTGCTGCTGCTGCTGCCGCTGCTGCCGCTGCTGCTGCTGCTGCTGCTGATCGCACGCCCCTCTCTCTGGAGCATGCCCCGGTGCACCTGGCAGAGCAGGATCTGTACCTGGGAGCCGTGCAAAGCAGAGCAAGGCTGCGGCTTCACACGTGCTGCCGGTGTTGTAGTGCTTGTACCTGTGAATAATCAGATGAGGAAATGAATCTGGCTGAAAAATAGCCCAGGTGTTATATGTACATACATCCTGTGGATCCATTTCTATACAGTCACACTAATTCAGTTCTGGAGTGCTGCCTTCTGTGTATTTTAGCAGTTGTTTCCTCGGCATGGGATAGCCTGGACATAGACGTGGGTGACCAGTGCAGATGAGGCAGGACAAGTGGAGAAACTTGTAAATCAGATGTACCTGAATAAAAACCTTGCACTAGTTTTC
This sequence comes from Brachypodius melanocephalos, assembly GCA_013398615.1. Taxonomy (NCBI): domain Eukaryota; kingdom Metazoa; phylum Chordata; class Aves; order Passeriformes; family Pycnonotidae; genus Brachypodius; species Brachypodius melanocephalos. The sequence goes on from VZSR01001854.1 coordinate 13,967,177, forward strand.
CTTGCACAATTCAGATTGCTGGCCAGTTAAGGCAGAGGCAGCTCTTAAGGTTGTGGCAGCCTTATAATTAAAAAGATGTGCATCCAATGCCCTTTATGCTCTACTCTTAAATGTTATTTTGGAGTGGACAGAAATAGCAGAAATACTGAGGAGAGAGTTGCAATGTGAATAGGCAGATGTACATTTTGGGCAGTGCACAAGGGGAATGTTAAACAGATGAGCCCCCAGGTTCATTGATCAAAAGAGCTGAATGTATCATGCGCAAAATAAATTAAATGCCTTAAGAATTACTAGAGTGTCACAAAAAGGAGCGAGTGAAATCTAAAGATTGTGGTTTCTGGGCACAGGAGGATGGGAGTTGTGCATATAGGCAGCTTGCCAGGTGCTGCTGCTCCTATGGGGGAGCCTGCAGATTCTTACATTGAACTGTAAGATCATTTACTTCTGTGCAGTTTTTAATGGCATGGGCATTGAGGTGTGTTTCTCTTCCCATTCACTTAGGTATTTTTCAGCCTTGTCTAAAGGTGAACCCCTTCCTGTGAAGGAGAGGATCGAATTGTCTTTAGCAACAGAGGAAAAAGATGCTGGTTTGACTCCAGGACTCCTTAAGGTCTTGCACAAACAGGTACAAGCTGTTCTTTAACAAATGCACAATGCTGTTGAGGAATGCTGATGTGTTGGAGATGGCTGGGGAGAGAGACTATCAAGTATATGAAGTATTTTGGGGAGACACTGTGTTCTTAAATTCGTTCTGGTTTTTTGAGTTCTTATTGTGGTGCTATGATTTTGTTCAAAGCTTTCTTCCAAAGGCATGGTGACCACTGCAGAACTGAGGGAAAAATGGAAACATTTGGGCTTGCCAGAGAAGCAGCTGGAAGCTATCCTGCAATTAGACAGTTTCGGCGAGGAGGTGGAATGGATGAAGTTTCTGGCACTTGGGTGCAGCGTGCTTGGTGGGGTACGTTCACAGCAGGAGCCCGCATATCCAAACACAAGTAGTTGTCTAGGATAGTTCATAGAACACTGAATGCAGATGGATTTGGGGAATGGTGATTGCTTTTGCAGCAGCTGGCAAAGAGGCTTGTGTGTTTTCTTCTGTTGCCCCTCAGATTTTGGTATGGGGAGCTTAACCAGAAGGATTGCTAAGTCCTCAGTGTACTGGAGTGGCAGTAGAAGAGCAAGTGTGTCTGCAGGGAGCTTGTACTGTGTGAGAGAGGGTGATGGAAGAATGATGCTTGATGGTTTCCGTGTAAATGTCCATGAAGGAGAACTGAAGGGAGAAATTAAAGAACCAATTTTTAATTGATTGTGTAGCAAATTAAATTTTCTCAGCAGCACTTAATGTTACTACAGCTACATTTAATTCTTTTAATGTCAGTAATAAAATCTCAGCAGAGCATTTCAACAGAATGAAAGATGATAAAATGCAGTAAGCTGATGTTCTTATAAAGTATAATGCTTCTAATGATTTCTACAGTAGGGAAGAAGAGGTACTAAAACGAAAATATATGTGAAATAATATTTTGTAAATGTTGCGGTGTCTGGAAGCCTTGCACGTTAACCTGGCCTGGTGATGCAATTGTGCAATTGTCTGTCTATCTATCTGTCTGTCTGTATGTATGTCTTTTTTTCAAATTTGTATTTCCTGATTCCAGTCTCCCTCCCAAAATGATCTCATCGCTTGGGCTCTTTTCTTAATTCAAAAATAGTAACAGCAACATTACTTACCTAACAAACAACAACTCCTCTCTCCCCACAAAAACACCCCAAGCAAAGCAAAACCAAAAATGGTGTCACTGGAACATTATTCTCATGGAGCTAGACAGAATAAATTTCACCATCTCACCATCCTTTTGGATATTAAGTGAATTTCTTGATTTCAGTATTACATAATGAAACCTAAACCTTGGTTTCCTAAACCAGAGAGAAAGACACACACAAGAAATTTGTATTCATTTCCTGCAGTTGTAAATTCTGTTCACAGTCAAATAGGGTCACAGTTGAGATACAAGAGTAGACAAATATGAACTTCTTAAGAGCACCAGTCTGAAGTATCTTTTTTGTAAAGCACCAATGCATTTTTACAAAAGCCTTGGAGAAATGACCACACAGGTAGCCTGTTAAATTGTCTTTCAAAGTTGGCAAAATGGATATGAATAACTTTGCTGTGTTGTGAGAAAGAGACCGTGGCAGTTTGGGGTGGCAGGACCTGAAAGGGCAGTAGAGCCAAATGCGAAATGTAGAGTTGGCCATCGTAGAGTCAGCTGCCTCTCTTCCCTGAGAAGCCTCCCAGGGAAGGAGATACATTAGGTAAAACTGTTAAAGGATTATAAGATGACGCCTTTCTGGCCTGTGTTCTAGATCTTAAACAGATACTGCATTTATATTAAGCATTGCTATTCTACTGTTAGGAATACTATCTTTTTACATAGACATTGCTTGCTGGGTAATAAAAATGTAAGAGTAAATTCTGAAAAAGTTGCAGTGAAAAATATTAAGACTTAGGTTGAAGAAAGCCTGTGTGGGTTTGACTTTGTGCTTTTATATTGTGTGTGTGGTTTTATTTGTTTCTTTAATGGCATCCCACCAGTCTCTGACTGAATGAAACTCAATGCTGAATTTTTCCACACTTTTCCCCATGTAGCTCAGCATGCATAGGGCGCTGGATTATCAACACAATATTAAAGGAAGGATTTTTTCAAAGTGTATTTGGAACTAATAATTTGAGGCATGTTTTTTAAAGGTAACTCGGATGTTATTGGCCTTTGACTAAACTGAAATATTCTTTAAATACTTCTTTCCTCAGTGCTTTTTCTACTATCTATTAAAATGAAACTTGCATAGAGATAGGGGAAACAGTAAGTATCAGCCAAAATATAATCAAAAATTATATAATATAATATTATAATAAAATCACCAAACCTATATTCATTTTCTGGAGGTTGTAGATTTGTCTGTCTTAACTGCTGCTGAGAATTCATTTAGAATGATCGAAGTAATATACACCCAAAAAGATCTTTTACTAGATATAGTGATGTTGGAGCTTTTAGAGCAGCAGAACAGAGCAATTTGGCCCTAAGGGAGAGAGAGCTCAGATTATCCTATGCAATCTTTAACCATCACAAGATTCTGATATTTTTTTACTCCTGTCTCTACTAGAACTACATTATAGTTTTCATCCTTGGACCTGCACTAGAGAGTAAATGTGGGGTTTAAAGCTAGGCAACGATGATAGCACCTTTATCTCATTTACTTTCCCTTTTAATGGCTTACATGGTGGATTTTGTCATGCAATTCAAGGATGTTCATGGCTCTGACACTTTTCCTTTCATTTCTTGCTGGAACCCCCTGCAGTCCTTACTGAGTTCAATGAAACAGGCCTGCCAGATCCTAACAAGAGACCAGGAAGGTGGAGCAGCTCGAATTCCCTTTGAAACATTCTCATTCCTCTATTCGTATTTGGCCAGTATTGATGGAGAGATATCAGAGACAGAAACTGAAGCATTCCTTGAGGGAATTAAAGAACAATCGTAAGTAAAAATCTTTGCAAGGAATTTTAATGTTTCAATTGCCTCTGGGTTCTCCATAAGCCATTAATTTCAGGGGGAATAGTCCATCTTTTTTTGGGCGTAGCCATGATGACAGGAGTGAGGATTGACTAAGATTGTTTCAGAAGTATACAGAGTTATTTTTTGTTAACTTCAGCGTTTGCACTGTTAAAAGATAAATTGTTATTTATCCATCTTTCTCTGAAATATTGAAGTCTCTGTATGGTGGTGTAATTTTCCCTGGAGGAAGCTATTATATACAGGCTTGTAACATCTGCATATTAGGGCTTCTGGAACCAGCAGCATCTTCTGGGCTGTTCCTTTAACATAGATCATAAACCAGAGAGAGACTGAGAGTTCTCTCATAGTATCCGTAGTCACACGTAGGTCACACGAAATGCACTTACACCAATTAAAAAAGATCTGTAACAGGCTTGTCCTCCATGTGCTGCCTGCGTAGCATGTCTGCATACAGACACGTAGCTGTTCCTGCCCTCTCTCTGGAATTGTTCTTTCTGTGCATGGTGGGCTGACACAACTTCAGAGGTGCTGCCACCATTCCTGTTGGACTCAGCTATGGCCAGCAGCGGATCTGTCCTGGAGCTGTCTGGCATTGGCTCTGTAGAACACAGGGGAAGCTTCTCTCAGAAGCTCACAGAAGGCACCACTGTGGCTCTCACCTCCTCCCAAAAAACACTGCCATGCAAACTGTACACTGACTTAGATTGCCACCAGCTCCATGTTCATGGGAGCTCCAAAACAAAAGCATGCTAATGAACTGTTTCATCATTAGTTATCAGATTGACAGCTTTTAATAAGAACTTCTTTTTAACCATACACCTTTTGCTTGCATTTCATATAGCTCTTAAATTGTATCTTGTCCAACACACTAGGATCTACCATGTGAAAGTGCTATTTAAAAAATATGGTTTATTTCTTTCCAGGGAAAAACACTATGGCATGGTGCTGATCAGACACTTTCTGCCATACTCCTTCATATTTTATTGATCAACCCTACTCTTCAGCATGAGGTGAGAGGAAAAAAATAAAAGGAAGGAATAAATAAGTTCAAGAAAATAATTTGTGTTCAAAGTCCCGTAATTTGCACATTTCAGAATAACATGATCCTCTTCTCTGGCATTTCCTTTTCTTTGTCCCACTCGGGATGGCCCTTCAGGGGATGTTGATTGAATACATGGTCATACTGTTCTTCTGCCTCTCAGATAGTGATGGCCACCCCTAGAGAGCATCCCTTCACTCATCTACTTATATTGAGCAAAAGTTGTTTTGTTACCAAGCTTCCTACCTTGTTAAGTGATTGTTAAGTAAAATATGGAATTCAGTTAAGCCAGGGCAGCTGTAACTGAAGCATTTCTCATTATGCTTCTGGTAGTTCTGACTTCACTTTGACTCTGGCACAAATACAGCTGGCCCTTGGACCACCTTGTCTGCCTGGACATCCTCTATTTAAACAAACTGTTTTAGCAAACGCTACTGAAAGAACTTATTAAGAACCCTGTGGCTGAGCTGGTAGACAAAACCAATGCAAGGACTTCAGTGGTTCCATATTGTTTTCCCTCTAATTAGAACTTTTTCAGAACTTAAACATCTTTTGTCTAAAGATAGATATTTTAAAATATATTTTGTTTTCTGACAGGAAAAGCTACTGTGTTTGTCACATAGGCAAGGAATACCTGACACAGTTTGGTTAGACTGCTGTAGCAGGTATAGAAGCCTAAATCCATCAAAACTAGATCAAATATTTAGTGACAGATAATCACACTTAATTGCAGAAACAACTGAGGTATGAAAGAGGATATTAGAGGCTACAGTAAAATTGGAAAGATTCCCTTTGACTGAGAAGGCCACAACCAGGGGTCACATAGAGTACCCTCTCCTGGCACATCGATCAAACAGAAGTATTTTAGGAAAGATGGATCTGCGAGGTTGTTCTCTTCTGGCTGAGGCAAGAAGCTTGGCTGATGGTGACTGACCTTGCTGAAGTAGATTGTGTGAGGAATTAATGGAACTGCACATCCTTAATACCTATCTGCATGTTTTAAGTCTGTTTTATCAACCTCTATCACAAATACTTGTATGTTAGTCCACAGGATGGGATGTCTTGCTAGTTATTGCTGGAAGGAAATGAATCTGTTGTTTGAATATGGTACTCAGCAATATTCCAAGAGTCCTTGGTGCCTCCCCCCTAGCTTCTGTAGAGAGCTACATTCTCATCACCTTTGGCAGATTATATTGATCTGAATTTTCTTTGAGCATGAGCTTGGGAACACTAACTTTTGTGTTATTGTCCATTTAACACCAGCTGCAGTTGAAGAACTCTGAATCTGCTCTCTGGTACATGCTGTAAGTAGACAATGTCACCTAGAGGGGAGCTCTCTTGATGCCTTCCCTGTTTGTAACTGATCTGGACTCCAGGGATTGGTTGTGTTTTATATCCACTACCCCTGGGCCTGGAAGGCCAGTAAGTACAACCTCTCATAAATTTTATTCTTCAGCCTTGTCAGAATAACTCAAATACATGAGAGATCAATATAATTTATTAACAGTTGTATAAATGTTACAGATTTACACATTATCTGAAATATACTGCTTCCATCCTGACAAACCTTACACTTTTTTGTCTCCAAGCAGCACAGGTGGGATGCAGCACCAATATTATGTGCACACCTTTACTATCTTGGGCAAAACAGCAGTAACAACAGTTCTTGTGGAAGTTATGTTTTGAACAGCTGACAAACACAATCATCAGGTTCTTGTTCCTACTTTCTTCTTTTATGGTTGTGATACTTGTCTTCCTCCCTAAAACAAAAACATAAACATTGTGTGGGCTGTTAGGCTCAGAGTGAGAGTCTGAAGAGAAAAAAACAACTTGGAAAATGGAAAGCTCTCATTAAATGTAGTCATGTCCTCTTCTAAGGAAAGAAACTAAACTGCTTGTAGACAGTTTATTTTCTGTACTGCTTTATTCAAGCCTTGTCATGCAGTGCCAGAGTGGCAATTAGTTTAGGATGAATGGCATCGTGGTGTAATGAAGCCAGCTCTGAGACAAGGCATCATTGCCATCCATGCAGTTATGTAATGCCTTTATCCAAACACAAGGGGCAAGGCAGCATTTCTTCTGCACAGCAGTCCTCATGTCTGCTCAAACACAGGTCCCACCTGTGGTCCTGCAGTTGTAAATATGTCCTTGGTGATGGTATTAAAAGGTGTGGTCTAGATTTGTTTTCTTTTTCTAAATTTTATGTCCAGAAGTACGGAAGAGCAACAGCATTGTTTTGAAGCATCTAAGACGGAAAGGCATATTATTTGTTTCACTAATATGCATACACATCTAATAGTGTATGCATATTAGTGAAACAAATAATGCTGTTTATTAAGGTCTAGAGCAAACTAGGGCAGAAATCAGCATTAGACATGACAGGCACTTAGTTGTGGATGAGAAACATACTGTCCATTTAACCATGTTGATCAAGGTGTAAAATGGTTAGTTACAGTACTGCTGTACTGCTGTACAGTACTGCTGCTACAGTACTGCTGCAGTCCTGCAGCATGCTGCAGAAAGTGCCACCTTTCAGTAAATTCTGAAGTCTGGATCACAGTTTATGATCTCAAAGCATGTTTTGTTTAGCAGCCTCATGCCACTGGCTTGTCATACTGCACCTGAGGTTAGCCTAGCTTTTTATTGGACTAGATATTCTCAACCTCTGCACTAAATTCTCACAGAAAATGGCTACAGCTGCCTGATTTGGAAGCAGGGGTCAGCTGTCATTGTTTCTGCTCACCTCTCTCTTTTCCTCCGAGAGTCTCTGTCTTTGCCTCTCTCCCGACTCCTTCTCCGTTTACTGGGGCTCCTGCTGGTGTCTCTCCTGTGTCTCGTGCACTCTGTATCCTTACTGCTTCCCCCAGACTGCCGCGAGTCCACTGAGGCTGACCGCCTGTCTTCCCTTCTGGAAATAAAATTAACTGATTTTAATCAATAAAAATAGCTTCACAGTCACTGTTTCCAGTACCAGTTTTGTGATATAACGACTTACTAATGATGTAAGAGAGAGGACATATCTTTTATTAAGCCTCTCTCTCTAAGAAATGTAACACCTCCCAAAAGAGGCCCAAAATCCATATGCATATCTCAGCACACTATTTAATCCAATTATTTCCTATAAACACTGCTCCTCAGTCTTAACACCTCTGCTTGTGAAATAGGAGGCAGTAGAAGGCGTTCACTCTGTTTTGCTTTAAATCTTTTAACTCTTCAACGACCTGCCTTAAGCTGCTGGAGAACCTAAGTCCTGATCTGACAGAATCATAGGATTGTTAGGGTTGGAAAGGGACCTCTGGAGACCTTCTACTCCACTCCCCTTGTCAAGGCAGGGTCACCTAGAGAAGGTTGCACGGAAATGTGCCCAGGTGGGTTTTGAATGTCTCTAGACAGGGAGACTCCAGGACCTCCCTGGGCAGTGTTCCAGTGCTCTGCCACCTTCATTTTAATGCTGGGAACAGTGTCACTTTCTAGTGTTTCAAAAACATTCTCCTCTCAAAGACCTGCTGAAGAGACACAAATAGGCAATCATTAGGTCATGACTGCATGTTTACTTCAGTGACAAACGTTTGGAAGGGTGTGCAGTGTTGCTTGACACAGCAGAAATAGTTATAGCTAAGACACACTCCCAATTAGTGCAGCAGCATTTGCAGGGATAGGAACTGTAAAGCCTCCCCCTATCTATTATATTATGGAAACCTTTACTCTGAGGTGTAATATATCTACCACATGGCATGTGGTAGGGAACAGTAAGAAATTGAGTACTTGTATTTTCAAGTGCCCTTCCGTACCCAGCTACAACATATATACACATTTCAGCTGGGTTTCAGCTACACCAGAAACTACCTGTTCAGCTGAATCACTTGCAAATAACCTACTTACTTCTGGAAGATATTTATTTTTTCCATCCTTCATGCAGGCAAAGCTTCTCAAGCAAGACTTAATAGAATTAGTATAAAATAAACCACGCATATGACTCAGATAAGGTTAGTAGGTTCTATTAGAAGAAGGTGGTAAAATAAGATTACAATCTGCTCCATGCCTGAAGAAGCTGTCAGTTGTGGCATACCTTCCTGAAGGCTTCGACTTCCCTCCTTCACATATCTCTGCGTTATCCAACCTGTTCTCCTCCTGCCACTGATTGCTGAGTTCTTCCATATGCACACCAATCACATCCCTAATCACCTGAAGATTAAGATTTGTTAAAAACAAATATGTCCTGGTAGTGCCTGAACTAGGACTAGACAAACTGTAAATATCTCAAAAAAAACCAAACCTCCCAAAAATCTCCCCCAAACCCTGTGCATCAGATCTTTGAATGGAAAGTCTTCTTTGCAGAAAAATGTTTCAGCATAAATTTAAATAGCACCATTTTATGATAGTGAGCTATATCTTGCTGGCATTTTCACATTTAAAACTTAGCACTTAGAAATGCTCATTATTTGTAACTTACTGCAACAAACCAAAAACATTGCTCTATAGTTTGCAACAATAACAAAGCAGGATACAAGAAGCAGAGAAAGACACATATTATTTGTCTTTGAAAGAGTATATAATTGTTTATGCTCATTCATAATAAGCACTTTTGTGCAAAAAAGTCTTTTTTTTTTCTGATCTCACCTCAGTGTAGGACTTCTTCGTTATATGAACATTCTTGGCTCTGTATGACTGCCGCCGCCTTTTGTAATCTCGCATTTCAGCCAGAATTTCTAGATGGGACTTTGGACCTTTCTGACTATCATCTAGCAAAAAATTAGGAGTAAAACAAATGATCATTAGCAGGATATTAGCATCTGCAGGTAGGCAGGCCTCGTACATTCAGGAACATAAAATACTTGTTTTCTTTCTCAAGTTCCTCCTGTATTTAGTATTATGGTGAATTTATCTCAAGCTTCCTCCCCCTCTTGCTGGCTGCTTACACACAGGTAAAAAGCCACCAAGCAAACGCTATTATGTGATCTCAGTCTCGAAACTGTGATCCAAACCAATATACGGGCTTGTGATTTGGACAAATACCTTCTAAATATCAGTCATGTTTTCAAAGCCAGTATTACAATAAGACACAGAATGAGAAAGACAGATTCTGTAAAAAATTTACTTGTGTAGATGGCAAGCACTGTCGCACCTCCTAGGCACAGCAGGGCCTGAAGGGTGACAGAGATGCTTTTGCTGCACTTGGTACAGTTACAAACTGGCCTGACTCAACAGGGATGAGAGGTCCAAGACCAACACCAAAGTATGTTGCTCAAGAGCTCCACCTGGATGACTGCCAACCTCTCCTGTTCAGCTTTTACTCTTAAGGAATCTTTAATCTCATCATGTCTTACAGCAAATAACTGTTCCAAGCTGCACAGCACATTGGCAACATTAGACAACCTGGAGTCAGCTGCAGCAAAGACAGAAGATGCATCCACTGAGATACACACAATACGTGTGCCAAGAGCAGAGCACTGAGGCTTTCCCAGAAGAAAAACATCATAAAGGACACCAAACTAGCATTTTGTGATGCCAGGTCTTTGCTGTGGCTTTTAAGAACAGTATGCTCTCCACAAAAAAAAAAAAAAAAAAAAAAAAAAAAAAAAAAAAAAAAAAAAAAGCACAACTAATTCTGTTTGGCTTTCAACAAAACTCATGTAACTGGACAAACTGAAAGTTCTGAGTCAAAAATTCAACAACAGATCATTCTTCAAACCTTGGGTGATTTTTGCTGCTAAATCCACAAAGAGATCACTGTCATTTTCCATTATCTGAGATCTAGACCTCTGTTTCTTCGTTTCCTCAACAACGTAATCATAAAGAGCAAGGCGGTCAGCTTGGGTCAGGTCACAGGTGAAACGCTTGTGGTTTTGAGGAACTTCTACAGGCAGTAATGAGTAAGATCCTGGAGGTTGGACAGACAGCTGTTACTTGTAAAGTTGCATAATTATGCAGGAAAATACCAAGAAGCAAAACAAATAAACAATGCAGTAAACTCCCAGGCTGTTTTCATCCTTCCCCTATGTATCTGTAAGAAGTTTCAACCTTCTTAATTTGAAAATATAAAAACTGCTCAAAGATCCCTCCCAAGCCCCACACAGGCTGTATAACCCCTCCTGATTGCTTACACAGATACAGTTTTCATATGCCATGAAGGAATCGTACTAGATTAGATCGAAATGACACTCTGTAATTTCCCATGAGTTTCAGCTCTTGGCTTACAAGCTAAATCAAGAGAGGCTGCAGCTCTAACTTGTGGGTTTATCTTACTCCTAAAATGTTATGTAAAGTACTAGCTGAAAAATACCTGTTCTGCCAACAAGAATAAAAGCTTCTAGGAGACTAGATAACCAAGCACTGTGTAAATCAGTCTCACTCATATTGTCACCTTCTCTACAGAACTTTTATAATAGAATGACACAGGAATTTATAGCTAAAAGGACTACAAAGGCATTTTCAAAGTGCTCCAGATTGGTTCAGATAACTGACTTAAAGTTACAGACACAAATGCACTGCCTGCACACTCTTCTTGCTCATTCCCCAGTTAAAACACATATGCCTCCAAACAAATCAATCCATTCTCAATCTACTGCAACAGCAGTTAAGTGACTTCCCCAAAAATACAGGATTCAATACTCTAGGACATTGCCAGCAAAAAAACATTTTAGTCAAAAACTTTAAATTTCCCTGCAACCACTGATCTGACCAACATAATCCTGCTTCCCCCAACACAATCCCACACATATCCAGGCACAAAAAAGCCAACACATAAAAAGGATGTCCAGTTTATTCAGCTCTTAATGGAAGCTGGGCAATCTTTTACATCCTACTATCACTAAAGACACCAAAGAAGAGGAAGAGAAACCACAATAACTCTACAAACCTAAAATACAAGATTTCATCATTACTGTACTTGGAACCTAAACCAGAACTGTTGTAACATGAACCAATGGATTTAAACACAAGAACTAGAAGTCTCCTTTTAAAATGCACTGTTCTTACAGTGTCACACAAGTCCATAAAAATGCACTGATAATGACATGCTTGTGATTTTACAAGAATTAACACAACTTGTGATTAAGACCAGATTTTCTTTTCAACAATGTAGCTATGCTAATATTCTAAATACAGTTAGACTTGAAAAAAGAAAGAAAACAAAGAAAGAAAACAAAGAAAGAAAACAAAGAAAGAAAATCACTTCCTTTCAGACAGTGAGTCAAAAGGAACTTTACAATGAAAAATTATTTTTCATTTGTTTCTGTTGCCAAAGAGTTTAAACTGAAGAAACAAGTCAGTAAATCTTACAACAAGTCAAGCTGCCACAATGAAACCACCAATCCAGTTTTAGTGTTATCCTCAGAGAAAAACAAGCTGGCAGGGAAATCTGGGCAGTGAACACTGGCATCTAGTGGCACTGATGCACCTTTGCAATGAACCACTCCACAAAGGGTTTATCTGCTGCTTCTCTGCTTGGATGTGTTGTGTCAAATTGATTCATTCTCCCTTCAGAGGAAATGCACCTGACACGCTCAAAACAGAGTGCTCATCCCAGGAAATCTTCCCAAGCACCTGTCCATTGAGCCTCTATCTGTTATGCCAGAGAAACAAAGAAAACATGAAAAACTGTCCAAGCAAGTAATGCTGTGTTTCACTGTCAGAAAAGTTTCAGTGTCACTTTTCCTTGTGCCCATATATGTTTAACAAACCACAGTCTACAGAGAGCAAATGTTCTTTCAGGGGTTGCAGTAATTTCTAACACTAAACACTTAAGCTCTACATATTCCACAGCCCTGTTTTTCTCCTTTTCCTAAGTCTGAACCCTCAAAGACTCTGTCCTAGCCTGGCCCCTGGCTGGTCACAAAACCCATGGAAAAGTGAAACAAAGGAATTAGTGAGCTGGGGCAGTGACAAAGGACAACATCACATTTGCAAATGTGCCAGCATAGCTCTTATACAACTTCTTAGTTCAGTCTTGAAACAGTCTAACATAGAAACACGCATGTTGTTTGGTTTTTTCAGTCCTGAAGGTTATAGAGGTATGAGCACAACAGACTCAAAGTCTCTCATCTAATTGCCCCAAGTATAGAAAGTAATCATGCTTCAAGATATGCAAGGGAAGGAATATTAAAAATAAATGAGGTGAAATTCCTCACAGCAGTTCTCAGTGGAATGAAGGAAGCAGCAAGAAGGGAGACAAGAGCAGTTCTCCACCAGAGGCTGGTGAAGTCACCTCAGTGTTTGCTTGCTCCTTACCTTCGGTGTAGCCTGCACCTTCCTTGGCACTTTGGGCTCTAGCCTGCTTAACAATGTGAAACTGTAGATCTTTATCTGCAGGCAGAGAAGAAAATAAATTCATACAACTTTTACACCAAATTCTCGGGTACTTGATTGGGTTAGTCTTTATTCCCCAATGTCTATTATGAGACTTAGGGTATGGTACCGAACATCACAGTTTCATTCATGTACAAGGGCACATTTGAACTAAAAATGTAATTTTCATCTATTATGTATTTGAAATGAGGGGAGAAAAGGAAAAAAAAATCTATTTCTGGGTTACAAGGATATGGAAAAAAGAAATGTATGTATATTGCTCTCTGTACCATTGCTTTATCTCCACATTCTACAGACAGCTTCCCCACCTTCTAAGCATGCATTTTAACACACTTTCTGCATTTGATGCAAGAGTGGGGACCGAGAACATAGGAAGAAACTCCTAAGAGGGAAAACCAGATCCTCCTTGGATTTTAAAACGAAAATATAAATGTGACCTACAGAGTAGAATTACACAGTGATACAAGCATAAAAACGGTAAATTAAGGCAAATTGCAAATTATAATTAGAGAAAACTAACCTACTGATTGAAACACTCAAGGTTTTCAGGAGATCTTGGGAAGTTTACAGCAGCCAAGGCAGTGGGGTTGTGCTACCGTGAGGACCCGGACTCCTCAATCCCACATCTCTGACCCCCCCTCGGGATCTCCCCTCAACCCCTCATCCTCTGCACGTCCCCAGGGGTCTCTCCTCAGCCCCAGCCCTGTGTGCTGCCCCGTCAGGCGGAGCCCCCGCTGCCGCTCACCCATGACGACGGTGGGAACCTTCAGGTTTTCGTAGAAAAAGCTGCAGTCGTACATCTCTGCCTGCGGGGACCAAAGAGCTCGGTCAAGACCCGGGGCCACCGAGCGGCGGCAGCCGGCGCGCCCAGGGCAGCAGCGCCAGCCCCGTGCCCCGCTTCCCGAGCCGCGCTCCCACCTCCTCCTCGGCGGAGTATCCCATCCTGCGGAGCCGGCAGGACGCCGCGTGCCTCTCCAGCGACGTGCGGGGGACACGGTGATGGACGTCGTAAGGACACAGCACCCACTCCACCTACGAGGGGACACGGGACGGGTAAGATCAGGTCAGACCACGTCAGGTCAGGTCAGGCCAGCGCCGCCGGCCCCGCCGCCCTGCCCCGCACAGCCCCCGCTGCCTCACCGGGTCCCCGCCGAGCCACACGGCACTGCTGGCAGCCGCCATGGCTGCCCTGGGCGCCGCCATCGCTGTGCCGGGCGGCCCCGTGACCACGGCGGGGCGGGGCCGCCGCCACGTTCGCTGAGGGCGCTCCCGCCTCCGAGGGGGCGGCACCGAGCCCTGTGGGCTGAGCGGGGGGCTCTGCGCCAAAGCTTTGCCTTTCGTTTGTCTAAAGGAGTAGCCGGCAGCTGGACAGTTACGATTGATCAGTTGCACTGTGAGCATCGGATGCTTGGTTAGAATTTTAAGGAATAGGGAAGACAATCCCAAGTTGGATGGGCTGTCCGGACGAGAGCCACCAGGAGCGAAGTCAGCGAGGCTGAGCAGTGACCGGGGAATGGCAAACCCGGCTGTGGGCGATCGCCACCACCGACGCATTGGCCACCTACTCAGAACGGACTCCAGGCTCAGACGGGGGGAAGGACCGCGCCCGCGGACTGATTGATTAACATGAGAAACGAGAGACACAGCCAGCAAATGGAGGTTGATTAGTAATTAACATAAAAGTTACCCAATTTGCAACCAATGAATAGTGATGCCGTTGCTTGTGGAAATGTGTAAACAGCGTGAAGTTTTGGCGCTCGGTAGGGCAGCCTTGTGCGGGTCATCCCCAGCTGACTGCCTCGTGCGGACGGGAACAAGCCCCGGCAATGCCGCCGTGCCTGAGGGGCGCGGGCGCCGCCTGCCGGCGGGAGGCCGCGGGGACACCCCCCCCGGGGCGCTCCGCTTTGCCTTCCCTGCGCACAGGCCTGAGTGCTCCCGGCCTCGGGTTGTTCTCCTGGGCGCAGGGCGTGCCTGCCTGGGCGCCCCAGAGCCGCCAAAGCGCTCCCCCTGATCGTGGCGGGGCAGAAGGAGCATCAGCCCCCCTGTCGCCATCGAGGCCCGATTCCTTCTTGCTGCGTGAGGAATGCGGTGCCAGATGACAGCAGTCCCTCCAGCGGGCTCCTGCCGCAGGATCCGTGAGAGGATCCCTAAGGAGGAGGATGTGCAGTGCAGAACCAGGATGGGTTTTTTCCCCTCGTGGAGCACAGGGGTGTTGTCAGTGTGGCGGGAACTGGATGACTACACAGGGATAGCCCAGGGCTCCTGCCCAGTACTTGGTCTTTATGCTGAGAACATTTCCCTGAGGGAGCAATAGGGCTCAATCAGACTGTAAGGCGGGATGAGGAAAGAAGGACTATCTTAAGGGATAGATTTCACATGATTGACGTTTGTGCTTGCCTGTTTCTGTCGTCTCTGAAAAGCACATGACTGGATGGAAGAGAGAGAGGGTCTATCAAGGCAGCATGAGGGACAGGCAGCATGACAGATGCAGCTGCCAGAATGACTTTTGTACATCTGCTGTTCTTTAGCATATTACAGCCCTTTTCTGCACAGTGAATTTGAGACTCAGCTGGGACTTTAGCCTTTGAGAGATTTGGTGTCTCTAGCTACATTTGCCTGGGGATCTTTGACATCACATGATACAGAATACTTGTTGTGAAGACTTCCCAGCTGCCCTTGCATTTTCATCTATGCTGTACTGAAGTACACTCACTAGCATTAGTGCATTTTATCAGAAGAATACTGAGGAAAGCTCTGCAAAACTATTTTGACCATCTCCATTGGGAAAAAAAAAAAAAAAAAACAAAACATTTCTTCAGAGTTATGAAAGTCAAGTTCAAAAAAGTATCCAAGAAGATTTTTTTTAAGACTAAAGATTAAACAAAAAAATGATTTTGTTTACTTATAAAGTAAATTGATAAGAATCAGGATAGATTCTTTTTTTCTGCTAAACAACAACATTTTGAATGATTCAAAATTATCTTCGGGGTTTCTTTTCCTCTCAAAAACCCCAGTTCCTGTTATCATGTAACAACTATGTAGCCACAGACTTTCCAGGAGCAAACTGACTGGATGGGAGACAAAGATCATCAGCTTACAAAAGTTCATAGCACGACTTCTCCTTCCAGGCAAAATCACACTTTTAGGTTGGCTTCCCATCAAGCAAAGAGTGGGATTGTCACAGTCTTTCAGCTAAAACTCTTTCCCAGCTGTTGTCTCCAGTCTGTGGCACACTCTCTTCTCCTGCACCCAGCACTGTGCTGCTGCCACCCAACAGCATTGTGACTTTGTCATCAAACATCGTGGGTAATAATGTAAATTTAACACACTCAGTCTCATGGTCCCTTCTGAGAAGGAGAGAGGAAACTCCACAGCTGCATTTCCCCAGACAGGAATGCTGCCTGGCTGCAGCATCTTGGAAAAGGGGTACTTGAGTATGGTCCAGCACCTTTGCAGAGCTGCAATTCATGCCAAGTAGTGTGGTGCTTTTGTAGATGCTTTTTGTGGACAACGCTGATCTATCGAGAAAGTCTCAGTGGAAATCAGCCCCAAATCTCCTCACAGAACAGTCCTAAAGGGCGGGACAAGTAGGAGGTACAGCAGGGAATGGTGTATACATTAAGCCATCATAAAGACCATACAGCGCTTCTGGAGAACTCCTTAAATGTATCACCTTGTGTCTTCCTTCAGATGGAATTTACATTGCTAGATACTCCAGCTGTTGGCACATCAGGCATCAGGAACCACCTAGTTTAGGACTATACCCTGGGGCACAAAGCTTAACCTAAGTTGAATGATCTCAACCCAACAAAGTCACTTGGTACCTCCAGGAATGCCAGGTGGAAACCACACTGAAATCACACTGCTCTTAAGGTCCAAACCTTCCTAATGGGTGTGCAAGAGGAGTAGGAAGCTCATCCTGGGCAGCAAACCCCTTCCCCACATGGCTGACACAGGGAGGAGCATCCCACGGCTTGTGTTAGGTTTTCCTCCACTACTAACAAAACCTTGCAGACTTTCTGCAGCCAAATATTTATTTAGATGTACACTGAATTTTTTTCTAACATGAAAAAAGACACCTTCCATATTTAGCATTCCTTCTATTCCTTGCATTAAAAGCACTACTTACAGTTTTATTGTGTTCACTGTTCCCCCTGGAAACAAGGGAAAAATGTGAAAGCTCAATTTATTAATTTTTTAAAACATACTTTGGGTAAAGAGAAATAAAATAAGCTTTGTAGCAGTTTTCACAATCCTAACCACATTCAGCATGCACAGTTTATGGGTGGGAAAAGGCCCATGGAGCAAGGCAAAACAAGCTGTAGAACGAATAGAAACCTCTCGGGAGTACCCAAAAGCCAAAAGGGAAGCAGCCTGGCTTGTGGTCCCAGACAGCCCATGCAGGCCTGGGAGATAGAAGAAACAGCTTTGGACCTCCAACTGTGACAGATTTTTGCTGGTTCCACTCTAACATTTTTGACAAAGTTATAACAAGATCTCTGGATCTTTGTGAAGGGTATGGAGTAAGCAGCCAGCAGCTGGCAGACCACAGTGTATCCTGTAGCAGAGAATGACTCTCCCAGGACACATGCCATGCCGATCCCTGGGGCAGTTTAACCTGCAACTGCTTCATTAACACTCACCCCCTGGACTGCAGGAGCAGGGGATGTTGAACAGCAAGGTGGGGGGGTCCCACCCTGGTGTTAAGATTGACTGTACTCATCTCAGAGCAGCTCTGGCAGTTGCCACCTCTTCTCCCTTGCCCCTGGAGCCCACATGTCAACCTCAGTTTCTTCAGGGAAGGAGCTGTGATATCCAGGCTGATAAGCATCAGTGTCACTCAGCAAAAATGAGAGATTTGATGAAGATGAAGCACACAGACACTTGCATTTCATTCTTTTTGTTCACTGTTGCTTTTACTCTCTTTTACCTCAGACTTCAGCGAAGATGCCACATTCAAAGTCTGTGACCTCAGTTCAGCTGAACAAGCTTTGTTATCTACAGGGACATGAGGTGAGCTTCTCTAGCACATAAGAATCAATTTATAGAAGTATCCTCTATGTCACAGGCATATTTTCCAAAATTCCCTTTACCACACTACTGACAAGAGTTTAATTTTCATCTTTTGCTGTCCAAGTTCTACTTTTGTTGCCCTCCAGCTCATCCTGAAGTGCCAGTGTGGAGCAATACAGGTGCTGATGGCAACAAGAGGACTTAGAGAATGCTCAGACCTCAGTGCTTTATCTGCTGCGGGAGTGCAGCTGATTTATTCCTTCAGCTCTGTACCACTCAGAGCCTGCTGCTACTCCTTAGTTCCTGGATGTTTATTCCTTTGTAACTTAGTCCAGTTCACAATAACAGCCTGTGGTGTATTTTATGAACTGCAGTGCACCAGACAATTCCAAATTGATTTACAGGCAGCAACTCTAGCACCTATTAATGCTTTATTGATTCTTCTCTCTGTATCTCTCTGTGATCTCTCATGGATGCATCAGATTTAGATCAGTTTAATCAGGCTGGTATCATTCTCATCTTTAAAGATGAAGCATGGTGTTCTCACTTGATGGAGCTGGGGTTTCACTGTTAAACAACCAGAAGTAAACTGAATGCCCTCTTGCACACTCAAGTTTTGACACGTGTATTTTGAAGCCTTCTTGGGTTTTTCTCTTTAAGACCTTCACAGTTTCTGCACTGCAACCCTTGATTCTTTGCTCGCTCCCTTGTCTGCCCTTCCCTTGCTGTGAGCTTCCCAACAAGCCAGTACCTGCCACCTGCTTGGAGCCAAGGTTCCTCCCTTGCCTTTTCCTCCTTGGTTGTTGTTTGGTGGGCATCATTATTAATTTAATTATTTTTTAATTAACACCCATTGTGATTAAACATGATCCCTGTGAAGAACAAAAGCCTCTTCCATAGCTTTTGTCACAAATACTGCTGAGAAGGAAACCAGCTAAACTAAAATGCAGCCATAGCTGTGGAAAGTGGCAATTTCTGGCAGATGACTTGGCCCTTGCATTTGCTTAGCTGTGCCAATGCCCTGCTTGCCACAGGTGTGGAGACCCTTCCAGCACAGGGCTCCTTGTGTCCTTTGCCAGGAAGCACAGAAGAGCCCGTGGTTTTCTTTTAAAAGCGTGCTATTGATTTCTAATTGATATCTGCTTGAAGTGCCACCCAAGGGAGCTGAAACAGCACAGACCTTGCCATGCTCTCAGCACTTGCACTAGTTGGAAAGCTCCAGAGCAACACAAGACCTGTGCCAACTGCATGTTTCAGCTGGTGCCAAAGTTCCCCTTGCATTTATCCTATGTATGTATTAATAAAAGCTATTTACTTTTAAATTAAACCTATTTTGCCTTTTCCTCCTAATCCTATCTCACAACAAAAAAAACCATTAAACCACCACACTAAATTTAACAAACAAAACCAAAAATAAACATAAAACCACTACATCATGTCTTAAATGTACCTCATTTTGCACTGGTCCAGGGAACTTTATCTTCTCTGCTGGGGCCCCAGTGTATCCCTTAAGGGGGATCTTTGGCATGAGGCTGATGGTCAATGTTTGGACACATGGATCAAGCCACCTACTTTTGCTGTATCTGCAGACTTGTGCAGCCTTAGAGGTTGCTTCAAAAATGGGGCCTCCCATGTTCAGCATTCTTAGTGCAGTGAATAATGATAGCTGTACCTGGATGCTGCCATTTCTTCTCATAAGCATATGTGAAACAAACCATACTACTTTTTCCTGAAGCAACATTTCAGAGTAAGTCCCCATGAAGGAAGAACTTACACACAACAATTTCCTTGGAAACAAGTCAGCAGATGCAAGGACAGGCTAGGTGTTATAACAAGCTTAATATTCTGGGTGTATCACTTAATCTGCAAGTGCTGCCTACAAGCATCCTTCCTCTTCCAGGAGGATTAGTATAGGGATTACAGAGAATCTTTGAAGAGATTGGCATATGCTCAAATGGTCACACACTGCAGCTTCCCAAGCTCATGGGGGCAGGGAGGAGAAAGCAAGTGCAGGGGAGAAATAGATCCTGTTAAATAATTGCCAATGGGGAGAACACACGGTGGCTTTAGCTCTCACAGGGACTCATAATTCAAGATCACCATATTTGCTGAGCTCGTCAATGATAGCATTTCATCAGCACCTCATCAGCTTTTACAAACAAGTCTTTGTATCCCTGTCTGTGTGTCATCACATTTGGAAGCTCAACCTCTCACCCGAGACACAAAGCAGAAGTGCTGCTTGCTTCTGATCAGAAATGGTCCTCAAGCACTTGTGAATTCCTCAATTACGATGTCAAATTCTACCCCTTGGCCAGTTTCTCTCGACTGCACACTCACAAGTCATCAGAGTTTTGCAGTTAGAGTACTGCACTCACCACAGACAATGTGGTTTCCACATCTCTCTGTTCCGTGATGCAGGCTCTTTCCATCCTCTTACTTCTTTGCAGGCTTTGCCCCATTTCGTCCCCAGTCAGACCAGTGGTTTTGCAGACATCCCCACCCATTATGTCAGAAGCTGCACAATCCCAGGTCTTTCTGGCTCTGATCACTGATACCCAAAATTTCACTGAAAACCGTTTTGCTCAGTGTGTCTGCAGACCTGACCAATCCTGCTGCCTGTCCCCAGCACACTGTCTGTCTCAAGGCTCAGCCTTGCAAGGCAAACAGCAGCCTGGCTGCAGTGCAGAGGAAAAGCACTCACCCTCACCCACTTCTCCAGGTGCATCTTCCATCCCAGTGCACACAGCAGCCTGGCACATCCTTCCCTGCAAGTGTGCATGAAGAATTAGGTTCTTTTCTTTGAGCACTTGTTTATTCCACTTTCCAGACTTTCAGGCAGCACTCTGCATGTGTTGTTCTCCGTGCCTATCAAACCACAGTGCAGTGAAGTGTCTCGCCTCAGATCTGTCTCTTGCCCACCAGAGCAGAAGCAGTATAGAAACACTAATAGAAGATGCAAGGCAAACAGCTCCACTCCCATCAGCAAAAAGCTGTTAGCAAAGCCAAAGCATGTCAATAATCAGTCCAGAGTCCACCTATACATACACAGAGTCATAAGCTGTGTAAAAAGAGCTGTTTTAAAATCACATGGTTTAAGCTGCTAACTCCAATGTAGGAAAAGCTCTATCTGTAGCTGAGAGCCCACAGGCAGTGCTGATGCCTCTCACACCTACAGCACATGTGGAGAACACTGCCTTGGTGGGTGGGCAGCAGGTCCTACCTGTACATATTGCACAAGGAAATGCCTGGCAGATTGAGCTGAGTGAAGATGACACACACACGGCTGTGAATTACAAAACTCTCTGTAAGGATGCTGGGCACCAGGATTACTCTGGTCTATTCCTGGCTCCGGCAGCAGAGTCTTAATGGGTACAGCCATGATTAGAAACAGGATAAGCAGGAGCCTACACCTGAAAGGTCTCCCTCTGAAGATCTTCCTGGTTTCCTTTGGGGACCAGCTATGGGGGATTTGAGGCTGTTGTGTAAGCCATACCTCCCATCCTGAACCTGTCCCGCTAAAGAGAGGAAGGATGTTTACACATCTTACAGGAATGGAGATGCAGCCAGGAAAGTCAGAACATCTCAGCTCAGTCCTGCCTTCCCCTATCTGTAGGTGGCTGCACAGGGAACTAAACAAGGAGTTGGGTAGAAACACTGATTTAGAAACAGATACTAGTAGCATCATCTCTGCTCTGAAAGTTTGTCACTCAGTATTGGGAAAAAACCCCAATTGCTACTGTGTACCAATGAAAAAAGCGACATCCTCTAACCAGGCTTTTTTTCTTTCTTTGGTTGCAGACATGTACCCCAGAGCTGAAGATTCAGGATCCCATTCCCTGATACTTGGGCTTCCTCCTGGCACCTCATGGGGTTGCTGAGGTGCAATCGCCCAGGCAGGAGCTGCAGGGTGAGATTCAGAGAGCTGCCTGACTACCTCCTGTCTCCTCAGCCTGAGATCTGCAGGGGCAGCAGAGCAGCAAGTTGTAAACACACAGTTACTAAAAAAAGCCTTTAGCCGTGACTGCTCTTGCCCACAGAAGGAAAGCCCGATTGGCTGCATTGGTGCATTTGTTTTGCCACATGAGCCGGCGGTGCAGCAGCGCGCTCCGTGTGGCACCTGGGGTTTGCCACTGCTCACAGCCTGGGCACGCTGAGAAATGAGAAGGCCATCACCAGTTTATCCCAGTAAGTGGTACTTGGCATAAAAGAGACACATGCCAATCGATCCTTTCCTAGAAATCCACTCTACAACAGGGCAATTGCAGAGCTAAAAGGTGTCAGGTACCAAGGCTGCTCCTGGCAAGGGGCAGAGTCAGCGCAGGCAGGAGGCAGTGGGTGCTCCCCAGGCACCCCGGGAGGGCTTCACGGGGAAGAAGTAGTTTTGTTAGCACAGAGAGAAGGGCAGCGGGAGGTTTTGGGGTAGGAGCAGCTTTTTGGAAGCTCTTCCTAGCCGCGGCCCGACACCAGGTGGAGCTGTAGAAAGCAGAGAAGTGCCGCACACCGGCCGGCACCGGGAACGCGGAGGGGCTCTCTGTCCCCAAACACAGTCCATAGCTTTACCTTACGACCCTGGCTCTTCCTTGTCGCATCCACGCCTGCTGCAGGTGGCGATTCGGGATCTTCCGCCTCGCTGGAGGGCACGGCAGCCGTGATATTTCAGTAATGGAACGGCAGCACAAAGCCTTTCCTTAGCTCCTAGAGCGGGCGGAGGAAGACCTCACACTCCTCCCATTATAAACCTAGAGCCCATCCTTCACGCTGCCTTTTCCCCATTTTGTTTGGGGGTTTTCTTTATCAACCCCACGAGGAATTCTGTGAATATTCCCTCCCCCATCAGCAGCTCAGTTCTCTCTTTCTCCACTGTCCCGGGGGCTCGCATCAGCAGGCAAGGACAGCAGAGGCCAGGGCTGCAGGCTGGTACCTGTGATCCGTATGCATGGCTGTGGGCAGGGGACACAGAGCAGCTCTCCTGAGCCCCCTGCCAACCCAAGCCGTGCAGTGCTCTGCTCCCAACCAAAGTGGAAAGGCTTCCAGGCTGACGTTTTACCTGCATTTTTCCTCCCTGGGGCTATGACATAAAGATACAAAAAAAATTCAACTGGAGAAGCTTGTGCCAAGCTCAGACTGAAGGCACCACAAGACAGGCAGAGCTACTGCACTCAGACAAAGCCGACAGCAGTAACATGCCATGGGCAGTTCTGCAAAATCCTTGTTTCCTGCAGCCAGCAAGAGGAACTTGTGCTTTGAAAGATATCATCTCAAATTAAGATTGCTCCTGTCCTTCCCAATGGTGTGGCCTATTGCAACACTGTTGCAAAACCACAGATGATATTAGAACTTGTCAGCTATTCCTTGATGTCTGCCCTCCCCAGTCTGAAAAGAGAATTATTTAAAATCCAGAAAATTCCACAGGATTCTGTTCATTATGAGAAAATGACACAGGAAGCGAGACAGGGTTCCTCCAGCTTGACATTGCCCTTCTGCTTCTGAACTATTGCTTCCAAAATCCTCCTCATAGCAGCAATTCCCCCTTCTGCCATTCTCTAACTCTTGCTCAGAGTCTGAAATTATATATCAAAAAAACCAACCCTCAACACTATTTCCAGAAGCAAAAGAGGCCTTCAGGTTCATCTGTCTGGAGATATATTTCAAGAGGCTTCTAGGAATTTTCTACTATTTCTTCATTGCCCTTATACTTCTCCAGCCTCTCTCATGACCTGGCTGGAACCAGACAATTTTAAAGCCATGAGTTGGAAGGCAGAATTTTTAAGGAAAAAATCCCCAAGGAAGTGAGATAGATATTTTTATATTTTATATAATGCATATTTATAAGTTATATATTATTTATGTTTAGATTTGAAAGGTCAACAGTGTTTATATATACATATATATGCATGAATATATGCACAGATATACATAAAAGGTCAACAGTGTGATTAAAGAAAGTATCAAAATTTTTAGCTTTTTTTTCTATTCCTTTTTTTCTATTTTTAGGTTTTTTCATTACCCTCTTCTGCAAGTTTTATAGGCTTACCTGCAGAAATCCTCCAGCTTTGGAGAAAATCCCCAGAGTCTTTTTCCATCATGCCTGATAAGTTCAACAGCATTCTTCATCATGGAATGTTTTCCATCTAATTGCGGGGGGATGAGCAGGGTGGGACAGGGACAACACACACATGACACAACTGCAGATTATGGTATGATCCTCTCCAAACTACCCTAATTGATGAACTGAAGGGCCTGTGTGAAACCAATCAGGGAAAGAAAAAAAAGTAAGTGGATAACAGATGGCCCCACAGATAGGGGATGCTATGAAATGAGCTCAACTGGACTAAGTCATTAGAGGCTTCCAAACAAACAGGCAAAAAATAGCTGCTGCTAAACACTGGAATCATTATCAAATATACAAATGTATCTGTAAATGATACAATGTTTCTGCTAAAAGCAAGGCTAAAAAGTACAACTGCAAATTTACCATGAGTGCCTTTATGAAAAGCATGCATTTCTGTTCAAGTACCAATAGTGAAATTTTATAACATACTACTGTGACCTGTCAGCAGGTGACCTGTCACCTTGTCCTTCTTACTACAAGGCATGAAAATCTGGTTGCAGTTCATCTTGTATTCCTGTGTGCACACCTCATCTGAAGATTAAGGCCCTGATCTGGCAAAGCAGAAATGCACACTCAGCTTCCAGCAGACCTGGCTTTATAGTTCAATTCAATGGGAAGAGACACACACTAACAGCAGGTGCTGGAGCACATCCTGGGTACAGGCCACCAAATTCTCCTGTTCCAAAATCCTTGGGAGAGCTTTGAGCTGCACATACAACCAAGAACAAAAGCAGGACTCAGCTCTGACTGATTGTGGTGGAGGACACAACTTTTGGATGAAGTTTGTAGACATTACTTTTCCCTCCTACTGCCAACGTAGGAGAGTCAGTGCAACATGCCAGGTCTTGAATTCTCTTATTGTTGAAATTTTTAGCAGTTTCCTATGGATGTGAGGTTAATGTTACCCCATTCAGTATATCACTGGTTTTACCTCCTTTCCCACAGATATACCAGAGGCCAAATTTGAAGTTGAAAAACTGGAGGAACAGACAACAAAAGAAAAGATGAAATTTTGTCAAGACAAGTAAAAACACACTGCCCTTGGGCAGGAGTAATCAATTTAAGAATACAAATCAGGACCAAATAGTTAGGAAGTGTTGGAGAGCAGTTTTTGTGGTTTACAGTGGATCACGTAACACAAGCCTGTGGCAGACTGCTGTGCAATACAGGACCATGTAAATTGGAGATGAGTGAACAAGACCGATAAGTAATCCTGCAAGTACTTCTTCCATTCTGTTAGCATTTTTAAGACCTCTGCAGGAGATATATGCCTAGATTGAACACTGCCTTTGAAAACCAAAATGGAATTACCTGAAGTTAGAGAGGCTGTGGAAACTCCAATGCAAGAAACTTGTAAGTACAATTTAGCTTAATACTAAACTTTTATCAGTAATGTTCATCTCTGTGCTCAAGCAAATGGTATCCTGGAGTTCATGATACCTCATAACCAGCAAACAGGGTCACAACATCCCAAGCTATGCATGGAAGATCTTGCTTTTAGCTGGCAGTGAGAGTGCAGTGTCT
The DNA here is from genome assembly GCA_013398615.1 of Brachypodius melanocephalos. Taxonomy (NCBI): domain Eukaryota; kingdom Metazoa; phylum Chordata; class Aves; order Passeriformes; family Pycnonotidae; genus Brachypodius; species Brachypodius melanocephalos. Next base: position 13,992,741 of record VZSR01001854.1, read on the forward strand.
TTGTAGCTCTGTGTTTCAGCTTCAGCACAGTGTTATCCAGGTAACTAGCACCACTGTGCTTATGTTAAGGGGGTCAGGGAATCCCTTAACTGCAAAAGAAAAAAATCCCAAGTGAGATTTAAAAAGGAAAGTGGCAAAAAAAGTCTTGTAGAAATCTGAGAGCAGCATCAGGGAATAAACTTCGTGGGGAGGGGCGGGGAGGGGAAGGAATGCTTTAAATCACTTGAGTGGGATTTTTTTTAATGGAAAGCCTTTAGAGGGTAACAGAATGCTTGTGGTCGACCACTGTCTGTTCTCCTTTCTCTGTTTCACTTGTGATTTATAGACAATAAGAAAGATAGCTGTGCTGCTCCTCTGTGCAGGCATTGATGACAGAGTTCCTTGATCCTCTGCAAAATACTGCAAGTGAAATGCAAAGAAGCAGCAACATGGATTAGCCAATGAGATTATGTCCTTGGAGAAGGGTCATGGGAGATCAGGGACCTGCCTACCTGACCATGTATTGCTAAGGAAGACTGCCACAAAACCACCAAAATGGTTTCTTAACAACATGCCAGCCAAGTCACTCACTGCCTTAGCTTCACACTTCTAATCTTCATAGCAGGAAAGAAAATATGACTGCAATTAATATAACTTGACAAATGGAGAGGAAATCCAGAGAGACAGCAGGGTGTACTGACAGCAGTGATGCAGGTGGGCAGCAGAGCTGGGATCAGAATTCAGGCTGACCTGAGCGGAACTCCCCTGGGGGGCACTGCCTTAGGTGCAGATGGGTTACACCTCCCTTTGCAGCTCTGAGTGAAACCACCATGAGTACCTGTAAAAAACACATGCTTATTCAGTTCTTGGTCAACATTAACCACCAACATAGACAATAAATATCCTTATCACTTTTGTAAATGAGTCAGATTCTTCGTTACATACAGAATGAAAGTGCTGTCAAAGTCTACTCCTCCCATGCTGCTCCACACAGAGTGGCACTCTGGCTCACACTGAAAAGGAGATATTTTGGTAGCAAATGAGACTGGGTGAACTGTCTTGGGGGCAAGGAGAAACGCAGTCAGAGAAGAAAGCAAAATATTGCACAGTACAAGTAGTACTCAGATCTTGTCTCCTACATATATAGCAGTACAAATAACTTCCAAGTTATGAAAGAGAGGAAAAAGTCAATGTAAGAAAGAATATTTTTATCCCTTGTTCATACATATGTGTATAGAAAGAATGAGATACAACAGGTCACCATGTAGTACAAAGTAAATTGCAGTAGATTTTTCAGGGGAAACAGATTGGTATTATACCTACACTGTATGAAAAGACCATGGAGGAACCAACTGTTCAACCATTGATCATGCTCATCTTAACTCTTTATTTTCTTTTGAATGTGCATAGTTTAAGCTACTGTGGATGTTACTTTGTGTATTTTTCATTGGTCATGGAAGGTAAACTTGCCCTGGAATTATTATCTCACTTGTAAATAGAACAAAGAATACAAACTCTTTTTTTTCACTTTTAAAATTGCAATGACCAATGTGATGGCTTTTTCTAAATTGCTGCTTTAATGGCTTACCTATTTCAAAATACATTTGACTATTTTTCTATCTAAGTTTTGAAGCTTCTTACTTGCCAGCTGAAAATGAAGCAGCTCAGCTGTGGGCTGAGGGCTGAGGCAGGTGGCAGATGGACAGAGAGGAAGAACTGCCATTCCTCAACAGGCTATGCCCACGCCTGCTGGAGAATTGGTTTGCTCAAAGCACAGTTCTAATTTAGGTTAGCTGGCAGCAATTCAGTTTTGAAGATCTTATGATACCCAATGTTAAAAGAAAGAGTCAATAAGATGTGTTGCTGTATCTCACACACATCTAAAACTTTACTCTACACGATAGATTAACAAAAAACTCTGTGAGAAATAAAGACACTTTTTCTCTCCTCACACATCTTATTCTTATGTTTTAAGCTATGTACATTCAGAGCTAGTGGAAAATCCCACAAAGTAATTTTTATTTTCGCATGATAGCTGTATGAGATACTTAGTATGGTGGAAACACCATTTACTCAAGTCAAGTTTTTCTGGTGGGGAGAAAAGAAGAATGTCCAAGTAATCTCTTTTAAAAGAATAAGAAAAAAAGTAAAAAAAAGGGTGGAGTTTTGAGTGATGAAAAATAGGGATTCCCATGGGGTATTGTAATTTGTGCTATCAACAACAGCAGCAATAAATAGAGTTTATTCTTCCACATCATTAACTATTTGACTAGACAGCTGGGAAAAAAACGGTCCTTGTGCATATGTGCCCTGTATCCCAAAATACACAAGGAAGTGCTCATGGTTCTTGTGGGACCTGACTGCACAGTTTTCACACAGGCAGGAAATCAAGGGAGTGAACTGAAGGACTGTGAGGCTGGGCCATAAACACTACTGCTGAACAGGGACTACTTTGGTTTTGTCTGCCACTGAAAGCCCTGAAAGACACCATCCACACTGGCTCACTCTTTGTCCTTTCCAAGAGAGGCTTCATTCAGCTGGTGTCAAGCCAAGGCGACAGTCTAGCAAAGTGCAATTGCAAATTTAAAAACTGACAAATATAATATTAGGTCACACATGACAGAAGTCTACTGCCACTGGCCTGTTAGCATAAAAGAATGCACAGTGCTGGGCCTTCAACAGCATAAGTCACTATAAACAAACAGAATGCATGACTTCTCTTAGACATTTATCCTGCAGTAAGGCTGGTACAACAAAATGATAATTATTTGCTAATGATGGGTTTGGACTACTAGTAAGATTAATATTTTAGAGGCTTCTGTCTGTGTAGTCAGAGGGCAGAACCTACAGGCACTTTTGATAAGTTGCCCATATCCTCTGTACTTAGTGTGGTTGCTGGCTGTAAATAACCATTTCCTTTTTAAGGGAAAAGCACAGTATATCCCAGAAACCTTCTGGGATTTACAGAGACTCATCACAACAGTATTCACTTGGCAATCATAGTAAGTTATGGGAGCTGCCCTACACTGCTCTGAACTTCCTAAAGTGAAAACTGCCTCAACTTTACAAGAAAATAAGACATATTAGATAAATTTTTTTAAAAATGAGCACTGGGTCCTCCCAGGCAATTTTCAGTTCTGCTCTAGGAAAAGTTCAGTCTAGCCTGTGACTGACTGCTCCCATGCAACTGACTGCATTGGCAGTGCATACAGATTAAGAAATGCTCTCATATACTGCAAATTACAGGACTAGAACCTTAGACTTTAAATTCTCCAGGACAGAATGCCCTTGTTAACAGGAGCTATATTCAGTATATAAAAAAAAAATTGAGGCACATTATAAAATAGCCTACTATGCCTACTCATTATTATTATTATTATGATCACATTACAGTATTATTAACAATTTACTTTATGCCAAAATTTCCCAAGAAAGCATCTAGGTTGTTGAAGTTCCTAAAAAGTTTTATTTTGCCACCCTAATTTATGGCACAAATATAGAATACTAAAAGCCTGTTAAAAAACAAATCAAAACAAGCAGAAAACATCCCCAAACACTAGCATTCTTCATCCTCTTACTAAAAGGTGCTTTCTTGGGGGAGCTTAATTATTTAACAAGCAGTTTAATTCACCTCATCAACCACTCTGCTTGGTCTTTCTTCTGCAGCTGGCTGCTCTGGGCTGCTGTGCCTGTTCCAAAACTGCCAGCTCCACACAGCCTCAGTATCCACAGCATCTAAAGCTATGATTTTCCCTACTCAGTGCCAGCCACCAGCCCTGCAAAGCTCCTGCACGGTCCCCAGCACATCACTCATCCAAAGTGCTGCCAGGCGCTGGACAGGTGCAAGTGGGGGGCTGCTCCTGTCATTCTGGATGCAGCCACATGGTTCTGGTTGGTGGGAGGGGAGAACTGTGTGCCTGCACGCTGCCGTGTCAGTTCAGCTCAGAAAACAGGACCTGTCCTGTTTAATTGCTTCACAGATGTTGCTTGTGAGTCTCAATGCACACCAGCACTCCCTCCTTTCTCCTCATCACATCTGAGCACACAAACCCTTGGCGTTTGGATTGGGGCCCTCAGCTTTCCAGATGTCCAGATCTGGGGCAAGTTGCCAAACATCCAGACCAAAGGTTTACATTTAGGCAAGCATTTTGAGTCCCCAACCCCAAGCACAGAGTAAAAGGATGGATTAGGCAAAGGAATGCCTTTCAAAGAGTACCTGTGGTTTGAAACAGGGTAAGTATTGAGGCTCCCAATTAATATCCAAGCTGGACATAAATGCATTTTCTAATCCACTGCACTGTATTCTATTCCTAAACACATTGTAAGAATTATGGAAAGGAAAATTGCTTGAAACAGCCATTATAGATTGTTAAGCATAGTTTAACGAGACAGTATTATGCCTAAAAGACAACCAGAGCCCTATGAAAGAATTAAGGGAGACATTAACAGCACCAGAAAGAAAGTTTGCTGCTGTGGAAATTGGTGATTAACAATATGGCAATACCGCAGCAGTTCAGCCAAACAACCCACTTTGACTGTCACTCTGCTGGTTGTGATCATTTTCAGGATGTGGCTGGTTGTAATAACTGGGGTTTTTTAACATTGCAGGTTAAATCCTAATCACTCTTAATATCAGTAAAGAAATATCATACCTCTAACAGTAAAAGTAAATTGCTACAATGTTTAAGATGGATTAGTTATATTTTCAATAGTATCCTAAATTAAGTCTTTTATGTTGTTTTTAAATAAAAGCATGTTAACTGACTGTGATCAGAACATGTGTTCAAGCTTAGTAAAAAACAAGTGGGCTTGATTAAAGTGAGGATTTCGGCAAGTACTTATTAATCAGAAATTTCATGTCAATTGTTTTAATATGTCAAAGATCAGGAGAAACAGAGATTCACTGATTAGCTTATTAGCAGCATTCAAAACTTGCCTGTGTTGGTGTTACAAGCTTTGCTTTGGTAGATTAAAAAAATGCTTGACTCCTAATCCAGACATTGTTTCTTCAAGGAACTTTCAGGAAAGGGGGGCTTGTAGCCAGTGCATATGTTTTATCTAGATTTCTAAAAAGAAGATGAATATATTGTATGACCTGAGGAATGCATTATGCTGTAAGTTGCTTCACTTTCCTCAAAGAAACTGAATAAATCTGTTATTTACTCTAGGGGTTATTTCATCAACACCTGTAAACAAAAGAAATCCTCAATAGAAGACTCAAGTTCTATTTCTTTCCTCTTTAGAAAGACTTTGGAGCATAATGATATGAAGCTATATTTAAATCAGATAAAAATGTATCATTTTGCTTCTGGATCAAGTCTGTTTTTCTGACATGCCTCCATTTGCTGTTATTGGCCCCAGGTGTCAGCCCAAAATTAAAGTAAACTTACCGTACCACCGACAATATGGCCACCTCTATTTTTAGGCTGTGCACACAGCCAGCATTCTAAGTTAGCCTCAAAATGTGGCCTCCTTTGCAGCTGCTGAATTAAATAAAATTGCATGTGTACCACTGTAAGACAGAGTTCATCCCTCCTCTAACCATGGCCAGGCCACAGGGACTGCTGAGTGGCTGCCCATTTGATGTGGTGTGGCCATCTATGCCTTGTTACATGGGAGGCTACACCTCTAGGTTTGTCTCTCAGCTTGTGCTGTAATCAGGCAAAGGTTTTTTAAATACTCTGAGGACTGTTTGTCAGACACGCTCTTCTCTACAATTAATGGCTTCAGACAGCTCCATCTGTAATGAGCATATTCTCATTAGAGTATTGTCTCAAGGTAGCACTCTGCAAATTTACTTTTCTGATGCAGCGAGAAACTTGAAGTGAAATCAAAAAGTGAAATATCACAGTAATGGTTAGCACTATCCTAGTCTTGCCATCAGAAAGCCCTGGAGCTATAACAGGAAGAATTGCAGGAGGGCTGAGATTGAAAGGCACCTCTGAAGATCCTCTCATCCAATTTTTCCCCACCCCTATCAAGACAGGATCAGCTAGAGCCAGCTGCCCAGGACCATTTCCAAGCAGCTTTTGAATATCTCCAGAAACTCCACCACCTCTCTGGGCAACCTGTGCCACTCAGTGACCCTCACAGTTAAAATGTTTTCTGATCTTCAGAGGAAACATGCTGTGTTTCAGTTTTTCTGCTTTGCTCTGACTCTCTCACCAGGCACCACTGTAACCATGTCTCGCTTCTTAACACCCTTCCTCCATATATACACTTACTGATAAGTTCAACCATGAAGCTTCTCCTCTTCAGACTAAAGAGCCCCAGCGCACTCAGCCTTTCCCTAAGAGATGCTCTAGCCCATCATCTTTGTACCTGGACGTTATACAGCCTTTCTCCAATGCACCAATGTCTCATCTCTCCTACACTGAGGAGCTCAGACCAACGGTGCGCCAAGTGTGGCCTCACCAGTGCTGAGCAGAGGGGAAGAGTCACGTCCCTTGGTCTGCAGAGGATTGAAGGAGTTTCAGCACTCCCTCCATGGCATCCCCAGTCATGGCACAGGCAGCAGACTGCTCTAGGTGATGGTCAGATCAGCAGACGGGTGCCTCTGTCCCCTGCAGCAGGGAGGCACCTGTTTGCATGGGCTCACCATTTCATCCCCAGACTCTTGGATGGTTTAGGGTCAGATGGAGTAGATTCTTTGCCTGAAGGCATACCTGACTCCTCATCAGCTTTGAGGGCAGGGCATGCATCTCCCACTTTCAAGCCCTTAGATGGGGGCAGGAGTGTTTCCTTAGTGATAGAAGTAATAAACTTCCATCCTTCCCATTCTTCAGGAGCTGCACTTACCTCAATGTTAGTGGTGGATACTGCCTACTTCTCTGCTGCAGTTGTGGTCTAGGGTTCCTCACACTACTGAGAAGAACCTTTTTTTTTTTTTTTTTTGATAGAAGTACTTACCTCCTTATCTCCTTTTTTGGCCTCTGATGCTGCACAGCTTGTTCACTCCCACCTGTAACTCCTCCATTCGGTTTGCATATCTTCCAAGATAGCACACATCTGGCAGGACAGCAGGACATCTCTCGGGCATCAGAGAGATGCTTCAGGTACTCCTCACAGCCCAGGCCTTCATCTGCTATCCAGAGTCTGCCTCAGGCCACTGCCCTATCAGGAACAGCTGCTCCAACATCTGCCAGGCAGACTGCCCTGTAACACGTCACCACTGAGACTGTCACAACAATAAAAATCCCACTGAAGCCCCCTCCCTTGTGGCCTGCTGCACAAACTGCTGCCTTGGAGCTGTTCTCCAACCCAAGGCTCTTGTGTAGTCCTCACCTGGCTAAACGTACCTCACCCTTCTAAGGATGGACAGCTGCCACAAAGGCTCCCGGCATGCTGAGTTAAGGACAGCTGATCACGATCATTAGAAGCTGCCAGAGAGTCCTTGAGCTCACGCCTGGTAGCTCCCCTTTGTGGTGATCCATTTTTCTTAAATGGTTGTTCTGTTCAAGTTGTAACCCTCCCCTAAATTGTCATTCACTGTAACCCCTGCCCATCACCCCATCCTGAATACCTTACTGGTTTACCCAACCTCTCCTACCTTCAGTATCCCATTGGTCCAAGCCTTGGATCCGCCCCTCTCGGTGGAACTCTCTTAGGTGGGGTCACGAGGGAAAAATCTCTCTCTGGCCTCTCTTTGGCCGCTGGCTGTCCACTGGGGACTCCCTGTCTGTGGCCTGCATGCATCTTGTGGGAGCCATGCACCCCATCAGTGTGGGACCCCCGAATAAACTCACCTAATCAGCACCCTCAGAAGTCATGTCATGTTTTGCCTGCCAACATGCTGCTCTCAACATGATCCTGTAAGGCTCTTGTACCTCCCTTCCCTCCTGAACTCAGTTATCAGTCCCCCTGCGGCTGCCAGCCGGGCACAAAAAAAGCAGGGGAACGCAACACCCCTTCCCTTGTTCTTGCCTGACAGCAGCAGGCACTCTCTAGTTTCTCAGTGTTTCCCAGGTATATTCAATGATCCTGGACCTTGTCCCTGGAAGATCCAGAAGCTCCCAAAGCAGAATGCAGAGACTGCTGCCCAAACAGCTGCCTCTGTTGGCATCACCCAAGTATGCATTTAATGTGTGAATAACCTTCAATTTTATTGCATCTATATATGTATAAATTTCAGGCCCCCTTTGTATTTGAGATATTAGCAGCCTAAATCCCTGACTGGTCTCCCTGATGTGTTTGACTGCTTATTGTTAGAGCTGTGCATAAACAATTTTGGAGAGCATGTCTGAGCTCCAAGATGGCTGAGTGTGCAAAGGGTGGAACTCTAGGAAATTCAGGCATAGAGGCATTAGAATAGCTGCATGGCATCAGAGCAGTGGTCCACATGGAAGTGTCCCATACTGGGTACCTAGGTGCTTCCCCAGTCTCCAGAGGTCTGTGTAGCAGAGAGGGACTCCTTAACTCCCTTTATAACCCCTCTGCTAAACCACAGATTCAGGCTGAGGTGATTTAGGATTTACTCATAAATTCAACTTCTTTGAACATGTGAATTACTCAGGGTTTACTGACAGCCATTAAACCCAAGTGAGTTAAATAGCTCGAAGTTAAATAGCTAAAAGAGCTGTCCTTAGGGTATTTGATTAAAAATAGGCTCCTGACCAAAGGAATTTCATCAGATTATCTTTCATTAAAGCACTACTGTGAAAGGATATAATTGCTTGGGAAAGACATCATATAGCATGTTCTTCTATTATAAAAACTATTTCCCTTCACATTCCAGGTATTCTGGACCATAGTTGTGTATATGGGGGTTTTTTCTCTCTGTGTAGTGTTTTAAGATTATTTGACAAGAATTTGCAAAACCCCATTTTTTTACTTCTTTATTAAAGCAAAAATCAAGATCCTGCATCTCCTGGGAGGCTGTTTTGACCAGGTTAGCAGTCACTTTCTTGAAAACAGGGTTAAAAAACCCAACTCTAACTCATTTTGCATGTCAGAGTTTGTTTGGTTTTTATTAAGGTTTCTTAACTAAAACATTAAAAAGCACCATAGAGAAGTAGAGGAAGTATGTGAAACAACATGGGACGAACTGACAGGAGCTTTTTCTTTTCTGGTGCACCTTTCCTGTTCCACCTGTAGGTTTCAATCTTGAAGGGATACAAGTAATTGGAAGGTTCTTAGACTACTGCTCATCTGCAAATTCCCTGATGGCAGACTGGCACCATGCCCAGCCCTTCCTGGTAAGAGGCTCTCCAGCTGAGACAAGATCCCGAGAGGGCATGAAGGATATACAAATGCTGAGACTGACCTCCCCCTCTGCTGTTGAAGGCAAGATACTCATCCTGTTGCAAAGAAACACAAATGCCAGGGGATTCATGAGAACAAGCGATGAGCAGGACCATGAGTCACTTATTTCATCTCCTTTGGGCTGGAGCTAGTGGACTAGAGCACAGGTCTTGTAAGGAGCAGCTGAGGGAGCTGGGGGTGTTTAGCCTGGAGGAAAGGAGGCTCAGGAGGGACCTTATTCCTCTCTACAACTGCCTGAAAGGAGGCTGTACCCAGGTGGGGGTTGGTCTCTTCTCAAAATGACAAATGACAGCGTTGGAGGGATCTGCCTTGAGATGCACCAGAGGAGGTTTAGGGTGGATATTAGGAAAAACATTTTTTATGGAAAGGGTGGTCAGGCATTGGAACAGGCTGCCCAGGGATGTGGGGAAATCACCATTCCTAGAAGTGTTCCCAAAATGTGTAAATATGGTGCCTGGGGACATGGTTTAGTGGTGGGCTTTGCAGTCATGGGTTAATGGTTGAACTTGATGATCTTTGAGCTCTCTTCCTACCTAAACGATTCTGTGATTCTATGTATACACCTGGACCATTAATTAACATACAGTTAATTAATACTTCTGAAGCATGTTTAAACTCTTTGTGGTCTAGAACTGTTTGGTTTCTTCTTTATGTTACACCAGCATTCCAGGGACTGAGTTACTTGTATTTGGTGCACAACTCAAGGCAAATTGTCCTCTCTTTGTACCAAGTTCCATCAACCAGGCTGCACCTCCTGATAGCACTGCAGATAAACAATTCAAGTGATGGGATGACTTGTGTTTCCTCCAGACTTTTCCAACTGCCATACACTTGTTGAACAGTTCAAAGGAAAATCAGGCAACTAGATTTAGACAAAAAGGGATGAGCATTTCAAAGCAGGACCAGTGAGTGTTGTACTGACCTATCCACTGGTGAAACCTTTTTGTGTCAGCATCTAATTGCCCCCTTTCTTTGCACTGGTCTTAGCCTGATAAAAATTATGATTTGCTTACTTATTCTTCTATAATTTTCTTTTTGATCAAATAAACAAACAAACAAAAACCAAAGCTACCCCTGTTATTCATTTGCCCAAAAATATTAACAAAGCTGTATCTTCTATAAATCAAACAACTCTTACATGGAGAACTGGGGCACTCTCTGGATATGAAAAGAAATTTCAGGATTGCTTTTCCATTTTTTCTGACACCCCTCCTCAGTTTTTACTGTCTCTTCTACCTTCAGTGCCTGTGAAAGCTGAGTCAGGTGTCATGGACCCTGCACTAATGAGCAGTTCCATCCCCTCTACCACTACCCTAGTCTCCAGTGAATCTTGGTGCATTTTTCACAATGGTAAAGGGAGTCAGTAACCCAGTTGAAGAGGGGAGACTTTTAACCTCCTGGGGAACACGTCATTTGAGACAATATTTTTACCAGACAAATAATTAACCTCTATGGAGCATAGAAAGCACAGGTCATATGCACTGAAGTCTTGCTCAGATGTCAGATACTTTTTTTTTTTACATCCCTTGGCTCTTTTAGTGCATTTTATTATGTTGAGCCCTCTAATGATGCTATTGTGAGACCAGTGGAATATCAGGGCTAACACAGCCTTGCCCTGACACAGCCTGTGCAGTGAAGAAATAAGATGTCAAGACCTTAGGAGTACGACGTGGCAAAAGGCACCATTGTGTAGCAGCACACCCCTCCAGTTAGGCTGAGACTGACCTGATCAGAAGGAAGAGGGCAATATACATTCACTGGAAAAAAGTAATTAAGGTGGAATATTTAACACTATGACACTGTCCTAAAGTGCTGCTCACTTTCAGTGTTGTGGCTGAACTGCCCTGCTGGTAGGAGGCCAGATATCCCGGGTGCAGGATCACAACCCTCCTAAAGTGGTCTACTATTGCCCACAAGTCATAATGCAAATCTGGTTCATAAGCGATTTAGGTATCTTTGTTAAAACCTCTCTTCCTATTCCCAAGGCACCGAATACTGATACCAAGAGCAATCAGCTTGGCTGGATGCTGTGATTAAGGCACACAACTCTTAGAGTAAGCACACTCTACTTGCTCTCCAGAGAGCAGTACAGAGGGTAGCCTTGTCACCAGACCTCCCTCCTGTTCGTATCAGTGGCTGTGAGTTCAGCTACATTATATTAACCTTGGCTTAATCCATCACCATCACTTGAGTAACAACACTGTTGTTAGCATATACTCAGTGTGGTCCTCTTTCTCCTGGAAAGAGATTTTTACGTTCTTAACTGGCCCCTTGGTGGATATAATTCTGTAAGGGCCTGGAATAGTATGTTCTTTGCTAAATTTTCCATATAATAACCTCGGCCACATTGCATCAGATCAATGTCAGTTTTCCCTCAGTTATCCCCCCAAAACAGTGCCTTTGGGCGAACTCCGTCTTTTGTCATTCAGTATTTGACAATGGTAACTTTATTCACCCCACTGAGAAGAAAATATTTGGTTTACTCCATATATAACAGAAATCCCAGAGAATTATTCCTGCATTAAGCATTAGGAAAGATGGTAATGAAAGATCTTGTTTCACTGGGCAGCTAATTACACTTGCTGGGGATGACAGCTTAAAGAGTAATGTAAACAAACCCAGTGATGCAGTAATTCCCCTCAGGACATGCCTTGTGTTATTCTGTAGTAAATAAAGTCAGCTGAGACCCTCTTGGCCAAAATGTCATTAGTGACATTAAGAAAATGCCAGTGCTTGCTGATTTATGCAAAGTCTGGGGACTCTTCAGAACCAGAGAAAATGTTCCCTGTAAATATTTAGTCCAACAAACCCACAGTTTTGTATAGTTTTTGCAAGTAATTTTGTCATTCGCACATTAGCTTAAAACAAAGAAAAATAATTTCATGATGTCACACCTGATTCAGCACCTGAACTCAGAATATATCTAGACTGGATCAACAGACATCACACTACAAGGTTGCCAGAAAATTAAAAAATCACCTTTTAAAAGAAAATTAAATTCTGTGTGGCTCTACAGTGAATATCTAGTTTCACCAATCTCTTATTCACTCACAGCTCGCATGCATAATCTTTAGTACCTTTTCTCTCTACCCTTCAATGAATTCTGACCAGCTCAGACCAACAGCAGTGTTCAAATAAGACAGTATCCAATTATACAAGAAATATGTAACTATCCCTCATTTGTGCCAATGAGATCTGCAGCCTTGGTAGAGCTTTAGTGTTCAGGCTAACTGCTAACAAGCTGGGTAGGGCTTTTATCCCTGAATTTTGGTTGGCCACAACGCAGTACCTCTGTCTGGGCCAGGTGTAGGATCCGTGTAATGCTGTCAGTGGACAGCAGTCACACCCAGTCTCCACTGACTCTCCTTTCAGGACTCCACTGACTGTAGCTGGAGCCCACACAACTTTTTCGGATGTACATGTGAGAATCTCATTCCCTTGGTGTTTTTTGCTGTGGACAGAGAGCAACCCCACCTCCCTCCCTGCAGCAGAAGGGTACAGGAATGCTGTGGGCCTTGCGTCTGTGTCATCCTAAGCTTCATGCAACATGGATTTAGGGAGCTCATCAATATTTAGGGTTGCTCCTATGACAGTATGTAATTTTTAATGCTGACATAGCCTATGCTATTTGCATCCCTAAGTTAAATAAAAAGTATCCCATCTGCCTCTGCTCTGTTATCAATCATGTGTATCCACAAGCAATCTAGAAGGGTTTGCCACACCTGTCATTGAAGCTGATTTGTGTGCACTGTGTGGCAGTACCAGAAATGTCTCAATGCCCTGCCCTCACTAAAACATAAAAACATACATATTTGCAAGAGAACCTCAAAGCATATTTCCCAGTCTTTAAATTTCTTCTCTTGCCCTGTATTCCAGCCCCTATTAACCAGGTTTCACTAGGTCATGCCACCAGCCAAGCAAGGCTTCTATGTTTGCAGTTCTGCCAACTGAGGGGTAGGAAGCCTTATAGGGGTATCAAACTGATCAAAGCTTTGTGTTTCTTTTTGAAATACCTGTGGATCCTGATCCGATACATTTTTTATTCAACATTCATTGTATTTCTTTGTGACTTCATGGCATAGCTTACTTGTTTCTGCTCTACATCCACAGGATCCATTTACATTATTTACATGCCTCTAGACTGACCAGTGGACACCTGGCCATACTGCTCCCACAGTTAACCACACCAGGGACTTTGTAGACATCACTAAACCCCCATCTGACTGGCAAAATCTATGGCTATTTCACTGGTTGCTATATATTTTCCTTATTTAAAAAAAAAAAAAATCCCTTTTCTGTCCAGCTTCTACAACTCTAAGCAGTGAATCTGCTCTTCTTTTATTTTTCAATTTTCTTTGAGTGTCATTTACCCATGATTCTGTTAGGAATAAAGCATAGTTAAATGAATTTCTTTTGTCTCTGGTTAATATAAGTGGAATTAATATAATAGAGATGGGAGTACCAAATCCAACCTGCCTTTCAATTTATTTCAATTAAGTTTCATTAAAATTACCCTGTGTCACTGAGAATAGTTATGTCAGGTTTGTATACTAAGGAAAGAGGCCAGCTTCAAATGACAATTTCCTACCACATGAAAACAATAACATTTCTCTATTACAGCATCTTTATTACCGTTCATGCAGTTTTCTTATACATGCAAATTTCTTTATGTCATTTCTGAATAAATAAATGCACTATTCTTGAACAAGTGCCTTGGATGCACCCTTTTTTTTGTGCACAATTTGCTTATAACATTTTAATTTATAATCAATAACCCTCTACATCTTTGTGTTCAAATGAGAGACTATTTTTGGTTCACAGGCAGGAATTGCACATCACTTAATTCTGCTCTAATAATATTTGAATCATTTAGGGGAGTAGTCATCTTGACAAAAACTATGCAAATCTTATCCAGTTGTGGTGAGGAAATCCTTTCTAGAGATGTCAAAGTCATCAGAAGATGTGTAATTAGCAGCATTGATCATTTTTGTTCTTCATGTTGCTTACACTTTAATAAAAACCTTTGCAAGAGTTCTCCTTAACCTGTTAACAAAAGTTATAGGCAATAAGATCGCACTCATGCAAAAAGAGTGTTCATTCTATTGTTTTCTCTGGTTTTATCCCCTGAATGCTATTTCCTCTGAATTTTGTGCTTTTCTAATTTTGTTTACTGCTGTGGTAAATTTTCTCTTTTAATTACTTTCTCTCTACATAGCACAAAGACATCACTGAAAAGCTCAATACAGGGAAGCTTTGCAAGCTATTCTAAGATAAAAACTCTGAAGATGATCCAAAATCCAGTGAAGTCTGTGAAAAACCTCCCTCCTCCTGTCCTTTGGAGTCTGTCCCAAATGAGGTGCTGCACTTTTGTGCCAGGCTCCCCACTCTTCCCAGGGGAAGCAACAGTGACTACCTGGCTCCAGCCTTTGTTCCTCAAACAAAGCACTGGAGAAGAGATGGCAGCACCTCAGCTTCTCACTGGAACAGTCTCAACAATGAGCCCAACGTGTTTATGCAGGAATGTAGTGAATGTTTATATACCAGCCCTGTTCTTAGAGACTCTCACTGTAGGAAAATGAGGAAATAAAGTACTTAACTGTGCAAGTAATTTCAGCTGGAGCCCATTATCCATCTGCTAATACAGTGCAGCCTGGAAGCTTTGCCAATGACAGATTAAGGTCAAACAAATGATCATTTCCACAATATACACTCCTCTTCTTAAATGTAATTTTTCTTTTATTGTGTTGTGAAATTCTGATCAAAAAGCCCATAATGATATTATAGTAGTATAAATTTCTTGTAGTGAAGCTACAGCAAGTTTCTTGAATAACATTTGGGTCCAGAAAAGCTAGACAGTATATTTAAGACAGGAACTCTGGTCTCAAGAGTTTGCAGGGCAAAAAGGCAAAACATGAGAACTGCATAAAGAAGGTGCTGCTGTTTCATTTCACAGGGGCAGAATCAAAGCTGTGGGAATGGGGTATGCAAGAATTGCAGGCACAGAAATCATCGTGGCACCTTTAAAGCCTGCATCCAGTATCAGGGTGAGACTGAAAATCCCCCATAATGTGCCTAAAAATATTTTCCCCTAAACTTCAATTTGTGCCTTTTTTTTTTTTTTTTAAACAGGAACTCTTTAAAAGATTTTTCAAGATCAGCTGTCCTTAAAGATAAAGCTGTTCAGACAGCTTTGAAAATCCTAACCCGCACAGCTGTTCACACACACACAGTTGTTACATGCAACTAAAGACAAGGTCTTAGTGTGAAGTGTTAAGCAAATCAATCTATAGGGACTGCTTGTCCTGTAGCCCAAAATATAGCATGTCAGAGACAGGAAGGTAATTAGCAATATTTAATTTTATGACTGCAAAGTTACACAAGGATAATTTGGGTATGTTTTGGATTCAGCCACAGGTCTTAAGCACTAAATAGATAAGCCGTGTTGACTAAGGCACATTGCTCAAGTGTTTTAAATCTTTGCACAAGCTGTCTTGTCTTTTACCATTGCTCTCACCAGGAGAAAAATGCCCTTTCTTCAAAGTCAGATTCAGAATATGTAAATCGAGGATAAAAACACTGACTTTTTTTTTTCTTTTTTTTTTTTCTTCCCAAAGAGCATTTTATTATCTACTGATGAGAAATGCTGCCTGGACGCTGGGTACCATTACGTAAACTACAGATGTCTCACGAATTCTTGTGTAACAGAGTGAGAGGGGTGGTGCCTGCTTGCCTCCTCGCCAAGAAGCTGCTTTGCACAGAGGATAAAACCCTCAGCCTGTCCTGCAGCAGCTGAGCCCCGGCGGTGCCCCATCCCTGCTGCACACAGCACAGGTAGGGAAAGCTATGGCATGGCACTGCTTCACCAGGGACTGCAGCAGAATGCCAAGCACATGAGGAATCACGACTGAAAAATGTTTTGAGCAACTCTTTTGAAGGGGAGGGGGCCTGTTAAAAACTGGAGTCTGCTAAAAGTAAAAGCAGTCAGGAAGAAATTCTGATTTTTTTAAGATAGTCCAGAAACTACTTTACTACTGTTTGCTACTTAACTTTCTTATTTCCTGGCTAAAAAAAAAAAAAAAAAAGATAAAAAAATAGTAGGAGAAGTGAAATCTGACTTTTAAAAGAGAATGCTACGCTGTGAAATAATTTTTTTCACACACTAAAAAAGCTTTTTCAGAGATGAAGCACAGAGTTGTGAGTGTCTGCTAATTTAGAGCACACCACAGGAGGTGCTTAGGACCTGGATTTTGCCAGTTCATAGCAGGCAAATAATTTTAATGTATTTAGATACCTAATACATGTGCCTATTTACCTTCATCTTTCTGTTAAGAATTTCACAGGTGCTCTCTCTGTCCAGCATAGGTATGCTTCAGCTGCAGTAGTGATCAGCATTTTTGAAAAAATCATCACTTTGAAAGGAAGAAATGAAGGCTCTCTGAAAACCAGAAACACATAGCTGGTGATCACTAGTCAGCTTGGTTCAAAGGGCTGAAATACAATGTTGCTGGAAAAAAAGAATTAATCATAATATTTACAGAAGAACCACATTCAGAGAGGACACCAGGTTTTTTTAACATGCCACAACAGCACAATTGTTCTGGTTTTTTCTCTTCTTGAATGTAGTAAAATGAATTAGTTAAAAAAAATCTGAAGTCACAGAAGCACACTTCCTAAAATCTAAGGAATTTTTGGTAAGTGTCATGAACTTTTAAGTAACAGAACAGGGTTCCATTTAATAGGAAAACATTAAGCTGACTTAATTACATCAGGCCCCAGGTGGCTAAACCTCTGTTGTGGAAAGATTGACATTGATCACAAACTGCAGAAAGGTCTCTCTTAAAGTCCAGCACAGACCTACAGATAAAGAAGCTGGCTCTCCACTAATGAGAGACTTCTTATATGAAATCAGTTTATTATGTGCTTGAGCCACACATGAAAAGCTTCCAATACAGGAATGAAATTGAAAAGCATATGCAGAAAAGTAGCCAAGAACTTGTTGGATAATGGACTGGATTGTCTATTATTTCTGAAAAGTTATTTGGACTATGTAGCAGAATAATAGGGTAATAAAATGTGGAGATATACTACTAACATGTTCCTCCCATGTTAGGAGAATGTTAGGAATGTTTACACATTCCTCACATATCAGTGAGGTTCCAAAACACTGATCCCTAACTACAAAATTTCAAATTAGGCAGAATTTTTAGTAATTATTTGCTAGCTTGCAAAGTCATTGAGATATTATTGCACTGTAATCATCAGCAAGCATTGAGAAAGTGGGATCTGTATCCCAGATTGCAGAAGAATGAGCTCAGACAGGCGATGAACCTGCTCTCAATTTGTGAAGCATTTGGTAGAAAATGCATGACAGTGCATTCACAGATTTCAAGGACTGTCACACTCAAACTTTCCAAGAACCTGTACTCAGCAACATAAATCACTAGATTATTTTCAAAATCATAAGGTATGCAAAGTATCAGACTCATCATTACTTTTACTCATCTTTCTGGTTTAGAAGTGGCATTTAGAGCTAAGCAGATGATTTCAGGGGCTCTGACTTTCAGCAAAAAATGGGAACATCATGAGACATCATGAGACAGCCAAGACAGTTGGCTACTCAGGATCATGGCCGAGTCTTGTTATTCATTGCGTGTTTTCCCACCAGTATCCATCTTGTTCTCACAAGTTGCTCCTAGTGGATCTCAAAGCATTTCCAAGCACATTGATGTGTCTTTCAGCACCAGCCTTTGCTGAAACTTCCACTGTAAGCCTCCAGTTTTGTCAGCAGCTGCTCTGGCTGTGTGGATCTGGGAGGTGATCCCTATTCCATAGTGTCTGGCCTGGGCACATTGTTGGCACTGATGTGCAGAAGACAATCCTCCTCATGCTCTCCAGAGAAATGAGGGACTTTGCTCACACTGTGCCTCACTACCCAGCCAGAACAGAGGAGCACCACCAGAGAAATGTGCCCCTGCTCCACATTTGTAAGCAGCTCAAATACTGATGTAATATCCAAATGTAATTTAGACATCATGTAGCTATTGACTTAATGAAAAATTCCAATTCCTTTTCTCTCACACTCTGCTGAGAGTCACTGCCTGGTGTGGTTTTGAGCTGCAGTGCTGGACAGGGGAGGTCTCCTTGCTCAGCCCACCCCACCTGCTCTTCCTTCATCCCTGAAGGAAGTAAACCCTCCTGTTGCACGAAACCTGGTGATTCAGTGCTGGGAGTTTGCACCATCTGTGCTGAGCTGACACCACCCCGCAGGAAGAAACACTGCCTCTTGCAGCACTGCTGCTGGAGCACTTGGCATACACATCCCAAAATGACTCACTGTAAAACCTTCACATGGGCAAATTACGTGTGGTGAACTTGGCTGTCACAGCTCTCAGCTCTGTGTTTCTTGCAGTGCTGAAGTGGTTTAAAGTGTTATTGGTACATTTGTCTTACCTGACTAGGAATTTACTACGCAGAGGTAAATAAAATGGAGTGAAGAGCATGGAGGATGTCACTAGAAGGAGCCCTGAATCCCAGGAGATGCCTGCTGCTGTCTCCACAGGAGAGATGAAGGATAGGCACAGACCAGCCAGGTGATGTGGCTCTTCCCTCTAGTTCAAGTGCTCTTCTCCTCTCAGTGCCCCTCACCCAGGCCAGCCCCCGGTCCCAGCCTTCCTCCCCATCCCCAGAAGGATGGTGCTGGCCTCACTCCTCAGCCTCCCAGCTGTTAAATCACCTGGAAAGCTGATTCACAGCTCCTTCACTCTGCTCACTCTATGAGTGTCAGGACCCTGCTATTCAAATACTTACAACTACCCTGTGTGGTATAAAACCAGTGGCACCTGCTGAAAACAGGCATTTCATCCAAGCTGTGCTCTCTAAACAAGACTCTGCTCGTTTTATATCTTTGCCTCTTGCTACAGAAGTCATCCCAATGGCATCAGCAAAGGATTGCCCTGCCCCAGACAAATGTTGGTGCTTCCACACAGAAAAACAATTGAGTCTCACCAAAACTGCTAGTAGCAAGGCACATCTAAATGACAATATTTCTTAGCTCTTTAAAGGGCATTTCATTAACTTTCACAACTATAATTGTAGACCCTGATTTTTTTACAGAAACATGGGAGCTGTTTTTGGCTGCGACACAAGGAAGAGTTTATAGGTTCCAGAGGTAAATTTGGTATGGTTAAGCAAAAAGTTAGTTTGTAAAACCAAATATTAGTTCTAAAATTTTTTTTTAGTATTGGAAAAGGTAATTTTAATTTAGCTAACAACAGAAGGGGGTTTAAGTTGAATGCCATGTCACTATTTTTGATTGACAAAAACTTATCTGTTGCAGTTAGCACACTGTACAGCATAGGACACAGCAAGACTTTATAGCTGTGCTGACAGGTTTTTTGTAACTAGAATGGTTTTCCCTCTCTCAGTAACCTTACGTGAATGTACTTACCTTTACAACAAAAATTAGCAGCAATTTATCTTTTATAAACATGATGTATTCTCTTATTCCCAAACCAATATTTTCAGCAGTTTCCAAACAAACACAGCTCAATAGAGAGGTCCCTGCAGGTAAATCTCCTTGCTGGGTGATAAGCAAGATGCCATTTTTATAAATCAAGCAACAAAAAAACTAAATCAACTTGCTAGCAAATTCTCAAGTCTATCTTAATATTTTATAAATAAAATCCCTCCTGGAAATTTCTGGGAAACATCAAGGTTTATTTTTCTTGCTTGTATTCTGAAATGCCATTTTTTTCCAGATCAATTAGTTCACACTGAACCCTTGTACCAATTATGCTTCATTATGTTGCTTGTAATGCTAATATGCTAACTGGTGTAATGAAACTTTCACGAGCAATATAACTAACTGTGTTCATAATTAAGGCAAAGCATGTACCTTTCCCAGGCTGCCAAAATACCATCTCGAGGCTTCTGATGTGAGAGTTATCATCTGCCTCAGCAGCAGCCCCCAGCTTGTGCTTCCCCTCATCGACTGGCCACATGTGGGGCAGTACATGATCAGGACGATCAGTGCCTCCAGGCAGGACATGCCACCTCCAGGCACTAATGAGAAAGGAGATACCTGACTTGACTCCTCCACTCCTCTGCCAGGAGAAGAAATATGCAGCATGAGAGAGAGTCAGATCATGTGCTAAGTTAAAGGAAACACCTGACTTCTTCCACTGCTGATTACTGTTAGGCAGCATCTCTGTGTTTTCTGTGCCACATGTGCTGAAAATGGGAAACCCTCTGCTTTGGCCATGTGCCTTAATGTGAGGGAGAGAAACAAAAGGGCCAATCAGTGCGAAACATCCAAGTTTTGCAGTTAACTTTCCCATCCTCAACTTTCCAGAGTCCAAATTGATGAGTACAAAATTGATGCATTGATGCAAGTGGAGTACCATCTGGTCAGCACTTCATTAACAAATTATCCATACGTGATGGAAGCACAGCATAACTGGAGCCCCTTCAAACAGGACTACATGGATATGGAGAGGAATTGAGTGCAAACCCTCTTCTAGAGAGCTGCCTCCTCTGGCCCTGCCCCTTCCCTACTACTGTCCTCTAGGAAAGCAAGAGGCTCTTTCTTTCCTCTTTTCATGAGGAAAGTGCCTATTTTCATCTCTTCCACAACAACTCACAGAATAGATGATAATTTTTCCTTCACTCAGTATGCAAGTTCCTTCATGAATGTGAGAGAGACTGTAGTGAAGCAAACCAGAGAAATCTAAGTACAGCTTAACTTTAAGAGCAACCATGATATTTAAGGAAAATTTCCTCATAAGATTTTGATACTGCATAAGTGCAAATAAACGGGAAGGGCAAATGAAAATGCAGTTATCTACAGCTGCACATAAGACAAAACTCTAAAACCTAAAAAGATTGAAGATATCTTTGACCATGACTTGACATTGCCCTAATAATTGAAGCAAGAACATTTAACTTGGTTACAACAGTTAGGGCATATAAATAAGTGTTCAGATTCCCATGATTCCTGAAATGTGCAGTCCTTTTGATTTTCTACCCCTGAAAAGTTCGCAATTCATGTCATTAATTTAGCTGTCGAAGTCCAACCATAAATTTTAAATTGGAAGACGTTGACCTTGACCTCTTTATTTCAATTTCACCAGCTGAAAAGCTGAGATAACAATATTTACCTATCTCAGTGTCTTCTGATTTTTAATTGCTGCTTCTGAAGTGGCTTGACTATGGAAACGTCATCCCTTGATGCCATCCTTCTTACAGGGGAAGTTGAAAAACGTACTTGTTGCTGGACATGCAAGAAGCAATCAAAAGGAAATCTCACTGGACCCATAGGATGTTTCCAAAGAAAATATAGCCACATAGAAACATCTCTGTCCTTTACTGAATCAGTAACAGACTTTACATAGAGTTGTAAAGAAAATGCAGGCAATGAGTACAGCACAGGAAGGAGATGTTGCCCACTCCATTTGGCACTACTTGTTAACTAGCACTGTTAAGGGGGTCAGAAGGACCCTCCATACCTGCCCTCTATGGCAGAACATGCTCTGAGCAGGGACAGCTCTTCCGTTTCATGTTCTATATACACACAGGCGGGTATGGGCAGTAACACAACTGAAATGGAGCTGAGAGTTAGCTACTGACTCACCCCACTAATTCCTTCTCCATCAAATTAATGGAAATATATTTCCTTGAGTGGAAGAATTCTGATAAAAAGGGATGAAACAGAGTGAGTAGCATATTTAAAATTGCTTAAATGATGATCACACAGGAGGTATGATTTCTAAAGGGGAATGTTTTACAGATAATCTCCTTTCACTTGAACATCTCCTGGGATGAGTCCCTTGATGCTTGTGATTTGTGAATATCACATTAGGAAAACACCAAGAAACAATGGAACCATTGGGCTAGATAAGCATTTGTTTATTTTAACCTGACAGTATGGCAACTTTAATGATTTCAGGATAATATTAAACAATCTCATTGAAGAACATTACATTTCTGCAAAGGTGAAAATGAGTATGAGCCTATTAGAGACAAGGAAACCTAATAGATAATGCACACAATGGGGGAACAATAATAGTCCCACAGTTGTTCTGTTAGTTTCTAAAATGTTTTCAAACCACACACATCTTATCAGGACACTAATTCTTTAAATCACTTAAATATATGCACAAAGCTTTTTCCAGAATATGTAAGTATATTTGTCTTTCAGTAAAAGCCTCTGGCTATTCACATGTTTGCATAGGCTGGTGAAACATCAGTTAACACCAGAGAGACCAATTATCTCAGGAAGAGGTGGGAGAGGAAAAGTGAGAAATCCTCCTACCATGACTCATTGCACATACAAGGAATCAGATTTCCAAATATAGGATGTTATTATTTTGATACTGTATGAAGAAACGAATACAATCTCTGAAATCCCATACTAAGGCAATAAACTGGATTTGTATCCACATGGCCTTGCTGGAGACCACTTTGTATCTCAGTGTCCTGGTTTATATTTAAGAGTGTAGAAGAAATAGGTGGAGAAAAATCCAATGCATTGATTATAATAACTCTTTGTCCTACAGTGCTATTATAATTTTCTGGCCAGTGTTCATTTTGTTCTAGAAAGAGGAATAGTTCCAAGATGAGCATTTGTAGCCCTTGATGGAGCTACACCACATGTACTCAGATAGACTTCTCTAATTGTCCTGGTTGATAATCATACCCTATACCCCATACCCCATTTCCCTAATTATGTGGGTATATGGTCAAGCCATTTGAACCATGAGTCATTTAAAGCATTTGAGTAATGCCAAAATAAGACATCTGTGTGTTTGATGTATATTATACAATGCTCTGCTCTGTTTGAGTAGTTTGCAATTCAATTTCAGCATTTATAAAATGGTTATGACATTCACCTTTTCAGCATGAGGTGAGATATTTTGCTGAAGCCTGTCATTCAATGCAAGCTAAAGTCTAAAGCACTCCAAATTCTCACAGGAGAGTGGGTAATAAAATGAGATGGTATATATTAATAAATTAGGGCAGAAAATTCTAGATTTCCTCTTTAATTTCTTTACTTTTTGAAAATATTTGTGTTTCTGCTTTTATACCAATGGTTTTGCAATACTGGGCTGCATTAGATAGCAGTATCCAATCCTCAGTTTGAATTAGACAAAACTGAAATCAAAAGAGGATTAAACCCATAATATTTCAGAAATAGAAACTGGGTCACATATTAAGGCTTTCTCTAGGGTTTGTCAGAAAGATTAAAATTAGGATGAATTTACCACTGACTTCTTTACAGTTTCCTGATGCAGGGCAACTGTAAGGATAGATGGACATGTATCTGTGCTACTTCCAAGACTTAAATTCAAACTGCATCAGAAACTGTCAAACAGAAATGTCTTCAGGTCCCAAACTTCCCAGGAGTAGAGAGAAGCACTATTATTGTTATACAGGAACAAAACCTCAGGGATGGAGAGGCTTAAAGCTCTCATAGCCATGCAGGAAATCTGTAGAAGAGGAGTGAAATGATCAGAAGTGCAAACAGAGACATGCTACACACTTTCTCCATATGGAATGGCATCAGCAGGCTTACTCATACCATCACATCAAACCAGCCTATTTTTGGGTGCATAATTTCACAATAAAGGAACAGAAATAATTTTAGGAAAATGTGAAACAGATACATGGTTTATCCCCTGTATGTAGAAAGAATTCCTTTAGGGAGGAACAAAAGAATATAAATTCAGGTATAAAAATAACATTAGTTATTTATTCTAGATTCCCACCTGAGGGACACAATTTCACATGTACATGTTGGGAGTCTTCTGCTTCAGTAGAATGCATAAATAAGATAACAGTTCACAAATAAATTTTCATGTACACTAATCCAATCAACCCCCAGCCCTGATGACCTGATAATTATGATCTAGCAATGAAATATATATGGGATTATTTTCCCTAATAATTTTTTGTACATGTAGTAATGTCTAGTATAGTGTTATTTTGATAAAAGATATCAAAATACAGAAAAATAAAATGAAACTTATTAAACATTTTTCTGTCTTTCTCTCAATCTTTGTTAGCCTTCCTTCAAGACAAAGAAATCCACTGACATTTCAAGCCATGGCTGTTTCCCCCTTATTGTGTGAGTTTGTAGCAAATAACATGCAAAGTAAAAAGGAGAAAGAATTCTTTTGAAGAGGTGATTTTTTAAATCTACTCTTCAGAGATGGAAGATTCCCAGACAAAGATTTTATGCATATCTCTGGTTTTCAGCAATAAAGCAACATCTGGACAACAACAAATTATCAACAATTTTCTCACAAGAAATTCCCTAAGACAGAAATTGGGAGAAATAGGAAAACAGAAGTTCCATGGCGAAGAAATATTGAGAAGCCCCAAGGGTCTTCAGCATAATTCAGATCACAGTCTGTGGCAGCATATATTTGAAAAGAGCAGCTCTGTAGGAACTAGAACACTCTCCATCTCTCCCCTCCTCACTTGCACAGCCTCCTCCACTTCTACCTACCACATTCAAAAATATCAAGCCACACGTAAAAGCAGACTGTTAGCACATTTGGTGTGCCTTACTAATGCTACCCTGATTGTTCTTTACAGCCTTGAGGAAATAATCCAAAGAAATTTAAGTAGCTTCCACACTTCTCCAGTGAATATGAACACCACCAGCCAGTGCTTAGGTGGTAGGTGCCCACTTTCCAGGTGCCTCTGGCTATCAGGGAACTGCCCTACCTGCCCAGAACTAGCACAGTTTACCCTGAGAGACCTACCTGCTGCTAGCCACTGCTGTCCTCAGGGAGCTCAGCACTGACAGGGCTTGCAAGCTTTGACTACAAGCTAAGCTGAGTTTAACTAGAACCAAGACCATGCCTTGAGGAAGTATTCCTTTTCTGGAAAGGGCTGTGCTTTAGATTTCAGTGCAAACAAAATACAGGTTCATACTGAAAGCAGAACATCGATTATTTTCAGTCATAGCTAGTAAATGAAATTAAATGAACTAGTATCATATTTATACCCTATGTCCCTTTATTGTATTAAATGCACAGAGATACCAATCAGCTGGTACTACAGATGCTTTAAACAGCATTTAATCTGACTGAGCAAGTGCTGGAAAATACTAGCAACTGAGAAAACACTAACATTTAACAAGACTGTTGCTAGTATTTCTTATTCTCTGGCTCTGCTCTCATCATTCAGCTCAAGCCTTTGGTTTCTAGGAAACATACTGCAACTTCCACTCATAGCTCCTTAGCAGCTGTTACCATTCAGATCAACCAGGATTTCACATCAAGTCTTGGCCAGAGCTTAGGAAAACTGAGATTCCAACCTTTCTCCTTCCAAAGGACTTTTAAGTGGGGCAATCTTAGCAAGTGCTGCTGGATCTGTTAATTTACAAACACTTTATAAACATTTCTTACCCTTCAGGTAAATATGAAAAGAGCTCTGTCTCTCTTCGGCTCTTTGTAATTGAGAGGGAACATTTTCTTAATCATTTCTTCAACTTAATTCTTTACCTTGAATGCCTTCTTCACACCTACCTTGCCAACAGTACACCACCTGATGTTTTTTGACTAGGTTAATTGCACTTTGGTGCCTCATAGCAGCTAGCCTGCTAGCAGTCCTGCTACAGCATTAGCTAATCACCCCAATCACAAATATATTATTATTAGGCATAATAAACAAGAGGTTGGATTTATTAGCCTGCTTGCTCTGTCAAGAACTCAGCAACCCCAGAAACCAGTTTGCGTACACCTGTGCCTATAAACTCTCTGGAGATCAACTTCAAGCAGACAGTTTTTGAAGATGCAGGCACTGTTTTGAGGACCAATGCAGGGCTTGAAGGCAGTAATTCTGGAAGTCTCTCCCCAAAAGTCCAAAAGACACTGTCAGTAAAAAGCAGTATCTTATCTCTTTTAGCCCCTTGTTTTCCTCAGTACCCACATTTCCTCCATGGACCACCTGTTGTGGCCTTTGCCATGGACCAGGTCAGCACTGGGATGCTGCTGACTTAGGCCATGCCACCAAACCCACTCCCCACGCTGCTCTTTTGGGGGCTTCGGCTCCTCTCCCATCTGTGAAGACAGGAGGCTGCCCAAGAGAGGTTTCCTTGTGCTCTGAATGCTTCATTTAGTGGTGCTGGTGGAAATGCTGTGAAAGAGAGCTGCAGTGTCCACAGAAACCCCTTCTGTCCATCTCAGAGTTTTTACAAGCTGCTAAACAGAGAGAGGGAGTAAGTGAGCTGTCTCTCCTGTTTAACACTGTGGTTTTGCTACAGCTGAAAGTCCTGCCAGATGACGAGATGCTGCTCCATCCTTTCACCTGCTCCCAGCACAAACCTACAAAGCAATGGGCGAGGAGCCAAATGGAGATGGAAAAACCTGCCTGGTGTGCCACCAAGAGTTTGTAAAACCCTTGGATTACTGAAGTGGCTGAAGTTGCCAGTTGGTGGGAATACTCCAGCAAGGTGCCTAAACAGCCTAAATGTTTTACCAGCAAATGCTCAATCAGCCTCAGATTACCTAGCAGATTTTTACAGGCAGATCAACTAAGGAAGAGAGAAATATACCTTGAATTTCAAAAGTGAGTGCTTAGATGTCAGATAGGAAAAAAAAACCCCAAAACCAGGCTTCTTGTTATTCAGAAATTTTAGACACCAGAGTAATGGAAACAACCAAAACTAAATGCATTTTATTTTATTTTGGAAACCAATGCTTTTGTAGTGACTAGATTTCACCTTTTAAGAATACTGGCAATACCTTTCAGTGTAGTATGAATTTTTCCTTAGGTTAAATTGTTGAATGTAAAAAGAACATATAAAATTCACTGGTTCTTACTATTTGTCTTACTCTTGTCTTTACTATTGCACATAAATCTCGTTAAATCTCAATTTCAGAGTATTTTATAAATGGAATGGCTTACAAACCTTAATGAGGCAAACTGAGGGCATCCCATGCTATGGTCATTCCAAAAACTGGTTTTGTTCAAGGGAAGCTTTGTCTGCATAGGGCCAGGTGGTATCTGCTCTGGATATTTTAATTTCCTGCCTTGGTAATTCCCAGCAATGGATTCTGATGAGATACAGATGATGATAATGACTAATAATTCTGGGGTATTTACTTTGAGATGATAATGTTTATTTCTTTGCTTTAGATACAAAGTTTATAAATACTAGCATTTAACTTCAATTATATTAAGTGTTTTCTTTTCCAGATGAAAGATTGAGGCTGTCCTCTTACAAATGCCATGAAGACAGGCGGTTGTTTGGATAATTTGAAAGAATCTGCAGACTTACTCTATGGCCCTTCCTCAAATTCTTTTAATTTGATTTGCACACTGAAGCACAAGTGACAAGAAGCCCTGTTTCTCACGTATGAGCTGTGTCACTTAAAGAACCAAGAGACCAGACATCATCTGCTTTACATCTATGACCGTGCCCAAGCAGAGCAGCCTTGGTGCACACCCCTGTGTGACAAGATAAACGGCTGCATCAGCATCTGAAGGAGTCAAGTTAACAGTTTACACCAAATTAACTGCACCAGCTTGTTGTTAGGCTGCATGCAGGTCAAATAATTTGAAATACAGTCTCAATACCAGTTGTCAAAAGTGAAAAATTCAAGGGGAAACATCATGTCTGCCCTATTCCAGCCTGACACCTTGCTTTGAAAACTCAAGCAGTATAGCACTGTTCTTTGAGAGAAGAGATGAAAGTGACAGGCTGAGGTGAGAGAAAACAGTTTTCATCTCCAGGGTCCCTGAAGAACTACTACAGCTGTGGGAGAAAACTGATTAATTTCTCCTCTATTAATAAGCTGATAAGATAAACTGAACACAGAGAGAAAAAAGGATGACTTTTCGGAGTCAAACATTTTTCCTGCATAACTGTGCTTTCCCTCTAGTTATCATTAAGATTTCTCAAGGTTGTTTTTTCAATTGGTTTTGGTTTTTTTTGTATTCGAAGTTACTGGTCTCTGCCTCTTTGCTAACAAATTCCATGTAACTTTTTAAAAACCAGTCTGGTAATATGGTAAACCTTTATTCTTCTGGATTGATTTTATAAGAAAGAAACAAAGCAAGTATATTTGATTAATTAAGTCTTATGGATGAGCTGAATCTTCATTGAAAACCCCTTTATTCCCCTATAGTTGGAATTATCTTTGGGCTTTTTTTCTGCTATTTAAAGTTACTAGAACCAAGAGTCTTTCTGAATTTTTCTGATGAGTTCAGGCTGAGAAAACTCTAATGCTCCCCACCAGCTGCAGGATCTCAGGGAAAAATGAAGTTTTTTTCAAAATACAACTGCTATTCTACAACGTAACATTCTGTTGATCAGCTCATTGGCCACACTTACTGAGAAGAAAACAAGAAGTTAAATGAATGGAGTCCCTAAACTCCGTGAATGGAAATACATAACAAAAGGATAGGCAATAAATGTAAAAAGTGAGTCCCACAGCGCTGTCGTGCTGCAGGTAAAGACGCCTCAGAAGTGTTTGATTTGGGAGCAGTCACACAGAGCAACAGTGGAGAAAGGGCTTGTCTTTATCCAAGCAAATAACAGGAGACAGGCAACATGAGCATGGCTGGTAATTTATCTGCACCAGCTATGATCTCAGAGGTGTCTGGAGGTGAGAGAAAAGTTTAATCTCCTTCTTTCCCAGTTTAGCTCCTCTGCAGAAGCAGCCAATCAGGGAGCTATTTAATACTAATTCTGCTTACAGATATCCTCCTGTTGGGCACTGGGATAACCCTGCCAGTTAGGATTCAGCAAGAAGCTACTGTGCTTTGTATCACCCATCATGTCTGGTTTACACCATATTTTCTTCAAAGACTGTAAACACCTACTATTTGGGGTCCTTTGCTCACAGTTACATTTTACTTTTCCTTTCTTTCTTTAAGTGTAAAAAGTGTGGCTCATACTCTGCCTCCCCTCATGCAGAAATACCACCTCCTTTCTCACTCATCAGACAGACAGGAGCTTGGACCTTGGACATTCACTTGCTGAACTATATCAAATATTGTTCAGATATTCACTTCAAAAAGCTGTTGAAGAAAGCAAATATCCTATTTTGTTGGCCAAAGGGCTTCTCCCCACTGTTTGCCTGCCAGAGAACAGTGCTAATCCATGGCATTTGAAAGGGAAAAGAGATTTTAGAAGAACTGTGACAAAGCAGGAGCTCAATTTATACATGCATTATTCCTCTCAACCTAATCTCCAAATGCCTTTCATACAAAGTACATGCCTGGTATCTCTACAGTTGGTAAAGCATCAGGGTTGATTTAATGAATTGCTTGCTTTTAAAGCTCCGAATCTAAGCACGGAAATTCTGTGCAGTCGTCTCCCTTAGTTTCAAAAGACGAATCCCGCACAGGCTGGTTGTATTCCTGAAAAGTTTTGCGTACCCCGCTGCAATCGCGGCTCTCGGGACCACGCACGGTGCTGAAGGAGCAGCGGCAGCGGGGGGTCCCGCCGGCCCCCTCCCGCCTCCGCCACGGCGGGTGGGCTCGCCTCGGTCCCCTGCGAGCCCAGCAGCGCTGTCCTCCGCTGCGGAGGAGCCCGGGGGTGCTCGGGGCGCTGCGGTCCCGCACCTGCAGCTCGGTGCCCGCAGGCAGCAGCCGCGGCCTCCCCCCGCTCCCCCCGCACACCGCCCCGGCACCGCGCCCCGCCGCTACAGCCGAGCCCCAATCTGCTCACAGCGATGCTGAGCGGATTACGGGACGGGAGTTCGACAACTGCCTGCGCTCCCCCGAGCCGCCCTGCCCGCCCGCAGCCTCTCCACGGTCCCCGCGGCGGCGGCAGCTCTCCCAGGCCGGGCCGGCGGCGCTGACCGGCCCCGCGGACCCTCCCCGCAGGCGGCGGCATGCCCCGGCCCGGGGGGCGGCCGGGCTGCCGCGGGGCGACCCGCGGGACGGGGCTGACCCGTGCGTGAGGGGGCAGCGGCGGCCGAGCCCGGCGAGGCAGAGGCGCGGCTGGCGGCGGGGCAGCGCTCGGCGGGCGGCGGCTGCCGGGGGCCCTGAGCGCCCCGCGGGGCCCGGCGCAGCCCGGCCCCGGCCCCGCGGCAGGCAATGGTGCTGCTGTCGGGGCACGGCGAGCAGCTGCCCGGGGAGCGCGTCTGTCCCGCGCCCGCCGCCGCTAAGGAGATGCCCGGCGCCGAGGCGGAGAGCAGCCCCGAGCAGGGGGCGGCGGAGGCTGCCGCCGAGGTGCCGGACGAGGAGAAGGAAGAGGAGGAGGAGGAGGATTGCGAGGAGTATGAGGACTTCTCCGAGCTGCCCGACACCTGCAGCATCGCCTCAGACGACTCCTTCTACCCTCCTGGGGGGCTGGACGACGACGACGACGACCTCTGGTCCCTGGAGGGGGACGAGCGCGACAGCCCCGAGGCGCTCAGCCTCTTCCGAGCCTGCTGCACCAACAACAGCATCGTGCTGAAGGCGCTCATCCGCCAAGGGCCCCAGGAGGAGGAGGTGCGGGAGGCCGACCGCAACCGCAGGGTGAGTGAGCGCCGCGCCCCCGCCGCCCGGGCAGCCCGCCCGGGGCACGGCGGCTCGGCCGCCACCGCGGAGCGGGACCGGGGCCAGCAGCCGTGCCGTGCTGGGCGACACTCATCCCGCTTCCTGGGATGCCGCTCCACAGCCCCGCGGGGCCGGGACCCCAGGCAGCGAGGAGCAGAGAAGGGCGTAAAGCTACGCCTTGGCAGCCCTGACTTTCCACCTTTGGCTAAGGGTCCGGTTTATGGGATGAGACACAGGTCGAGATTCCGGTTTTTCCCGCGATCGGTTTTGAATTGGGTCTTGTTTTCCCTCTGTTTTTTGGGGACCGAGACAGGCATCGCTGGTAATGGTTGTGTTCAGCATCAAAAAACCTTCCCGTTTTCTGGGCTGTTCATCCCCTGCAATACTTTATGATGTTCAGCTTGAAATTTCGAACTGCTGATAAAAGTTTATGAGGTTGTTGTTGTAGGTTTTTGGTTTTTTAATTATTTTTTCTTTTTCCTTTATCTTCCCCCAAAATGTAAGCTTGTTCCTAGACTGCCAAAAAGGGCTCAGGGTATTCCTGTGCTAAAACCAGCATTTTTCAGGATTCTTCTTGTATTTGTTTTGTTGCTGATAATCTATTTTGGGGGTTTGTACCAGCACAAGTTTTGTGGTTCAGTTTCTTCCTGTTACTCAGTTAATTGCAGGGACAGAAGTGTACTTCTCTAAATCAGAAGGTGAAAACTTGGGAAAGATTTTCTGGTTAATGCGTTACTGGGATGTTTGAACAGCAATACTGAAGATTACCAATATTGCTACAGTTTATTTTATACCTAAGAACTTATCTTGCATTAACAATCTGCAAAAACAGTTCTGTGACCATTCTATGACAGCAGTGTTTTGAAGGGAAACCTGTATTTTTTAACTGGGCAAGTAACTTGCACGTTCTGGCAACATAAGTGGTCTTTGCAATGAAAAGAATGCCATAATTTGTGTTTGGTTCTGTCTGGAGAGGGGCTTTTCTTGTGTCTTAGATATATGTACTTCTAGGATTTTACCTAAAAATATCTTTACTGCTTCTCCAAAGGATTGATTTTAATACAGATTTTTAGTGATCTGACTTTTTGTAAGTTTCTTAAAAAGATAAGAAGTTGTGTTAACACATTTGAAGGAGAAGAAACCTATGGTGTGAGGGTGGGAGTGAGCAACACTGGACAGAAGCATTCACATCAACTCTTCTGCCCAGGCCAGGATGTGGTGTGGTTATACTTTAGCTGGTAACTTGTGAGATCCAATTGTACCTTACAGGATATTTTAAAGATCCTGCAGATACACCAATCCCGTATATTGGTGCTGAGCCTGGGCCAGAGCCCAACTCCATTCCTGACATTGTGTGGGGTTTGGGCTCCAGCCTTTGCTGAGGTCCATTGATTCAGCATGTCTCAAGTGTGTGATGACATGGGAGGTTTGGCCTCTCCAGACATGTGGCATAAAGGGCCAAGTGCCCCAGAGTTGCCTCTTCTGAAAAGGTGGCCTTCCCACCCAACAGAGGGAAAGAAGCTGCAGGAACCCTCCCTGTCAGGGTCCTGCAGACCTGAGTCAACAGGTATGACAAAGCTCAGCTCAAGCATCAGCCCCCGTTCTGCAGCTGCTCTTTTGGCAAAGGTGATCAGATCAGGGTCGTGAAAGCAGCAAATTCACCTGTTTGGACAGCCCTTCCTTCACCATCGCCCTTCCCAAAAAGCAAATTGCTCTTTATCTCTTCAGCTGTGGAGAAAAGAGACAAAATTTTAGTTTGAATCGAAAAGTTTATTTCCTTTGTTCATACTGTAAAAACAAAAAAAAAAAAAAACAACAAAATGAGACAAAAAGGACATCTACTTAGGCAGATATTCCATTTGACCTGAAATTAAAAATTGGCATAAAATTCCGTTTTCTTCACTTTTTTATGAAAACAAAGTAAAAATGTTCTGGAATTCATCAACTTGTGAAGCTGCAGGAATGATGTGGTTGCACAAGTTCACTTTCTCTCTGCCTCCCAATCACAGCAGTACAGAGCAGGACAGTCGGTCTTTTCCAGACAGATGTGAGTGGGATGGGAGAAATCTTTTGACTAGGAAGTGGAAACTTCAGGTGTGACTCCTGCTCAGGGATATTGAGGCAAATTCTCATTATTTTGCAAAGTAAACCCACCTTTTTTAGAGAATTTACCTAACAAAATGGAAGCTTCGGTCAGGCCTTTTATCACTCTTTCTGTGGATATTTTTCTTTTTGCTCCTGTCATTGGACAGGAGCAAAAAGTCATTGGACATTATCCATGGACGAGACAATTTTGCTGCCACAAGGTAACAGAACATGTTACACATATCTGCTGTGCTTATGAAGTTCTTTAGTTGCCAAAACTAAAACTGCTGTTGGCTTTTGGCATCTTCTTTTGCTGAATAATGTTTGTCTTAAATTTTCTTTTGCATGTATTTGTTGAAAAGCTCTATTTTTTCTTATTTTTAAGGGGGTTTTTTACCTTTTTTTTTTTTTTTTTCCCAAGCTGTGAACAAATAAACTGCACTTTTGTTTCTTCTAAGTTTTAATTTCTTTTCCATGAGACAGGGCAGAGAATGAAGAATAACTTGCTTTTTGAGAAGTGGGATGGTGAAGGGAGGGCTTTCCAACTGAGGAGATTAACTATTTTCACCATCCTGATCTGATAACCTCAGGTATGTAGGTACAGTACAGTTTCATTTTCACAATTTCAAAATCAAGTTTTCTTCAAAACAGACAAAACAAATAACAAGTTATTGTAGCAAGACAACACTAAGTTTTGATTCTGAAAGTAA
Source organism: Brachypodius melanocephalos (assembly GCA_013398615.1). NCBI lineage: Eukaryota > Metazoa > Chordata > Aves > Passeriformes > Pycnonotidae > Brachypodius > Brachypodius melanocephalos. Next base: position 14,026,277 of record VZSR01001854.1, read on the forward strand.
ATAAACTCAGCTCACAAAATGTAACATGAAGAAACTTCCAAATGCCCTAAACTGGACACAATGAGCCTGCTTTGTTTTTAATTAGTTTTACCTTGTCCCTAAAGTATAAATGTACAAATTTAAGATGTAGAAGCAATTCTCCAGAAAACGCTAGGATCCAGAGGTACTCTTAGGTATTTTTCTCCACCCTTTGTTCCAAAATACATCAATTGTCTCTTTTGAGTCAATTTGCCAAGCCTGGATAGTGGCTTTTTATGTCATTTCTTCAGAAGCAAATTTTCCCCCCAGTCTGTTCAGGAGCTGCAGAACCTCCTGCCAGGCAGAAGTTTTCATTAAATTCACCTTCCTGCAGTAAACCAGGCTCTACAACATCTGATTTATTGGTCATCACATGTAGCCTGAAGATCTGTATCCTCTGTGTCTTGTTTTCATTACTGTCAAGACAACAACAGTTTATATATCATTGACTGCAGAGGATCCCCAAATGGCTGATCCCCTCATCTTCACTTCCACTGCTGTCTGTCCGTGGAATCCTGAAGGACTCGACTGGTGCTGCTCATTTCCTCTCCTTGCCCAAACTAACACTGAAATGTTTGGAAAATAACTATGACAGCATATAATATGCTAATTGTACATTGTGCAGGCTGGCCTCTCACTCTTCAGTGTTTGTGTATTTACCCTAACAGTGAAGAGGAATTTAAAAATAGACATAGGAAAATAAAATCGTGGCTCTGGTGAAATTCCCTGACCTGACTGTGACCACAGTATCATCTGGCCAATGATGCTACTTTTCACCTTGTTGCATGGGGACTGGTTCTCCTTCCTCACTAGCCAAATTTCTAGAATTTCAGATATTTTTGTCTCATCATTTTAACTTCTTTTGATATCAAATTTTGCCTGGTGACCAGGATTATATATATACTTGGAAAGACAGAGTTTCAAAATCTGGTGTTACCTAACTGCAGAATGCAAGCAAATATAGAAATTTGCCATGACAATAGAGAAAGCATTAAGAGATGGGGGAGAGAGAAAAGAAGGCAAAGAACATTCCCTTGCCAGGTTGAAAATAATCACTGCAGCTGATCCACAGAAAGGCTTTGTGCTGATCTTCCATGTGGTATAGCCCATATTAACAAGAATATTCTGTTGTAGTTTGGGATTTTTGTCTGTTTGTTTGAGGTTTTTTGTTTGTTTGTTTGTTTTTGTATTGCTCTCTGAGTCTTTTGTCCAGTTCCATAGATAGTTGTGGATATAACTGTGGGAGTGTTTCTCTGAATGCAGCCTAGGCTTGTTTGTGAGAGTTTTGGGATGGCATCCCTCACCTGGTCTCCTCACTGGGACCATGGTGGTATCCGAGGCATGGACCTGTCGTGTTATTCTCCTTGCCCTGTGCTGCAGGCTGCTCCTCAGGCTCTGCACTGCCACAAGGAACCTGCTTCAGGCAACTCACCAATTTAGGGAGCATTACCCTTCAGAATTTTTCACAGAGCAATGCACAGTGAATCCTCCATGGTGCTGACAAATGAACTTGTCTTTGCCAAGGGGCTGAGCTTCTGAAATTGCAACTGGTTGTGAAGGACAGGGAGCCAGTGCTTCAACTCCCACTTTCTGGGTGAGGGAACTTTGTGTTGGATGATGCTTTTCTAAAAAGTCATGTATCACAAAAAGTGCCAGAGCTTGTGTAACACTCCATTAACTTTTTTTTTTCTTTAATCTTCAGAATGTTAGCTCGTTAAAATAAAAAATCAGGAGTCTAACCTATTCTGGTAAGGGATGAAGTTCTCCCTGTTTCATATTGCTTTTCAGTTTTCATGGCACGTAACTTAAGTTAACTCATGTCAGAAAATAGATTTGAAGAACATCATCTGCTACAGTGCTCAGAATATTTTTTTAATTATTGTTTTCACAGACAGGTTCAGTTCCTTCATATTATCTCACACAAAGCCTTCTCATGGAAACAATCGTATTGAAACTTAACGTCATGACCCTAAACCATGAAAGGGAGTTTTTTTGGGTGAAAGTACTTTTAAAAAGACAACAGAGCAACAAAAGTAATATAATTTAAATCCTTTAAAAAGTACAGAAATACTCAAATGCTGTAAAAAATGTCCCTGTAAATACATGTTTGTGCTTAAAAAGTGAGTAAGGTAAACAATTGTAGATGTCAAAAAAAGGAGGGAATTCTTCAAATACGGTAATTACAGCTCAAGGTTAGCCATCAGAAGGGAATAGATATAGCATGGAAAATATGAAGTGAGCTGGCTAAGAGGGAATTTGGTGAGCTAACCAGAGCATGAACCAGATGCTGATAGAGGTAGGCAGTCAGAGGTATTATCACAAGAGCGTGGGCAGGTTAGCTGTCTGCCCGCTTGTCTTTATTCATCTGCAGTGTTAGGTGACTAATGCCTTTGTAAAGCTGGCACAAAAAGATACCCTTTAAAATAACTTTACTGGAGAAAAGGTATGTGCACTGAACATAATTTCTACAGATTAAAGAGAGCAATTAATAAAGACCACGAGGGTGTGTAGACATAAAGGATGGGAATGCAGGTCTTTAGCACTGCTGGGAATGCATGGCCAGAGCAGACTGTGTCCTCCATGGAGCTGACAGGTAGGATGACATAATTTGTACTTGGTGTCAAAAGCAGCATCAGCTGACAGATGTAGGTCCAACTGGAATGGACAAATACAGATTTGAAGCCCACATGAGAAAGTTGTACAAGTTTAATCTAGTTTCAAGTGATAGTTTCAGCTTCTAGAGAAACCAGACGAAGAGTAGTTTCCTTAAAGAATTTTGACAAATTGCTTAATGCAAAATATATGGAATGCGAGGGGTATTTTTAGCCTGACAGTAGCACAAGAGTAAAGGTCACCTCAATCTTCAGTTCTGCTTTAAGCAATGTTTCATGTTCGTGTCTTAAGTTTGTGGCTTGCAGGGCTCCTCAGAGATGCAGGGGTGATGCTGGTTACCCATCTGAGCACAGCTTGACTCCAGACGTTAAAAAATATAGCTGCATTTAAAATCTGCTGATAGCCTAACAAGACTGGTTGTCTGGGACAACTGTCTTCAGTAAGTATGACAGATATATAATGTGTTTTTAATATAACACATGGGACTTCAGGATGCCTTACTGCCTTTTCCAAGGAGAATATTTGAGCTTTATCTCACAGTGCACGAAGTGACACTGCTAATGCCTTTGACCCATTAGGAAATTCAAATTTATGTTCTCATGGAGGAATTATTCAAGAAGGAATATTGGCACTAATTTCCTTTTGTAAAACTGCCTAAGATTCCTTAGGGAAAATTTGTTGAGGAATCATAGAAAGTTGAAAGAGCTGCTACAAAACATCTGATTGCTCTGGAAATATGGGTTCCTGCTGAGTTTCAGTAGCTTATGGGAGGTACTGGACTTCAAGTATGCTGGGAAATGAAGTGGTCCAAAAGCCCCAATATTCCCAAATTCTTCAGCTCCAAGCTAGGTGCCAGCAACAATGGTGCTTCATCTTATTAAGGCTTTAGGCCTCAAGGCAAGGGCTCTGAGGAAGAAAGAAGAAATGTTCCTGTCTCAGGCAGCAGGTTCAAAGCTGCCTGCTGAGAAGAACCACAGGGGTGGTGAGTTCAGGTGCCAGCTGTGGTGAGCAGCAGGTCTCCAGTGCCACATCTTCCAGTGTCATCAAGGGCTTCACTCTCGTGTCCTTTGCTGGTGCTGGAAGCAGTGAGCTGGGCTGTGGCTCTTGGAGGCTCCCGAGTCAGTGTTGACAGATGGAAAGGCAGAGACAGGGATGTCAGCCCCTCATCAGGGAGTTTCCTTTTCAGAGGTGCAAGGTTTGATTGTCTTTCACTCAGTCTGACTTGTGGCTGGGTTTCAGGGGACATTTCAAAAAGGGTTTTTGAAAGAGGCATTAATGTTCACTTTTGTGTGTGGCACAGACACCTCTTGCCATCAACTTAATTTTAGTCACATGGTCTTGTGTTTATGCTCGGGAATATAAACTATGACAATAAGTTGAAAATAAAAGAACATTGAACAAGGAGTACAAGCAATCCAAACATCTATTTGGATCTATCCAGACGTTTCAGCAGGAGCTGTTATGTTCAAAATCTGTTCTACTACTCAAGAAGAAATAGAACAATAAAAAACCCTAAAGCTCCATTATCCATTTTGGAAAATGTCACTGTGTGACAGAGACCAACAAAAATTTGGTGTTTTACTGTAATACTTCTATATGTTGGTAGTACTTCATCTTCACAGAGAAGAATGAGTAGTAACTCTTGTATGACTTTAGAGGTGTTGGTTGCTTCCCACCAGATGAGCCGAATGTAGATCAAGTCTATATAAAATTACATTTTATTACAACACATTTTTGTTCCTCTAAAGAGAAGCAATACATGATGACCAACTAAAATTCACTGTTGATTTTGAAATAAAGATAGACTTGAAAGGTGTAAGCAGCCCTTTACTTATAGAAAATCCTGCTAGTTGAGTGTAGGGGCGTGGGGGGTGTGCATTGCCAAAGGAAATAATTTCTGGAACTAGAGCACATGTGCAGCTCAGTTCATAGCTACCCAATGCAGGGTTAGCATCTCTGTGTTGACCAAATGTGGCCACACAGACAACACTTGGCCTGGATTTTCCCTGAATCCCAAACTGCTCTCCTCATTCATCAATGTTTTTTAGGCTTTTGAATTCAAACACCCAAACTAGCATCATTTGTTGTGATATGGTTTTGGAAATCATTAACTATGCTGGTACTAAAATTGAAAAAATATCTATTTGCACATGCTGTGTGCTTATTTTAGATATGGTAAGATAGCTTTCAAGTAGGATAATATAGATCATAAGATACTACAGTTTTTCCCTAACTGAAATTTTGGTCAGTAATTTCTGTACCTTTTCCAGTTCTTGTACTTTTTTCGGACAAGTTATTTTGTTTTGGCTGAGGTTAGGGGGGTGATGGGTTTAGCATTTTATTTAAGCGCCATATAGCCTGCTGAAAATTTTCCTGCGTGTTGTTTCTGTATCATCTGTCATTACTCTGTGGAATTAGGTTTATCTTTTGGGACTGAGGTAGAATTGCACTAAAAACTAATGGCAGAGTTGCTAAAAACTGCTGGTAGATTTCTTTAAATAGAAAAAAAAAATCTCTGGAGAATATGAAAGCAATGAAGAATTTCCACAGGCATAATTTGAGACAGGACTTCACCTTTAGTGTTATAAAGTAACATAAATAAAGTTTCTCTCAGAAGGCTGTGCTTCTAAATTATTTAAAATACTATGCCACACAGGCTTGAATATACCTGTTTCTGAGTGTTCTTTAATTAAATACAAAACCAGGAGCCCTCCAACCTGGGCTAGATATAATCCTGTAACATACTCAGTGAGTCACAGTAAGAAATAATCCAGTACTGTGGGAAGAGGATTGTTGTCAGAGAGTCTGTGGTTGCACATCTGGCAGTGAATTAGCAATTCAAATCGTATCCACTGTGGGAAAAACCCACTGTGTGGAAATAGTTCCCATTTCTCAATTCTATTATTTTCTATTATGTCTGTTAAATTCCACGGGGAGCAATTTGAAAGCAAGATGATCCCAAACGGGAATGACTCACGGATGGGCTTTTGTTGGTTCACACGTTTCGGATGTACAACGTTCTGAGCCTGATCCTCTAACATCCTCTCACATATGAGGGTTGAGGATTTTTTTTTTTTTTGTCTTTTGCCTCGTAGTGCATGAGGCTTCATCTTTGTGACAGCTTGTGTGTGCACAGACCAACTGCTGGTGACAGGAGATGCTGCCAGCAGCCACCAGAGCTCAGAACTGGGCTTGTGGAGAAGTTTTGAAGTTTTGTTTCTATTACTGTAGGGGGGAGGCTTATGCAGAATCCATTATTAGTTTTCTGAAGTTCAAAAGTGGCAGATAATGGAACATATTCAATCTGTTCATAAAAGGAGCCTTTCAGGCAGTATTTGGCTTCTTTTTTTTTTCTCCCTTTTTTCTCTTTTTCTTTACAAAACCTAGATATCTTGCTATTTGGAGCTAATAGTAAGAAGTCTTAGCTCACCTGTTTAGCAATTGATTCAGAAACACAGGAAGGGTATCCACGTACTCATAAAAGTGTCTTTAAGTGTGGATGAAAGAGAAAGGAAGACTTTTCAAAGAAAGGTGGTGTGGTACTCCTGTGCATCTGCAAGTATCATATGAGCTTGATAAAGGATCCAAGAGAAAGCAGAGTCAGAGTTCAGCTCCACAAACGAGTTAATTTAAAACACTTTTCTTCCAACAGAGTTTTCTACAGATTTTCTACAAAAAGAATGAAGCAGCAATACCTTGTTAGACAAAGAGTGTAGGATAACACATATTGACCAGTTCTGCAAAATGAAATACTACAAATACTAATGAGATATAAGTGTTTAGACTTACAGAGCCCTTCTGCGCTAGTGAAAAATATAAACACACTAGAGGAGTTTTCTGGTTACACTGAGACAAGCGGTACTACACAGTAAATGCCTGGAAGCGTGGAACAATGCCAGCCAGAGGAAACATGTCTGGGAAGAAAAATGTTATTTTCCCTACTGTCCTGCAGGCATTTTGCAGGCTCACCACTGTGTTAGGTGAGTCCTGTCTGCAGGGAAAACTGGGCAGCACAGCTGTATCAAGAGACCCTGCTGTGCCACACTTGTTCAGCAGAGCTCCCCACACAGAGCTGCCAGCCAGGAATAAAACACACAGTGTTCCTGGAGGAACAGCCTGGCCAGTGGTTTGAGGGGGGAGTGAAACCATTCATGGCTGACAGGGAAGGAAAAATCTTAATTTCAACATCTCTGGGAATGGACTGAAAGCCTCCTTCTTGTACCCCAGGGACAGGTGCCATCTCCCAGGCAGAGAGTGTCCCACAGGCTGCAAGCAGTGCCTCTGTGAGAGGGCTCAGGTGGTTCTGGGATCCCCCATTAACCTCCTGCCACCACCAGTCAATGGGACACAGGCCAGGCTCATTTATGTGGGCTGGGACTGAACTTTCCTTGCCACCTATTTGTGGCTGTGCTTTCGTTTTACTGCTCTGAGGCTGTATGGTCTGCAGGAGTTTTACAGTCCAGAAAATTCATCCTCTTGCAAGGATGCAACAAGGATGCCCCACATGTGAAGATACCCATGAGCAGAACTGCCTGTGGAATAGGAACTGGAACCGAGTACTGAATACATGCTAATCTTTTTAGTTCCTTACTTGAATTAAAATAGTGTGTTTGTTGAAGTCAGATGTCTCAGTGCATTTACAATACTTATGTCCATAGAAGTTCCCATGAAGTGTGTAAGATCCTTTACATATTTGTGTATATATAAAACAAATATTGAAATATTTAATACTCAAGTTAAACATTGTAGAAGCAGTAAGTTTCTAAAGTGTCTGAATGGAGATTGTGGTAAGATGGGGGTTGTCCTCTTTCTCCCAAAAAACAAGTGATAGGACAAGGGGAAATGCCCTCAGGTTGTGCCAGAGGAGGTTCAGGTTGGGTACCAAGAAAAAATTTCTTCTCTGAAACAGTGGTCAAAAGGGGAATCTGTGTGAGGAGCTGCAGATGTCACTTGGTTTTTTCAGCCTGGAGAAGGGGAGACTGAGGAGAGACCTCACTGCAGTTACAACTTCCTTGTGAGAGGAAGAGGAGGGGCAGGCACTGATCTCTGCTCTGTGGTGACAGTGACAGGACCCAGAGAATGGCCTGAAGCTGTGTCAGAGGAGGTTTAGGTTGGATGTTAGAAAAGGGTTTTTCACCCAGAGCATGGCTGGGCACCGGAACAGGCTCCCCAGGGCAGTGGTCACAGCACCAAGCCTGACAGAGTTCAGGAGGCATCTGGACAATGCTCTCAGACACATCGTGTAATTCTTTGGGTGTCCTGTGTAGGGCCAGGAGTTGGACTTGATGATCCTGATGGGTCCCTTCCAACTCAGCTTATTCTGTGTGATTCTGTGTAATTCTGTGATTAAGTGTTGGAACAGGTTGTTCAGTTTAGTCACCATGCCTGGAAATGTTGAATAATGAGTTGATGTGGCACTTCACAATGTGACTTAGTGAACATGGTGGCATTCCATTGAAGGCTGGATTTGATGATCTTGGAGGTCTTTTCCAGCCTTATTGATTCTATGATTCTAATATCAGCAGCCCAGAACAATAAAAAAGAAAGAAAAAAGAAAAAGAGATGGTAAATAAATGTCAACGTTTCTCTTGAAATTAATCACCCAAATGATTTTCTTCTAAGGCAAGAGATTATGAAATGTCTTTTACTTCCAATTGCCATTTTTTCTTTCTGTGGGCATTTTTAGCTTGACCTAGTTTATGCTTATTACTGTCAGCAGAGCTGATTTATGGGCAGAGGCTCCATTCACAGATGGGTGCAGGCAGAGCTGAGGTATTCAGGTATACATCTATGGCAATGTTCACAGATCACAAATGCACTTAACATCCTATTAAGATCTGAAGTCCAATGAGGAAAAAAACCCCATAACCTGAAGGTTACAAGTAAGGTGATTCTGTTTCCCAGTGCTTCTCATATCTCAGGTCCAGCACTCTCTTTTCTGCTGTTGTTAAAATTATGAAGCTCCCCCCACATATCAGGTGTCAGCAAAAAGTGCTGTGATCTCTCTTTGGAGCTTCAGTACCTGGGGCTAGATCAGTAGGAACTACCCTCCTGCAGCAGGTAACTGCAGTAAGACAGTAACCATGAGGCAAAACAGACCAGCACTGCCAACTAAATGTCCTAAATATGTGTGATATGGGTGAAGATATCACAGAGAGGAAGGGTTTTAAAAATTGCAGGGATTCCTTTAGTGCCAGAGGAAAGAAAGAGTGACTCCAGGGCAGGCCATGGCTGGGCAGGAGCAGGGTGCCTGGGGCACAGGTAGTGAACCTCTGTGACACTCTGACCCTGCTGCTCCCAGCTCAGGTCCCACTGTTCTGTCTGCTGGAGCAGGGGTTCATACCCTGCCTTACCTGCTCACAAGGCCACATTCACAGGTACTAACTAGTTATGTGTAAAACCCACATCGTTTACCTGATGTGCAGATGCTACTGAAACACATCTCCACCCCATGGTGAGCTGAGGGCTGGTGGCTTCAGACTGGGTTGCTTAGAGGAAAACACAGACACTCTGTTTGAACATTTGACAAGCTGGGTGTGCAGAGGAGCACAGTCCACAATCTCGTAATGAATATCCTTGGTAAGCTAGCCTACTGTCATTTGTCTATCAGTCTGCAGAGTTTGAAAATTTGGGTCAAATATATCCAAATTCGTGTTTTGAGAATTTATAAAAATAAATTAATTTTTTCGAGAATTAAAAAGAAATCAGTACTGTTTTTTTCTGTGATGTAAAATAGTAACTGTAATTGCGGTTGTGAGTTTAATGTGTGTATCAGCCCTTTTTTTTCTGTTTACTCCCTGCCATCCACAAAACACATTGCTCTGGGGAGGAGGTTTTAAAAATAGTGCTTAGTTACCCTGTTTAGATTTTGAGTACTTGCCTAAAAATACTGTATTTTCCTCTTTCTCATGTAATTTCTATTTCTAGTACAGTGGCTGCATTGGTTGTGATTTATTACTAAATTGTTAGTGTGTATCATAAAGGAACTAAGAATTAGAGCAAAGCCTGTACAGTTTGGCAGCTTATCAGTCACAGGGCAAAGGGCAAGTGAGCATTGTTCATGTGATGTAAACCCTAACAAAAACATCCAAATATTGTCAGCATTGCTTTCACAAACTTGCTTTTCTTCCCAGACCTGCCTCCTGCTATTTCCTTTCAGATTTTAGGATCCTTGGGGAGTGCATCTGGAATGATTTTACCTCATTATTGGGGGTACTGCAACCAGTAATATTCCAAAATACATGTTGTTGAAGTCCACCTGTATTGGCTGAGCTTTTAGGATTATTGCTACAAAGCAATATCAATTAGTATAACCATGTTATTTACAGAAATTCTACAGTAAATTCAAAAATCCAACAAGAGATTTACAAATGTTAAGGGGAAGAAGGTGATTTTTTGGCTGTAGAGTTTTGATACCATTGTTAGTTAGAATCAGTTAATTGCAATGGGCCTTCATTTTGGATATGTGCTACTGTTTGCTTCTTTCCAGAGACAGATTGAAGGAGTCAGCCTCAGAATGTAGCAGGAAACAGCCTGCCCATAATTTTCAGCTAGAAATGAAAAGACTGGATCTGCCCTTTAATAGATTTCCATATTACTAAGTATTATTCTCTCATTTTGTATCAGAAAAGTAGAAAAACAACTCCAAACACTGAGAAAAAACATTAAAAAATATTCTGCTACTGCTTCTAGGTGCCTCAGTACTGAAGGGGAAAAGTTTTACCATTCTTCCACTGCTACTTTGTGGCCTTTTTATCTAATAGAGCTATAGAGTTCTCAGAAAATCTGGGATGAGAAATTGCAGAATTTGGTTAGTAATTATAAACCCTCTAAACGTGTCAGCTTCCACTCCTCAAAGAAGAGAAAAGAAAACAAAACCCAAACAGCATCTTCTGAAATCATGAGAAAGATGAATTGTTGGTTGGAAGGAGACCACATTTATTCTTATTTTTTTGGATTCCATTTCTTTTATTTTCCGTAAAAATTTCCCTTTCCCATTGATGTGTGTAAAGGAAGATCTTAACAAACCTTCCTGTTACTTTTACTACACTGCAGCTTTTCTACACAAACCTAAGTGACCTTAATTCCTATTGAACTAAAAGTAAAACTGTCAGTGGAAACAGCCAGCCTCCAGATCAAGACATTTTAAAAGAGTGATGAAATTTTTACCAGTAGTGAAAGGAGAAACCAGGAATTCGTGAGAAAATTGATTATATAGTCTCTGAAAAAAATCTTAAATCTAAGTTAACATGAGGTATTTCTCCTTAAGCAAATATTTAGGCCAGAGATATATGATGCAGAAAGGCACATATTGATGAGGTTATTCATGCCATAAAAATGTATTATGAATGAAGATATACAGAAAGTAAAATGCTGTAAAATCAACCATTTTCAAACCTGGGTGTACAAGTTTTCCTTGCACGTGAATTTAAACAGAATGAAATTATAAGTTGTTAGTCTTCCAGTGGAGGCAAGACCTTGATGTTTCCTCCCTGTGCTTTCTAACATCCAGCTGTGTAGGATAGGTTAGAACACACTTTTTTAAGGGTGAGTGGAAGGCATGACACTCCTGAGTCAAAAATAGAAAGGATCATAACCTGTAAAAGTCTTTGAAGTCATTAAGGTGCGCATGTCCTTCAGTTTACTGCTCCTGTGTGAGTCATTGCCTTTGTGCAGCTGATGCAATTTCATCTGACCTCTGTCTCGTAACTGAGGCATGGAAGGGGTTTTTGGCTCTCATTTAGCAGAGCTGGGAAGAGTCTGGTAGGCTTCTGAAGCAGGTGGAATGTTCTCTCTGGATTAAAGGGCTCAGAGGCTTTGAAGCCTACGTAGTTAGAATATCATCTCTTACATTTTCAGAATCAAAAGCAACATTTGTACATTTCTTTGGCCAAGGAACAAGGTGGGAGTCAGACCTAGGAAATGAGACATCCAGCACTGAATGATAAAATGGATATTAAAGGAATTTAAAAAATGAAGAAGGTGTAACTCTCAGTGTCTCTGCTTTTAGAGGTTAGGGCTGAAGAAACTGCACCTTTGGAGGTCTGGTGGTAATGAAGGAGAGTGTTTATTGCTGCTGAGCCCTGTGTCCATGCCCAGGGCAAGAGAAGAGCAAGATTTGGCAGTAGACTGTGCTGCTGGTTTGCCTCACAAGCTCTTGTGCCTGAGCTGCTCTGGCAGAGGGCTCTGTCTAAGCAAACAGGCTGGCAAGCTGAGGCTCCGTGGGGACTCTGTATGGGGCTGGGAGGTTTAGTGCTGCTGAGATTTACTGTCCTCAGACCACACATGGATGGGTTTAAGGATGCTTCTTAAAAGTCTGCTGCTAAAGGAGAAGAGCTAGTGCTCCCCATACTCAGTTGGGATGAAATGGATAGAAGTGCCAAAAAAAAATCTTTTAAATGGCAAAATATTTACCATTTAGCATCTTAATTGTGGTTGAATATATTTAATCATCAATCCAGTTGAGAAAAGACAGTCTTCTGGTTTTACCTCCATCTCCTCTAAAACTGATTGATTTGTTCTTGAGTGTGGCTTGTGAGTAACTGCTAAATGGACAAGGACCAATATAAAAAAAAAATTGTTATTTTTATGGAGTAGATACATGATGCATACTGTGTAACATATGCAATTATGTTGCACAGCTGAAAATGTATGTTGTCATACATTGCTAATAAGAGAATACTAAATTTATAATAGAATAGTTAATTACACCAGCATTGGCTATCTTCATTTTAAATACAGAAATACCTCTTCATCCCAGCTTTTTATTCTCATTATTCCTATTCACTGCTAACACTCCATGCTTATCTAATGGTGGAAGAGTTTCCTTCTCTATCATGCTCTTCACCATTATGAAATGTAAAAATTGCACAAATAATAATGGAATCTCCTTTGCAGTATTTCTTCAAAGCAAGTGTGCTCCTTCTCATCTCTTAAAAAATTCCTTTGCTTTGGAGTTGGGCACCACAGAAATGAGGAAAATTGTATTTAAAAGTCACCTCTCTACTATTTCAATTAACAAGTCTCTCTAACCAACCAATCATTGCAGTTTACAACTTCCTTGTGAGGGGAAGAGGAGGGGCAGGCACTGATATCTTCTCTCTGGTAATCAGTGACAGGACCTGAAGCTGAGCCAGGGGAGGTTTAGGTTGGATGTCAGAAAAATGTTCTTCACCCAAAGGGTGCTTGGTCACTGGAACAGGCTCCCCAGGGAAGTGGTCACAGCACCAGCCTAACAGAGTCCAAGAAGCATTTGGACAATGCTCTCATGCCCATGGTGTGACTCTTGGGGATGGTGCTGTGTTGGGCCAGGAGTTGGACTTGATGATCCAGGTGGGTCCCTTCCAACCCAGCATGTTCTGTGTGATTCTGACTCATTTTCCACCTGTATACTGAAAGTTTCCTATAAGCCTGCTATCTGTTTTTTACCTCCAGGGGCCTGCAGCATCATTCGAAGGCCCCACAGTGTGTTCAGATACTGCTCTCATTAGTGAGCTGCTATCAAAAAAAATGCCACCCTGCAGTCAAGCAAAATCTTGACATACCCAAAGACTCTTGTAATTCAGCTGCTGTGGCACACAGAGATGTGTCAAGCTCGCTGCAAACAGCTCCGAGAAATCTCTATCAAATAGGTTTGATACATGCTGGGTTTTTTGTAGAATGCCTCTTTTCAGCAAAATCTGTTCTTTTGTTGAGAAAATTGTGCTCTAAATGTCTACTATTTCTCTCATAGGTATAGGTCCCTAAATTAAAAAAGCACCTATATGAATTCCTGGACTCCTGTCTTAATAATATCTGTTTTACAGTTTATCTAAATATTCTCCAATTCTTGGAAGTAGGAGAACTGTTTTTGGATTGTTTGACTGACTCTGTTTTATAAAGTATATATATTGTATTAATGATTTAGCTATTTTAACAAAGGCAAGTGATCTCTAGAAATTCCAGCCATTTGAATACAAATGCGAAATTGCTTCTCCCTCTTTTTTTTTTCCCAGATATTTAATTCCGTCTTCTTCAGATTCAATAGTATGCAAATGTTTAATTGTTCCCTATGTTTCCTTGTTACTTAGGTGAATGGGGAGTATTCATTACAGGATTAGGTTTTAGATCCAAGCACAGAGGCAGAAGATGCTTTCCTGCCTTTTATTGCATGGAGCTGGACTCTCAGCTGGGATAAACAGGGTGGTCACAGGCTCTACAGAAGATGAAAGACTCACTCTGCTCTTGCCACCAAAGACATGCAGTGCCAGCGTGTGCTGCATTTGCTTATTAAACACAAGTTGTAATACTGTAGTTAACCTGAGACAGGTAAGATGGTGATGCTACTGTTTCCCACCTGGGTATTCCAAACATGATTTTTTCCTCTCTCAAACTGCCTGCTCACACCCTGATATCTGTTACAGCTACAGCAAATCCTTATCTAGACAACTGAAATAATAAAAGGGAAATTTAAAATGGGAATGCACACTTAAGGAAAAAAAAAAAATCGAAAACCAACAACAAACCCCCAGGCTGCTTTTGAACCACATTATTCATGATTTTTTAAAAGTTGACTATAAAAGACCAGTGAGCTACTAGAGGAAAAAAATGTCCCTCTGGACAGATCGGTTCTATGTCACAGTGTGTGTTTTGTCAAATAAAAGACGCCAGGCTGAGCCTCTTTCAGATTAATAAGGTGGATGAGCCTATTCCCTAAAAACAGCACTAAATTAATGTGAGGCTATTCACTAGGACTTGCAGGCCTGTAGCAGCACTGCTCTTGGTTTAGCCAAGTGCTAGTCTCTGATCTTTCAAGACTGTAATTCTGCCTTTCCTTAAAATAGATGTATTTTTCACAGGGTGATGCTAAACCTTCAGGAAGGAACCGTTCCTTAATGAGAAGCTTGAGGCATGCTGGATTTCCTCTCCAGTGGCTGCGTGCAGCCTATCAGTTACTTTATTACTTAAATAGACAGAATTGTAGGCTGATGGGTTTTATAGTAGGAGTCCTTGCTCTCTAATCAGCCATGAACATTACAGAGCCAACATTGTAGGTGTGAGTCACAAGAGCACAACCCTGTTTGCCCTTGACCAATGCACATTTACATAGAAGATAGAGGTCTTACTGAAACACAGGTCATGTGTTCTGCTGTAATTTAAAATGTGATCACAGTCACCAGTGGTTCTAAGAGCTATAAAAGATTAAAATGATGAGAATAAAATTTATAGTGCTCATGAACTGTGCATTACTACAAAATTGCATATTTTGTTTGAAGGTAGTGCTTTCACCCAGAACTGAAAATCTCCAGGATTCAGAAACTGTGAATTTTTCGAGATTGAGTTAAAAAATACATATTACTGCCTCTTTTCTTTCTCTCTCTCTCTCCTTTCCCCCCTCCTTTTTTTTTTCTTCTATTTATGCAGACTCACTTTTCAGTGTAATTTGTGGACCACTAGTAATAAGCCATGCATAGGTGGGAAAGAGCAAAAAACTTCCTATTAAGTCAGGAACTGTGGTATTTTCCTCCAAGTTTCATCCTAGGAGTAATACCTATAAAAATAACTTTCTGTTTTTTTTTTTTTTTTTAACTCCAGCATGGTCATCTGTAATATTCCACAGCAGCTGCATTCCATAGAGCTGTGGATTACAGGATTGCAACCTTTTAGGATCACAAGAGTTGACACTAATCCACACATACAAAAATCCACTTTAGGTCTCTGAGTGAAAAACAGTCTCATCCATTCACCACAGATGCATCTATTGCTCAAAAACATTTGTTTTCTAATAAAAAGCAAGAGGCATTTTTTAATATTTATGCACAAAAAAAAAATCTTTTTCTTTGTTATAGCTATGGAAGGAACAAGAAGGGGCAAAAATGAGTGGAAAACTAGTCTAGGTAAAACCAAAAGCAACATGCAGATGAAGGGAGGTCTTTCATTGTGGAAAGCATGATGATAAGGGCTTTCAAGAACTTGGACACTTTGACATCCAAAAAACCATTGTCACTTGCATAGCTGATGATATTGTGGTTATCATGTTTTCCTCTTGTTTGAAAAGAGGATTTTGACTGCTGCTATGTGATAGCACATCTAGACTGAAGTATGTAAGGTGAATCCTATAGGGGAAATACCAATACTCTCATCTGAGACACATGCCCTTCTGCAGAGCAAGGGCAGCTGATCCTTTTCCCTTTTTTCCACTGGGGAAGAAAGTTTACCACATTTTCCTGGTCCATTTGGGTCAATTTCAGGATCAATAAGCTTATTATTAGAAGATCCAAGATCAAGAGGGAGGGTTGTTATTAGAAGTGCTAGGGAAAAGGAAGAAATGAGGCTCACGAGGTGGAGCACGGGATTGGTTGGGAAGAAGACACAGTGAGGGAGTTAAGTGTCCACTAATGCCATTGTGAAACTCATTGTCAAATGGCACTCTACTATGGAGACTGGGCTGCTAGTGCTCTTACAGCTTCTTTGAATCAAAGGGTGAGGAAATAGGCTGGCAGTATTGTGTGTGGTATTATTGAATCCTGGAATCATATAATAGGTTGGGTTGGAAGGGAGTTAAAGCTCATCTAGTTCCACCTCATTGTGCAGCACTGTGTGGTGTGTGTGGTCAGTTCCCCTCTTTGGAGTCACAAGAAGGGCGTAAAATTGCTCTTCTCGGTGAGAACAGGGTCTCTGCAAGGAAGAGATTTCACCCTGATGGGTATCTTACTTCATCAAGATGATTTTTTTCTGAGGAAAAAGAGCTTTTAGGTTTAAGGTTTTTGTTTGGTTCTTTGGGTTTTTTAGTTGGTTGGGAGTTTGGTTTTTTCCCCCATTTGACAGACAGACCTGTTCCTGGGCTCTTTCATTACAAGGTTTGGGTCTGGGGCAATTTCACAACCAAAAGGCTCGGAAGAACAGTAGCAAAATGAATTTATGGAAGTTGGAGAGAAACTTTGGAAACTCCTTGGGAAGGCCTTTCCTAAACAAAACTACAGTACCTTACTGCCACAAGAGGGTGCTTGCAAGCTCATCACTGGCCATTTCAGAGACTTTCACAGTGAAAATGTTCTGGTGCCTTTAAAATGTTCTTTACAGAAGAGATAGATTAGATACAGTGATAGATTCTGACAGTAGAAAAGGTTATAGATTAATCTTTTGCTCAGTGTCCAGTTGAAATTTCTCTTTACAAGGATTTTTTGAGTCACTACTTTTGGAGAGGTCTCCTGAGAAAAAACAACCTATGCATTCAAACACTCTATTAAGTTCCTTTGAACAGATCTCAACTACAGCCTGCCTGAATCTGACCAAACATAACAAAAAGGAAAATGCCTCTATTAAACACAGAGAGGAGATGAATCATATGCTTTAAAGCCAAAGGGAGCTCCTTTTGACAGTTATGTCAGTGCACAAAAGGCATTTCACATGGCTTCTGAATGTCCTACAAAATGCTTTTTAAATGATGCAAACTCTCCTTTTCACCCTAAGTGTGTATGAAGATATAAGTATATCTAAAAACAAGAAGAGAAGTTAGCAGCAGAGTTTGTCAGTCACAGGACTTGGAGTTCACATCTAAACTTGTTTCTGAATGTTCCCAGAGGTCTTATGTGCTGAGAGAGTGCACTGCACACAGGTCACACCAGGTTTGGTTATGCTGTTAGATGATCCAGCTTTGACTATCATTTTGCTTACCTTTTAGGAGATTTGTCTTTATGAAAATAGAATAAACAAAATGCTTCAGTGATAGAATTCATTCCAATTTCGACATCAGATTTTGAAGTAATCTGGCAATTGAGAGACTCTCCAAAATGTTTTACATATAATTATATCCACAAAAGGTATAGTTTGAGCTTCATTACAAACACTGTTTCTTCCAGGGATGCCCAAACCCACTGCAGCTTTGTGCAGCAAATAGGCAAAGCAGCAGGTGATCCCAGCCTCAGGTGTCCTCAGGAGGAAGCAGTCAGCACTTTTCTGCTTCGAATCTATCGACAGCTGGAAACAGCTGTTCCAAGCAAAGCAAAACAACTGTTCATACTGTTCATTTAAGCACCCAGAAATACATTATCCTTCTTCACAAAACAGTTTCCAGCCATTGGAAGCCTTTGCAAACATTGCATATCAAGCCAGTGAAAGAAAAAAGAAATGAAATTAAAATCCACTCACCACTTGCTCTAGCAGGACCCTGATGCTGGTGGAAGTCTGTCACATTGCCTGCCCTGCCCTCTGCAGTTAATGGTTTGGGTTGCTAATGTTTAAAGCACCTCTAAGTAAAGACATGGGATTTGTGGTAGAAATGCTTTCAGGGTTTATATCGGGATCCCCCCATTAGTGTCCAGTACACAGAATCACAGAATGGCTTGGGTTCAAAGAGCCCTTAAAGAC